>QYAJ01000021.1:0-600000 GCA_003988865.1 Phialocephala sp. D728 | reverse complement strand
GACATCATGTCCTGTCTTATGCTGTATTGTTTAGATATCCTATAAAGAAATTTCCTATTTTCACAAACCATGCAGATCTTATTCTTCCCTTAATGTGCTTCAAGTCCTAGGAGAGGTTATTTTGGAATCTTTATAATTTTTGCGAGATAATGTTCACGTGAGCAAGTCGCCTCCTATTGTCGGTAGACTATTATAAAAACACCCCCCTCTCTTATTTTTTTTAGCTCCTGTTAGTCAACGTTTTTGCTGTCACGCATTTGATTTTCGAGGTGTTTGTAGAGCAATAGCAGGGGCCTTCTATTGTTATCTACCAAATACGGACCCCAAGTGTTTCCTCGTAGTAATTTTCGATTCACGCCTGAATACATTCCGCTCTAATGCCTTCTCAATCACAAATATATTCGAACAACCCTTTTGCTGTACCTACAGTGCATTTCGATTCAGTCCACTATTCTACACCCAGATTTCGATTCACGTTAAGAGCATAAATAGTCGGTGCTTCTTCGAGATTTTTTTTGTAGTACCTAACATATTCCAGTCTTCGACAAAGACTTTGGCAACAACTACTCAGTCTCGTACAACAATGAAACTCACGTTCGCTATCATACTCGCAGCGCTGCAGGCGGTATCTGCGCATACTTTGTTTACTACACTTTTTGTGAACGACGTCAATCAGGGTGATGGTACTTGCGTGCGCATGCCTACGACACCGGGTAATGCCACAGATCCTGTCAGCGCAATAGGAGATGTTGACATAGCTTGTGGTATGTGCTTAGAAGGTATAATAGATTCCTGTAGAATGCTGATCTGGTATAGGGAATGGAGGGAATACCTATGTTCCTAGAACGTGCCCTGTTGACAACGGAGCGAAGTTAAGCTTCCTGTTTCGTACAACACCGAATGGATCAGCAATTGGATCTATAGATCCGTCGCACAAGGGCCCTTGCGCGGTCTATATGAAGTACGTCCAGACTCCCACGGTCAAAGCTGATGGGGATTCATGGTTCAAGATCTGGGACGAAGGTTACGACACGACATCCTCCAAATGGTGCACGGAAAAGCTTATTGCCAACAATGGGCTTATTTCTGTCGCATTACCCAACAACCTAGCAGGGGGTTATTACTTTGTTCGCACTGAACTTCTTGCCCTACACGACGCAGACAAGACGCCTCCAGACCCACAATTCTATGTTGGATGTGCTCAAATTTTCCTGGGTCCGCCAAACACTGGCGATGGGGTCATCCCACAAGAGACTGTGTCCATTCCAGGCTACTTGAAACCAGATGACCCTTCAGTGAACTTCAACATCTACGCCCCCAATTGGCCATATCCGATGCCTGGTCCGCCGCCATATACAAATACTCGTCCATCCGCCCAAGTTTCTCAAGTAACACGGCAGGAAGTGGGACTCATACCTAGCAACGCTATAGTAACCAACGCGAATTGGTGGGCAGTCGAATTGGACTCGTATTCCACCTCTGATGGATGCTGGAATGTAAGTTCTCGGTGATCCATGACTCGAGCTGTATTGGAAACTAATATTTCCTAGGCTAGTAGTTTATGCAACAACCAAACTACAAATTGTTACGAAACTGCACCGCCCACAGGCGATAAAGGATGCAGGGCATGGGAAGCTAGATGCGATAACATCCAGGCTGCGTGCAACGCTAGCATATTCAACGGACCCCCGACTGCAAACAAACAGCTTTCTCCACCGGACAATACGAAATACGCGATCCCAGCTGCAGCAAATTTGACTTCCGGTCAAGTCTATAGCGGCCAGTATCTTAATGCAGGTCCTGGATCAAACAATACAAATGGTGCCATTTCCAATGGCACCACCGTGACACCCGCTCCACAAGCTCTCAGCACGCCTATCAGCGTAGCTCATTCAACGATCTCAAGCTTGGTATCTACCACCTCGCTAAGTACAGCGTTTGCGCCGCTATTTTCCTCCTTTGACCATCTCTCGGCATTAGTGAGTAGCCTCTCACGCATAGCTCCGGTGGCTAGCTCCTCAGCCTCCGCTTCCGCTACATCTTCTCCAATAACGACCCTCTCTCCATCACACACAACTTCGTCTCCATCCACCAGTTCATCAAAAAGCCCTTCGTCGATTTCCCCTCTACCAACTTCACCTTCAGCAACATCAGCTACATCAACGACCAGCTCACAATTTTCAACAGATACAGTTCTTGTCATAACTATCCTGCCCAGCCATGAGTCCAGCGAACTACCTCCAAGCGTATCTTCCGTAACTAGCACGAAACCGCCTTCATCCACATCCACATCCGCACCCACATCCTCCACGAGTATCCCACCAAGCACCAAAGGCAATTGCGGCGCAGGCTCAGGAGTAACCTGCGCCGGGAGCCAGTTCGGCCCTTGCTGTAGCACTGCTGGCTGGTGCGGGGCAAGCGCACTTCATTGTATCGATCGGTGCCAGCTAGCTCAGGAAGGTTTCGGACTTTGTGGTGCGCAATATGTGACTGTCAGCAGCAGCAGTGATGTGGCCGTAGCACCACCTAGTACGGCACCCGCGGGCGGTGAGAAGAAGTTGGAGCAGGCGCTGACAAGGAGGTCTCGTCATTTTCACGTAGACAGAGGGATTAGGGGTATGAGGCATAAGAGGATGCATCTTTGATTGAGTGCCTACTCGAGAAGATGTGCGAGGGAGAACTCTTGACACATATGCCGCGAACGTGTCTGTTGGTACATACGTTGAAGCTTTAGTATTAGGGAATGATAAACATTGAGCTGATGCTGGACATCGGCTTCATATTCGCATGGATCATTCGGTTGTGATGTTTTAATTATGTACATACTCTTGTTGCAACGCAGTTTGACTTAATAATAGAATGCTCTTGACGACTTGAAGCCTTGAGCCTGGAAATTCTCCTTCTCTGGTCTCGCCTCGCTACGTCTATCGTGTAATAAGCGACGCATTCAATCATTGAGGTGCATGACATTGTTAAAGAGAGAACGAGGTCTAGTTAGACTGTATTAAGCACTAGAGGCATTCATGTACGTCATTCCAAGGCAGGACTTTCCCTAAAAATCAGTCAGTCATGTTAGAGCGGACTCACTGTTCTTACAGATACTTTCTATATCCTAAAAATAACCAATCTCATCATGATACTTGTAAACTTTAGTTAGGCGAGAAAAAAGGGGGTTAGCTAGCGAATGACCCCTGGTCTAGTCATAACGAGCAGAAATTCCACGTGATCTCAATTTATCAATAACCTTGCAAAGTGCAAGGGAAGGAAGATCGGATTGCGTAGAATAGCATCAATTGATGTTAGAGTAGAAGAATAACTAGAAGTGTATTGTGCTTCTTACAGCTCTATTACTGGAGTTGAGAGAAGGGATGGTGGGAATACAAAATCTAACATATCAGGGGATAGAGGGCTTGGTCTCAAGGTCATAAGATTAAGATCACCACTCACATATGTTGATGTGCGATTCGTTGTACCGTGTGTCGAATGATAAGGTCAAACGCACTTCTTCTCTTCTACACATCTAATCACATTATCCGCTTCCACCGCGAACACAGCTTTCCCAAATTCTTGATTACCTTGCACATCCCAATTTCTAAACTTAAGATCTTTCAGAATAGAATCAATAGATGTCCGCTTCAAGCCATGAAAAGCACTGCCCAATCCTGTGCATCCTGGTATTGGGGTTTTAGGCTATCGCTGGTCATGGACGAGATGTAACTAAGAACATCCAGAGTTAAGATCTTAGACCTTAACCAGATACTTACAAACGCTGGAAGTATGAGGAGAATAGACGTAAAGGTGGGAAAGCTGAAGAATATCCAGTTGCATTTGGTGATTGGTATTGGCGGCAAATACGTCGGTGTTGTTATAGTGCTTGATATCCCCGCCTAATGTGATGATTGGATTGTCGCATCCCATTCCCAGCCTTGATATGGGATGGGTCAACCTGGGATAAATCAACTGACTGATTGAACATGCCACCTTCGAGCGCCCAAGGCATAAGTGTCGAACACCCCGTTGCCGCTATAGATATTGTCCAGCCCATGAACTCAACCCTCGACGTGACTTATCAAACTTTGGGCGCAATGGTAGTATGGTAGTTGTAACTATTCCATTTCTCAGGAAGGTATTGTTTGTGGAAATTGATACCCCAATTGGGACTACTCACAAAAAGTATTGTGCTTTGAAAGTGGGTATTTCGTTATTGTAATTTTTACCACATTACTGTCAATACAAACTATAGCGACGTTCCGCATGATAAGATAGGTCTTGCCATTGCAGAAGACTAATTTAGATTCACGAAAGGAGCTAAATACAATTTCCTGCATAGCTGTTCCTTCGGGATCCAGTCTCGATTTCATGTTGGGCCTAAGGAAAATTCTCTCCCGTTGCGTTTAGGAAATTTCGAGTCTGGTCGGTTTCGATTGCTTCGAGATTCGGACAGTCAAATTCGAACGGGCTGATGAGAAACAGTCCTGTCACTCGCAACGTCTGGGACCGTCCGAATGCCAGCTTCGCGACTTGATTGCTAATCTAGCATGTTTATTAACATTTGGCTTGTAAGACGTCCTGGATGCGAGGTCTTGCTGTGTTTTTGACTGTTCATGTTTGGCCCAATAAAAATTTGAAGAATCTCGTGAGATGGATTACCGAACCAACTTGGAGATAAGAATAACGGCTTCCTGGGTTATTTAATTATGTAGAGCAAGATAGAAAGCGAAATGAATCTTGAAAGGGGGTCAGGAGGAATAAGACGGTAGGTTTTGTATAATGTCATTACCGCTTCAGAAACCGATTGACCAATCAAAAACACTAAAATGAAGTTCTTGAATACTACTCATTGTCTATCCGCATAGACGAGCTTTTCAAGAGCAGGAAGTATTATAGAGCAGCCAATAAAAAAGGCCTATATCGGTGACGTCTCAAGTCACATTCTGCTTTTACAGATACTCTGCCTGCGCCTCAAAGTTTTTGATTGTGGTACCTTGCTCTCAAAAGAAAGCGAGATACTAAGAATAGCATGGTAACATAAATACAAAAAGGAGAACGCCCGTCTGCTTAGACCCCAAGTTGATGTCACCCATGTCGTTCAATGATACTCTGCCGAGACTTTGGATGGAGATCAGCTCCTGAGATGGAATGTCCCACTCTAAGTCACTCCTGACAAATGCAATTGATCCAAAATTGATTTAGGAATATTATTCCAGTAATCTGATAGTCAGAACACTGCTTCTTACTGGAACAATCAATAGGAACAGAAACCTTATTGAAGACGTCGCGACCCCAAAATCGCAAATATGATACAACCAGTCTCGCGCGATTATGCTATTGCAATGCAGCGTTTTCAAAACTTCCTGACATCCACGTCTACCTGAACGCCCCTTCCAATACCGCTTGATGGATATACACGTACACCATAGCTTCTATCTTTTCTCTCACAGCGAATCCCTTGTCCACTAAATGCTGCCTATACGGTGGGGCTAGCAAACTCGGCGGCTTTACTTGAAACTAATAATCCGATAATCAAGCCGAAGAGACCGAGGACGGAGCTGAAAATCTCGATGACCAGGATCTTGACGAATCTGTTTCCACATTAGCAACGCCCTATTACAACATATTATAGTACCCACAAGCTTGGATCAGCAGCATCTGCCAGAGCAGCACCACTACCATTTATTCCGACGGAGACACCACAGATCAGGTTGCATAAGCCCACAGTCAATCCAGCCCAGAACAATGCATATCCAGTGTAGTAATTGCTGCCAGAGTAAATACCGTCTCCTTCAACAAAGTTGAGTTTCGAGGAGAACACGATCGACATGATGACGCCGTAAATAGCGACGACTTCGCAGAAAATGATTGAGATCAAGTTCTTCGTTCTGATTCGGGGAGCTCGAACTCCACCGCCGATAATTGAAGAGCCTGTGATGAAGATGCCCCTATGCGAAAGTCAGACGAGAGGGAATCTAGTATGTGTGAATGTCTTATACCATGCTGCTCCAACAACCGATAATCCAATGCACAAGCCAATGCCCATGTCTGCCCATGCATATGGAGACACGTCCTCAAGGAATTGGCCAACCTAAGCTCACATATCAGCTACTATTCCTCCATTGTCCTAGGGATGTTAAACATACGTTGAAAGCTTCTCCGTCTCCGGTGAAAAGCATATCTGATCAAGGTTAGCCAAGACTATTCCCCAAGCTTCGTCCCAACTTACAAGCTCCCACTACAGCCAACGCCGTCGTAGCACCTCCAAGACCATATGAGTATGAGTAGCCCATCTTGATGGCTCAATTAAACGTCGAGTATTAATCGGCTTGGTGTTGTTGAGACTAAAAGCTCTCGTCGCCCGTTACCAGAAGCTCAAGCGAAAGCTCCAGGCTTCCGTACAAAAGCCCACTAGCGCGGTCGCGGCTCAGCTGACTCAGCCAAGTAATATATCCCATCTGCCTTGGACAGAGACAACTGCCCCTCTACATCGTCGCATCGCATACAACAAATCATCATGGCGGCGACTGGACAGTCCTTTTACGAGCTCTACCGCCGTAGCAGGTACTGTGCCTCATTGCTCTACACGTAATTTGCTATTCCTTACTGACTGTTCCAACTCTTAGCATCGGCATGGCACTCACGGACACTCTCGACGACTTGATTAGCGAGCGTCGCATCGAGCCTCAACTGGCGATGAAGATCCTGGCGAACTTTGATCGGAGTATCACTGAGGTATTGGCGGATAAGGTGAAGGCGAGGTTGACATTTAAGGTACAAAGCAAAAGGCTGAGGAGGTGCAAGGCTAACGTCATGAAGGGTCATCTTGATACCTACCGCTTCTGCGACGAAGTCTGGACCTTCTTGATCAAGGACGTCACTTTCAAGATGGAGAACTCTAGTCAGACTGTGCAGGCGGACAAAGTCAAGATCGTTAGCTGCAACAGCAAGAGACCTGGCGATCCTCAATAGTCGGCATAATGGGGCCTCGGATTGTTGATACAAGATTGCAAGATCCTTCAACCTGCGGGACGACAGCATCTCATTTTCGATCTTTGCTGCGCAGACCGCATGCACATAGAATGATACCTCGTTTGATCAAGGAATTACGGAGAGGGCTTGGAATGTGGCATACATCGGTGTTTACGGACCGGCGTTGAGATAGGCCAGGAAGGACGAAGAACATCCGTGGAGGCACAATGATCGTACTTGATTTGAATTATTAAGAAATTATTAAGAAAGAATGACAATCAAGTTATGCGTTTTTTCTCTCCCTACACTATGTTTCCTCATAGAAGCGCCTGACTTGTTGAATAAAGCCGACGCCTCACGTGGAGGATGCCACTTCATGCAGCAACATTGTGGAACCTGACTTTGGATTAAATACACAGCATACTTGCCGTAGATCCCGAGCATATTTACGATTTGAGTAAAGAAGCCTTTCTCGGTCTGCCGTTCGTCATCCCATCACATCTCATAAGCCAATTACTGTAGGGATCCGCCTTCCGAAACCAACCATTCGCTTTTACGCGGCTTCAGGCCCCCGAAATTGAGGCCAGCACTCAACTTTACGAATCTCGCGTCCCAATTCTGCTTTCCCCGTTGCCTATATTTTCTAAAAATAGGCATTCTGTCGTTCCAGCTTTTCAAACCTCCCTAAACACTCTGTAAACCAATGCAACCACAATCCTAAAGGGTGCCCTTATGTTACGCCAACGTCCACCAGGTCCCCCAAAGACACAAGAGCCGAGTCCCGGGAACGCAGCATCCACTTCCAGCAAGACAGGAGCCACCACCGCTATGGAAGGCACAGCTGATGTGGATGACCCACGGCGGCCCCTGCTGGGCTCCACGAACGCGCCTGCCAAGGAAGCGGAACGGGAGGAGCAAGCTTTATCTGAACGACATGCTTCCTCTCCCGCTCCTGCAGTTTCTAGTTCAGACGAAGCAGAAGCTGGAGAAGAAACCATGGAGAACTTAAGCCGGAAATCGCAATGGATCGTTCTAGCTCTTGCAAGCGGTGGATGTGCAGCATTCAACGGAGTTTTCGCAAAATTGCAAGTCACCCATCCTCTCTTTCATGTCCCGAGAATTCCGAGTACTCAATGTCTTCCGTTTCGGAGAGAAGCGAGTACATACTTCTCAAGGAAGGGAAAGAGGTGAAGTCTAACACCTCTCCGGATAATTATTTCTTCCTTTCCTTCCTTGCTATGCGCCTCTCATGCAACGGTAACAGTACCGACCGCACGGGAATGGCGCAGCGGTGACATACTTGCGAGGTACGTTTGGCTAATCAACACACAGGACGACGACGGAACTCACGACTAAATTCGCGACTTGGATCGCAAATCTGGTTGGGCTGGGGAATGTAGAGGGAGGTGTGGAAGTTGTTGTTCGTGCTGTATGTGATTTCCATTTTCCGTTTTTGTTGTACATTGTTCTCTGAGAGTTGAAGTTACACGACTGTGCGTCTGTACAAGTGCTGCATGCTCCGTAACTCTGCATCAATTGCTCGTCCCTGCTTCTCTTGTCGCTATAAAGTGTTTCATTTTATATAGATTCTAACAAACAGAAGATATTCTTTGGCCTCAATCTGATTTTCAACGGTATAATGTGGGCGCTTTTCACTAAGGCTCTGGCTCGCGGGACATCTACAACGCAAGTCAGCATCCTCAATACGTCTTCAAACTTCATGTTCACAGCTGTTCTCGGCTGGCTCATTTTCTCCGAATCTTTGCCCCCTCTATGGTTTCTCGGAGCTGCATTACTCGTAGCTGGAAATGTGATCATTGGCCGGAGAGATGAAGGAGAGGGCAAGGGTGATGCGCATCAGAGGGCTGAGAACGGAGAGGGGCCAAGAAGCGAGGAAGAGGGAGAGGATCTACTAGTTGGACAGGAGTTAGAACTCGATGAGGATTTGGAGGAGAGAAAAAGGAAAGAAGAACAGGACGTATTGGATTTGGCCTTGGATGAAGAGGTCCAGCAGCGGGGTAGGAGAGGTGGTGGAAGTCAAGATTTGTTGTCTTAGGAGTGTGTGATAGGGTGGCATTTGTCTAGGCGTTAATACCCTGTGATAGAGTTCGGATAACCTTAAATAGAACTTAGGAGTAGTGATGCTTTCGCTTGAATACTTAAGCCATAGGTCGAGAACCGTATCTTGATACTATGCATTGAAGCGCTAACAACAGCTATGTTGATGGGAAGAGTCTCGAGGAGGTAGAGCTCAGGTTTAACAATCTCGAAAGCGTAAACTCAATTCTTGATTTCAGAAAATGAAAACGTGAGTGAGAAGGCACACGTTTTAATAAGTATCCTACAAAGCATCAAATTCGCTTTTGAGTTTCCCTATCAACAACGCCTCAATCTTCGTCCCTTTTACTAGTGCGTCTGGCCCAGCAGGCAAACACAATAGCGCATTAGCGCTCTTCAAACTTCCCACCCTTGAACTCCTCTGACCACCCGTGCTACTAGCATGTATGAGCCCATCGCTTGCCAGCGTAACGATCGCACGGTGATACTCCTCTCTCTGTGGATCGAGACGGAATTCATGATCGAGCGTTACCTGAATCTTTGGTAAACCTGCTGGAGAGATGCCAGAGGCATGATGCAGAGATGGCAGGACGAAGAGGTGGAACGTAACTACAGCTGATACAGGGTTTCCCGGCAATGAAAAGATGACCTTCTTCATCCTCTCTCCAGCATTATTCTTTACTGGCACAGTAGCGAACGTGGTCGGCTTGCCCGGCTTCATCGATACTCTTCCGAAATGTATTCGTCCACCCAAAGTTCTCTCAATCGTAGGTTTCAGCAGATCCAATTCTCCCATAGAAACGCCTCCTGAAGTGATGATAACATCCGCTTTCCTCAAGCCATCTCTCAACATCTCTTCAAGATGTCCAGACTTGTCCCTTGCAATACCGAGATCAACGACTTCGAATCCCCAGCCATGAGCAGCGGACATGATTGTCGGTCTGTTACAATCCCTTACTTCTCCTAACCGAAGCTCTCCATCCCGACTATGTTCTACAATCTCGTCTCCAGTTGAAAGAATACCGATGATGGGCTTCTTATATACCATCACCTCCGCTCTCCCGACCGAGGCAAGGAGACCCAGTTCTCCGCCAATTGCAGAGATCTCTTCTCCTTTCCGAAGGATAATGGATCCTTTCTCGATATCGCTACCAATCTCTCGGATATTCTCTCCAGACTTAATATCCTCAGCCAAGATCTCGATTTCTTTCTCTTCTTTCCCATCCTCTGTCAGAGTTTTCAAGACTGTATCTTCTACCATCACAACGCTTGTTGCGCCAGGAGGAAGCGGAGCTCCTGTGGTAATGCGGGCAATTTGACCTGGCTTCAGCTCTGGTATTTCGCCCGGTGTAGCATGTGATATTGAGACGACGGGAAAGACGCCTTTACTTGATCCACCAGCTTCGGGTGCAATGATGGCGTATCCGTCTACGATACTTGCTCTGTATGCAGGAACGGCTTCTGTAGCAGTGACGTCTTCTGCTAGAACACATCCAACTAGAGTCCCATCAACCTTGGCTTTCACGATTCTTGGAGGTGGCGTGTGTTCTTTAATGAGCTTAATTGCTTCCTCAACTGAGAGCATGGGATATGGAGAAGAGCGATTGCGTCTCGTCGGTCCAAGACTGGGATCATTGGATTTGGGATTCTCAGCAGGAGCAGTATGACGGATCGGCATGGCATGTCCACCACTATGAGAATGAGCGTGTGCATGATGAGAATGAGCGTGGGTGTGTGAATGTCCTAAGCCAACATTAACGCCAGCATCTTTCTCCAACTTCTTCACGCCTTCGGCATGAAGGGCTCTTGAATTTGCCCCAGCTGCTTGAAGGCAAGCATGGGGTAGTAGCTTCAAAACAGACTGGAGATTCTCTCTAGCCCCTTTAGGTGAGCCGGGGAGAGTTAAGATAACGGTCTTATGTCGTACTCCTGCCACAGGTCTTGACATAAGAGCAACTAATGGCTGTCAGCTGACATCCTTCGAGGCCATATGGAGACTCACACGGAGTGATTGCCAAAGAAGCTGCAAGCATTCCATGCACCAAACCGAGAGCTTGCTTATGAAGCAGAGGAGTGACTGCCTTCTCATAATTAGCACTGGCTTAAGAAACTGTTCAAAGACACTAACTTCGGGCGTATAATCATGCACTGCAAATCCCGTTCCTCCTGTAGTGATGATCACATTCGGACTTTCCTCTCTATCTGCCCAGCCTGTAATAATCCTTTGAATGTCCACCACCTCATCTCCAACAATCTTGGTATCAACAACCTCCCAACGTCCGCCTCCTTCTCGCTCAAATACATCTTTGAGGATTCCGCCTGAGGAATCAGTAGACGGATCCTTAGAAGCAGTTGTTGAAACGATAAGAATTGCTGCTTTCAGATTTGACATAGTTGATGCTTGGGGTTGAGAGAGGCTCATGACCCCACCATCAGCTTGATGATTGCTGCGTCGCAAGCGAGCAGCCATCGCGTCTCCCCAGCACTTTTTTCTGCAAAGTCTCGTCACAGATTTCCAGGCACCGGCAATTGTTCAGCAGCAATACCAATAATGGTCCGCCTCAAAAATCGGTACCTGCTGGTCAATATACTCTACCCAGAGCTCGAGAAAAGCCAATTGAAGTCGGACATTCCCGATATTGTGGTCTTCAATCAGCCAACAACAAACGAGCTTACTCTACAGGCACTGTTGAGGGGCATAAGAGCAGAAGTCTCTACTCTGTTTGGTGATTATGGGTCAGGTGCTGTATCTGAGAGCCTTTCTGGTAAGGCCAAGCAGAAGAGAAGGTGTGGAATGTGAATTAACCTGCTAAAGATTATTATACAGTGAAGTATCTGTCTTCGGCAACCTCGACATTCATTCTCCGAGTCTCTCGCGCGCATTACCAAATCGCTTGGGCGGCACTTTCTATGATGAAGTCTGTACCTGTCAAGAGTGGGAAGAACTGCGTGTTCAAAGTTGTGCGTGTCAGTGGGACAATTAGGAAAGCGGAAAAGGAAGCTATTCGGCGGGCACGAGAGATCATTTTGAAAGCTCAACGAGATCTTGGGAATCAAGGAAAATCAACATTAGAAGATATGTTTGGGAGAGACGGGAAGAAGGATGATGCACAAGATGTCCTCATGGTCGACAGAGCAGACTTAGACAGCGAAGAGGAAGGTGTGGACAGCGATGGCGATGGCTAAAAGCAAGGGTATCATCGATTCTTCCTAACAACTTTAACACCACTATCTGGCGGCATCGACATAGCCATATCCTCCAGATCATCATCCTCGCCAGCTTCTTCAGCGGCATCTTTCTCGGCCTGATCCCGCATCTTGCTCTGCTCCTCCCACTCCGAACGCTCTTTCTCGTCATATTCGTCCTTTGCGTCCAGCCACCGCTCCTGAACATCCTTCACGTCCATTGTGGTAACACCCTCGCGCATAGCTACCTGCCACACGGTATCATTTGCACCTTCTGCACCACCGAATGCATAACCTCCTGCTCGGTCTATAACTTGTAAGAGATGCATCATACTTCTCTTGTCCTCCACTGCCAAAGTCTCGAAACCAACCAGGCCAAAGCTCTCAACTAGCTCGATTATCGCAGTATTCAGACCTTCGAATTTAGGACTCCGCATGACGGATGACTCGTTCGTCAGATGTGGGAGGAGATATGAAAGGTCTTGGACCTCCGTGTAGAAGTCGAGGTTGAAAGGCAATTCTCCATAGGTAGATAATTTATCGATCTTCGTTAGGACATTGAGATGTGGAAGATCCATCTGCAGCATAGCTCGAAGTGAGAGGATGAGGTTGGAGATGTACAGGGAAGGTAAGGTTAGGCAATATGAGTCGGAGAGATGCAGGACTATAAGCTGTAGGGTGTTAGTGCCCGGCTCTTCATGCGAATAGAATGGAAGCGCACTCTATATCCCAATTTTTGTAACCTGAAGAAGATATTTCGCAACGACGAATGATGTGTATAAAGCTCGACCTGGCCGGGGCAATCAAAAAGCACATAGTCGTCCCCAAGCTCGCTCAATCCTTTCTCTAACCACTCTAAATTATTCTCAAGCTCCTCGAGAGCGTATAGAACGCCGCCATTCGGTCCTAGATCATCTTCTTCCATGATATCTTCTAGCTTTATGAGGTCGCGTACGTCTATTGCGCATGGGTAGCTTGTTTGGTCGTTCGCAGGATCGAGATTAACTACTGAGCACTTCCGTCCTATAGCGGACATGAATTGTTGCACTGGAGCTTGGTTAGAAGTTATCTTAGGATTAGGAGAGGGCCAAGCGTACTGCCATCACAGTATGTGCTCTTTCCAGCGCCTGGGCTGCCGAGAACCAGCTGTGCGAAAGGCATGGCAGCGAGCGTTTGTGGTGTGAGGGTTGGAGATGAGGGGCAATGTGGAATGCGCCTGAGGGTTAAAAGAGCTGCTGTATTGTCGTTTAGGGATCCAGAATAGAAATCGTATTTCCCCAGAAGATATTTGACAAAACCTGAAACTGTAAAACAATGTCCCTAAATTTTAAAGACAAAGATGTGGAATGTCGCGAAACTGTTCTAATAGTTCAAGAGCTTTGAGATCACATCTCTTTTTGGCGATTCTAGGGCGGTCTAATGTGACAATATTTTTCTTCACAAATTCAACAATAAAGACCAAGCTAAGCTTTGTTTTCGCAAGCAGAGTTAAAATCGGAAACCTCACATATGGCTCCAGGTACGTGAATATCTCATACACTCTGCTGTCAGGTCGACATGAAAACATGCATCCGCTAATACTATGCAGCAATCCAATTCGAGCTTTCGCAACCCCCTACTGACGCGGTCTCCTCTCTCAAATTCGCACTAAGTTCTCCAACAAGACTACTAGTCTCTTCCTGGGATAAGCATGTTTACTTGTATGATACACAAGACCAAGAAGCAGGCGGAAAGCTGATCGAGAAGTACGAGCACCGCGCACCTGTACTCGATGTATGCTTCGGAGCCGACGACAATGAAGCTTTCAGCGCGGGGATGGACTGGCAAGTGAAGAAGTAATTTACCACCCGACTTGAACAAGTGGAGCTAGATCACTGACAATTATGCTTGTAGGATAAATCTTGAGACGGGAGAACAAACAGTCATGAGCGCGCATGGCGCACCAGTCAAATCAATCGTCTACAACAAAGAGCACTGTACGCTTTACTCTCTCTCATCTTCTAGTCAATCAGCTAATTATCTCCAGCACTCCTCATCTCCTCCTCCTGGGATTCAACACTCCACTTCCACGACCTAAGTAACCCCTCCTCAACATACAGCACTATAACACTCCCTGCAAAACCACATTCCCTCTCCCTCACAGCCTCAAAACTTGTAGTTGCCATGGCCTCCCGCCTGGTCTACATCTATCAGCTTTCGGCCACCTCTCTTCTCGCCTCGCAAGCCAACGGAGCCGTTACGGAACTTAAGCCTTGGCAACAGCGCGAATCATCACTCAAATTCATGACGAGGGCTGTGGCTTGTATGCCTAATGATGACGGTTATGCTACGTCTAGTATCGAGGGTCGAGTCGCTGTCGAGTGGTTTGACCCTTCAACTGAATCCCAGGCAAGAAAATATGCATTCAAATGCCATCGTCAACCTGATCCAGAAGGAGAAGGAACCGACATTGTGCATCCTGTTAACGCACTTGCTTTCCATCCCAAGTTCGGCAGCTTCGCTTCGGGGGGCGGAGACGGAATCGTAGCATTATGGGACGCCGTAGCGAAGAGAAGAATCAGACAGTATCAAAAGTACCCCGCTAGTGTGGCTGCTTTATCATTTAATAATGATGGCAAATATCTTGCAGTCGGTGTTTGTCCTGGTTTTGAGAATGGCCAGGAGGACTATAGTGGAGAGGGAGCAACGCATGTCTACATACGGGAGTTGAGCGATACGGAAGCGAAGGGGAAGGGAGCTAAGTAAAGGAAGGGAGATAGATGTATGAAATGTGAGTGTACCTTTAGCATGGCGTTCTTGGCAGTCTGGAGAATTTGGACTTCATGACCAGAAATTCTTTTCTGAAAAGTAAATAGTTTTCCAATTCGGAATTTACTGTTCTCCCTATCATTTCCATGCTCCTCTTTTAACAACGAGCGAAATATCACAATTGTCGTCACCACTACTCTGAATAATGAGGACGTTATTCCATGCGTCTGGTCCATTGACAGATGCGGCAGACCGATCGTATTGTGGGAACAGGAGACGTTATAGACCGAACTACTTACTAAGAACAAAAATAATAATTTACGTATTGGAGACTCTAGTTAACTCCAAGTTCCAGTTCTTGTAGCTTCTTCAACTGGAGATTTGATTCTGTTATGCTGTATAGTGAACTGCTCTAAGCTGGAAGATGAATACTATTTGACGAATGGCTATACTAGCTTTTCTACCTCGTCCAAATCTTTTACAGCTAAAGCTAATATACATGCAAAGAAGATCCTTCAGATTATAGCCTTCTAGGAGCTGTCAAGCCAGCGTACTCCTAACGCCATTTGACGTATTCTTGAACGGTGGTTTCCATGGAGCTGACATCATCCGCTTGCTTGCACTCACTGGCGTAGTTCCCATGCCAATACTAGCTTTCCTTGTCAATGCATTTAGTCCCTGATCTGATATCTGATCTTTCTCTAACAAGGTAGGTAGCCGAGCGGCTGACTTGACTGGCGAGACAGTGGTTCTGAATACTCTAGATAAGGGCATTAGGCTAGCACTAGTCTGAGCATGTTCGAAAATAACATATGCTGGCGATGATCTTGTTCTCGAAAGACGAGGCTTGTGAACAGGTACCCTCGGGTTCTGAGCAGCCTGAGAAAAGTAGCTGGGTGCATCATGCACTTGCGATCGAGGCGCTTCGAGCTCGTCATACAACTGAGTCTCTGGAATCGATACTTCCGGCAAGGCGAAGTTCTGCGTTTCCCCAAGAATTGCAGACCCTTGGCTCCCGTATTGGTCTGCCGGAGTGTTCTGGGGGATGGAGCTTTCGGGGCATGAATGAGCAAGAGGTAGAGGTCGGCTTGCAATTCGCGAACGATGTCTGGTTGGATATATGCCCTTCTCTAGTCTTACCCGACTAGAAGTTTGGAGCGGACTGTCGTAGATCTCCTCGTCGACCTCCATGGAGTTGTTACTTGAATGGGGCGTTCGAGGTCTCCACGAACTATCGAGGGAAGAATTGCATTTCGGAGGGGTCGAGGACCTATGGCGTTGACCCTTATGGCACCTGTCTGGCCTTAAATGTTGGTTCTCAGTAAGCACGTCCTCGTCTTGGAGAAGTACTGGGGGCCCCGGTCTATTCCACGACCTCGAGACCTTGCCTGTACCACTGGACTCTGGAGCTCGTCTAGCTAGATCTTGGAGAGACGCAACCGGTACATCAAGCTGCTTGCCCAAAGTCTGGTCGTCGATGCCATCTTCTTGCGCCAGAGTTAGTACACCTCCATCCTGTTCTCTGCCATTGCTGTCTAGCGACTGCTCACAATCCTTCAACTCCAGCTCGATGTGTCCCTGTTCAGACCCTTGTTCAGTTGACCAGTCTGAGCCGGATACATCACTTGTTGCCTCGATTAAGCCTTCATAGCTCTCGTCAGAGCCTGAACATTCACTGCTATCTCTATTACGACTATCTTCATCCTCGTCCTCTTCTCCATTTCCGCTTTCATCTTCATCGTCACTTGATAATTGCCGCCTCGCTACCGATACCATACTCAGTTCATGCATGGCCTCGAGCTCAACCTTCACTCGTTGCGGAGTTTTCTTCGGAGTCCATGCAAGGGTGTGTGATACGGGCTGGTTCTTTTCTGCACTATCAATCTTGCCAGGACCTTTCGGAGACTTAGTGGCTTTCTTGATATCGGGTTGATTAGGAAGCTTGTTCTGTTGTTTCCGCTTCACTGGCGACGTTGTGCTCGCGCGATGCTCAAAGTTTTTCTCATCACTTGGAAGAAGTCTTAGCGCCGATGGGTTGAGCGAAGCAGGGGGAGCAGGGTAGTTATTCGACCTATCGTCAAGTGCTTCGTCAAGCTCCGGGTGATCGGCGATCTGTATCCGATCATTTTGTTCCTCAATCAAAGGATGATGAGCCTCTGATGCTTGCTGGGCTCGAAACTTATCATCATGTGTTTCATCAGGCTCAAGCTGCTTGGTTACCTGCATCTGACCGTCTCGTAGACCTCCAACAGAAGCATGGAGTAGCTCCGCTTGAGTTGGAGCTTGAGGCTCGACAGCAAATTGAGGCTTCTTCTTTCTTCGACGGCAAATAGTAGCTGCATTTAGTGAAGAGGGTTGTTTCTCAGTTACGATTGTTAAAGCAGGTATCCTGATTGTAATCTTTTGACGAACATCCTTTCGACGGATTGGACCTTTGACTGGCATAGTCCAGCCGATTGGTTTAGCCTCGTTTCCTTCGAATCCATCGGAATACGAAGGTTGTCGCAGATCCTTATGTCTGGAACGTGGAGATAGACGGTCTGGCAAGCGGAATTCAGAGACATTGATGTAGCCGGTCCCTTTACGTGGTCTTGCTAGGGCCTGGAACTTGACAGAAACCTTGCTGTGGACCCTGAAGCCGTCGTCTTCCCAGTAGGCTTCGGATACTTGCGAGATAGGATCTTGGGAAAGTTCTAGAGGTAGGCCTGCTTCAATCAGAGGATACGCCACAAGCATGGATTGAGACTTACTATTATTTTCATTTAGATCTTGATCTTGAAGTCTATGGGGAGCTGTCACGAGCTCATTCACAGGAAGACAACGGCCCTTCTTTGATTTCTGTGATTGCTGTGACTTACTTCGTGCATCTTTACCTTGAGATTGCGTGGACGCCGAGTTAGACTTCCTCTGACTAGCAAGAGTCTGAAATGTTTTATTACGCGCGGTTTTGACATTTATGCGATCGCTACGTCGTCGCTTCTTCGAAAGCGGTGCTTTGAAATCCTTGCCGCTTTCATTCTCATCATCATTATCATCAGTCCTAAATTCATGATAGTCGGGGAATTCACTATATGCTAAAGCCCGTGGTCGTTTGGGGCTGCTCAAGGAAGGCGAGTTCAGACTTGACAGCATTCTCTCATCACTATAAAGATTGAGGATTGCGATGTCTGACTCATCAAGAGACTTGCTGTTATCTTCAGTCAGTGATGAGCTATAACACGGAAGTGTTGCTATGAATATGAAATAAGAGAGGTTTGAACGCAGGAAACCCTCTTGGCACAGTTGCAGTAGTGTGATGGTTTGCGACTCACTCCTGTGGACTTGTGTTTGAGTGCCTTTCAACTCCATTTTCCTCGTCGTCGGAAACATTTTCATTGATTTGGGACGTATTTTCGCGTTGTGCTTCCTTATCAAGTGCTGCTGTCGCGTGGAGCTCTTGTCTGATGCATTGCTCTAAGGTTTCACTTTCTGGGCTCGCAGGTGTTTGCGAATCAGATGGGTACCTGAAACTGCTTTTTCTTGGCCCGTAGTGTAATGGCTTGCTATCTAAAGCAAAACCGGGTTAGCAGGTACCCTGGGCCTGGTGTAGAGCTGACTTACCATTTGAATGGTCGCTAGGTAGTTGGTAGACGTCTTGGAACTCTAGGGTTTGTACCTTTGCTCGACTCTGATGTACACGTAGAGGCTTCCTTTGGACGCTAGCATGCTCTGCTGCTTCCTTGATCGGAGGCCAGCCTGCTGAGGTCAAGGATTTAGCTTTGGGTGGAGGGTTCGACCTATCAAGCTGGGGACGAATTTCGCTTGCGGCATGTTGAGGCTGGTGTATGTCTTGTAGCTGTAAACCTTCAACCACTCGTCGTGCAGTTTTACTCTGGGTGCTCTCTCTGTCAACTTTCACCATTGATTGATGAGGGGTTGGCTTGGTGACGTGGAGAGGAATACCTCCATCGCGCAGAAGGGCTTGTTTTCGCCTTTCTTCTCTCTGAAGTTTGAAACGAATCAGTACGGGGATTCTTCCAACCGCAGCCCTCTCAGCTTGCTTGTCCTCAGATAATGGTTCTCTGGAGGTAGCTTTCTGTGGCCGCGCTGGAAGCCTTGAAGAAACTGGCGCCATAGTGAAATGATGGTACTGAGTTTACATTAAATATAGTCGAATACGAACAAGAGTAACAGATATAAGAGATTCGTAGCCTACTGTATAAGATTGCAGTAGGAGCTAGTGGTGTAGAAAGTCGTCAACTGGAAAGTGCGTTGTGAACCTTGAAGGGAAGGAGCGGCTTGCTAATCACGTGATGCATTTCATCCAGACTCGGACAGTTCGTCACGATCATTTGAATTAAAAATCCTATCAAACATAACCCATTCTTGGGGCTGAATTTTTCAAGTACACAAACGATTTCGTATGTACTCGAATGTGTCGATTCAAGGGTATCCACCGAGACTCGGACACTTGAGAGTGTGATATGTAGTCTGACTTAATTTCAATAACGCCGAACTTGAATATGAAGTAGTGAAAAGGAAACTTGGTCTAGTGCACTTCTATATTCAAAGGATATTGAAGGCGTATTGGACAGCAGCACTAGGAACCATGTCAGCATGGATTCACACCAAGGATCTTTTAAGAATCTTACCCAATTGCTAGAGTCGCGCTGATACCAAGTAGAGCCCGAGTCTTTATGCGCTCCTTTCGCAACTCAGTTGCCGCGGTCGTCTTTGCTTTCTTTGCTGGAGCTGGCTCCGCGGTACCCTCCTCTTTCTCCTCCTCCTCAATATCCTCCGCCTTTCGCTTCAGCTTCTTAGGGGCGCTTACGACATCACCGTTTTGGGCCTTCACGGCAGCCTCGACCATCTCCTTGGCCTTTTCAATCATTGCAGCTGTATCTTCGGGCAATGGCAATTCGGGTGATCCAGCAGGCATCTCAACTTCGACATGGGTGTGTGTCGTCTCGACATCACCCTTAACCTCGACTTCGGTTTCAACATTAATACGGACGACAGGCTCTTCGGCGTCCTTCACTTCACTGACAGAGGCTTCGCTCTCTGTCACTGCGGCTTTCAAGTGCTCTTGCAAGTTCTTGCTTGCAGTTTTGACTGAAATTGGTTCAACAGACTCCGATTTGACAGATTCTGATTTGGCTTTCCGTGATCGTGTACCAGTAGCCTTTCTGGGCGAAGCAATCTTGCTAGGCGATGCAGATCTTCGAGGCCGACCACGCGTTGGCGTGGGGGCTGTTAAGGACTCTTGTGGCATGAGGAACTTGGGAGGCGGAGAAATGGTTTTAGGAGTTGAATCCTTGGTGGGGTTAATCTCAATCGGAGTGTTGTCCAACAGCGCCTTGATCCAGGGTAGTATTTGGTACTCCTCGGCCAGTTGTAGCGCATGTTGTGGCGGAATCCAGACATTACCAGCAGTCTCGTCGGGGCTCGTTGTGTCAAGACTCTTGATATATTTGCGTTCCTCTTCTTCCTCTGATGCTTGTGCAGATGGGAAGGTCGCCTTGAACATGCCTGTAGCACTTATGTACCCATCGTGACTGCGTCGCATGAGGAAATAAGAAGCCGGCGTTGGCTTGAAAATGCCGGACGTCACTCCTTTCGGCAGCGGAGCTCGCAGATGCGCATAATCAAAGGTTCCCAAATTCTTCGCCTTTGTAGAATTTGTGGTTCCAACTTGTCCGGCTTTCACTGCTAGGTCGGTCTGACCGAGGCGACGACGAGCGACGAGAGTCTCATCTATGAAGTGTTAATTGGCTGACTGCTGTCGGAACTGTCGCGTCCTTACATGGTGGGACATTGATCTCTTTCGTCATGAGAGGGTTCGACTCCTCGGGAAGATGACGGTCTGGTGCCATTACGCCTACGTGTATTCGCGATTAAAGGATATATAAGGGAAATATAGGGTTCGACGATGCTGTCGAGTCTCGGATAGCGCCGTGAAGTCTTCTCGTCACAGCGCGCCCTGAAAAAGAAAGCATAGCAAGTCAGCTTTGAAAATATTAGAGAGGTCCGAACTCCAGCAGGACACTCCCGACTGGAAAGGCTCTGCGCTACATACCAATCTTGATAATCTGCGCCGAAGGTGAATGAAAAGCGCGATTGCGGTAAGCTAATCCCAAATCCGACCTCGCAAAACGTTATCGAAACCGAAACGATTGGGGTCAGGACATGCGAGTGGGCAAAGGAGTGAACCCCGAAGGAATGGCGATAAGAGTGAACCTGCGAATAAAGGAGCAGGCGCAATAATGCGAGTATGTCTCAAGGATATGGGATGAGGACGTATCCCTGAAGAAGGTCGCGACTTCAGACCTCGTGGTTTTAATCGGAGGCTGGGGTAATAACGGGAAGAGCGGGCCTTTCCGTTTTGAGTGTGCGTTGGCAGCTATCTTCTGTCAGCGCTCTGGACTTTTAACGTCGTGGATGAGGAGGAACTTTTTGACCATCGGAGAATATAAAAACGATTTATTTGATGAATGTCCGAAATAATTTCGTTGATTTCGCTGGGTGTCTTCTTGGCGCCTCCTTCAGTTCGTGTTACCCAGTTACAGGAGATGCAGGTGTACCCCTGGGTCACCTGATTGAAGCAAGTTTTTCTCGTGGCAAATTGAGGTGATGTTCCGGTTGAGAGGAAGAGTCGAGTTACAACTCTCATAGAATAATTGTTATCCATCATCAGGACGTTCATGTCGCAAGCTCGGAAGACTTAATCTGGCAATCACGTGATTTTATAGATATGAAAAGGTACTAGCTACTCTGCTTCTTTAAGAACTTTTAAGTAGAAATCAACCATTAGAACTATTGAATTCTCTAACTTGCTTCTTTAACTCAAATCCCAGTGACTCCATAAATTCACGTGCGATAGTACCTTGCAGAAACAGCTTGAAAGGCGGTGACCAGGGTCTCGAACAACCCCACTACGACAACAAACAGCTCGAGGTTGAGCCTCGTTCGATCTTGATACGTTCCAGCAACTTCGAAAGGAAAATTGATCTCTTTCGATCTCCATTTTATCAGATTTCACTTCCAAGACACACAAAGAAAAGAAGCAAACATGGCTTCCAACGAGCAGGATCTGTTGCCGGATCAAACTGAGGGGTTCAAGGTGGGAGAGAAGAAGACGATGGATGAGTACAACCAGCTTGGTACGTTGGGCATACCCAAATTCTCATGTGCGATCTCGTCTTTGGAGTCTTTGCTTTTTTATTCTCTATTAGTGGCCTACTTTGTTAAGCCAAAGATCTGGAATCATAGGCCTCATTCCCTGGCATTCGTGTGAGATCGTCAGCGAAGTTAAGCATCAAGATTACACGTGACATGGATAACCTTTGGCTCAATTTCACTTTAGTGTTCTACTGGCGATCTCTTCCGAAAGAGATAACTGGCACCTTTACACCGACTGTATGGAGAGCAAGAAGTCTTGCAAAAGACCATAACACTGCAGTCTTCATAAGCATTCCAACTTAAACATCCAAGATCCTCGAGAAATTTCCTCAAGGACAATTTCACCTTTAATGTATAATTTTGGGCTGAATGCAACCACCATTACCTATATTCCTCAACGCAATCAAAATCTTATTGTCCCCCTTTCGGCTCTTGTCCATTACTGCCCATTCGAAGCATCTACTAACACTCCTACTAGACGCCGACGATGAAGCTATGCAACGATACAAAGCCTCCCTCGGCCTCGGCGGTGGAAAAGACATTTCTGACCCCAACGATCCCCGTCACTGCATCATACTCTCTCTTACCATGGATTCCGAAGGCCGTGACCCCGTCACCATCGACCTCTCAGCCAAGGGTGCCGAGAGTACTCTGAAAGACAAGCCATTCAAGATCAAGGAAGGAGCCAAGTTCTCTATGACTGCTAAGTTCAAGGTGCAGCATGAAATTCTTTCAGGTTTGCACTATGTGCAGATTGTGAAGAGAAAGGGTATTAGAGTCAGCAAAGATCAGGAGATGATCGGGAGTTATGCACCAAATACTGAGCAGAACCCGGTCTATACGAAGAGATGTATGTTCCCTCAAATCTCGAAAGGATGTTCGAAGCTGAAATCGGAAACTGACAACCCCTAAGTCGCAGAGGAAGATGCTCCCTCCGGTATGCTTGCCCGCGGCCACTACACCGCAGTCAGCACCTTCGTCGACGACGACAAGAAGCGCCACCTTGAATTTGAGTGGTCCTTCGATATCGCTAAGGACTGGTGATCTCCTGTCTCTCTCGACTTGCACCTTCGAACCTCAAAAAGTAGATAGACCATTAGTTTAGCAAGTTTATATCGATGGAGATGTGGTTGTGATTATGATCGTGCATTGCACCCAGCATCACGGATGAAAATCTGGCTTTCTATTCTTTCTTTACGGCATGAGATATGGGTATGAGGGATGAGCGTTGAGGATAAGTCTACGATGCAATGGAACTGCGATGATGATCAATAAACGGATTTCATTGCAAGCATATCTCACATTTTACTCGTGTCTGCTGGAGCAGTCCAAATAATAGACGACGTGAAGTATGGACGTTTATTTGCCTACAAGTATTCTTCAGTCTATCCACCAAGAACACCAGCCCAAGGCCGTACCATATATATTCTTTGCTCATTTCTCATACAAATCTTTTGTTCGCACATCTACAAAAAGTAATCCGGCAAGGCACTTCCATCCGCAATCTTATCCTGGCCACCTCCCATATTCTCCTTATGGGCATCATTCTCCGGCGCCGCCGCAAAGACGTTGAAGAACCTCTCCCCGGTATCACTGACCTCCAACACGCTCGCCATATTCCCACATCTATAGCAGTAGTTCGGCGCGGACCAAACAGTGCTTAAGCGATCATCATAGAGGACTTGATATCCTTCTTGACAGAGCTGGTGGGCGCGTAGGATGTGCGACATATTGTTAACTTCTAGGAACTTTTTCACTACTTGTGCGCCGAAAGTGTAGCCTGCTCCGCGCGGGGAGAGGGAGAATTCGTCACGTTCTGGATCGGGATCGGACCAGACAAGGTCGGCCATGGGACCTTCGTGCGGGATTTCGCGGAAGCGGTCGATGATTTTGATTTGGTCGATTGAGTGGATGGAAGGGGATAGGCCTGAGGGATAATATATTAATATTGAACCGGGAAGAAGCTCGAAGAGCAGAATGAAAATACCTCCATGCACACAAAAGATCTGATCATTTATAACGACGCTCAGGGTAAGGAAATCGAACATGTCCGTAAAATAGTGCCATACATTGGCATTCCCATATTTCCTTGAACACTCCGTATAGAAGCCATAAGACTGCGTGACTCCTCTAGATTCGTGGTTTCCTCGTATCAAATGCACTCGGTGCGGGTATCGTAGCTTCAGACAAACAAGAAGGGAAATCGTTTCAACACTGAACATACCCCGATCCACATAGTCGCCTTAGAACAGTCAGCAAATTTTTGACAGGGGATCCTTCTGACGGTGTGGAATACCAAGGAAAAGATAGTTGGTATCGGGACAGAATCCTCCAATCTTGAAGATCTCGATCAAGTCGAAGAACTGGCCGTGGATATCTCCCACAACAGTAACGGGTGCTTGGACATGTACAACGTTGCTTTCTTGCATTAATAGCTCCTTAGTCTTCGCACATATTGCTTCGATGACGGATTCTGCAAGGAGATTCTTCTTGTACAAGCTTTCTATGCATTCGTCAAGATCGACAGATGCTGAAGGCGAAGTTTGGTCAGTATAGACTCCAGTAGCTTCGGCGGCTCTTTAACTTACAAGGCAGGCCGGGCATATTGCCAGGTTGATCGGATTATTTCCAGCGATAGGTGCCGCGAAGCTCTAGAGCTGAAGGAGGGTTCGAGCTTGTACATGTACATGCGATTTCTTTCAATATTGCTTGCTGGCGCAACAACATGGTCGCTCCCCTGTGATTGCACTAGCTCAGGTCATCCGAAGCAGCCAGACAAAAATGGTCGTCTCGCTGTCTCAACATTGATGCAAGAACATCCTCAGAATTAGAAATTCGATTATCAAGGCTCTGGAGGCGTCGCTTGGTCGATCGAATTAGACCTGCCAGAGGATCTCTGAGCTCCTGCAGTCTGCCGTAGTACTAACCGTATATCGTTAGATCTTACAGTAGCGTATCTCAGATCTGATGATGAACCCTGCGTCTTCACAATATTACTTTACTTTCTTCATTCATGAATTTGTTCTCACGTTAGCACCCGTGTATTATGTTGTTGCCTTTTCCTTCAGAATCGCGATCCTCTATTGTCTAGAATCCTTGAAGTCGTTCCCTTGACGGAGATCAGTTGATCATTTAATTTTGCTTGCTCCTGGCTCCTTCCTGAACGTCTACGCCGTCGCGGAGCGCAGGTGGTGGTTAACTGCATTTAGGAATACGTTTCACCGCAGCGTCTTCATCTTCTTGCAACCACGACTCTTGTCTACAAAAGCCGAGCAGCTTGCTACCCAGTCTTCTACATTCACCCTTTGGTTACCCAAAGCAATTGTGGTGTCTCGATCTACTCCGGCGCATGTCGCGTCGGTTGCGACTCGGATGACTCTCGTACCCTAATATCCCGTCTCTCTACCAAAGATGTCGTCGGCGTGGTCTCATGAGGGCCACCCTCAAATGGGAGGTAGTGCGGTCCAGCAGCCTTCGGCACCCCCACCTGTGCGTAAGAATACAAATCCTCCTCCAGTCTGCTTCAACTGTGGGGGAGAACATTTCTTGGTAGCCTGCCCACAGTCTAATCGAACAAACCCTGCGTAAGTCGTGCCCGTCCTCGCACTTCGTTTCGTTCTGCTTTTAATTGCGTTGCTATCCTTTGCATGAAAAAGGTGAGCAGACAGGAGGCACCAAACTTGACCCAGCTGGTCTTGCAACTGCACACGTGACCGACGCTACCTACCTGCCTCCCCAAATAGTAGGCTGGTGGGCGTCGAGAACGCATACAATACCAAGGTCCAATACTGCGCTTTAGTGGCGCCCACTTCTCATGACTTTGCTTTTGCCAGTAATCTGCATTCACATTGCAAAGCATGGCTCCCAAGCGTTCAAGGCATGATAATAACAGAAGCAGCGGTTTTGGATCTACGCCTCCCTCCTACCCACAGCCATCAGTCCCAATTCCACCTCAATCGTTCCCACAAGGTGGCCCGGTTCAATATCCGCCGTATCCTCCGAATCAGCAATATGGCCCCCCAGCACCACAGTACCAATACACTCAACCACAACAACCTTATCCTGCTCCACCCCCAAATCAGCAGTACCCTCGCCCGGGTTTTCAGCCACCGTCTTACAACCAATATAATCAAAATACCGGCGGTCAACAATTCGGCGCTCCAGTCTACCAACCTCCTCCACAGCCTCAATATAACTCTCGTGGTCCAGCACCGTACCAGGCCCCCGTGAATACATATGCACCCCAAAATACTAGTTATCATGGAGGCTACCAATCTGCTCCTTCTCCTACTCCCGCGCCTTATCAGCCACCCCCGCAGCAGTGGAACAACACACCGTCATCTTCGCAACCTCCTTTCCAGAAGCCCCAGCGGAGCAATTCAGGCTTCCAACGAGAATTCTCCGGAACACCCAGCCACCATTCCCAACAACAACAGCCACCGCGTTCCCAATCGCAACAATTGGATTATGGTTCTGAAGCTCCTCATCAGACACCACACACTCCATCCTCAAATTCCGGTAAAGTCCAGCAGGGTTCACAAGGTTCTCCAGTCAAGCCTCCGATCGGCTCAGTTCCTTCTACCCCGGCTACTAGTTCAACTCACCGGCTAGGTTCTACAAGTACAAGCACTGTTGAAGCCAGAAAGTATGGCCAAGTTGCCGCCCCCGAAAATAATGATTCTGAAATGCCAGCCGAACAAGAAACTGAGGAAGGTGAAGTCCAAGAAGGTGATGATGAGGAGGAGCTTTTCAACTGGGAATTGGAGCATATTTTCAAGGAACCTCCTGCAGCCGAGACAGTTGCATTGGCTCAGCCTCTGTCTGCGGGCTTCGAGTCAACTCCAGTTCCTCTTGTTCAAGCCTGGTCGACTCTCGTACCTTCTATTTCTCGTTATGCCAGAAAAGAAAATCTCAAGGAGTTTGTTAGAAGTGTCCGGTCCGCACCGCAATGGAGCTACCTTCAAGAGGATCCAGCTTTCGCAGAGATCACCGATGAAGGTGATTTGATACCTCTGAGCGAACTTGCTGCTTGGATGGATATACATCATGGCAGAACGATCACTATCGATGAAGTTGAGGATAATGAGCCAACTTCAAAGAAGCGATCTAGGTCTGAAGCAGAAAATATAGCGGAGGACGAGCAAGAGAATGTTGATCAGCAAATTGCCCTCGAATTTGCTACCGAGGAACAGGGCGAAGAACCACCAAATAAACGCCAAAAGAACGATGAGGCTGAAGATCCGGACGAGATCATGAGAACACCTGGTGGTAGAACTCCAATTATCGGTGGTAGAGGTGGCACACCATGCCTTGCTACGACTGACGATGCGTGGGCCCCGCAACCCGGTGAATGTGCGACTTCTCCTGCAGATCCCACAGAAACTTTGCTCGCTTCCTTGGGCGTTTCTGGTATTCCAAAGCCTGTCTCGCAAGAGCCTCTTCCCCCGTACGTGTCTAAGGCAGAGCAAAGTCGTTCCCCACAATCATCACAAACGCACACGCCGATTGTTACTCAGCAGCCTGCTCAGGGGCTACCTGCCAATGCTTCTGGATCAAGCGCACAAAATATGCCCCAAAATCATGGTCCTCCTTTGGTCGCTGCTCTACAAAGTAACCCACAATATGGTCCACCTGCGAATGCACCCTACTCTAATGGAAACATATTAAATCCAGTTTATGGCCATGGCCCACCTGCAAACAATCCTCAAGGCCCTCCGCAGTACAACCAGCCGGGCGCTCCTCAATATGGACCTCCAATAAATGCTCCTTACGGAAATGCACCTCCGATGAATATGAATGGCCCTCCACAGTACGGCCCTCCTGCCAGTGCCCTATATAGCAGCGGACCGCCGAATAGTTATCCACAAGCTCCTCCACAAGGTCCGCCTCAATGGGGTCCTCAGCGAAATCCCTCGTTTGGCAACGGACCTCAGTACACTACTCCCCAGCAGTATCCCCAGTATGGACCACCTCAAAACGCACCTTATGGCGGTGCACCATATGGACCACTTGCCAACCAGTACGGGAATGCGCCCCCAGTCCAGTATCCTCAAGGCCCTCCACAGTACAACCAGCCTCGCCATCCATCTTATGGAGCTGCGCCACCAATGCCAGGCCAGTATGGCCCAGTCACACAGACTAGTCCAACTCAATACGGACCACCCCAAAATATCCCATATGGTGCTGCTCCTTACTCTAACCAACCCCAATACCAAAATAGTACTGCTGGTGGTTATGGAAATGGCCCACCAGTTGGCCTCCCAAACAATACTCAATATTCTAACATGTCTCCAAACTCTAATATGCTTCCGAATGAGCCACAGTACGGTAATGTTCCGAACAGCCATGTTCCTCCCCGTCAAGACTCTGGCTATGTTAGTGCTCGTGGCTCTTACAGCAGTGGCTCAGGCCCAAATGGATTCGGCAATCAAGGCGGTTCTCAGAATCCATCTCAACCACCTCAAGGTCAGCCAATACCAGATACCACAGATCAACAGCCACCGCGCAGTAACGCTCAAGATCCTGCAAGCCAACAAAAGACTGGGAGCTCAGCTAACAGCAACGAAAGCGCTGGGAGCAATGAGGCCGTTGAGAGCAGTCCCGGCACGCCGCTAAGCCCAACGTCAGCTGAGATCCTTGGCAAATTGGTGCGCAAGCCTAGTAAAGGAAAGGCGGCTCAGCCCGCCGGTCAAGAGAAAGCTTCGGTTCGGAAAGTAAAGAAGAGACCTCAGCCTGTTGTTGCAGAAGCCTACAGGTACGTTTCTCGTCTCTTCCATTGTCTCAGAAGTCATGACGCTAACCTACTTGAAACAGTCGTCGTTGGTGAACGCGTACAGCCTACATCTCTCGAGTCCTTCTACTCAACTTCTCCATTCTTGGCCGCTCTCTTGGCTTTCTGAGGCAAACGGCATGTAGTGTTGCAGTCCAGTCTCCCCATTTCAGCAAAAGCGTTCAAGTCTCACTGGTCTTGGGTTACTTTGTGTTTTTTGTACAACTATGCATTCAACGGTCATTCGAGTTTGTGGAAAGGCTCCTAGCCTGTTCTGCACACGCTTTCGAGACTGCTTTGGCTTTCGTGCTTCTTCCAAGCGCACCTTGTCGTTACTGTACATTTATTTATTTGCTTCCTTTGCGGTCGGAGCCGTTCCAGAGGCTGGACTAGAGCAGACAGTCGGCTTCTACAGGGCGTTTCATCAGTCATCATTTGCCGGTCACAGCGTTGCACACATTAATGCTTGCCGAAAATGGTTGACTTCAATTGTTTGCTTATAGGCGGATTCAGATAATAACGAGCCAGGCTCATTGTAAGCTGAAGGCTAACAGTCAAATGCCAAAAGCTTCTCTTTCATGGCTTTGTATTAAACGTTGTTGTGACCAAATCTGTTTTATTAGTGCAGTTTAAATGCCTCATAGTTTGGGCTTTCATGATATTTTACTTCTAACGCAAAGCAGTCTTGCCGCCTTCATTACCACCTATCATTTGACAAGTCTATCATGCTCATTTTCATCGTCCTCGCTGCTCTCTTCAGCATCTGATGCCTCCTCGCTGGATTCTTCCTCCTCAGTTTCTTCTTCGCTCTCTTCCTCATCGCTCTCGTCTTCCTCCTTTTCACCTTCCGCAAGCCAGTCATCAAGTGTTTTTTCCTTGGCGACTCCACCACCGAAGCCATTAGTCGACGATGGCGATGTTCCCAACCTCGAGCTCGAGTCTCTAACAGCACTGTCTAGACGTTCGCCTGCTGGCACAAGCCTGCTCGGATCATATTCCGCCTTTGTGGTATCAGCTTCTCGCAAAGACGGATCGGGTTCTCTCCCGGCCTCTACCCAATCTGGTAATGCCTCGTAGCCTCTCAATCCATGCAAGCCACCTGTGTCACCAACAACAAGACTCGCTGACCCGAGCGTGAAATCGGTTCGACTTTCTGATGGGCTTGGTGTGTGCGGGACGGGCTTTGGAGCAAGGAGCATGAGACTTGCCAACTGGGTGGAAGATGGCACTGCGAGGAGAGCTTTGTAGAGTCTTGTGCGGTCTCGTAGATCGTAGGATGTGTCGTAACGTGCTAAAAGGAGGATGTAGTTCCAGAGTGTGATGATTGGATGGTCCCCCTCTGCTTCCTGGTGCGGTGTGTAAGTAGACTGCGATTTCTCGTCAAATTCTGCAAAGCCTTCGTTGCCCATTGCTGGTGAGTAGTCGTGTGAAGGTGGCGGTGAGGTAAATTTCAAGGGTTCCTTTGGTGGCTCGCGATTGAGGTGATGAAGGTAAACTTTCGCTGCTAGCAAGACGATCTGCAGTTTCGCAGGCTCTGCTTCATCCGCGAATCCTTTGGCAAGGATACGAAGTACATCTGCGGCGATATTATTCTCGCCATCGATACCAGCAAACTCTCCTACGAGCCAAATGATCGATGCTCGTGCTCGAGGGTTCGTGGCGGTATCAAGGTTCTTTGCTAATCGTACGACGGTGTGGGAATGTGATCCGGGATCCTGCTGGATCAGATGTCTGATCACAGTTAAAGACTCAGCTACAAGATTGCCATCCAGGCTGGTGATTTGCTTCAGCAAAAGTCGCAGACATCGTGTTGATGTTCGCGCATCACTCTGAGCACATCTTCCAATAGCACGGACCGACTCTCGGACAAGTTCTCTGTCAGAACCTTGGGAGAAATGCTCCAGTTCATTCAAGATGAGACTCTTGATGTAAGCGTCACCGTGTGGAAATATCAGTGTAAGAAGCTCTAGTTTTAACTCCCAGACTTGAGGCGGGTCCGTAGAATGAACTAGGAAATAAGATGCGTATTTGACGAATGCCTCTGGCATCGTGAGACAAACAGAAACAATGTTGTATAATGCGATGTGTTGGATGTCTTGTGGTCCTCGTAGCAGTGCTATCAAGGGTCCGATTGAGGCGTTGATATATTCTTGTGTACCTATACTGACATAGCATCGAGTAACGGCTACCACCACTGCCGAATTTCGACTCTGGAGGAGAGGTCTGATGCTCTTGAGGAAAAGCTCGAGGTCGGGATCGAGGAATTGAACCATCTCACTGGTGTCTTCTTCCCCGTCCTTCTCGTCCTTCTCGTCTCCGTAGAAATCCTTTGTACCATTACTCTTCTTGACTTTCTTCGTTCTCCTAGGAAAGCATTTCCTTGCATAGAATGCCATAAGCCTCATAGTTTCTAGCTGGCTCCACTCATCCATATCGACAAGTTTCTTGACCAGTCCTCGATAATGTCTGTGGATGAGGTCCATTCTCTCGGGGCATATCTCCATGAATGCTTTCACAGCTGCTCCAGCCACGTAGTATTGCTTATCTCCTAACAGTGTCGACAGGTAGTCTAACAACTGAGGAAGCGTATTCGGATCTAGCCTGTAGCATTTTGGGACAGCCAGCGCAGCAGCCTTTCTAACATACGGACTCATGTCTCCCAGACCTTTCTTGATCGCCAGAGACACAATCTGACTAATGACGGGCACTCGTATCCCAGACATAGTCTTGAGCGCGAGGGCTCGGACTTGAGGATTGCCATCAGACAGTGATTTCTGTATGGTATTTATGGATAGGAGGGCGAGGTCTGGTTCTTGCTCCGCATGGTTGAGGAGGTAGATGTAAACAAGTTTCTTAATCTCGATATTAGGTGATGCAACGTTCTTAACGACCGATGAGAAGAACGTGAGGCATGGCTGGGATCGGTACATCATCTACATCTATTAGCATAGCTCCACCATGGCCAGCTACCTCGAATTGAAAATATGGAGTTGTCGCGTGCTGTTGAACGTGTTCGTGATACAGAGCTGAACGTACAGAGATGACCTTCCTCAACCCTTCCAAGACATCTCGATCATTCCGACTATCAAGTAACTTCTTGATCTGGGCTCCTGGCAATGTCTTTGTGGAGCTTCGTGAGCTCCGAGCAGATTGGGCAGCGTCCAAAGTTAGCTCTCTCGCTGCAGAGACAGTCAGCCCTCTGTCGTCGCACAGCTGTCTCGCAGAAGCTGTAGGCAGTACATACCGCTCTCCAGCAAGCTGGATATCCTAGATATTGACTCCATGAATAATCATGGATGTAGAGAGGCGCATCATGGATGGGAGCTTGGTGGCGGGGCTAGAGTCTCTGTAAGCGATGGAGTTTCTGGAGCGAAAAATGCTTCTTAGAAATTTAACCAGCGCATGGTACTCTGACTTCGAAGACGGAGTTGCCTGCATATCATATGATGATTTGATTTTGATATTTCTTTAACACACAGCACTAATTTTAGGCGCACACAACGAATGCTCTATCAGCAGCAACTTCCGCCCCTCCAAATCGTCATCGCCCAAGCGTTTTCTTGATATAAATGCGCGACGACAAAAATGCCTCCACCACCTCTCGCCCTCACGCCGGCACTTCCCTCAGAACTTCTCACCTACGTCCTTGCTCATCAAGTCTACCCAACGACCCTCGTTATCTGCCAGTCACGCAACACCTTCCTCGCCACGCTGCTATCCACAATCCCACAACCTATCCGCCAACCACCACCGCCAACAGCAGATGCCATCAGACCTCATCGGAATCCCGAGCCCGAAGATGACGACCCTCTTCCAAAACCACGACATCCACTTCTCATCCCAACACTCCATCAAATCGATACATCCAGACACATAAAACTAGTCTTCATACCCACCGTCTCTCATCTGCGAGCTTACCTCTCCGTGTTTCCTTCACAAGCAGAGAATGGGGGAGATGGAAGACCATTGGAACCAAAGTTCGATAAGCTAGGCAAGAGAGCAGCGTTGTTGTTTGTGTATGGACTTGTGGATCTGCATAGGGACACGAGTGAGTGGAGCGCGCAAGGGGTTGGGAATACTGTTGCAGGGTTAGTGGAGGCTGGATGGAAAGGTGGGAGGAGAATTGTTGTTATCGAAGAACAGAAGAAAGAGGGTGATGCAGGTGTGGATGTGGGCGATGGAGCAGAGGAGAGTGATCAGCCGACGCGAAAACTTGGGTGGAAAGTGTGGGGGCAGAGAGTTCCCATGTTGAATGGGAGTGTCAGGCGGGCCGGATTTGAGAGCGAGGATTTTGCGTGGAGCGGAAGAACGATTGAAGTTGGCAGAATATTTGCTAGATGGTTTAAATTTGGAAGAGGAGATTGGGACATTGAAGAGTGATTTGTTGGGATCATGTCTGGCATTGCAAAGGTCATTATCATGCTATATCAACAGGTATACCCAACGCCATTTCCCCCGAAACCAATTGTTTCTCCAGACCTCGAACATAACACGAATATTAACGCGCTCAAATAGATTGCTCCATCTCCGTGATGTACAGCTTAATATGAGAGTCCATCTTCATGAACTCATCATGCGCACTGTGAACCTCGTTCTCGATGTTTTCCTTCAGATCCGCCATCTAGAGCATATTAGTATCTGCTTATTACGTGTATAATAGGAGAGCATACCTTTTTCTCCGTCTGTTCTATCCGTACCCTCCTCCTCTCCATTTCCTTGCCCTTCTCAGCTCTCTCCTCTGTTAATTTCCTATGTACTGCACGAAGCTCCTCCATCCTCTCCCTGGCGCTCATGGCTTTCTCCTTGCTGCCCTCCCGTAGCTTCTCAGTTCTCTCGAGCCATTTCGACAGTTGTCTCTGGAGCAGACCTTCTGTTCTCTCTACTTCTCGCACATTATTGCCCCGCTCTCCAAGCGCATCTCGTTGCTTAGCAATTCGTACATTCTCCTCATCTTCCTTAGCCAGCTCTGCTGAAATTTCCTCCAACAATTTTATACATGAAGCAACATCCGAAAACACTACAGAGAATGTATCTGTTGATGTCTGTAGGCCCCTCGCTCGTCGATCTAGAGAATCGAATTGGGCCTTCTCAGCATTCAATGCATTGCTCAGCTCTGTCAACGATGCTTGTAGTGCAGCTGGTGATTGTAGAACGTAAGGTCGTAGCTTGCCACTCTCCTGTCGCAAAGCAATGGTCTGAGCGGTCTTGTCTTCCAGGATCGTGGTCATCTCACTCTTCTTCGTCTTGACATTTTCAAAACGCCGCGTGACCTTTTCTTGGCTTTGTCGTAGATCTAGAAGTCGTCTCTTAAGCTCCTCGTTTCTCTTCACTTTCTCTGCGACATGGGCCTCCATTGCTATTCTATTCCGCTTCATTTCCTCGAGTCGGGCTTCCATCTCCTGGTTCTCCATGTATAATTGCTCGATCCTGACCTTAGTCGTCTCCGCTTTGTTGAAATGTTCATCGATGACCGCAGTCTGACTTTCTCGGAATCGAACGAAGTTGATGATGTACGAAAAGATCTTGACCAAGCGCTCGTGTGTCGGTTTGTACAGGTCTTGGAACGAGAAATCCGTGATCCCGCATTCGATCAATAATTTGCGCAGACTAACATAAAATCCCATCAGATTGCGCGTCTCCGACGGTATGATCTCCATCCACTCTCCGCAGATGTCCTCCGCCGCTGCGCGCATCGCAGGATCAACAGTTTCTCGAGTCGCGTTCATGAGAAGTTCCGCGAACCATTCGAAAATCATCTGGATTTGCAATGGATTCGGTTTTTGGAGATCTGCGACTGTGAAAGGTACACCAATATCACTAATACATCCCACGATCTCCTTGTCAGGCTGTAGCAATCAGTATGTGGTCCAGGAGCGGGTAAGGAAACTCACGAGGCGCATGAATGCATCACTGTCGTCTTCCTTCTTTTTGGTGCGATTTTGTTGTTGTGAGCTCGGAACCATGCTCATTCTAGGATTGTAAGACATCTTGCAATTTGCTTGCGTAAGTTTGTAGAAAGGATGTGGACTGGGTTGTGCTGTCGCAAAGTCAAGAATTGTTTACTTTCCTTAATCCGTTGCGAAGTCAACAACATAAACACGGTCTGCTGCGGCCAAGCGAGCAAGCGCTATTTGCCACCAGCTGAGCCGCACCAGACTTGGGTCACATCACTGCAGCGGAAAACTACAAGCAACGCGCTCTATATCCTCTTATTATCTAGAGATAGTCTTCTATTTTGTGATAGCGAGGACAATTTAACTCTAGTCTAAATAGTTAACCACCTACAATTTCATACTCTCTCAATCATGTGATACAAAAGTCTAAGGTGCTTGCTTCATCACAATTCAACCTCACTTTCTTAAGCTACTTACCTCACGGCTCTATGATTGTTATATTAGCATGTATTAACTGAAAACAACCTCATGAGTACGATACTCCCTTCTGAATTCTGAGGATGATGTGCTCTGGGGATGAGTCAACATCCCACTTGTGAGTCATGCTCAATTTTAGAAATGACAAAATGGTGGTTTATTATGGTGATATATTATTCCATGGCCAAAGAGAGGTGAATGTGCCATAAGTAAAAGACCACATTAGCAATCAAAACTGAACAAGGCTTCATACCATAAACCTAAATAGGTCATCGGTAGAGATTCTCAGTGCTAGTTCAGCTCGTAGCTTCAAAGCACTTTCTCCGTCTCTTGCTTGTCATCCACTTACCACTGAGTATCGAGAAGCAAATATGGGAGCAGCCTTATTGTACCAAAAGAGGATGATTGTCTGAGAGATGAAGGTTGTCATGGCATGGGTGCTAACGATCGATATGTGCATCAATGTGTCTCTTCCTCGGCCGTAATCGTTTCACTCAAGCTCCTTCGGGAAAATACAACTCAGCTGCGTTTTCCAAGCTTCGCATTTTCTGAAAAGGGCAATTCGTATGCACGAAAAGCTTCAGTATCAAGCATGATTTCAAAGAACGCTTACATACATGTGACGGGAACGGACCTCGGAGCCAAACGATGCTCTTCTGAGCCAGCCAAGGCAACAAGCTGACCTTCCGATATTTGTCAAGGCCACAGGGCGTCCCAGAACAGGCCACTTCAACGCCACCTATTCGGGATTCTCCCCGCAGTCAAGACCCGCCCAAGCAGACAGGGTTCTCGTACATCGAGTGGTGGACCTGGGTCCTGGGTACATTCTCTGCGTCATCCAGCAACAAAGACGCCTCCTCTGCGTCTTCGATTACCCCTCCAAGGCTCCCACACCCTCTTCGCCACGGGCAACGCAGAGAGATGCTTCGGGACATTTAGCCCCAGGTCTAGACGCCTAGTAAGCTCGACCTCATCGATGGCAAGAGACTGAGATGCTCAGACTGAGCTCTGTACCTGACAGATTCCGATGCTAGCTGCTGTCTGGCGATGACTGATGGAGGCCAGCTGCTCTCTCCGCACGGGCCATGATCTGTGATTCCATATCATATTCCCAAATCTGGGCGATCTTTCCGACGTGCGCTTACCAGCAAACTCAATCTCAACCACAGTCATAAGAATCCCCCAAACGTCAAACCGACCCTCTTACCCGGGCTTCCGATGGACGTCATGTATAACGCTGTCCACTATCCATGAATGATTCCTTAATTGGCGGGGAAGGGAATGAGTTATTAATGATGAGGTCACGCTTGGCCGACTTGGGCGTGGGGGGCTCTTTTTGCTACTCGCAGCAAGTCCACTATTGCTGACTGCGGGGCGAAGGTTGCAGACCTTTCTCCCGTTCAGGTACCTCTAAACCATCTGGGCCTCACTTGCGGCGCCGTTTCATTTGATTCCACAGACTAGTCTGATGGATCCAGGTTCAAAGGAGGCGCCAGCCGGCCTCAGGATTCTACGCCGGATGTTATCGACTGCCACTATATTATTTAGTGCCTTTTCTGCAACTGTCGTTCATCATACAGGTCTACGAACTATACATACCCCACATCAAGCTTCATCTTTTCCGTTTCTAGAGATACATCGTTTTCTTGACACTGGAGGTTCATCATCATGGCCATCCCTGGCACATCAAACGGTGTTCTCGACCCCACCAAAGCAAAGACTATCCAGAGAACCAAAATACTGGGTTTGTCACCAGTATCGAATTCAGAGCATATCTCGAGTGTCGACATAATCGACATCCGGCACGATGCTGTTAAGCTCAATCTGAAGGAAGAAATCTTGACGTCGCTGAGACCACAGAAAGGACCCAAGCAGCTCCCCACACTTCTTCTATACGATGAAAGGGGATTGCAGTTATTTGAGCAGGCGAGTCTAAGACAACCAGTCCTAGAACGCTACAAATGCTCATGAAAGTCAGATCACCTATTTGGATGAATATTATCTCACCAATGCGGAGATAGACGTTCTCAAAAGCTCTGCTCACAGCATTGCAGAGTCCATACCATCTAGCTCCATGGTTATTGAGCTGGGGAGTGGGTCGGTTACTGTTAGAGAGTTTTATTGATGTCTTGCAACTAACGCGTAGCAGCAATTTACGCAAGGTAAGTATCTTGTTGCAGGCGCTGGATAGCCTTGGCAGAGATATCGACTACTATGCTTTGGACCTCTCTCTGAAGGAATTGAAACGGACGCTGGAACAAGTTCCTCCCCTCAGAAATGTGAAATGTCATGGGTTACTTGGGACATATGACGACGGTCTTGAGTGGCTGAAAATGACAGAAAATGCCGCACGTCAAAAATGTATCATGTCCTTGGGATCCAGTATCGGTAAGTTTTACATGACAATGATGTTTCGTCTTTAACAACTGATAACAGGCAACTTCAATCGTCATGAGGCAGCTTCCTTCTTGAGAGGCTTCTCGAATGTTTTACAGTCTTCGGATTCCATGCTCATTGGACTAGACGCAACAAATGATCCAGCAAAAGTTTTGTAAGCATATCAGACTCTTGTAGCTTAATTATGCATTCATCTAATCGATTATTATAGCCATGCTTACAACGGTTAGTCCCCAATACAATAGCACTTTATAACGATACTAACAACAATGCCAGATCGCGAAGGAATCACTCACAAGTATAGCATCCCTATACTGTTACACATTTATTTTCGTGTTGCTAATGGCCATCCTAGGTTCATTCTTAATGGATTGCTCCACGCGAATGAAATTCAGGGAGAACAGGTTTTCAACCTTGAAGACTGGAAAGTGATTGGTGAATATGCGTATGATGGCGATCAAGGTGGACGCCACCAAGCTTTCTATTCTCCGATTCGCGACATTCGATTCAGAGATATTCAATTCAAAGCGGGGGAGCGCATCCAAGTCGAACAAAGCCTGAAATACTCGACCGAAGAAGCACTTCAATTGTGGCAAAGGGCTGGATTGAGTGAAGTCGATCGCTGGTCAGCCTCATCCGACGCCTACAGTAAGTAGTCTATCCGCTTAAGTTATTTGCTTTTTCTCGCCAAGGATGTATCAGCAAGGCTGCCCGGATGGGGAAATCCGCCTCAAACCATGATCTACTCGCCAAGGCGAACGTCGTCTGACCTCTTACCCATGAAAGTGTGGGGGTCCTGGTTGCTGTTCCCGAATTTGATGCACGGCCCACCATATTGAACATCGGATCAATCTCATAAATCTGATATAGGGCCGAATTGCATCGGGGCTTTCTTTTGCTCTATCAATTGGCTCCCTCGAGCCTAATGTATATCGTACAGACTTTTCATAAAAATCAGCTGACTCTAGTCTCAACTATTAGGTATTCACTTGTTGACCAAGAACAACATGGGTTTCAACACTGACCCTGCCGTCTATGCACGAACAGTTGTGCCAACTCTGGATGACTGGAAAGGACTTTGGGCAGAATGGGATACTGTCACCAGAAAGATGATTCCTGAAACAGAAATGCATGAGAAGCCAATCAAGCTTCGAAATGCTTGCATTTTCTACCTTGGACACATTCCTACATTTATGGATATTCAGCTCACTAAGGCTACCAAAGAGCCGCCAACGGAGCCCTCTCATTACCCACGCATTTTTGAACGAGGAATTGATCCTGACGTGGACAATCCCGAGAAATGCCACGCTCATTCAGAGATTCCTGACGAATGGCCACCATTGCAAGAGATCCTTGTTTACCAGGACAGAGTCAGAGAGAAGGTTCGAAAGCTTACCCAGGCAAAAGAACTGCCACGTCACATTGCCAGAGCACTCTGGATTGGTTTCGAGCATGAGATCATGCACCTGGAGACTCTTTTGTACATGTTGCTACAAAGTGACAGGACCGTGCCACCAACCAAGCACACCCCCGACTTTGAGGGTGCAGCTAAACTTGCCGAAACTGCTCGAGTGCCCAATCAATGGTTCCACATTCCCGAGCAAAGAATCACCATAGGACTTGATGATCCGGAGGACAATTCTGGTCCGGATCATCATTTTGGATGGTGCGTGATATTCCTTTTTCCCAAGGCAAATCATTAACATGTTTTGCAATACAGGGATAATGAAAAGCCTCCACGAACCGTAGTCGTGCCATCCTTTGAGTCTCAAGGTCGGCCAATCACCAATGAAGACGTAAGCTTTCATTTCTCGCGTAAATCATTATCTAATGAGAGAGTAGTATGCTCTTTACCTCGAGCAAACTCACAGCTCGAAGATCCCCGCTTCTTGGACTGAGTCCAAAATCGAAACCAACGGCTACTCTAATGAATACTCCAACGGCGCCTCCAACGGCCACCACAATAGCGAGAATGTACTAACGAAAGCGTACCTTGAAGGCAAATCGGTCAGGACAGTGTATGGTCTTGTCCCTCTGAAGTATGCTCTGCACTGGCCAGTATTTACATCGTATGACGAACTTGCTGGATGCGCAATCTGGATGGGCGGAAGAATCCCCACTTTCGAGGAGGCTAGGAGCATTTACAGTCATGTTGATGGCCTGCAGATTAAGGAGGCTGAGCAACATCTTGGGAAGACTGTTCCCGCCGTCAATGGGTATGAAATATGCAATGAAACATAGAATTTAGAAGCTGATTTTTGGATCAGACATCTCAGCAACGATGGTGTAGAAGAGACCCCACCATCCCAACCTTTGCACAACGGTGAGAGCTCGGAAGGGCTTTTCACCAATCTCGAGGGAGCCAATGTTGGGTTCAAACATTGGCATCCAGTCGCTGTAACCAGCAAAGGTAACAAGCTGGCTGGCCAAGCTGATATGGGAGGAGTGTGGGAATGGACTAGCTCGCCGCTGACAAAACATGAAGGCTTTGAGCCTATGTCCCTTTACCCTGCGTACACCGGTATGTTTAGCATTCAGACTCCACACAAGAAAATTTCTAACCGGTCTAGCCGATTTCTTCGATGGCAAGCACAATATTGTTCTTGGTGGCTCTTGGGCAACCCATCCCCGCATCGCAGGACGGAAGACTTTGTAAGAATCCCCCTGAATTTCTAACTGGAACGAAGCTTATCATGAAAGTGTCAATTGGTATCAACGCAATTATCCGTATGTCTGGGCGGGAGCTCGTCTGGTCCGCGACCTATAAGCTACTACACGCAACGTACCTGCAGATGACATGCCAGTCCAACACTAGTCCTGCAGAAGCGTCTTCTTTCTAGCAGCTCAACCTGCCCAGATCCATCAAAAGCTCCTAAAAATGCTTGTACGGAGGATGTGATGCATTTTAATTAGTTTGATATTACCTATTGAGGCCAGTAATGAGTAACGAAGTTTTAGCTGATGAAAGTTTACAACGAACTTATGCAGCGACGATGTAGCTTCAGAATATACGTAACTCTGGTACAGTGGATGGTCGCAGTAGACTATTTGTGGAAATGTCTGTAGCCGTCTCGATGCTAGTAGTGTTGAGAAGCGGTGTGAAAGACTTCCTATACAAACGGAAGTGTCAAGTACGATACGACGCCATCTCATATTCCACTCTGAAAGTTTGCATGATTCTAAGCTTTATCTTGAGATTTATCTGCGCGTCACCTTGAAGCCGGACTGGAAGCTGTAATTCACGTATGCTGTTCATTCTACTGGTCAGTTTCGAAGTTCCACCAAGAGCTCGGCATCGAGGAGGCCGACGCGACCCCAATTCGGCAAAATCAAAACATCCCCCACGCGGAGTATTTAAGGTCAACCTCATGCTCTCCAACGTCGCATATCGTCCTGGCCGACATTTCGCACCACACAAAACCCAGACAAGTCAACACTTTGCAACGAATCGATCTTGCTTTGGCAATTCAACTAGCCTCAACGATCTTCTGCCAGTAGGTTTCTCCTATATACCACCTTGCACCCCACCCTCGTCCACCACAAACGTATTCGATCTCGAACTCTTTCTATCTCAGTCACGTCGCCTGTCTTGTACTAATCCTTTACCCAAGCTTCGGTCTTTGCGCTCGAACAAGAAAGCGATAGATACATACAGCCAGCTTACTTCAAACAGACTCTATCTTCCTCTTTCCACTCTCTCCCTTCCATTGCTTATCTTTTCAAGATGAATTGGGCGACCATCGCACCAGAGACCCGCATTTACAAGGGCAAGAACTTGTTTCGGTGGGAGGTTTCTCCAGGACTAGGTTCGTGGAGTCTAATCGATCTCATGTCGTCTCTGCTCACTCAAACACAGAACACCATTGCGGAGTATGCGCCACTCCACTTCACAGTATGCGCCTATTCCTCCATTCCATGACACGCGCTTTCGCTAACCCGCCCCCCCAGACTCTCGAGCCAAAACAAGCTGTATTGGCAAGCATGTCGAACCGTGCTACAGGTTCCACCAGCAGTTGCACTTCGTCGGTAAGTTTCTCTACTCTATTCTTGACCTAGGAGAGAAGGGTTCCCGTCGCTGATTCTTAAATACTTATCAGGCAAATCCCACGAATGCTTTGGGTAAGATCGGACATACACTAGCCGGGATACGGAGGTGCTGATGATGAATAGCTGCAATTCGTCGGACGAGATGCACCACAATAGGCATAAGGATATATTAAGGATAGTACGACAGATCAACGCCCTCGACGATTCTACTTCCCTCTTCTCTGGCAGAAACCTCTTCGGCAAGCCACGGCAAGCGTCTGCGAATACCCTAAGTACCACGGACACTAGTTCCGAAAGCCAGGGCCCAGAAGAAACGAAGTTGACTAGGAGGGAACGGAAGAAGGCAAAGAAGTCCAGTAACAATTCCGTCAAAGACAAGCAACATATCGAAGTATTTCCTAAAGAGGAAGTCGATTTTATCAGCGAGGCTATTCACCTTACTGTGCACGAAAGCAAGGGAGCTTGGGAAGGTACATATGTCTATGATCACAGGCCACCAGTAGCAGAAGATGAAGCTGTGGTCTTCGACGAAGACCATGACAACTTCGACGCCAAGAGTGCTACCACCAGCATCGGTGACCTTGCTGTCAGAACCCCGGATGAAATGACGCCAAAGCAGAGGAAAACGCAGAAAAGTTTCAGTTCTGCTGTGGACCATAGCAGCTTCAGAGGTGGTTCTCGCAAATACGGGTCGCCAAAACTTGACCCGTATGATGGCGTTGACCTAGAGATATTCTCGCGCCTCGGTATCGACATTGTGATTCCTATCAACCACTCCAAGGAGCGGAGGGACCTTGCAACCAAGCTCGTGGCTGCCGTAAAAGAAGACATTGAGACGATCACACGAGAAGACGCCGACACAGTCATGCGAGAAGAAGGTTTCTGGAGATGGGCCGGCAAGACTGCCTACTGGCACATTGTGGAGACAAGAAAGGATTTTGACTGGGCGACTGGTCAAAAGAAGGGCGCTCCGAGATTCGATTTCCTTGAAGAAGAGATGGAACTCGAAGACGGTGAAATTATCGTCAGTCCGCAGGAGCCTCCCCCAGAGCTAGAGCCCCAACAAGAATTGATGGAGGAGGAGTTTACTACGGTGGTGTCCAAGAAAGTCGCCGCTCAAGGGAAGAAGGAGAAAAGGCATATCACCTTGCAATCAAAGGCTCAAAAAAAGGCTCTCAATCGACCTGCCTTTACTCAGGACTTCCTGCCTATCGAAGAGGAAGAAAGTCCAGAGGACTTTCAAGAGATGGTTCGTCGACATGAACAAAGGGTAGCAGGTGAAGACATGTTGGGAAGGTGGAACTCACCACTGTCGCCTTATCTTCCTCCTCGCACACGAGAAAAGAGGGTTCTGGTTCTGAAGTAATGGTCCTAGATGAAGCCATTAATAGGAATTAATTGATTGATGAATGGTGAGTGAACCCGAGAAAACTATTAAAACATGTATTTTAGTCTTGTGTGGGTCTTACTTTCCTTTGTCTGTGGTGCTATTTACAAAAATGGGAGATTTGGACTGGCTGGTTCAGGGAAGTTTCTGCAACGTACAAGGAGGATATGAATGGCTGGATCTTGGAGCAGGCTTGGGGACCATATAGTCTTTTGATGATGGCTTATTATTGACGAGACTTGAGTCTGGGAAGCTTGTTGTGTTGCTTCTGGCTTGTTCTTTCCTTCTCCTTTTCACGCAGTTACGAGGCTACGAGGCTACGAGACCATTAGGCACAAGAAATGGAACTCGGCTTAATAAGCGAAAGGCCAAGACTATTATTCGTGACTAGAAAGTTCGCTAAGAAATTATTGCTATATTTGAACCAGATCACTGAAGAAATTTTTACACGCTAAAACTAGAATGTTGCTTCTACAAGCCTCCAGAGCGCGAAAATGCGAACTGCCTAGCCACGCCTTGTAAACCATGTGCCTTTGATGGTAGAGCATATTACATGCTGGTAGCATCTTGAATTAAGTCATCTAGTTTTCTTCTCCTACTTACTCTTTAAACATTTAAAGGAAGAACCATCATTGATGAGCTAAGATCTGGAATTATACAAAGAAAGGATCCCGCCATTGAAGCATTGTTCGAGCTTTGAACTTTTACCTTTTCTAGCATGATCGAGTCTAGGGGAATAGGTATATCAAGTTCTCCCCAACTTGGATGACACACCATGATCTCGACAATTCCGAAAAGTGAGCAACTGATCACATTCGACGCGATGTCCGAAGCAGAAGTACAGAAAGACAGCGTGTCCGACTCGGAGGATGACAATAACAACGACGAAGACTCGAGCACGGAAGATTCTCCCGATGGCTACGATGACAATCCAGGCCAAGAAACGCTCTATCCCCAGCGAAAGAAATACAACCCACATACTAAGGATGAAAGTCGCAGAGTCTTCCTCTTCCATGCCATCCTTGATCAACTATTATCAGTTGAGGCTTACGAGCGTATTGACTGGGTCAAAATTGCAGAAGCTGTAGGATTCGAGGGGCAAGAGCCTAATCGGAAGGCCTACTATCTCTTCTACCGTCCATGGAGAGCCCTGCACGGTGGAAAATCGTTCGTGTCGGAGAAAAAAGCAAAGGGCGAGATAGACAGTTCTTTTCTTCGGGCCGATGCTAAGCACGTCCATCTCCTCCTAGCCATGATTGACCCCATCTCGGGCAGGGCTCAAATACCAACGGCGAAGTGGGAAGACGTAGCTGGAAAATTGGGTTCGTGCTCTGCAACGGCAGCGGAATACCGATTTCGTCGTCTGTGGAAGAAGTATAAAAGTCTACCTGAACCGGACGCTTGCCCAGGCAAGATACTCCAGGTCGAAGAAGATGGACGAATACTTCGCATACATGAAAAACGATGGCGGTGGCGATGGCGACGAGGAACCTCTTCCTTTGTACGAAGAGCATAATTCAAGTGGAGGTAAGATCGAGCGGCAGAACACAGTGAGCGATACCATAGCGATGGACCTTTGTGCCAAAAATCGATGAAATGGATCAGAACTGATACGAGAGCGAGCAAGAGAGCGGAGGCCGTGGCGTTGACGCATTGGAAAAATGGGAAGAAGGGGGTTGAAGCTTCTACGATGAAGGTGAAAAAGGAAAAGGTCTGCATTTTCATTGATTAAGTCGTCCGAGCTCACTTTCCAGTCGGAGAGTTTGTAGAGGTAGTGTGTTTATGAGGAGCAGGTCTCTTCTCGTTGTTCAACAAAGCCACGTTCCTCAGAATTTGCATCATTTGTCTGCAGGGTACGTAATTTAGGAGAAGCGAGGACAAGACCAGTTTCTAATTTGCACTTTGGCGAGGCGAGTTGATAGTACAGTGGTCATCCCATCTTGAGATCTCAAATCGATTGGCGAGGTTTTGTACTGTCCAAACATCAGAAAACAAAATTGATACAAGCCGTTGGGTAGAATATGACATTCGCGCCACTCTCCTCCAAGGAGCAAGATGGTAGCCTGCTTATAGAGCATATGGATGACTTCCAAAAAAAAAGTTCCGAGCTTCTCGTGGAACTTCACCAGGCCACACGATATCGTATTCATCTGATGCAACTGAGGCTCAGCTTTAGCCACCTGTGATCAAGCCGCGTGGCTCGATCAGGCAACTCCATTCTCGACACGTTAATAGGATAGCTCAAGATTATGAAAGACAGCTTTACCATCATTTCAATATACTGCAACCCGGATACAGGAGAAACTCTTAAGGTAAAAGCTTAGGTACACAACAGCACCAGCAAATTTGGAGCCGTCGCCGTTCAACGTTGCGACTGAAATAGGCATAGCGCCAACCCTGTCAATACGCTGGCCCGTGCTCACTACGTAGCGTCTTCAGGGACTGAGCACAAACTTGCCAACCTCCTTTCAAGTTTGACAGCTCTCAACATCGTACTTTCACTGTCTTCACCATTGACAAATATCGCGACTCGAGCCCCATAACACTCATCCCTTCAGAATATCTGCGCCGATCATCCGCCAATCATGGACTTCTCCGATATCTTGTACGTCCAGCCTCGCATCCACAGCTCAGCTTTCATCAGCAAGCTCTTCTGCCATTGCGCGCTTCTCGATTCCGTCGCGAATTTGCTGACCCTTCTGTGCTCTACAGCCGAATTGTCAACCTGGGCGTAGGCGCCCTGATGGTCATAGGAGCAATATGGCATATGTTCCCTATTGGCATGTACGTGTCCTGCCTGCTGGCGACAGCTGCTAAGAAACTCTGTTCTTCTCGACGGGTGAAGACTGACAGTGCTGGCATATAGTTCTAGTATCATTGTTGGTGTCTATGTTGCTATTTTCGGTGCTGGTGAGTCGTGGAAAACTGAACGATAATAGAATGACTGCTGATTTCGCCGTATAGCTATTGCTCTTCTCGGTCCGTACTTCCGATTCTCAGCTCGACTTGCAGAGGAGTCAAAATTAACAATATTTAGAATTCCAAATTCCTCCCCAGGTGTCCCGATATGGATCTTTCTTATTCTCGTTCATCGGTCGAGGAGCTTGTATGTGGTCTTGCCCCTATCATATCTTGATAAATACTGACAGGATTGATGCACAGTCTACATCTTCGCCGGATCCATCCTTCTTGATAACCACATTATAGGCATCATCTTTGGAACAATCATCGGTCTAATCGGTGTGGCATATGTGATTCTTGAATTTGTACCCAGCATCGAGCCCCCCCAGAATATGAGAGAAGCCGACGGTGGATGGGGCGCGGAGCAGGTATAAAGTGACAAGGACTACAGATTAATAGCCCTCGTATGAGGATGTAACGCTTTCAACGATGCGACAAACCAAGTAGTCAGAAGGGGACGAAATCATGTATGAACTAAGAATACAAATAGCGTGGATGTAAGAAGAGGATGGACTTGATACGATAGAGGAATGGGTTTCCTGGTATGCCTGTACATCAACCGAGGGCGATGGTTTCTGCACTGGATGGCGTTAACAAGGCTATGGATTTTGCGGTCTTGCACCAACTTCTCTTTTGACCTCCCTAATCTGAAATTTGTGATTAAAATTAGTCTAGGGGTACACAATTGAGATAAAATAAAATCTTCGGTGCCTGTCTATAGGTTCAGCCTTCTTCAACCACTAAGGACTTAGCTGGCCAAGTACATTGCACAACGCCAGCTTATGCGCATTTGGAGCTGGGTAAGTGCCCTTTACTCCAGGAGACGAAAGCCACTGAGGCAATAATCAAGACCATCCTCTAAATGAGCAAAGTAATCGCATGCGGCCATCTATTTCCACAGTTGTACAGCGGAATCCAGCTTCTGGCTATGCTTTTCTTCCTTTTCAACCCGACAAAGTATTCTTATGCCCATGCGAGATGCACAATCACACTCCTAGAGTTAAGTTCTTTGAAGAAGATTATACCTTCATCTGCAATTACTTACTTTCAATTGTTACATCATAAGCTCTCTAGATCTACTGGTTGGTTTGGTCCTACTGCGTTCTTGGAGCATTTTAATCACGTGAGCAAGGCCTAGATTGTGTCCTGACCGAGCCTCCCAAGAGGCCATCACTCTTAGAAGTATATCAGCGACGCCTGTACTGAATTCAAGTTTCTACATTTAGTGAGCTTCTAGTTTATGGAGCTTTTCATATTTGGCATATGTATGGTTGACAGGCTTGGCAACTACTGCGATCTTCATTCAGTATAAGTTTGGGCTATATATACGCATTTGCACATATTTATTCATAGCACGTTGCCCAAGGCTTATATTTCTCGGACATGAACAGCTTCTGCAAAGCTCTCTTGCGAATACCGACGTTTCCTCCATCGAAGATTGGTAAGACCATTGCGTCGTTTAGGAGGTCCGTGAATGGCATGTTCAAGTCATATGCTGATCTAGTTTGCAATGTTAGTATTGAGTCTCTCACTACATGGGTTGTGCTAAACTCACACTCCTACGAGATTGATCGCATCAACAGCAGATTTCACTGCCGCATCTGAGCAATATACTTTAGCTTCGAGAGCCAGCTCTCTTTTATCGTCGTAGCTTTCTCCGTCTGAAAGTAACCTGTGAGCGGCTTTCCAGGTAAGATACCTGTCAAGGAACTTGGTCAGCTGACATCTTATGGTAGCAACGAGGAAATGATGACCACTTACCTTGAAGTCTCGGTCCGCATCTTAATGTCAATCAAGAGGTCTGCGACAGACTGTCGTTCTCCGATGGGCATATTACCTCCGCGAGAAGACTTTGAGAAGGCGAGTGCGGCGTCGAAAATAGCTCGCTGAATGCCGACGCCCATCGCACCGACCAAGACGGCTGACATTTCGAAGCTTCCCGTTACAATCGGCACTCCCGATCCAGGAGGGCACAGGACGTTTTTTGCAGGAACGCGCAGATTGGTATACTTTATTAAAAGTTAGCAGTAGCAGAGAGGAGGGGTCGGTTGATAAACAGACTTTGATATGGGGTCCCGAGGTCGCTGTATGCCCCGCCACTTGCTGGTGGTTCAACACTTCGAATACTCCTTCCCCTCCACGCGCGATATCAGCTGCTGTAACAAGTAATATCATGATGCGCTCGGCCGGAGAAGCGGACTCAGGGATATCGGGGTTGGTACAGCGACAGACAACGCAACCTAGATCAGCGCCCTTGAAGTCCCATCCAGCCGAGTTGGTAGCCCAGAGCTGAAGATTCAATATCAATCTAAAACCAGTTCCGGAGTCCATGCACGCGACTCACCTTCTCTCCATTCAAGACCCATTCTTTACCATCAAGATGAGCTGTGGTCTGCAAGCCAGGTGCTCCTTCTTCAAGCCAATTCGCCTACATGGTCCATGTTAGATGTCAATTCACAATACCGTTCACAAAAATCAACTCACCACACCTCCTGGCTCAGAGAACACCAAACTCGCCAACGGCTCTCCCTCTCCGCTCAAAAATGGCTCCAAAAACTCTCCTAACTCGGGCCTATAAGCGAGCGCTAGGGGTGTAAGTCCCAGTCCCGTTCCAAATATCGTAAGACTGGCTGCTGGCTCTACAGCATACATCTCTTCTACCAAAATCGCAGCTTCGACTAGACTTCCACTCGTGCCTCCGATGGGAGCAGGGATCTGGCCTTTGATGAGACCTGCGCGGACAGCTTCATGATAAATGGGTTGGATAGATTGAAATCTCTCCTTGTGAGATGCAATGGCTGAGTATGCATTCTTAGCACCTGCTAAATGGGCTGTCGCGAAGGCACGGGCAGCTTCCCGGACGGCCTTCTCAGAGGTCGAGAGTGTGAAGTCTACCATATTGATCGATTTGATCTTCTCTAAAAACAATTGAACGATGATCTAGGTAAATCACAGACGTGAGGATATATAATTAGAATGGAGAGAACAATATCGCAACAATGTCTCGTTGTGTGAAGTAAGTGGCCCTCACGCATCCCACTTCGGCGAAGTCCCGAAGTAGTGGGATTGCCGACCCTGTAACCCTTAGGAATCAGCCCGCATGTCAAGTCAGAATCCCTGTTATTTCCTGCACCATAAGTCGTATCATTGATCCACCACGGGAAATTTCCGCGGAGAGAGCTCTCTTTGATGCTGGGGACGTCCCGAAGCCGCGCTCAGATAAGAAGGTCGTTTCTCCTGAACATCGTCGGGGATGCTACTTTAGCAGCGGTAAGCGAATTTTGGAAAGGGTCCAAACAATGCAGGTATGTTTATACCTATGATATCGAAGAGAAGGTCATTGCTTTTCAAGTGGGAATCTCTAGAGTATCGACAAAAACTTGCTTGAGTATAATGGTTGCGAAGATTTTGAAAATATCTGTTCTCAGTCATGCTACAGACATTTGCGTTCAGCCAATCCATAGACATTGGAAGCAGCGTGAGAAATGCACTTTCTGGGGATATTGCATATGCACGACTGTCTGGTTGGGAGTAACAATGTACCCTTCCCCATATTCAGATCTCCCTTGTATGATGAGCATGCAGCTGAGATCCTCCCAAGGTTGGAAGGTTTCAGAATAGAGCTCATCAGCTAACCAAGAGCAGTGCTCAAGCGACATGGAAGGCGAACTCTTGCTCGATTACTAGGCTAAGAACATGCCCCGTTTTCCTTGCGCGTTCAAGAAATCTTTTACACCAAGAAAAATCGTATGTCTCTTTGCCTTGAGTTCCCGCTGCATCATGTACCGGACTTGTAGTCGTGTTTGCAATTGAGATCTTTGTTTCTTTAGCGGGAACAAACTGACTATGGTCAGAAGACGAGTATTAATAACGATCCTAACAGTGAGTACTTTCTGTCCTCCCAAGAATGAGGAATAAAGGGCTGATCGTCTGACAAAGAGAGGCAATGAACCATCAGCATTGTGGTCCACTATCGATAGCTGCGTCGGTGTGTTCTGCGCCTCGGTGCTATCTCTCAAACCTATCTTCAATCGATTATCTAGCGGGATGAGCTCCAGTATGGAACTTCTGTAAGCCACAATCTCAGTACTGGTAGAGGCACGACACAGGATCTCGAAATCCAGTCAGAGAGATGAGAGGTCAAGAAGGAGACGCCGCACTCCTGTTATCGATTACGTTATGTGTTTATCGCTGTAAGGACTTTTGAAAATGGCCCACTTCATCTATCGAGGGGCCATTAGATCACGTGAGACGTCTCTTATGCTGGCACTCACCAAGGGAGCCATATACCTTCCAGCTCTCGACACATAGTTCTATCCAGACAAAACACTGTATAAAGCATGCATTCTTTCACCTTAAAGCACGCCCCTTCCAGGGACTTCAAGAAGGCGAGGGCGTCACATGAGGATTGATTTAAGTGAGGTGTGTGGGTGATATCGAAGCAGCCTTGGAATTGTAACGAATGAATTGTTATCTTCCACCAGCCATAAAATGCCAGCTCATTGTTCGTGTTTTATTAAAAACCTGATTTTAGGCAGCAATATTACAAAAGTACGAAACAAGGCTCTCTATGTTTCGTTTCTATTGGAGGTCCATGCCGCCTGTGTAACTGTGGCTTCACATTCGTGCAGATGCATCGAACTTTTGCTCGGTTAATCCTCCAACGATACGTGCTACCAGCAGGTTGAGCAAGGGCTGTTTCCATCTTCTTGGTGAGGCTGACCAGTAGTTGAAATGCATATCATGTCGATATTTGCCATTCTTCTTCATTTTGAAATCATCTTGAAAGCAAGTTCTCTCGATTTACAAACAGACTTCTTTCATCTGCATTAGTTAGCATGGCATACGCTCCTACTCCCTCTATCGCTTTCGTCCACGCTGCCGGCCTTCTACTACAGAGCCAGCAGGCTCCATCCACCTACTCCGCACTCACTCGGGACGATTGGGAGCATCATCGGCAACTCATCAAACAATTATATGTGGACGAGAACAAGACGCTCAACGATGTCATAGAGATCATGAAACAACATGGATTCAAGGCTACGTACGTCAAGCACCTCCACTACACATCGATAACTAACACGCGCTTAGCCCGAAGATGTACAAGGACCGAATCAAGAAATGGGGACTCGACAAAAACAACAAAGAACGCGATATGCTTGCCATTGTCCGGAAGAAGAGGGAACGAGATGCCATCGGAAAGCAGACCAGGTTTCGGGTGCGTGGTCAGGTCGTGACCATGGACCAGGTCCTTCATTACTTGAACCGGAAAGAGAAATTCAAGAGTCGAGGATCGCCTGCTCCTTCTACACCATCTGATCTCTCATGCCGGACGCCATCACCAGCACCAACATTTCTCCCATCCAACGTGGTCAATCAAATTGTTCCAACGACCTATCGGTCATCACAGTTCCAACCCAATGGTTTCATGCCACTGGAACAAGAATACGATGACTCAGAGATGGAGGTGGATTGTCAAGCACCTGCTTCGTTGCCACCATTTGTGATTGATGAGGACATTGCTCAACAAACTCTGAACGATATCTACTGCCTTATATCTGGCACTCATCCAATTGATCATCCATTGTCAACGCCAAAGGTTCTGCTCGTACCTGAACGGCTTCTACACAGCTTTACGTCGTACATACGAGGCTCTTTTGAGAATGGTTATTGGATTATAGATCAAAATGGGGACTGGGAAAATGTTATTGGGGAGTTGACATCCGATGGAATGAAAGACTATCAAGTCGATTTTAGCACGTACTGCAAGACAGCAATTGGACTGGCGGAGAAGGGGTCTCTTGCCGAGTTTCGTCGCGTCCTTTCCAAAGCGTTCAACCTCGTCAGCACCATATTGAGTAGCGAGCATCCTAGAATTTTAAACAATTTCTTTAACACGTTCCTACATCTAATAAATGGTGGACGTATGGATATTGTTGATTTGCTTCGTCGCTACATTTGTGATATGGCAAAAACAGTACTATGCCGAGAACACCCCTTGCGCCATGTTTGCGAGCTTGTCACTATACTTGATAAAGGGTCCTTTGAGCAAGCGATTGTCCGAACTTGGGGGTGCGGAGTTGATAGTTTTGAAAGAGACCTCGGGTCATTCAATGTAATGAGTCTCACTATCAAGCGCGACTTCGTCCGCACCGTTTACAGAATGAAAGATCTCGAGAAGGAGGAAAAAGCGCACCGAAGACTTCTCGCACAATGTGAGGAAGTATCGAATATCCCCGCCGAACAGCCCATGCAGATAATGATCGACCTAGGATATTGTCTCCTGAATCAAGAGCATTATGTTGAAGCCGAGGCGATGGGGTCGGACGTCTTGTTAAGAGCAGAGGATGCTGAACTATTCGCGCGGCAGATTGAGGCATTAGACCTTATAGCATGGAGTCAATATGAGCAAAACAAGAGAGAGTCTGCAGAGAGGAATATACGACGTGCCATAGAAATGGCTACCGACACGTGGGGGAGGGCAGTTTCACGGGCTATTGATGATATGGTTGATCTGGAGGGTTGGCTTCGCGAGTGGGGTCGTGAGGAGGAAGCGGATGCACTGCACGCAGACCTGGATGACTGTCTTGGCCCCGAAGAGATTGAATACTAGATGCTTGAAGCACAGGGAAATGGGAGTCTGGAGGACACGCAAGAGCCTTTCCAGTTTCTTTCGGAGTATGATATAATGGGAGTTTGGGGAACATGCGAGGGCTGTTCTAATTTCTGTCGAGAAGAATGATTTCACGTTCGAGAGGGGGGGAAATTCAACTTGGAGTTGTATGGCTACACCAAGTATTCCTTTGGGTAATGCTATATGGTTTGTGATTTGTAACTCAAGAGTTAAATCGAGGTGTTGAAGTTCCTCAAAAATATAGTTTACACCCACTTTGGGCAAGGCGATGTGACTCATAATTTGAAACCTAAGAATTAAGTCGAGCTTCTGAGATTCTTTAAGAATATGTTCTGGACCTTTGATAGATGTTGTAGCATTTCATAAGGCAAGTGTGAAGATATCGCATTTCCGTTATGGAGTGAGATATACCTACTTACTGTACATCACAACCAATACAGTAGTCACGTGCACCAACTTCCCCACCCTTACTCATCTACTTGTCTATCTAAGTAGTTATCTACCCACCTACTTCCTTCTAGAAGAAAACAGAAGAAGAAAAGAAGGCAAGCTTGGATAAGAATGAATGTGAAAGGTTTAGAAAAAGGGAAGTATTATTGAGACGGTGAGACATTCGAGAGGTAGCATGTATGCATGCACTTGCAGCAGAGCAGAGCAGAGCAAAAAGAACAGAAGCTCAAACAAACGACTCTTCTGAGGAGAGAGACTTATGTGCATAACAGAAACTGAAATCAAACCATTCCTTTGAAGACAGGTAGATACCTTTATGTGCATACTTGATTTTTCATGTAAGTTGAGCTAAAGCTATACAGATGCTCCATCTACAGATGCATACATACATGCATGTACTGTACTCGATGCTCATTTCTACCACAGTCCTGTAGTGCCAGCGAGTTGTCCAACCTCGCGAACCAAATGACAACACACAAAACTCCCTATTCATCACTTCATGCTGTCCATTCAAAGTCCAAAGCTCTTAAATCCCATCCTAATAAAGAAGCAGAGAAGTGAAGATGGTTCGATACGATCCGGTCCAAACGCCACCCATGCCTTCGTTTCTGTCTTGCCTACCCATCCGTTCGTTTGTCTAAAATGAACATACAAATGCCGCGCTAAAATGCAACTTTCATGCCAATCCATTACATTGTTATGCCTCCCTTCAAAGCTCGTCACTGCTTATGCGGATACAACAACATGCTGACCCGGTGACAATAACTGTCATTCACCCATGCCTAACTCCTCTAGCTCTCTTTCCTTCGCTTTTAGCGCTTCCCTCATGCGCTCCGCTTCCCGTTGCAGCATCTCTCTCCTTTCCGTCTTTGACCGCTCACTCTCACTATGTTGATCTCTCGCACTGCTCATGGCGCTTCCAACGCCGCTATTTGCTGGACTCGTTGTGTAGCCACTATTCAAGCCGGGACTGGGTTGATTCGAATACCGCGTTGAGCCTGGACTCCGTCGTTCGCCTCGATCGGTGGAGTCGGATTCTGAGTAGCCAGGGTTGAGGATCGATTTTATGGAGCTGAGACGTTTGGAATTTGTGGACGAGTTGGGGTTCGAGTCTGGTAGGGATGGCAAAGGCTCAATCTCGGTGGCGGAGAAGGAACGTTTCCTTGATGGCGAAAGGAAAGAGTTGGGTGATAGTGAGGGTCGTTGTTGGGTAGGTGAAGGGTAGGAGGCCATCGGCGGTAGTCGGTTATCATCATTGAGGGAATCGGGGTGTTCGTGAGCGTGGCTTTGCGAAGTCGATGCATACGCCGTAAGATCAGAACTAGGAAGTTGTCCATTCTGTGGACGAGAAGTTGAGACAGGTTCTGGTAAAATTGACCGTCCTTGGTCGCCGCGCATACGAAACCCTAGATTTACTGATCCATCTGGGTTTATACTACCTCGGGGCGCATCTGCGGGCGGCGAAGGTCGATCTGATTCTGGAGATCCCATCGAATTACTCGCAACATCGATCCCTGAGGCCTGTGTACCGTGGGAGGCGGGCACAACACGTTTTCGTCTCTTGATGACCGACTTCTTCATCGTCACGGGTCGGTGGACGCCATGTAGTTTGTAGTACAAGCCTAAAACGAGTCAGCATTGAGACGACGTCACCTATGAGCTTACTTACCACAGGCATTACAGATGGTATGGCCGCTCTCGTCCCTGCGCCATAGCGGGGTAATCGTCGTTCCACAATTCTGACAGGCTACGACGACGGGGGTATTTTGGTTTTGAATGCTGAGAGAAGTAACATCAATTGGTGAAGGGGCATCAGTAGGCTGTTCGCTTTGCGATTGGGTCGCTGGTTCGGGCAGCTGTTGTGATGTTGCAAAATGCGCGCTCTTTGAGACTCTGTTGTTGAATGCAGGGCAGCCACTACAACCCTCAGCCCCTCCCGTACCATTACATCGTCCGCCTCCTGGACACGATCCTGTAGGCGTTTGATCTGCTGCTACGTAAGTGGCTCCGGCGGCAGTGTGGTGAGTTTGGCTTGTCCTCGCAGGTGACATTCTTTGCTCTGGTGTACTCTGTCCTAAAGATGGAGCAACAACAGATGGAGGTCTCTTTAGATTCGTAGGTCTCGAGGCATTTCGTGCTTTCAAGTAAAGCCCGCAGGCATTGCATATCGTGGCCCCTTGAGGTGATCGTCGCCATAGTGGTGTTCTGCTTGTTCCACAATTGCTGTTCACACTTAGCAAAACTTTCTCACTCACAAAGACTAAGACATACCTGCACACTTGCCCACTTGGGACAGAATCGGCTTGCGAGGGCACAGGCGCAAAAGATTGTGATTGTGAATGCTCTCCTTCTAATCTGGGAGTGATCTGTCGTACCCTGTCCATGTTTGGACTTGTTGACCCTGGTCTTTGATCTTCATATGATGGCGATGGACTATCTTTCGTTGGCTGCTCATTACGGCTCTCTCCACCCTTTGCCGCTTGCGAGTGACCCAACAATTGCTGGGCAAGCTCGATATCTTCTCTCGATGGTTCTCTGGATGGCAATGCTGTTCGGACTGGAAAAGTCTCCTCCCTCCGCCGTTGCGGTGACGAAGATCCTCTAGCACTCATACCGTGGTAAGGGTGATCCGACATAAAGCCAGTCACAGGAAGCTTTCGTAACGCACAGCACATAGGTGGTTCGTGAGGTGTTTCGTGAGGTGTAAAGCGAGACGAGGAATGAGGTGGTGTTTGTTACCAAGCTGGACTTTGAAGTGGCAAGGACGATCTAATGTTGTTGAGAAGGTCTAGACCACAAATCCATGCAGGAAGCACCTGGTGTTTATCCAACTGAGATAGCTCCTTGGGCACGCGCCATCCAATAGCTGACACAGGTCGGAGAATATCAGAGGATCAAGACAGTGACAAACGTTGAGCTTTGAAACGTCTGATGATATTAGGAGGATGATCCGATGTGGCCTCCTAAGGACAAGCTTTTCCCCAGAGGCACAAGGAGATGTCAAGGTTGTTTAGAGAGCAGATGGGTCAACCAGTAATACGTTCCGGGTATGTAAAAAAAAAATGGACCGGCGACAGCGAGGAGGTAATCACCGCGAAGGGCCGTAATATACTAGCTTAGGGGTTGGTTTAAGGTTGACGAGAAGAAAGAATAATTCAGCTCCAAGGGATTCCAATCTGATCTTTTCTAAGGTATAGACGCCTGCAGGATGAGGTGATCTTGGTGGCTGAAGAAGGTCTCGGCGAATGTCCTTAAAAGCAGGTGATTTGTGGGGTTCCACGACTATAGTTAATAACAGCGGCAAGAAAATTGGCCGAATTCGTTTGGGTAATCCGGTGATGATGGGATTAGACAAGACGAGGCAAGAGATCCAGTTGGCTTTCCTGGGTGTTTCGACGGTTGCTAGCCGCGCTTCTCTACGAAGGCGTGAGATGGATGGTCTGCGTCCCGCGGCGAAGCCCTGTAACCTCTGGCTGAACCACTCAGATCTCTGGGAAGGTACCGTTTTTTTCGAGTCCAAGATGCGGAGGACGGACGCTCAGATGCGATGTAGTCCACGGCGGGGAGCTGATGGAGGGGTTGAAAACAAAAGTTTCAGGTGATGCAGAGCGAGGGTGGAACAAATATGCACTGCCGGCCTATGAAATGCACACTCTGGAGTGAGGGGCCTGGATCCTTGGGTAGTGGTCGTGCTTCTCTCCTGGACTTCCCGGATCGCTTTGCAGGCTCGTCAGTCTTTCTGGAGAGTTGAGGCCGGACGTGATGCGATGAGGTGCAAGGCGGGCGAGATTGTTTGGTCTGCTTCGGGACGTGGTGACCTGCCCCAGTCGAATCTCCGGCTCTCCTGCTTCTTCTCCTGCTTCTTCTCCTGCTCCGCCTCCAGAACCTTGGTATGATCGCTGCAAAGTCAGTCCAGATCTGTTCTCAAGCGAGCAGTACCGTCAGGCGATGTTTCTGGAGGACCGCAGGGCGCGTTTCTCCCCGTAATGACGATGATGTCGGATATATGACTGTTGGCTGCCTCTTCGGCAAAAGGGCCCTCACCGCGGTCGAGATTCTCGTGACAATACGACCATCAGAGAGCGACCGTGATTTTGATCATGGGCGGCGGTGGTACGTAGTAGTCTGCCACGAGATAAATCCGTATAGCTGGGACGTCCTTCGTGGGCTGCTTTTGGGGTGGTGGAGAGAGGTCTGGCCTGGAGTCGCCCTTTATTTGGGAGTCGGCATCACGACGCAGACGGGGGCGACTGCGTGCGTGCACGCTGTGACTTCGAGACCGTGTCGAGGCCAAGAGGCAGCAACCGCGCCCACCGCATTCCGTGGGCCGCTTACCTTTGGCCCGCCTGTGAGTGGCCATTGATAATAGGTCGCCCCTGATTGGCCGACGATGCGGTGGGCCACAATTTCTGCGTGGGCGGCGTTAGGCGGGGGCTGCCAACGTGCCAAGCAAATGAAACACGCGAGCCACGGTCGGATGCAGTTAGACCGCCCACAGCGAGGAAGGCGTGTGAATTAAGCTCGCCGCCACCAATCCCACATCGCGGGTGACATCTTTACTCGCGCCTCGCTCTGGCTTTCTCGTCGGTCCACCAGGTTCTCTTCACCAAGCCACCAGGTCCAAGACAATCTGGAGATCAATCTCGGACCCTCACCACCCAGCAGCCACCGCCGCTGCAGCACCAGCTTCTCTTCTTCTCTCCATTCTCAAGCCAACCATGCCTCCAGTGACCTCTCCTCCGGCCCATTGGCCAGCCATCGGGCTTGCGAGGTTACGAGCCATCAGCTGTCACCGCCCGGTGGACGCTGTAGACGCTGTGGACGCTGTGGACTTCGCGATCATTAATCCTAAGAACATCCCAGACCGTCTAGGACATTCACGTATGCCCTATCTCACTCGTACTGCGCAGCTGGACAGGAGGCGTTCATGACGTTGTCAGCTTGTTTATCGTGAGCAGCAACACGATGAGGACACCTCGCCGAGCCCAAAGTGCGAAAATGGCATACCGCCGAAGATCACGATGTCACTGGCAGGCCAGCTCCGATCCGGGTCGAGCTCCTGCCGCACTGGCGATAGTCTGCATCTGGCTTCCGGGCCCGATATTGGGATGGCGGAGCCGATCTCGGTGGATAAAGAGATAGAGATCTCTACCCGTCGGTCATCTATCCGCTGAAATGATAATTGATCCCTGGAGCACCACTATGAGATTAAATTGACGCATGCGGTCTTCTGATTTATTTCGAAGAACTCCGTGTGGGCAATCAACGGAAGGCGTGATCCGCCACTATTGTGCAAATGGTTGATTGGGGCGCCAATTTCTTCGAGCTTCCTTAAAAATGTTTTCTTCTGTCTTGTTTCAACATCTAGCGTCTTGCCCCTGACTGATCCGACCATCAATTCGTCTCATGGCCCTCAACAATACTTCCACTCCTCCAGAAGCGTTCCACGAGACACAAGCATCTCCACAGTCTACACAGTATTGTGTCGTTCACCTGATGACAACTGGAGTAACCCCATTCGTCCGATATCTTGATCTGCCTTGCATGCTTCGAGGACATTATGTTCGTCTCAGAGAAAGCTGCATTCAAAGATAAGAGCTTTCGGTTCATATACTAATGTCATTCCTCTCGCTTGACTCGCTATCGCGGCTCCCACTCCTCTTGAAACGGCACTTGGCTTCTATCATTAGATATCGAACGCAGATTCCCAGGACCACGCACATGGAGATTTACAGTTAAGCTTTTGCCCCATCATTTCTGTTCAGCCTCCTCCTTAAAGCATTCTGATACCCGAAATGTTTCTAAAACCTTATTACTACCTCTCCCGAGGCTGTGTTTATTCGTAGTCTTTGGGCGTTTTCTTGTCTAGAGTTCATGGTGTTTAAGATGGCGACATGATCAGGAATATCCTCACTTTGCTTCACAATACATCGCTTACATCAATCATGTCGGTCCTACAATCTCTGATCAACGTCAGCATCTCCCTCCCGTCTTTACCTCGTGGTCAGAAATCAAGTCTAATTGAAGCTATATCCTAGACGCACAGCATCAAATACTCGAGCTTTTGAAGGGTTGAGTTCCATGACTTCCACTTTCACTCAGGGGATAATTTTCTCTACGACAGACTTTCTGTCGGCAGGAGTAAAGACTCTAAAGATCCGAAATAGTATCAGACTTTAGAAATCCTGTTTTGGTGGAAGTCATCTAAAGCAGAGGGATGGATCTCTATCTCAAGCACGTCGCGGTCACTTACCTATTTTCACATCTTCTTGCTGCGTAGTAAAGTCCAGCCTTTTTCCCTACGCATTACTCCTTTGACTACAATCTCTAAGTTCTGCTACCTAGTCTCACTTCCCAAAATTTGATTTTCGGTGTTCAGCGTACAGCCTCAGCGTTTGACAATCTTCCGAACATCCTCCACACTCAGCCTCATAATAACCTTGTCTCCACTAACTTGCACTAGGGCCATTCTTTGGTAACTAATACTCCTAGCAGCGCTTGGCGCAGCACTTGGCACATATTCAACAGCCGCTAGCAAGCCAATTGCTCCTCTTAGTATTACTATGAGACTATATATTGTCACATGATATTGAGGGTGTTCACGTGATCTCATTGAATTGCATTTTGCCTTCTTCTTCTCCTAGAGTCTAGGAAGCGGCAAGCATTATGGGAATTATAGATCCATAATTCTGAAATCCATCAAACTTCATGCTCCTGCCTCAAATGATTCTTCCTCATAAATTCATTCAGCTTTGTCTCATCTCATTCCATACTTATCACAAAAACGATAGGTATGATTTATCCAATTACTATTTCCGCATTGGCAGCGACAGAATCCACGGTGTCGTCTGTAAACAGCTAGGTAGGCTAGCTGTTAACGCTTAAAGGTGGAAGCCAAACTCACTGAATTTGGACAGCAACTGCTAATCAATATTTTGCCATTTGCTCGCGATTTCGCTTTGAGATAACTAACCTAGTCTCCAGATATTTCCACGGCAGAGTGGAGTGCGCCATATCCAATGATAGGGGAAGACTCCGACTCAAACTCCAAGTCCTGATTGATATATCTCTGTTATCAGTCGCACTCGATCGATAGAAGTTGAGTTTGTAATAGGCTTCATTCGTTCGCGATGCCTTAACTTCCAACCATCTGAACACGAGCTTTCAAGTTCGGAACAGAGCTGAAGAATAGTCTGAGGAATGACCGGACTTGATGTGCCGTGTCAAATATCGAGAGAAAGAAAAGAAGCTGAGACTACATCTTGCTTGTGATTGTGATTATCGTTACGATGTTCTTGAACGACAGACAATAAATTTGGGAGTGCTACTCTAGTCTGGAATCCGGAATCAAACGGACTTCGGACCCAAGGAGCGAGCGTTTGAGACTCATTCGTACCAACAAATGAAAGATTTGCACAGGCCGAGGTACAGTACCAGAGGCCACTGTACATCTTCACAATCAACCTATGACGAGGAGGTAGAAATAGGCCTTATGCCAGGCTACTACTTACTTACCAAAAAGTCGTTGAATCGAGTGTACCCTTCCCTTCTCTTCCTCTCCTTAGCTTGATCTGATCTGAGCCGAGCTAAGCTGGTACCCCCCCCCCAATTATCTACAGCGTTTCGCGACCATGACGTACGTATACGAGCAAGAGGGAGAAAATAGTAGACGGGTACTGTACAGAGTGTCTCAACATGGATCATGGTGTATTGGAAGATTGGATATCGGCACAGGAATCTGAGTAGCGATAGCAGGAAAGAGAGGAGGAGAGAAGAGGAGATGGGTAGGTAGTGACATGGTCCTCGATTGGTGCCTATAGTTTGGCAGGTGGGCTGTGTTGAGCTACGGTAGGTCGTCTTTGAGAGATCATGCGTAGATAGATGGATTCGATCGGGTTGGATCGAGCGGGGCGATCGAATCGCAGTCTAAAACCCAGATCTTGAAATGCCACTACCCGCTACGACCTCCGCCTCTCGCGTTAAGAGACAAGCAAAGAAGCAAGCAAAAGAACACACAATTTATTCGTCGACCGCAAACGCAAATGCAAAAAACTCGAAAATCTTGTTTCCGTAAACGAGGGAGGACAGTTACCTGGGAGAAGAAAGACTGAGAGATCATTTACGCAAGCATTCTTGCTGCACATACGAAATGTAGTACTGTACCGGAAAATAATTGAGTTGAGTTACCTCATCTCTCGAATCGAGCAATCGCCCATTAAACCACAAGTCCCAATACAGTAGCACACCCGAATCCTCGAATCTTTGAATCCTTGAATCCTTACAACCGCAGAAAGACGCAGCTTTAGCCCTTTCCAAACCACAACCACGTAGGATCACTAATTAAACAGAGGAAGCGTGATAAGGAAAGGCCCGAAGAGACGAACAAAATCCGGACTTTGAGCCTCATCGACTTGCGCAGAGAACTCAAACAGCTCAAAAGCGAACTAAGGATATACCACAAAATTTAAAAACGAGATAGGCAAACACTACCATACCGCGAACAAAACTTATAGCTATTCTTCGCGAAAATAATTGACGCGATATTTTTCGATGTGAGAGAGTTGAGAAGAGGAGGAGGAGGAGGCTCCGAAGGTGTGAGGTGATCTGATCAAACCGAGGAATGAATGAATGTCTCGGGTGCTCGGCAAGTGGGTCTGGGGACTGGGTCTCAGACGCGAGCTGAAAAGACACGACGACGAGACTTCAGGTTTCTCCCTTTCTTCTCTTGTTCCTTGAAATCTTGTTCAAAATCGCAATCTCCAAGTCTGAAAACAAAGCACAGCACCAAGTCGCATATACATGTCACATGTCACAAGTAAAGTGCGCGAGAGATGGAGTAGAAGAGGAGTTGCCAATGCATAAACTAGCTATCTCAGTCTTCTATGCACATATTATGTGTTCGTATCATGATCATGGTATCATCCAAACCAACCCATCGCTGAATCCCATCGCTAAACCGCATCGCAGTCATATCCCATGCTAGGTAGCAAGCAGATGCTCAGCATTGCCAGCAAACTAGTCAAAATTGCTCCCCATCTCAGTGATACCATCAATCCATGACACTTCATTATTAAGTGTTCGTTCGTTAGAAGAAATACGCAAGCAATTACAAAGTATGTAAGAGCTGAGCCGACAGGGAACAGCTGTGTAAAAATACAGTCGTATTTAGACAGCAGACTCGTTGGTGTCATTATGCTCGGTATGAACGACCTTCTCAATGATCTCTGGAGCCAGAGTTCCCTTGTCCGTCATACCCATATCAGCCGCGAAGGTCGAGTGTGGGACCCACTTGGCGGAGTTCCGAGGATTGGTCTCTTCCATCATTCGGTCGACCTGTTCGAGTGACAAACCCTTGGTCTCGGGAATGATGAGATATGCGTAGATGAAGCATGCAGTGCAGAGAGAGCCCCAGACGAAGAAGACACGGGAACCAAGATTGGCATCTCCTGGATCGGTGCCAACCATGTATGGGGTGATGACGGCGATGATGCAGTTCCACAACCAGTTGGAGGCGGTTGAGAGGGCAACACCACGAGAACGAATGGGAAGAGGGAAGATTTCGCCGATGAGAACCCATGCGCCTGCCATCGCGTTAGTATTCAATTGGGTAAAGGTAGATGATTAGAAGCTTACCAGGACCCCAAGTGGTGGCGAAGAAGAAGATGTAAATGCAGATGAATGCGATCTGGGCGGAGACAGCAGAGTTGTTGTGTTGACTCTCGCGACCAGCGGTAACACCGATGATACCAACAATGAATTCGCAGATCAACATGCCCAAGGCACCCCAGATCAGGATTGTACGACGACCGAAGCGCTCAATGATCCAGAAGGAGATAGGGGTGGAGCAAACATTGACAAGCGTGGTAATGAGAGAGATAAGGAAGGGATTGCTAATCGTGCCAAGCTCCTGGAAGAAAGTGGTACCGAAGTAGAAGATGAAGTTGATACCAGTCCACTGCTGCATCATTTGAAGAGATGTGCCGAGAATGGTACGTCGCAAGTTGGAGGATGGTGCTCGGAGACCGCCGGTGAAGCAGCTCATCCAAGTCTTGAAATAGCCACCTTGTGGAATGACGGACATCTCGTACTCGTGGTTGGCAACGATTTCGGCCAGTTCGGCTTGGATGAGCTCAGATCCTTCTGGCTCGCCGCGAAGACGGGTCAAGACGCCGGTAGCTTTCTCCAGGTTGCCCTTCTTGACGAAATAACGTGGGGACTCTGGAAGGAGGAAGAGACCGACGGCAAGAATGATAGCCCACAGCATCTGGATTGCAATTGGGATACGGTAGGAGCCGGAATCGGTGCGGTTTTGGGTGCCATAGTCGACACAGGAAGCCAGCAAGATACCGATGGTGATGCAGAATTGATAGCCTGCAAACGATTAGACAAAATTGCAACTGTCAGAAAGTGAGTGCACATACCTGAAACTAAAGCTCCTCGGACCTTTCGTGGTGCAATCTCAGACATGTACAAGATGATGATCGCAGATACGAATCCGACACCGAAACCGGCAACGAGACGACCTGCGACGAGAAGACCTAGAGTCGAGGAAGCAGTTTGGAGAATGACACCGATGAGGAAGATGCCGCATCCGATGATGATGGTGGTTCGTCGACCAATCCAATCTGCGAGGTCGCCTGCGATCAAGGCGCCAAAGAATGTACCGGCAGAGAGGATAGAGGTAATGAGGGACTTCTTCCAGGCGGGGAGGGTGAAGGCCTTCTTGACCGCGTCGGAGGCGCCAGAAGGAGGGATGGGAATGCCGGTGAAGAGGTGGATGAAGTAGTTCATGCCCATCACTCCGGAGATGTAACCCGAATCGAAACCGAAGAAGATACCACCGAAAGCGGCGAACGCGCACATCATGTATGCCTTCAAGGTGACCGGAGCCTCGATCCGGGTCACGTCGGCCGTAGCCACCAGACCGCCGCCTGCCATTGTGAGCGTGTGCTCTTCGCCGGTATCAAGACGTGTTGTTTATGTTGTGGGAGGCGAGATTGTTGATTGACTCGACTGCGTAGACGTCGGAGTCAATGTGGAAGTATGCGAAGAAGATTTGTGGTTGAGTGTCGATCGACGGAAGGAAAGAAGGTGGTATCAAGAAAAAGGATGTCGCGATGGAGGGGGTTGAGGAGGTTCTTGTACCCAGCGCGCGTGGACACCTAAAGTGGACTAGCTTGATTGTACGAGCTCGGTTCTAATTGTGTCCCCGACCGCTTGGAACGAGTGGTCCCACGCTGCGGTGGCATGGAGGGCGCGAATGAAGAATCTTTTCAGGTCAGACCTGGCCCTTCTACTCCGTAACGTGCTACTTTCTCTCCCTGCTGGTGCCGGCTTCCCCAAATTTGCAGCATCTGGTCCGTGCCATCCCCAGCGCTGGATCGCCTCCAGAACGCCCAAAACGCGCCAAGAGCCTGCGCCAAGAGCCTGCGCTAGAAATCCCCGCTTTCCACTAAGACGCGCCCCTGCGATGCGCTGTGGAGGAACCCTGCAAAAGGCCCGAATAGCAGGGATGCACTGACCGATGCCAACCACCGCGCCCACAGCAGGGTGACTGCTCGCACTCGACCACCCGAGCCCTCCAAGGCTCACCTGGTTCCTCGCTTCATTCCAACGCTCGACTGCGCTTGGTGACGGTCCACAGCGAGCTCACAATCGACGGAGGTGCAACGGCGTCCGGCCAATGGGATGTCGGAGCCGCTGCAGACAGAGATGGCTGGAGCGAGTGTGGCTCGCCCAGTCCAGCGGGGATGGAGCGAATCGCTCCCAGAGGAAGGGGAGCTTCACCGATCACCAGGCAAGGCCTTGGATGCCACCCTGCAGAGGCCACTGTTTCCAAGGAGTCAGGCAGTCAGGGAGCCAGGGAGTCAGGGAGTCAGGGACGCATGTTTGCGGGCCACTGGCCAATTGCTGGCCCGACCTGTTCTCGGCCCTACTTTGATGCTCGGGCTGCAGGCAAGCTGTGCGATTCTATATCACATTGGGTTGTGATGCACGGCATGCTGTCTCGAGGATAGTGTCGAGAGCGTCTCTCCGCTACACTACAGGAACAGGTCATGGAGAGGCCACTTCTCCAATAGGATGCCCCACGGCCGAGACAGGCAGAGGCATCCGTCCCTCCAGATTGGAGAAGATGGAGAACTCCAGCACTCCACCTGTACCTCCACCTCCACTTGCACCTCGATCTTGCTACCGTACTGGATCCGAGGAGTGTCCGAGATAATGCGTGCTGCTGCACAATAGGACCGTGAAAGCAGACTTCTTGTCGTAAAAGCTGCTTACCGTGCCTCGCGCGGAGTCATTGCGGGTGCGAGGAGGGCATGGCAAGATGAGCTCGTGTCGCCTTCGAATTCGGCCTCCTGGCGCTGAGGGGGTCGATCACGGGTCTTCCCTGCTTTCAGCACCTCGAGCTTCACCGCGCTTAGCAGATCCCCTGGACTGGACTACGACCGGCTTCGATTTCCTTGCCTCTGTCCTGGGATTTGATCTCTGATCGGCGCAGAGCCGTCGCACAACTTAAAATGAAGGACGGACGGTGGTCGATCAGCAGGATTTACAGATCTCACCAGGGCCAGCGGCCGCGCCACGCCTCTCCAGTATCGATCGCATTTCAGAACCAAGTAGCAAGTGTACCGGAGCCGGACCAGACGAGCTAGACGAGCACAGTCGGGACCCCAAAAGCTAGACAACGTGCGCTGTGGGGAAATGGCGCACGATAGGCGACCGAGGAGCGTCCGTGAGACTGTCTTGGACGTTCCTCGAGGCCTTCCAACGGCCGGGGTGGCGTCCATGTTTCACCGAGGACGAAGAAGCCACTGCGGGCTGCCTCTTCCCGCGATCCTCTTCTGTTTCTCGGAAATCAACCGCAGCGCGACCATGATCCAATAGACTGGTGGGCATCAAGTTCCATGCGGAATGCGGCATCCTGAGCCCGGGTCACGGTGACATGTCGACGTGCGAGAGTTGGTGTGACGGAGCGCCAGAGGGGTTGCCCGACTCGCAGAAAATGGTTGAAACATCAAGTTTGACAGACACCTGTCCTGCGAAGGGTATCACAAAGCCTCATTTCATCCGATGTCTCGCCAGGTTGAGTTCTGAGGGCCGGGTTCCTGGATCCATCAGATTCTAATCTTGAATCTCATATTGCTGTCTCGCGGCTCTCTGCAGATTTCGCCTCCTTGCTCCTCCTGCTACAAACTCAAAAATCAACCTTAAAATCCGCTCGACTCCAGATTCCCGACCTCCAGTCTCCATACTCCGCTTTCCACTCCACTTTCCACCCCACCAAATCCGCTCACATGTCTTTCACTAACCCCAATACTGACATGACCGATCGCGAGACGCCGACAAAGAGCCGCGCCAACACCCACTTCGCTCACCGGATCGTATCCGTTGCAGAGTAAACCAGCAGACCTCGGCCAGCTCCTGGAATATCAGCTTGCCTCATATCCTCCTCCGTCGCATTGTTGCGAAAACCACGAGTTCCAGAATACCAAGCTCAGTCTTCTTCGAGTCAGCTGCTCCTTCAGCCTCGTCCCGTCTCCTTCTCCTGAACACGATTACGAAATCCAACATCAGGCGCGACAAACCGACCACACGATTTTCCAAGTACACACGAGGTCAAAATACAGATTCAACGCTACTTTAACGACTCCCGCAAGCTCGATACCGAGCCCCGCTACCGATAGTATCTTTATAAGGTATAGTGTGCCAGCAGGGTGCAAACGTACAGGGTACATTGTCACTATCGCGCGTTTTGCTGCAGCAGTGCACAGCGCTACGAGAGGCCTGACTTTTCGCCCGAGCTCAAATGTGGGTGCTCCGAGCCCTAGGGATTTTTTACCTTTTCTTAGCGGGCAAGTGCGGAGGGGAGCTCCATTTGCTCTGATTTGTTCCAGTGGAGAAACACTCGATGGGACGTCGAGATGGAAGTTTGGGAAGATTTCTTGGATCTTTGAGACGAGTGTCGTCAATGGCGCATTGGCATCAAGCCCCAGCATCGAACAAAAAGGATTTCCAGAAGCATGACATGCAGCTCGTCACGAGCGAAACGCCATCTTTCCCCGCAAAACATCCGAGCGCCAACCACTCTCGGCGTCCCGCCACCACTTTTCATCAACGAATTGCAAGTGCGATGAAAAGCCAACAACGTTGGGAGGAGGTCCCGTGCCGCCATGTGGTGGTGTGGCGGCCGCTGATCGAGGGATCGGATGTGAATGGCCTGAGATTGCGGGTGGCGGCTTTGTGCGGATGTGAGTGCAAACGTGAAGGATCTGGTCGATGAAGGATGAAAGCCGAAGATAGTGCAGGAGACCCATTGAGAGGCCGGAGGATTTGGTTCGTGTTTTTGAATTATACGATGAGCATCTTGGACGTGCATTATTTTCTACAGGGTTTCTATTCCATGTTGGCTCTTACTTTTGGCGGAGTTAGTACATTTTTCTGCTTCTCGAAACGATGGTGGTGATAAGGGCCAAGGACGTGGCGGTTTGCCTTCTCGTAAGAATAGGAATGAAGTCATTCGCATTCTTTTCCAGGCGCAATTCCCTTACATTACAAAGTACAGATTGTTCACAAAGAGTTGATTATTCAATAGCATGGAAAGCTATATGATTTTAGCGGTTCTTTGTCGAGGACAGCGGGGCTTGTTCAACCACAAATCAATTTCCTGTTCATTTAACCTCGAATAGTTCCCATAGCAGTCTCAACTCCGCGAACAAGCGTCGTTATTCAATTCTCACGCTCCTTGATCACTTGGCAAACCCTCAAGAGGCCTTCTAGGATTTCTGCGACTCACTCATTAGGAATTCTCCCGCACAAGGCTTTGCACTTGCTTTCTGGGAAGAGAACGTCGCATCTTTGCTCTATCGCGAAGACAAAGATCGCATCCGATCATGAATACTTTTGTCTCCGCCGCGAGCTGATGTGCCTCCGGAAGTTCCGAGACGACAAAGCATACCGCTGTCAACGCCGGATCTCAGCCTTGGCAGAAAGCCTCACAAGCTGCGCTCGACGAGGTTGACAAGTTCCTCACATTGATGGAGGATAGAGTACATCATCTCTGGGTCGAAAATAGTTACAGGTTTTCTGTCTATGAATTGGCTGACGATCATGCGGACCATGGCCCGCGTGATCTCGATGAGGAACCTGAGGAATATGACGAATATGACGAATCCGAGGAAGATGAGGAAGATGAGGAACCTATCCGCCAAAGGTTCGGGGCAAAGTGCAATGTGAGAGCACTTTTTATAGAGACGTATGGTCATGAGGAATATTGGTGGACTCCCGGGGAGTATGCAGATTAGGCATAAGCTCATCTTATAGCTTCGGGGCACGCACGTTCTCTAAACACGTAACGTCGATTGACTCTGTGTGAGAATATCATGTTTGATTCATGTAGCTAGCCAACTGTCAATAGCTCTTAAGCTAGTGTCAAGTGCGCGTTTCTCATATTTTTATTCCTGTCCTTTGATTTCGTCCTCAAGTGAGGCGAGATATCTCACCTTTCTTAAACACAATGGAATTCAATTTCGACACCAACCTTAAACCCTAGTAACCCCCAATAAATAAACGAATATTTGTGACAGACTTATCCTCTTCTCCTCCCCTTCAGCACGGTCGCGAAAAGTGAAGAAGGTAGCTGTCAGCTCACGTGCGAACGCGCGTCCCACGCGCCGCGGGAGATCGACATCGTGACGTACAATGTAAACAAGACGTCGCACCACACCACGCCACACCATGCCACGCGTGCGCGACAGCTGACTTCCTCCTTACTTGCTCTTCCATCTCTCATCTCTCATTTCCATCACCTATTTCTCTCCGTCTATCCCGTCATCCCCATCCGAATACCTAAATCACCAATTGACACGATATTTTTGCGAGTCAGAAAACAATGCCACCAAAACGCAAAGCTCTCTCTTCTACGAGTGGGAACAGTGGTAAGAACTCGAAATCGAAGGCTATGAAAACGAGGTCTGGGCAGAGCGTTTCTGAGAAAAAGGAGAAGAAAAATGAGGGATTTAAGTATTCGAATATGAAAACTGTAAATTTTTTCCTTGCTTGTGCGTTATTGGTCCTCGAGGAGATCTCTTGCTCCACCAAAATATCCCTTTCCATTTTGATGTCTCATCTCACCCCGATGTCCTTCCCAACATCTCGTGCATTGAAGCTAACATCGCACATCTCAGCTCGAAAAGAAACCCACGTTCATGAACCTCCAATGGCCCAACATCAGCGAATTCATCCACGATCCCGATTGCCAAGACATGCCGAAAGCAGGCGAGCTCGTCGATGAGTACTGCAAACGCGTCTCTGACCTCGGAATTCCGGTCTCTGAAGAGGGTGGAAAGATGTTGGAGAAGTTCACCAAGGAGTGCGAGAAGCGGAATCAGGATCTCAAGAATATATATATATATAACGATTGGAATGGCTGGGGTATCAGCGAGGTGAGCCATTACTCGCGCTGTATATATCAGTGCACTTACTAATATCTGATCTTATATAGGTAATGAGTAACTTACTCAAAGACTTCCACAGAGACATTGAGAAGAAGAGCATCAGTCCATACAAGAAATGGGCTTATGTGGAGACTTTCGGATGCTATGTCATGGACAATGACAATGCGATGGACTTCATCAGTTCGTGCTTTCCTTCGCTTCTCTGTCCTAGTACAAAATCATTGACACATCAGCAGATAACGAAGATGGCCAAGGCGTCGGTGAGGTCATTGATATGCTAGGCTTGATGACCTTAACCTGCTTCTCTGCGCTAGCTGAGCATGACCTATTCAAGCCTAACTCTGAGATGAGAAATCTTGAAATCATGTGCTTGATCCTCCTCGGGTTCGTGGTGCACGATTGTGTCGATTTCGAATCCGATTGGGGAAGTGAAGTTGTGCGACGGTGTGACGAGGCAGGGATTGATCTTGATAAGCATGTCAGGAAGCAGGTCCATATCAGTAAGGAGGATCTGAAGAAATTAAGGGATGAGTACAAGGACAAGGAGAAAGAGGAGAAAGATTGGAATTCTGAGGTTTGTCGTCAAACGGACTGTGAAGGAAATCAATCGCTGATGGTATTGCAGTTCAAGAAATTCCGTGTTGGGCATCCTGGTGGGACTCACTATGATCTCACCAAACTATCCAAGGCGGAGAAGAAGACTTACTCCCTCGGCGCAAACTAACTTGCTTCATCTGGAGAAGGCCGAGACCTAACGGACCGGCGTGCAGCCCGACAGGTCATGTTTCCTTAAAACAACTTGTATAAATAAATATTGTATACTACTATCCTGTCATTAAACGTACTCGAGTCTCACAGCATTCTCTCTAGCCATTCTGCCCACCATCATCCGCAACCATTCCGCAACACCCTCAACCGCTTTCCGATTTCTCTCATTACCCTGACCCTAAGAAAACATGACGAGGGAGAACAGCCATCCGAACAGCATTTTCGAGCTGCAATGTGGATCTAGTGATAAGCAACATATTTTTTGATGTTGATTTTATACACTGAGACTCGTTGCTTTTGCCTACTAAGACTTTGTATCAGGCGATCGCTGAGCCGAATCTTCATATGTACACCCTATCTTAACCCCTGAACCCCTGAAAGACTTCCTCGCGACCTCGCTAAAGCACTAGCCTCTCGCTAATCAGTGACTTCACCTCATCTTATCTTCCCCTCAACCTCCTCATCCCCTCACAACATATATCAATCAACATGAGTCCAGGACCCCACGACCACGAATTCTCAATCCCACAAGAAAGCAAAAATCCCATAAAATGCATCACCAACTCACCTTCAGAACCATCAGAAACGACCCCACCAGCACTAATCTTCACCCACGGCGCAGGCGGCACCCTCCAATCGGACGCGATCCTGCATTTCCGCACCGGCTTCGCAACCCACCGTCCCATAACCTGTTTCCAAGGCTCCATGAACCTCTCATCGCGAGTCAAAATGTTCGACGCCGTGATCTCCCACTTCCATCAGAACCAAGACGCACCGATCACCGCGCTAGGAGGACGAAGTATGGGTGCGCGCGCGGCGGTTATGGCTGCGGAGGGGAAGGATGAGGTGGGGTGTTTGGTGCTGGTTAGTTACCCGTTGCATACGGGGAAGGGGGATGTTAGAGATGAGATTCTTTTGGCGGTTGAGGAGGGGGTTAAGGTGTTGTTTGTGGTGGGGGATAAGGATGCGATGTGTGATTTGGAGAGGTTGGAAGGGGTTAGGGGAAGGATGAAGGCGAGTAGTTGGAGGGTGGTGGTTGAGGGCGCGGATCATGGGATGGGGGTGAAGCCGAAAGCGGGGACGAAAGCTGTCGGGGAGTTGGTGGGGAAGGTGGTTGCTGAGTGGTTGAGCGGGGTTGAAGAGGGTAGATTAGAGAAATTTGGGAGGGAGGGAAGGATTTGGTGGGACGAGAATGACAATGAGCAGATGGAGAGGTGGAGTGGGTGGGAGGGAAAGCCTTCAAATGCAGAACCCTCACAAGAATCTCAACTGGTTGAGGAAGAAGTGACATCTGAAAAGACGTCAAAAAAGGGAAAGGCACCAAAAAAGGAGAGAGCGCGGCAGAAGGAAGTCCCAGAAGATGAGGAGAAACATCCGAAGGATGCCATGAAGCAGCGCAGCAAGAGGATCCGAAATGCAACTGCTGGCGATGAAGAGCCAAAAAGGCCAGCTCGCAGACGACGGAAGGCATGACACAAAAAGCACTTAGCTGAAACAAGCACGTCACGAGAGAAAAATCTTCATTAATATCTCACTCAACCTTTGAAAAAGGAACGCCCTCACTTGCCTCCGATGCGCACAATGCCAATCGAAAAATCAACAGCCATATCCCAACAGTAGCACCGAAAGAAAACTACGCAGGCACGATATAGTATATGAAGGAAAGAAGACCCTCGACTCTCTTCACAAACAACATTTAGGTCACAAATCATGACGACATGGGCGAGCTACTCGAAAGTTTACTCCCGCCAGCATTCACAAACCCCCGTGTCTAAGACGCTACCACCCGCTCTGTTGATGCAGTCCACACAGTTAATGTGCTTGTTCTCCAACTTCCGTCTCCTCGCAGCTTCCACTCTAGCAGCGATGGCTACTTGATTCCCGTCCTTCACCTTGGAAATGAGCCGGTCAGCTTGATGACGATAGTACATCTCTTCTTCAAGTTGAGCGCTATGTTCTGTCGCTGCAGCACTATCTTGCTGCGTAGCTAGACCGTCGTTGACGGTCGCAGAACGTTGTCGAGATTTTCTGATTCGCTTGATGTTCGCCATGGCGCTCAAGAAAGACGGGACTGGTCCGAGATTGATGAAAGGATTGAATGAGTAGAGATTAAATGCATCATCAGAGTCGACAATATTACACGTGTTGAAGGCATCCCTCTGTTCGAGGAATTCTTCACCGAAGATAACATCACAAACAAGATTCGGAAGCACATGGAACGACATCTCAAAGCTGTCGAAGCCTGGGAGCTGTACGGATGAAACGTCGATTTGGCCTACTGTCTCAACAATAGTCTCGTCCGCCAGCATGACACGAGTCCTCCTACTTCTGTCGATTTTGAATCCCCTCTTGATTGCACATCGTAGAGACATCAAGTCAAGATCAGATCCGGTATTCGCACATGCTGCGAGTAGATGGCCGTCCGCGGAAAACTCAATTGTCCCTTGCGGTGACCCGATCCATTCCAAACTCGGTACCTCTCCGAATGAGAAAGGACATGCAACAAGAAGATGCTTATTCTTCGTGTATAGTCGGATTTGGCGCACAAAATCCAGCCTCATGATGACAGGCACCGAGCACTTCGATAAAATGTGGAACCAGCAGGATTCATCCGAGCGGCTCTCGCTACCAAGGACTTTCAGTGGAACAAGAGCTCTTCCGATGGACTCAAGGTACTGGTTGTTGCCTAATTTGGAAACACTTTTGTCCAGCCTCCCCCGTTGTATTTCAAGTCCGTACTCCTTCGCGGTAGCTTCCGTCACGATATTGCGGTCTGAACCCGAGTCTAGACGAGCGAAGCATTCTCTCCCGTTGACCAGGACACGGACGGCTTTTCGTCTGAACTCTGCCGCCTTGACATAACCGTTCTTCCGGAAAAAAAACTCGGCTACCATGGTCTGGCAACATTTCACTTCCCAAGTGTCTGTCACTCTTCGTCAAATTCGCTGGGGACCAGCTCTTATTGTTGCTCAAAGAGCCATCCTCGTCCGAGTGTACAGTCAACATGTACCGCTCAAGGTCGTAATCAGGTTGAAACGGGTTCCGATGCGAGCAGCCACTCATGTTACAAATAGGTAGGTTAATGTGTACAATTTCCAAGTGTTACTACAAGAGTCTTCGAGTCTCAAACCCAGCCTTAGATTTACAGTTCGCCCAGGAACACTGGGACGGTTGCTTCCAACGAGATAAGACATCCGTGGAATGGCGTCTTAGGTGATTTTGGAGATTAGACAATACTTGGAATAGTTTAGCAATGCAGCCATAGTAGGTGAATTGTAACTTGTTGTCTGGTGGTTGTACTGCGTAAGGAGTTGGACTTGCCCGGTCATCAAGGGAGTCCTCAACGTCAGGGAACGCGTCGAAGAATGTCCATGACTCCATTTCCCCGCTGGCCAGAGATATTCCAGACTGTCTTCGAACTCGATCAGTCGGACTAGTGGAATTGAACCCCAGATCGATCCTGTTCATCTGATACCTATACCGGTCGAATATCGCGCATCAAAAGTGATTGTAATTAGACTCCTGAGCAGGACGAGGAAATGGTAGTCGGTCTGGCAGAGGTATGTGATCCCGATGCGAGGTTTCGCACAGGTTGCATCTACGATCAACAGTGATGTCGACAACACGACAACGATATACAGACGATTCGAGAGGTTTTGGCACGGAATTTGCTCTTCTACCAAGCCGAGCTTGCAGAGCTAGAGGATGAACTAAAGCAGCTCGACGATGAGGATCGAAGCGCAAAGGATGAGACATCAGCGGCATGCCAGAGAGATTGGCGGACGTTTGAAATACACGCGAATTGCAGAGATAGCGCAGCAGCAAGAGCGAGAGAGAAACAGAAGATAGAACTTGTAATGAACATCAGGGATAAGCTAGAGAGATACCGCATGTCCCATCACCCAGAATATCTACACCCGTGCTGACCATAACTAAAGACTCAGCGCTAGCAGCCCATCAACTCCTCCTTAATTCTCCGCCTCCCTCTAAGAGCATAGTAACCGCTCTCCGAAACTGGTTCTTCCAAAACACGCCTGGGAGCAAAGATGGTGACAGATTCCCACATCTCTGGGGTGCATCATCATCTATCTTCTCTGACCTACACAATCTGGTCGCCTTAAGAGTACTAGTAGATCAAGACCGACTTTCTGGCTTCATCCACTACAATTTCGGGATCTTCTTCCAAAATTCTGCTCTAGACGGTCGAACAGCATATACGTCCGAAGCAGCCATCTCTCGTTTCGTAGCCATATTGAGCACTATACTCGCGGCCGTGTTGCTATTCGGAGCAATCATAAGTCTCTACGTTGTGAAGAGCGAGAAAGCGTTGTTGGGAATGCTGAGTGCTTGGACTGTGTTATTCGCTGCTTGTGTCGGACTTCTGACAAATGCGAGGCGGGATCAGGTCTTTGCTGCTACAGCAGCGTATGCCGCTGTCCTGGTGGTTTTTGCAAGTGAGAACTTAGGTGGGATGCCTTCTTCTTTGGTTAGAGTGGGAAATTGTACCTGTGGTGTCACGTGAGAGGAAGTAGAACGTACTTTACATAGGAGTTAATTTTGATTCAATCAATGGCTCCAAAATTGCCAAACAACGCCATACATGCTGTCTTTTCATGGCTCCACCAATCTCGAAACTCCTTCAATGACCCAGGTATCTATATCTTCATATGTACAGTAAATTATTCGTATTCATGTCGCGGAAAACGCAGAATGGATAGCGTCGCCTTCTTCAGGGGTGACAAATACTTCTAGCATCTCTAGTGCATAAGCTGGGACATCTGGATCGATGCCTGATTCTAGGACTAAGTCATCCTCGGAGAAGTTCAGCCGAGATAGGCAGAGAAGGTATTTCTGAGTGGCGCCATGGACAGCGGCAAGCTTTTTTTGCATGTCGATATTGTCATACTTCGTTACAAGATGGTACAGTAATCGCATTCCTAGACTGACCAATCTTGCACTAAATTGCATTAGTGGGATATCGAAAAGGGAGAATTAAATGAGATACATACCTTTCCTCACCACTAGACTTGTAATCGTATAGAGTATCCAGCTGCTCGCTGACAAGATCAACGAGTTTCCCAACGACATGAGAATGTACAAATATTGCCTTACTGGCAAATGGGGATCGCGTCATGCTAGTCAATAGTTGCAAGACGTGCAGGCGCAGCCTGTAGTGTCGACTAGGATCAAATTTCTCGTTGGTCCCTGGCATGTAGGGAACGTCGACAATGTATAATAATAGGCGGTCCAGGATATATGCAACTTGAGTGTCGAGTAGCTGCATGTCATCTTTTGGGCCGGGTCCAAAAGTTTCCTTCATCACACTGGTTGACAATAACTTGAGCATTGTAAGATAGTTTTCTTCTGCCTGATTGGTGCTAAGCAGGATGATGGTAAAATCCCATCGCATGAGCCCCCAGAAGTGGATGATGTGTTCAGATTTTGACATGCAGCCTAGGGCAGTGAGGTAGAGGAGATGCATGCATAGGGTCGCATCGACGCCTTTAGCACGCGGGTCTAGTTCAATCACCCTTTTGTATCGAGGTACCGCTACAAGTTCAATTGTGGTTTGAGCGACGGGTACAAGTAGCTTGACGATATAAGGCGCGATGGATGAGGTATGTGATTCGAGTGCAAATGTCAGCATATCTGCGAGAAGATCGATAGGCTCGACCTGTCTGATGTTAGTGTCAAAAGGCAGAGGAACGGTGAAACATACATAGTTTTCTTCAACGCACTTTTCCCATAAAGATATAAGAAGGCTGCAGAAGTCTACTGGCAGGTTCTTTGACTCCTTTTTGAAGCCAAGAGCTGGGATTGCGCCTAATATGATGGATTGGAAGGTCTCGTTAGGTGCAGACGGAAGAGCATACTTTCCAAACTCTTCCAGCGTCCGCAGATGATTAGAATCGATTCTGTGATCTAGTATGTTTCCAATGAACTTTTGAAATCAATTAGTAATTGTCTCTCAAGGCAAACGACTAGACTTACATCAAAACGGTCATCTTGGATATCAAGTTTTGCTAGAACGGCTTCGTCTAGAGCTGAAGATTTTTCCTCAATAGCTTGGGGTGCTTCGGGCTGTATGACTTCTAGAGCACCAGCCGGACTTTCTACAGCCTTCCGCTTCCGCTTACTTGGCTTAGAGGGTGTCCGCTTCTGAAATTTCGATGGAGAAATCTTTGAGGGAGAAATAATCTCTATCTCATCATCGTCAAATCCGTCTCTATGAGGAAGAGTCCTTTTCTTTTTGGGGGTCGTAACAATGCCATCCTTCTTTTCTGTATCCTTGGCCTTGTTCAGGCGCCGTACCCTCTCGGATTCCTCTGCTAGATCCCGTCTGATGAAGTCTCGTTCCGTGACAGCGTTTTTTTCGGCATTACGCGCAGCCTCGAGGGCTTTTTGTTGTTTCGCCAATTTGTCCTCATTAAGTTTCCGAAGAGCGACTAGCTCCCTCTCATATTCCTTAACTGTCTTTTCTTGCTTGCTCCGGACTATTGATATCTCTCCTGCTTTTGCGTTGAGCTCATCCTTAAGAGTGTTGCGCTCCCTGATTAACTATATATGATCAGCTCAATTCAACCGAGTCTATGGCTATACATTACCTCCTCAAGCTGCTTCTGCAAGCTCTCGACCTGGATCTCAGATGCAGCAGAAGGCTGACTGCCTTGTTGAGCGACGACAGAGTCATTGTGAGGAACCGCCACTGGAAGACGAGATTGATCCTGCCCACTAAGTCTGGGAGGCGTGGGTCGCGGTCGATCAGCCAAGTGAGGTATTGGATTGGAAATGTTGATGGTCCCGTATCGCTGCTGCCGAAACTGCTCCTGCTGTATTGCTTGTGCTGGAATATTTCGACGAAGAGGAGCGATGATGGCGGGCGTGCTTCGTGACTCGTCAATTACTATCTCCTCATCGAAATCTTCATCTTTGAAGTCATCTCCGTAGTCCGACGAAGGTGCAACCACCTTATATCGAGCGGCTTGAGTCTGAGCCTGCGTAAACTGGATCGCATTGTTCTCGAGCTCTATGAGAGCGGCGTGAGGTAGTGCATCGAGGTCATCATCGAAGAAATCTTCATCGTCGTGGCCAGCCATTCCATCGAATCTGCATTGACGAGCAGCATCGGTGTTCACCTATTGTTGTTCTGTTCTCTCGGGATGTCAATGTCCCACGCGTCGAACGAATTGGTTAACAGTTCTGCCACCGCCTTCGGTCCGGTGCTTCTGTAAATCCGATTCCAAATTCATGCAGCGCAAGACAAATTGATCTCTACATACGCGAGTACGGAGTTACTCCTTGAAATCGAATCTCATAAAGAGATATGCATCTCCTGCAACGTCTGACGGCCATGGATTGATTTGTGTCCTGTTGGAAAAAGTACCGGCCTCCTTGACGCCCAGCTAACCACACACGCGACTTTCACAAGCTTAAGAGGCAAGCCCCTAAAAGAAATTGACCAGGCTGCTAGATACGTCAGCGAGTGTGAGGCCAACGAGCTGTCCAGCAATCCACCATTTTATTGCGCAACAAACGACCTCGACGTTCGGTCCTCGTCTTCATTCTCTTCGAACTGTCCTTTACCAGTTCATCCTCTGAGCGGCTTCTTCTTCTGCGCTGGCTCCATGTTCGTTGGCGAACGGGTATAAGCAACGTCCACCAGATCCTCAGTCTTGGCGCGCGTAGAGTCTGCAAACCAAGGAACGAGCGGAACAGTCAGGAAATCCTCAATCTTCATTCTCCATAGCAGAGCATCGCAACAATGGCAAAACCACGTCGCGGCGTCAAGTTCAACCACCGGAATGGGCACAATTCGGGCACTGATGGGCGGCGGAGCAGCTTCTCGGACATCAGTGAAGCGGCATCAGAGCCAGGTTCTCCGAATAAAGCTACAAATGGGGGTGATACAATAGTGGTGGTGGGATCTTTACTCTTCAGATTGTCTGGAACTTCTGCTGATAAAGTGCGACTAGCAGCAACCCGAGATCTCCGAATATGAGAAGAAGAAGCAGACATTTATCACACGAGCACTCTGGACGTTCATTATGATCGGCGTGTTTTTTGGGGCAATGTTCATGGGACATATTTACATAATTGCAATTGTTACGGCGGTGCAAATTATCTCATTCAAGGAGGTCATTGCCATCGCGAACGTCCCGAGTCGAGCCCGGCGTTTACGATTTACAAAAGCCCTCAATTGGTACTGGTTGGCCACGACTATGTACTTCCTCTACGGAGAGAGCGTGATATACTATTTTAAGCATATTGTGCTGGTTGACAAAGTTCTCCTACCATTTGCGACCCACCACCGATTCATAAGCTTTATGCTCTATATTATTGGTACGGGATACAAAGGGTACTGGATAGAAAAGTGCTGACATATCTAGGATTCGTCTTCTTTGTTGCCTCTCTTCAAGCGGGGCATTATCGATTTCAATTCACCCAGTTCGCATGGACGCACATTGCGCTGTACCTGATTGTGGTTCAGGCTCACTTCATTATGAACAATGTTTTCGAGGGAATGATCTGGTTCTTCTTGCCAGTTTCTTTGGTCATTTGCAACGACATCTTTGCATACATCTGTGGAATTACATTTGGTCGTACTCAGCTCATTAAGTTATCACCGAAGAAGACTGTTGAAGGCTTTGTTGGTGCTTGGGTTCTCACGGTACTATTTGGTATTGGCATGACTAACGTTTTGATGCGGTACAAGTATTTTATCTGCCCTGTGAACGTAAGTTGTTTTCTTCTGTTTTCTAGGTTCACGCTAAAACATATTTAGGATCTTGGCGCAAATATGTGGACAGGACTTGAGTGCATCCCAAATCCAGTCTTCACTCCTCATATCTACCACCTCCCCATCTGGTTTCCGATCCATAAATCCTTCTCTATGGCCCCTATGCAAGTTCACATTCTCGTTTTCGCCACTTTCGCCTCTCTCATTGCTCCATTCGGTGGGTTCTTTGCCTCTGGCCTCAAGCGGACCTTTAAGATCAAAGATTTTGGCGACTCGATTCCAGGTCACGGCGGAATGACGGACCGCATGGACTGCCAGTTCATTATGGGCTTCTTCGCATATATGTATTACCACAGCTTCATCGCAGTCTACAAAGTCTCTCTTGGTGGTGTTATTGAGACTGCCATCACAGGATTGACTCCGGAGGAACAGATGGAACTTGTAAAAGGCATCAGCAAGCATCTTTTCAATCAAGGTGTAATTGCTGAAGGGGTAAGCCTCAATATCAAATGTGGTTGAATCCTCGGCTAATTGTAATAGGTCTTAGAGTGCCTGAATCAGGCAGTGAAGAGAAGATAATCAAAAGTTTTTTCTTGCATTACGATTTATGAGTTTCCACTAGCGCTGGTTGGCCTGTATAATACCCTTACCTTCTGCCTATATACCGACGATGCGTTTGGATCCTTCTTGATCGTTGGCGATCTTCGTGAGCACCTTGCACAATATATTAAACGCACCAGGTTCAAGATATCTGGCCCGAGGTTTTCCAAGCATACCTGTTACAGAGGCATAAACGATTTGCATTTAAAGTTGGCATCAGAAGGGGTTCCAGCAATTTCAAATTGCACCAAAAACAGTGAAACGTGGAATAGCTTCCTGCGTCGAGACAAATATCTCACAAATTCTCTGCGAGGTCTGGGCGACTCTCGTTCCTGTCTTCTCACGTGATTATAACATACCTTTGAGAGTGCTTAAACTACCAAAAAAGAAAGATTTCATCTTATTCGCTATGCCTTATACATCAAAGACTTCAATTCGCTATTGTTAATCCTCATTCACAGCAGCCATCAAAGTTTATGCTCTTCGAACTTCGAAAAAGTAATTATAAAAGCAGCTTAAATTTATAGCTAGAGTTAACAAATTTAAATCGAGTAGTCCTTGACTAATAGTTCTTAAATATGTTAGTTTAAACAGATCCTAAAAGAATATAAAATGACGAAATAAAATATATAATACTTGTCGGCTCTTTTAAACTACACTTGACCTCTTACCAATAATGATTCCAGCATCAGAGATTTCGAAGGCCTTATTTGTAAGGATATTGCCGACATTGCAGTCCGACATTTATCAACAAGAATGTTGGACCCATATACGAGCATTTCAGAATAGTACTCTGCTACGCCTAATAAATTTTCTTGTGTGGGGAGGTGCCCGCCCTCCTGCCGTTTATATCCTGCTCGTCGCGTGAGGTAGACGAGTCTACGCGCAACCTCACAGTAATCTCTTTCCTCACTCAAGCCCTGGCAACCCTCAAGCCTCAACTTTTCATGCTTCAGCTATGCGCACACAAATTACCATCAGTTAAGCACGGCGAACCGTTCATGAATGGCCAATATGCTACTTCGCCATCTCTCGCTCCACCTCTTCACATTTGTGTCATCAATCACAGCAGCGCTTTCACCAATACATTATACCATCTCACGACGAGGAGGAAGCTTTCTGGCACCGGACACGGTAAATCTTACATATCTCCTAGAGCAAATCACCATTGTTGAGGACCGATTCAGCGCTACTACACGTACTTTCCAAGGGAACAAGGTCGTGCGTAAACCGAAACGTCTGCATGGAACGCAAGCAGGCACCGCTTTGCTTGGCGAAGCTGGCAGGGATGGTAACTGGTTTGCGTCTTTACGTATCGGAGAACCCATACAAGAAGTTGATATGGACCTCGACATGTTGACTGCGGACTGGTGGATCCTTTCTACGAGCAGCGACAAGGGCTCATTCTTTCTTGACTTCAATAGCAAGACGTATGGTTGGTACCCAAATGTCCTTGAGAAATTTGAAATTTGAAAAAGAGAATCTCCGAACTCTGAACGCGGCTCAACTTTGCAAAGAAGGAAACTAATACCTCGACGTGCTGCTAACCCGAATATAGTTGATTCCGAATCACATTTGGCTTTTCCTACCTGTCGACAACCAAAAGATGTCATTCATTTACCGACAATCCATTGTTCAGTCCCTATCTCTTTCGCACATTGCAGACCATCAAAGCCATGGATCAGAGCACTTTTACCTTCGGGTGCGTACCTTGGTCTTGCACCATCTATGGCTCTAAGTCAGACCGAAACAATATCTCTCATGCCGCAGTTGATTGAAAATCATCTCATCGATACCCCGATATGGTCGATATTGTTAGTGAATGGGAAAGAAGGGATCTTCAGTATAGGAGGCACTTCTGCAACTTCTGTCAGACAAGTTGAGCTCGAGACGAAGGATGCGTTAACGCGAATGGGTAGATATCAAAACCCTGGACGAGAATACATCACAAATGATCCATACAGCCAAACTTCTGATGACCAAACAAGCAATTGGAATTGGCTCAAAGTTCAAGGTGCAGAGGGATGGTGGCAGATTCTCATGCGCGGGGTATTGGTTGATAAAGCTAAGATCTTGGAGAGCCAACCTGTTGTGCTAGACGTGAGTATGCAGCAGCCTCTAGAAACTAGTCAGCTCACAACAAGCAGCTCAACTCGCCGTTTATCATCGCACCTCCACTGGCCGCGAGGACGTTCTACTCATTCATCTCGGGTAAGTCACCTTCTCGGGGTAACGTTTATCTTTGCTCGTGGCTTCTAGAGCTTCAAGACATGGATTTACTCTACATGTGTGGATGTCTTATCACTCCTAGGACATGCATCTTCACTCCCAAATTGTCAAAATAGGTATACTGACTTCGAGGTTCTGGATTCAGGCAGCAAGCAGCTGCCACCTCCATATGATCAGTTTCATGCTTATCCTTGTTTTAATCGACCTAGAGTCCATTTCGAATTCGCACAATGGGCCGTGGAGGTGCTAAAAGGCGGGCGGCTTTCTCTTGGCAGAATGACAACAGGCAGCGGGTACTGTATTGGTGTTATCATCGAGTCGAGAATGGATGCCGGCACAACTGATGCAATAGATTCTAATTCTGGCATCCACATTGAGGGTGGCAATGGACTTTCAGATGCCTGGGTTATCGGAGAACCGTTCTTCAGGGATGTGCAAGTCGCCTTTGATGTACAGGTACCTTACCCTAGCAGAGACGCTCCGTGCTGAATTTATTTAGTGGAGAAATAAGCTAGTCGGAATACGAAGAGCTTGATAATGATTCCCACAACGGTTTGGGAGACTTCTGTTTAGTTGGAAGGCTTGCGATGTCAGGGCAATTCAGTGATCTCTCTGATCTCAAGAATAGAACCATTTGCGGAAGGCATTGACCGCAGACTCCTCAGCAAAACGGCTCAAATCATGAGATTTACAAATAACCATTACTGCATGCTTCTTCATTAACCTCCAAATCTTCAACTGCACTTGTTGGGGTATCTAGTTCCACCCGTTCAAGCCGAGGGGAGGCGGCCGAGAGACGCACCCTAGTAGAGCTCGCTCCTGAGTCTACTCTAAGCTCGACTTAAGCTAACTGATTATGCGATGGATGAACATCAGAGCAGACCAGGGAAAGGCTGATCAAACCTCCCACTCGCCAGTCATTGCCAATAACATCTATTAAAAGCGCTGCAGTACGTGAGTACCACATAGTAGTTTAGCGGAGCCTTTCTCCAGCTTCCCCCTTATCTACCGAGGCAGCTCCGTCCAGAGACTCCCCCAGTTCTCACCCACTTGTCAACTGAGCTGTCCTGTAGATGGATGTATTTACAACTTGCACTTAGAGCCTCACATATATAGAGGTAGGTAAGAGGTATGGGGCCTCCTTTCATCCGTATTTGGTTCTTGCTCCTGTTTGGCAAAAGCTAGAGAAGTAAACATATCTGTTGCTTTAGAGCCCTCACATCAGTCCTCCGTTCATGATGGCGTCTTTCAAGTCTCTCTTTTTCTTCGCCGTAGTAGCCCTGGTGGCCGCTAACCCTCTTCAAGTCCGTAGCTACAACGCCGATCTCATCCTCGCCTACCTCAAAGCATTCGGTGACTCCGTCAAAGGCCTCACTACTGCTATTGACGCCTACCCTGGAGGCGCTGCTAAAGCAGGATCTATTCTTGTCGCTTTCTCTACCGTCTATATCGCGAACAGAAAAGCCTACGCTGACAGCTGCATCATCAAGAATATTATCGTCTCCGACTCGTACACTGTCGTCAATTTTGTAACCGCTACTTTCGGCGTCGACACCTTACCGGAGTGAAGGCTCTGGAGGTGAAAAAGGAGATGTTTGTCTAAACGGGATTGGAGGAGACGGTGGTTAGCTTGGAGGTTTAGTGATGGGTGATAGACTTTTCTTCGGTAACACTTTAATATCGAAGTCAGGGCTTGGACGGGTTGTGGTTTTAGAGCGAGCAGAGAATATACAGACTGGGGTTGATCCTTCCTTTCTAATATATACTTTCTTGCCGCCCTATAACAATTTATAGTTCGCGGCTCTTGTATCTTACTTAAAACTATTCGTGTTATGGTTTCCTAAACTTGATTCTACATGCGTGACATTCTAAAATTATTCCGACCTCTCGCGCATTTTGAGCTTCTAGAATCAGAAGTCTATCATATATAAGAAACCGCAACTATTCACCTCAACTAAACTAGCCCCAACGATCCTTATACCCTCCATCAGCTTTCATCTGCAGCCTCAAGGCAGGCAAATCTCTGGCGCAACAGTCCTCACTACAACCTCTATCTCATTCTTGGGGCTCCAGTCCCTCTTTGCTTGCTCCGTGACCTTGGTTGCGGATAGACCAGAGGTGTTGTAGACTTTCATGAAAGCTTGGTATTGGCATCTCATCGTGAAATAATAAAGATTTGGAATCTGGAGTGAGAGCTCACGGATCAGAACATGAGGGTCCTTTTCGGTCGTTTGACTCCAGGTTCCACTTTCCCACAAAGTTTCAATGTCGGGTGTTTGCGGATTGGCATCGTTTGTGCTTTCTAATTTGGGGTTGTCTGGGAAAGAGGCGAGGTTCATGATACGCCACTTGTGTTTGTTGAGGTTGAAATCGACAGCAAGATGAAAATCTGGGGAGAGAGTCCCTTTCATCCGGTGGTAGGAGTAGAAGGGGTCGGTTGGTGATTTGCTCTTGTCGATGGGGATGGACATGTGGAATCTGCCTACGATGATGTGGAGGATCTCGTCGTTTTGCGTGGGGTCGGTGAGAGCGAATTTAGACATGGGTGTGCCCCGATCCGCTTTTTATGTCATTAGTTGGTTTCTACTTCTTGAAGAGGACATATATACGATGGTGTAAGAAGACTCTGGTGTCGAAACCCTGGCAGGTGTTTCTCCTCCGGCGGTCCCAAGCTGTTCGAGGTCCCGAAATGGCGCTATAAACCATCAGTTGAATGATCACCGATTTTGCGGCTTCTTCAGGGCCTGCTGGACAATCACTTACAGGACCGGAAGGTCAATGATCAACATCGTGCAAAGGCAGAAGGTGAGTGGCCCAATCAGCAATATTCCACATTCGTTCCTCCTCGAAAATTTGAAGAACTTTATCAAACCATTATAAAGGTAAATAGCGAGCACTGTGGCCAACACCAGTCCAATGATAGTTGCGACAATGAGGCTGAAGATCAACCTTCCGACTTCGAAGTCTCGCCTTTTTTTTGGTAGAATCTTTATGTTTCAGAGGACGCGCAAATCTGTCGATCCGGCTGATAGTCCAGTACAGAAACGGACTTTGAAATAGTCCTATTATGAAGATAATGAAGATCAGAAATCCCATCAGTGTGCCAGTAGACATCGACTCAAAGTCAATTGAGCTATTCCTTATAGACGCTTGAGCCTGTCCATTCTGTTGATTCTGTGTAGGTGCTTATCTCTGTAGCGCTCGTTGATTCCGAGCAGACTCTTGATGGACATAAGTTGGATACTGCTGAATCGTCGCCGCCTCTTTCTCTAGTCGATTTAGTTCCCTGTAATATTGGACAGGAGACATATTAGCAGTCATCGACGTCCTCCCGAAAGGTTTCAAGACGCTGAGAGTCACAGGCATCTCCACAAACAACGGGCTCGCATGGTCCAGGATGACAGACCTTGCTGCAGTAGCCAACGCAAGTTACTCTGCTGGACTTGCATGTGTTCGTCTTGTAGCAAGTGCTACCACATGTGCTACCCCTATAGGAGATGTCCTGAGTTTTTAATATTTTTTGTTTAATTATTTGTAAAAGACAAATTAAACAAAATTAAAAATTATTTCTATAAGAGATTTCCTACCGCGCCAGCAAGATGGAACCAAATTAAAAGAAAAACCTGTCTGTCGAGACTTGCACGTCGGGCAAGGCTAGGCAGACGTGTTCTTATCTGCCGCTCAGCGCTTGATGCAGGCAAAGTAATAGATGTGGTGAAAGCTCTTGCATGACCACATCGGTGATTCTGCTTTGATCTCTTCTGTGCATACTGGGCAATTAGATTCTCCATCCATGAAATTCTGGTAAAGGAGATCCCCACGGTCTTGCTTTGGCTACTCTGGTGGGTCTAGAAAGTGTCTTGTCAGTAAAGTCTAGAAAATGGCAAGTCTAGTCCATAGACCTTGCTTCGCAGAGATAGAATCTAAAACAATGTCAGGATCAGGAGGAGCATTCCATGATGGAAGTCTCAGTGCGTTTAACATTATTGGTTGAGCTCACGATCAGTAGTTGGTAGATTCGTGGGAAGGGGTTAACCTGAAATGATTAGCATGAAATGCAAACAGATCAAAAATCAATCCAGGGAGATTTCTACTCATGTTTCCGAAAATTATTCGTGGATAAGAAAGAGAGATGATACCATAGGCTAGACGTCATGTCACATCGAAAAGGGGACCTTGGCACTAACCAGCTTGCACTAGTCCTAAGTGGTACCGTGGTCGGGGTAGGTTATAAAATGTTATGGCGAACGAACCGGTAATGGGCTTAATGTTGTGAAGCTTTTGTTAGCGCTGGTGATAACTCTTTTATTTCATTGTAGGTTTCGTGATCGTTGGGTATGAAAGAGTCGAGTCAAGTCGTACTTCCTAAGCAGAGATGCGCTCAGATAAATTTAAAACTTTGCTCCCAACTTGGGAACATCATTTCTCCACATGAGCCATGGAGAGTGGGGCCTGGTTCTGGAACATCTTATAGAGCGATTTCAGAATACCTGGTGTATTCTCGAAGACGGCTGGCTCTTAAGAAAAGGTTAGAAGTAGAGAGCATGATATCATGGCCGTTAAGACTAATACTTATTAGACCTAGCTTTACACCAAATGAAAACAATCCAGAATATTATAGCAATTGCTTTAGAACATTCGACCCAAAACTGTGTTTGCAAGGGCAGAAGTATCGACCATGCGCTCGGACGACTCGCTGGTTTTCCAAATAGCACAACCACGTGTACTTATCAAAAACCGGTTATTTGACAGCAATTGGAGGAAGAACGTGCATGAACTTTCAGGTGAATTGAACATACATTTGACATATCAAGAAGATTTTGATGAGTAGAACAGTATTTGAGTTTTGTGAAACAGCACAGACAATCTCGTCAACTTCCGCAAGAATGATGTGATTGACTCGACTCAACAATGCCGAAACCATTCATTTAGTTTGAATATCAAAGATCACTGCTGTCCTCCTCAAGGGAATACACCTCACACTCAGCAATCATAGTGCGAGCAGGAATTGTGACGCAGATCGGGAAGCCACCGTAATCCGGATCCTCATTCGGCATCATAAGGAACTTCCCACTTCGAGTCTCATCACCATTGAGTTTCTTACCTGTGAGCAACTTCCCAGTTTCCTTGTCCACCATCTTCTCCGCAAAGCTCAATATCCCTGTGAACGTAGACTTCGGAGACATGCTCTTGAACTCAGCTTGGAAGCCCCACCCGATCAGGAGAAATTTGCCATCGCCACGATGGATCAACATTCCTGCACCAGGTCCTGGCTTACCGAACACAAAGCACCTTTTGACGGTTACTTCGAAGCCACCAAGTTGGGCTACAGTGGGCGGCGAACGGTCCCGCCCATCTTCCAGCAGCTCGTCAAAGAAGAACCCCATCGACGAACCAGGTCTTCTGTGTGCTTCAAGAACAATATCCTTGACCTGAGATAGTAGGCCGTAGTGCCTCGTGAAAGGATTTGTCCCTGGCTCTAGAGTGTCGATACCAAACGGTGACGTCCCGATCGCCTGGAAACTCCCAAACGCTTTCCAGATCCGGCGTGCGCCATACTCATCTCTTCGCTGCTCTGGAATGAACAAAGGTTGATCAAGGTGTCGATACTTTTTGCAACATGAGCTGTAGTCATTTAGATAAATATCTGGAGCGATGAGATCAAGCGACGGTGCGAAGGTCTTCCAGATATCAAGAACATTACTGACACCGCCACCTGATGGATAGTCTCCAGGATTACCACCTCCGCCAGCAAGTATTGGAAAAGAATTATCGTCGTCGGAGCCTACGTAATTCTGCCACACATTGGTGTACAGAGGAATACCGTATTCCTTCTTTCCAGCAGCAGCCACGTGGTCGACATAGAGAGCGTAGTGGTAGGCCATGAACAGTTCGTCGGTGTGCTTGCCTTTGCCAAAGACTGATTCCCAAGATCCCGACTTGTGGCCAAGGCCTTTGAAGACCTGTAGATTGTTCTTCAAGTCTATGGACAATGAATCCCAGTTTGTGGAAAGATGGTCAATCAGCTCCTTGGGTACATGCTCAGAAAACTTCTTGTTCGCAGCCGAACTCCCGTCTCGAGAGTCGCCCAATAGGCCAGACTCGTTCTCGACTTGAGTCATGATGACAGTGCCGTGAGCTTGATCGACTTCCTTGACGTGGCGCATCAGGGTAGAGAAAGCTCGTGTGTCTGCATCTCGAGCTTCAGTGTGAAAGATAGACACAACATCCGCTGTTGTAACAACGCCTCCTGCTTTTCTGAGATGAGCTCTTGGAAAGCGCTTCACGTTCTGCTTCACCCAAGAAGGTGTATATGTTGAGAGGCCTAGGCTGGGTCAGACATGTTCTTTCCCACAACCATGACACCTACCATTCTTGAACGACCCAAACCAAAGGAGGACAAGATGCAGACCATGCGCTCTCGCACCTTCGATGACCTTATCTAATTCAGTGAAGTCAAAACGGCCCTCAATAGGCTCAATGTCTTCCCACGTGACGCAACCCAGCACTGTATTGATGTTGGTATCAACGAGTTTCTGCCAGACCGTTTCCATGTATGCCGATGAGGTCATGGAAGAATTTTGTAGCTCGGCACCGAGCATGAGGAATGGCTTCCCATTGACTATCAGTTGCTGGGACTTTTCGATGGTCTGCAGATGCGGCATCGTTTTGGAAATAGACGCCATGTTGGATGATAGACGATACTCGGTTCGCATTGCGAGGCAGCGTCCGAATTATGCGGTCGAATTGTATATCGAGATACTCAAAGGCTTCTCTCGACAGAGGGAGGCGCCAGGGCATTCTGATATATACTGTGAAAATGGTCTTCATCTTTCAAGCTTGTGCTACGCAGTCCACATGAGGTTTGCAACATCGAAGATCTGCATGGAAGCGGGCCAAATGCTGACGAGGACCGGGAATGGCCAGTGTTGATTGGCTCAGGAGCCGGACCCCACAAGAACAAGAAGATATCCGCACCACTCGGGTGATTTGACATCTTAGAAGCTTTCCGAGTCATGTACCGATCGAACCGAGTGTCAAGCCGCATAGACTGACTTATTGTGGGGGAGATGCTTAGTACCGATTGGGACTGAATTAAATCCCATCAAAGCGGGGAGAACGCGGGGAAAGGTGGAAGCAGTCTTCCTCTAACGGGAATAACCTTTCGTGATTGGCTTGCGCGCCGGCCATGGACTGTAGTCAAGATCTGGGGCTGCCACGCCATGGAAGGAACATCGTGGCTGTCACTAGACCTAGCCATCCAGGAGTTCAAAGAGGGAAGCGCATCTCTATAAAAAGGAGAGGTGATAACGATCGAGAAAAGGATCAAAGTTGAAGAGACAACCGCTTCATTCGACATCTTTGAACCATCAGCTTCTTCCTCTTCGAACTAAACAATGGAGAAAGACGCCTCTGACCAAGTCGTTGCCCAGGTCGATCGTGGGGATGCTGAAAGGCTTGTCTATGCTTACGAGCATGTTGACGGGCTTGAGGTTCCCCAAGTGACCTGGTGGAAACATCGTGGGCTTCGTCGATTATATATCATGATGCCCGTCCTTTTCCTTGGGTCCACGACGAATGGATACGATGGTTCCTTATTAAACGGTCTTCAGACAATGGATCCATGGCAATCGTGTAAGCAGGTTTTAGTCGCAAACCCCTCCGAACAGTTACTAATGAATGTGCATCGTGTAGATTTCAACTACCCCACTGGATCGAGACTCGGCCTCATCACTGCGATCCAGCAGATCGGAGCAATATGCGCTTTGCTCTTCAGTTCCTATGTAGCAGACTTATTCGGTAGAAGGATTGGTGTCTGCACTGGCCTTATGACGCTGTTCATCGGAACTATTTTGCAAGGTCAGTGATTACGGTGTGGGTGGACATTCAGAATATAACTCACCTCGAACCATAGTTGTCCCTGCTAGTAACCACCTAGGCATGTTCTTGGGTGGGAGATTTCTTGTTGGTTTCGGGTGGGTTATCCAGCGTCCATGCAAGGCAAAAGAAAATTATCTGACAAGACGGTCAGATCCAACCTCACACAAGGTTCTGCTCCCTTACTGATTATGGAACTTGCTCATCCCCAGCATCGTGGAAAGCTTACAACCATGTGAGTAACTTGCTCCAATAAGTGATGATGTGCTGATAGCCTTAAGGTATAACACGCTGTGGTATTTGGGAGCAATCATCGCAGCGTGGACTGTTTTCGGAACCGTCAAGTATACTTCTGATGCCGCATGGAGGATTCCTGTAGGTATGCAAGCAGCCATGCCAGCGATCCAATTCGCATTCATATTTCTCTTACCCGAAAGTCCGCGTTGGCTTTGCTCAAAGGATAGGCTGGATGAAGCTTTCGCGATACTCGTCAAAGTAAGTCCGGCGCTTCATCTGACACTAAGGTTCTCGCTGATGAGAGTTGAAAGTACCATGCCAACGGCGACTCGACAGACCATTTCGTGAAGTCCGAATTTCAAGAGATCCAAGAGACGCTCCGTCTCGAAAAGATTGCTTCGAACAACGGATGGAGTGACTTCCTGAAGACTCCTGGGAACCGAAAGCGACTTTTGCTCATCGCTTTGACCGCATTCTTTTCGCAATGTTCGGGTAACGGACTAGCCTCATACTACCTCCACGATATCCTGGACTCTGTCGGCATTACAAGTTCGTACAATCAATCTCTCATCAATGGTGGACTTCAAATATGGTCGTTCTTGGTCGCCATATTCTTTTCCCTATTCGTCGACAAAGTGGGAAGGAAGCTGCTATTCATGATTGCCGCGGTCGGCAGTAAGTTGTACCCGGTTTGTCTTGAGTTGCTTAGCTCTAATCACACCACAGTGCTCTTCGTCTTCAGCACTTTGACTGCTTGCTCTGCAGTGTATGCACAGTCCGGGAATTCAGGAGCAGGAAGTGCAGTCATAGCAATGATATTCCTCTTCTATGGTGTTGCTGGATTCGCCTGGCCTGGCCTGACGATAGGATACAGTGCCGAGATTCTACCATACAATATTCGGGCAAAAGGAATAGCAATGAGTCTAGCGTTGACTGCCACAGCATCAGTTTTTAATCAGTACGGTGAGTAAATCGTCCTTGAAGTGTAAGAATGCTTGCTGACGGGAGAAGTAAATCCAATCGGACTTCAACATCTGGCATGGAAGTTCTATTTCGTATACATAGCTATCCTGGTTGTTGAATGTTTGTGTATTTGGTTTCTCTTCGTTGAAACCAAGGGCCCAACACTTGAAGAGATCGCTCGACTGTTCGATGGCGATTCAGCTAACGTCTCAGGAAAGGAAGTTCTGGGTGAGAAAGCTGCAATTGCTGGTCGTGTTCATGTTGAACATGTTGAGAACATTTGATCCTCATCTAGTATCGGGCCTCAGGAACCCATGTAGACGAGAGGGTGATTGGTGATTTTGCTATTGTAGCAAAAGTATTTGCAAAAGAGATTGGAGCTCTGATTCTTTGGGCTCGATTAGGATGTAGTATCCATAGACAGCCTGGAACATGTTTCAGAAATGCGAGCTGCTGAAGATGCGTGGTCATGTAATAGTTTCTGAAACTCGAATGATACTTTCAGTAACGCGACTTCTTTCAAGAAGTCTCTCGTCCTCAATAGAAAAGCTCTGTGAAACCGTATCAGGATAATGGTCTGAATATTCCATTTCGTCGAGTGCCAGAGCATGCTGTAGCAGAAATTTAACCATCCACTTGTCGAAACGATGTGTTCCGAGCTGAGCAGTCCTTAAACAAATGGTTTGAAATGTGATAAGTCTTTTCATCTAATTTCATGTCAGTTCCTTAGGCATTTGTTCGTCGCAGAGAGTATTTTACCATCAAGTCAACACTGGGCCAGATTGTCCTCAACCTCACCAGGTACTTAAAATTGTACTCGAGGCGTTGTCTCGCCATCGGAAGCTCGTCATCATCGCCAAGCAAAAGGGTATGCAAGTGTACGGAGGAGGAAACCACAGTCATATGGCCCACAACATTGTGGAGGGCTTCGGCATTTCCATGTTGGACTGACATTTTGATCAAGTCGCAGAATGTTTTGGCGTGGTACTTGCAACGCTGTGCGAACATTCTCGTCCTTAGTGTGACCGGACGGCTTGGGTCGAGATACTGGTAGTAGAGTAATGTCGCATAGTGATGATATCCAAGATGCAAGGCAACGAAGGTTCGGCCCACACCTCGTTCAACTTGTAGGTCAAGGTTCTCGGACGTGAAGAGCATAGTAGAAGGCAAACCCCTCTCGAAATCAGCGAGCTGGTCGGCTAGACCGAGGACTTGTGATTCGATGTCCTCCTCTTCCCAAAATACCCGCTCAACAAGCGTTTTATTCAAATCTTGAATATGACCAAATATCTTGACCAATGAGATCATATGGCTCCATATGCCTGGTTGCCAGTTTTCGAGACGTCTAGTCGTATCGCGGACACGAAGAGATGCGAAGGCGACCTCGTCCATTGGGACTCCCGGGACAACGCCGCCATCGTGAAATTGACGAGGCAGTCCAAGGCCTGCACTTGCCCATCTGTCAATGAGGTACAGACTCCACCAGAGTCGTCGCTTTACCTCACGAGAAATGAGGTCTTCATCGATATTGTCCTTCGCGAGGTTCAATAATTGAGCCATACGATTTGCGATGACTGTTACGATGATCAGTCCGGATTGTCATTGCTAAAAATGAGTGACGGACCAAAGTAGAGGGACTCCGAATTGGCATTTGACTCAGCAAGGCAAATATTTCCGCACAAGATGCAAGCTTGGATGCTCTCGACGCAGATATTTTCGAGATCGCGTTGGCACAATCTTTTTGCCTCAGCAGCCCACACGTGACCTCGAGAGCTGACCTCCTCTTTGGAAGAAAATCTGAAGAAATCAGACATCAATGCTGATTCCGGGGAATAAGGGTTTACCTAGCTGATAGACCAAGGATCCCAAAAAGGACGGCTCGAGACAGTGTGCCGTCCTTGGCGGAGTTCTTGAGAGATGGCTCATGGAATAAAGTATGAGGTTTGTCGTGTATGTAGCAGATGTAGAGATCAATCAGCGCTAGGACAACTTCGTCTGATGGCAATGATAAGTGGTCATTCTGCAATGAACTTTGGTCCTGCGGAAGGAGGTTTGCAGGTATGGTAGAGACACGTTTCGAGCTCGAGCAACGCAGCCCGCGATGCTGGCATTGATAGCATGGTGTACCTAGCATTGGCTTCTCGCACTTCCGTTTGCCCTGTCTGCATTGTAAGCATGCTGAGCCCAGCTTCATTGCGATGCATGATGTCGAAAAGTCTTCAATGAGGAATGAAAGATGCATAGAAGTTGAAATCTGCGGTCACTCCACGTTTGGGCCTCAGGCAGCCCGCCGAGCTGTCATACAGGCGCTCCAATAGCGGTAGACATATCGGTCAAGGAACATCGCTTAAGTGAAAAGGGGCTTGACGAATACCTATACGTAGAATACAAGTTTTGAACTCGGATATTCTCGACATGCATTCGCTCTCAATAGTTTACAAATTGGTCTAGCATCGTGAACGTTTATAGATTTGGATTATTTTTTGTAGCCGGAAACAGACATTCTTGATATTTTGACCTCTCAGACCTACCAACAGATATCTAACAGCCTTGACTGAATGACCTAGTAAATTCAGGACTCCATAGCCATGAGAGACTTGCCCTGTATATGTCCAAACTCCAAGTCCTGCTGCAAATTTCAGACACTATAACAATTCTGGTACTTAGCAGGCGAGAACGAACGTTGAAAGGTTCTGGTTCTCGCTTAACCACGAATCTTTCGGGGGCATTTACGCTCTATGCTACATTCACTTACCTCTTTGATTAACGAAAGTCTTACCACTCAATTTAAGAGTGGATTCTCTCTTAAGTTCTGTCTTCTTCACTCCTAGCCTGTTTTCCCCCCTCTTTCAAGCCATTGCCATCGCCTCCCCCCTATCAACGACCCAGATCCGTATATGCCATTTTCTACTTCCCAAGTATATTGTTCTCTAATGATCAAATTCCACTCATTAATATTTAAGCAATATCGCCGCTTCTTGGTAACAACATAATGGCGTTGTCTTGTAAGACTTTTCGTCACATACTTCGCCATCGCCGGCCATCCATCGCACTCTCGTATAGTACATGCCACTGTAAGTCAAGCATAACATTCTGTGTTACTGACACGCGAATGGAAAGCTTAGCACGACTTTGCAAAATGTTTGTGCGCATCGATTTCCAAGAAAGAGGCCTTCGAGGAATCCCTTGGGAGACGGTGCTAGTGGATCAGCCCTACGAAATCAAATGTTCTGAGACTGCGCGAGCCAGACAACATTTCGAACGGCTTAACAGAACAGAGCTATATCAAACTACTATTGGAGACTCGTGAGGCAACATGCAGGGGTAGTATATCAGAGTCAATTGAGGCTCTTCAAAGTTAAGTCGCTCAACCCTTATTTCTCCCCAATCCACCCACCACCAGTCTTCCAATTCTGACTTGCAGTGACGGAAAACTTCGCCACTCTCTTCTTATATGCCTCGTCTAGTTTTCTCTAGCTGTAGTTGAAGGGGTTTCCCTGCCGACTGTCTGCTCCTCCGACCTACCAGTGAACACCTGCAAATCGTCTAGAGCAGGTGATGCCTGTGCTTGAGTCAAACGAACATCGTCGAGCGAAGAATTACTAGAGAGAACTTCTCAATGAGAAGTGCTCAACGCAGGCATCTTTCTCGTCGTTCTATCCCAAGTTGCCATAGTAGGCGGTAGCTGTATAGGCCGTAGTCGGAGACTCTTCGTCCTCTATTCTTCACCTCCGAAACTTTTTCTCATCCATACTTCCACAAAGGACTTTGAGGCATCCTTGGACATGATATGACGTGGCGCGGACAGTGGCTATGCCTCTCAAAGCTCCTATCGTATCGTGTGACAATGGTACAGCTCTGCAGAGGGTATTCGTCGATCGTTAGAGTATTCCAGGTTAGTCGATTATTATTGCTGTAAAGTAGGTTTCCTTATATCCTACAACTGTTGGCCCATGACAAATTAACAACTGTTGCTTATTCGTTGAACGATGCCGGAGACTTGACGTGCAGAGCTTTGGTGGTGATGGTGGTGTGCAAAGTCGGAGTTGGAAAGCACGTTTCGTCCCGTCTCAGGAGAATTTGACTTGCACGTGACCATCTCGGCTGCAATTCTTTCTCGTGATCCTCCTTCCTTCTCGATCCTGCTACAAAAAGAAGTTTAGCAACTTCTTATCTAATGATGAGCTTGAGTCTCAAGAGTTAATACCGGTTGCATTTTCATCCGTGCCTCGATCAGTCAACTTCCTAGTCGAGGGGACGTCTCTCGAGCTCAGCACTGTTATTGCAGTCAAGTCCGCTGCACGAATTGTTCATATAATTTTAGAACCTCTCTTAATTTGCTCAATTCTGTATCCAGCAATGCAATGGTTTCCAATCTAATACACAACAGCATTTAAGGCCACTTGTCTTTCAACCATCCTGCTCTGTTTTGACTTCATACCATGCTTTCTGACCTTCTCGCAGAGCCTCTTCACATGGCCAATTGGCTCACCGAGTGGCGTGCCTCATTTTGGCTGTGCATTTGATTCGAGAGGGTAGTACAGCGCTCTACTGCGTTCAAAGCCCATTGCTGGACCACCTACCTCTGGTCTCGAGACTGGCTTCGGTGACACGTGAGGGCGTTGTGCTGAGCGGCTAGAAAGCAGGCCAGAAAAGCAAATTAAACACAGAATCGCATAAGTGACAGTTCATCTTCTTGGCCAAAGCTGGTCACTCGTGAGTCATGACTTAGTATTGAGTCGAAACGTAGGATTACCAAGAACAGCTGGATATCTGGAAATGAGAAAGGATGTCTGCTTTTGCACTTATCTACCTCTCCATTATTTCATCATTCATTTCGTATACGCAACCGCATCCTCCTTCCTCGCACCTTCAAGCTCTCCCTTTGCATTCAACAACTTCACATTTCCCTTCTTCTCCTCACTCCACTTCTTGCAGAAACTCTCAATATCACTCATCGTCTTCTCATCATCCTTCACCAACAGCACAATCGCATCATACCCTCCCGCCCCAGGGACCACTCCCCCAGCAACTCCCTCAACCTCCCTCGTCACCGCATCCAACAACTCCGTCTGTTCCTTCGGCTCAATTGGTACGCCTGACCTCTCACCCATATCCCTGATCAGCGCTCTGATAGCCACAAACGCCTCTCCATCCTCAACCATACAACCTTTGCTCAAATCTTCAGCAAGAATTTCATTGCAAGCTTGCAACATATCCCACAGCGAGTTTGCATCCTCGGGGTCCTCTTTTCGCCATTCGAGAACCTTTTTCACCATGCTGACAGTTTGGGATCCGCAGTCTACATCACACATGACCAGTGCCATGCCCTCCGGGATTGTGACGCTGTTCTTGGAGATTTCCGTGTCCCATTTTACGGTTGGGTCGGTATCATCGACGATGTTTCGGACACGGGTAGAGAACTCGGAGGAGCCAGGCTCGCCGAGACTAGAGAGGATGGAAGGAGAGAAGCGGCGGTAGACGCACGTGCCGTAGACGGCGGTAGCGATATCGAATCCTGAGCCGACTTTCCCTTGTGCGGCGCAATGAGCTACTTGAGCGAGGTTGTGGAGCTTTGATCGTCCTTCCTCAGTTGTGAGGGAGAAGAGAGAGGAGGGTAGGTAGTGGCTCAGGATTGCTCCTGTGAACGCGGTCACGAGGGCGGCTGAGGAGCCGAGGCCGGTTTTGTGTGCATCTTGGAGACGGACGCCGAAATCGGAAAACCTGGGGTAGGAGGGGAGGGTGGATGAGGAGGAGTTGGAGTAGTAGTCGTTGTCGGCGAGAATGGTGACTCTTGCTGGTTTGATGTTGGTTGCGCGGAGGACCGAGGAGATGTATGTTAAAACGTAGAGGAGAGCAGTCTCAACGAATGGATTTCGAGAAGACGCTGAGGATAAGCCACTACATTGAATGAGCCACTGTTAAATACAGAACCGATCAATGCAAGCGCTTGCTGGGAAGAGGCTCGGCAATATCACGTGATAAGACCGAGAAAAGGGGGCTGAAGTCGGATATAAGGGGAGCGACTCTCCACGGAGACTCGGAGGCAAAAGGAAATGCTCACCCTTGCAGCTGAGTGACGGCAACTCCACCATGATCTTCAGCTAGATGATATCCGTAATTCCAAGTTGCGTCCCGGAACTGCGGACTTTGGACTACAATCTCCGCTAGGTCGACGCCCGAGCTGGTGTCGATGTCGTGCACCAGCACATGGACGCGCGCGCTCAGAGCGAAGACAAGAGCAGTATATGCACGATCGAGGACGAGATAGCCTCCTGCCAAAAGGACTTTGCCTGGGGCGGAGACGGCGGTAGACATGGTGGCCTGAGGGGCGTCGTGGAGGTGAGAGACTGCTGCTCTCTAATTTTCCGTCAACGTGTCTTGGAAGAAAAACCCCTCGGTAGGCGTGAAAGCTGTGTTCAGGGGTGTGCCGGATCTGATTACGAGCTTAATTCGCGTCCATCAATGCATCGCGACAGCAAGTGACAAACAAGTGAGGGGTGAAGCGCGAAGCTGGACAGGGAGAAGAGGGAATAGGATAAGCCGGGTAGATGTTTGGGCCGATGTCCTTCACCGCGTTTCGATACAGAGTAAATGCGGGTGTTGATGTGCGGATGCGTGGATTGCACTGTACGGTACTGGACTGGACTGGACTGGACTGTAAGATTCGGATCTGATAAGCAGACGGGAGGGAAGGCTCCAAAAGGCTCGCAAAGGCTCCCAAAGGCTCCCAAAGGCTCCTCGGGAATCCAGGCTGGCGTACGGCCTCGGGGCCTTCAGAGATGCGAGATTCCCGCGACGCGGGCAGGGAAGGGGCAGCCCTGCTTTTTCGGCCGAGCTGCGAGGCCGCGCTAGCTGCTTTGGGCGCCTCTGGTGGGGCGGGACCACGATGGGCGCTGCTGGGCCATGCTTCTGATTTGTGGAGCCGTGGCGGGAGTCGATCCTCGGCTGCTGGATGGCTCGGCGGGCTCGTTTGGGGCTTGTCTGAGAGAACAGTTCTGGGTCCCCACTCCGTAAAATCCTCGCGTGATGACTGTTTTGAGTGGTTTTGCTCCCGTCCAATTCTCTACGCTTCCAGGCACGACGGCTCCACGACGCCCTCCTCCCTCCTTTTACGCACACGACCACCACCACTTCTCCCAAGTGCTCTCTCCCTCTCCCTCATTCCTTCAGACCGTTCTTTTGTCATCCGATTCTTCTTCGCTCAACGTGCAGCTGACCTCCAGTTGCCCAGTTGCTGTTGTTCCCATTTGACGTGCAGCCTTACTATTCTTGAGGCCTTGCATGTGAATTCACCAATAGCAGCACAACTCGAGTCGTCATCGAATTCTCTTTAGCGCAGAGGACACGAAGTAATATCCATCCCGCTGGTACCTCAGAACCCTAAACTCTCCTCAAGAGACCTCAGGCTTTGCCTTGTCAACTATCAGCGCCACCTCGAAAAGCTTCTGCATCCAGAACGACAAGCTCAGTCGACTCGAGTCGACTCTAACCCAACCTCAAACTCACCACTCAATTCAATCAGCGCGTTTGTTTGGCGGCTCTGCTGTCAAATGAACCTGCACAGTAACTTTCTTGAGATCCCAAGTCAGTGCGCGTCTCTTATCACCGGAGCACATTCCGCGACTCCTGGGAAACTTTTTCAAGGCCAGAAAGCTGACATCTACCCTGCAGTCTCCTCTCTCCTTTCCATGAGAGGTTCCTCCATCCACTAAATGCCCATTTACTCCAACATCGCCTCGACTCTTGCACGTCAGGGTCCCAAAACTTTCACACACGGTTACGCACAATCTCTCGTTGCTGCCACCCACCCACAAGTTTATGCGTCGAACAACAGACCCGGATTCGGGCTTCATCGACGAGCAAGCAAGGCTGGACATTACCCCAGCTACCACTTCCAAAATGCTTTTCACAGCAGCGCCCAGTCTTCGAGCACTGTCGCTCAAGTGCGCCCAGCCGAGAAGAACGATGGAGGTTTAGAGGCATACTTTGAGGCTTGGAAGAAGCAACACGCAACTGGTGAGCCGGAGAAGGAATGGACACAATTTCAATTTGCGAAGCGCATCGAGTGGAAGCCCTTGATTGAGGTTGACGCCGAGGGCAAGAGCCATGTTGAGTCATCTGAGGATGCCACCAAACCTGCCTTAGACAGATCATACAGTACGAGCGCGGTTGACGATATCAAGCGGGCGGAACTCAATGCTGAGGAGGAACGTGCACTTGCCCAGATTGATGCGGCTATTAACAAGGAGATCCAGTCTCGAAATGACAGGGCAATTTTTGAGGCTGAGTTGAGTGTAGTTGCGGCTCGAGTACCAACACCTCCAATCGCCGCCACTCAGTCCCCGGCGCTGTCTTCCACGGAGACTGGTTTCTCTGCCACTACTCCCGCAACCTCAGTCAGTACAGCTTCCGACCTCCAAGCTCAAAGCTATGCCGAGCATCTCTCCAAGCTTTCTGAAGGTGGACGTTATGCCGAGATCCCAGCAGTGTTCGAGGCTATGTTGGTTGCTGGCATTCAACCAACAGCACCTGCTTACAATGCCCTGTTGGATGCCGCCATCCACCTGCCCACCGAGCAGATCCAAGTCGTTCCCAAGGCTCTCGATGTCTACTCGGATATGCTTCGACGAAAGGTCCTACCAAATACTGCTACATATGATACCTTGTTGAGTTTAATTTCTTCAAGGACCCTTGAGGTGTCGTCTCAGAAACAGCTGTTAGAGGAGAAGCGAGAGCGTTTTGGCGGTATGGAGGAAGCTGGCAAGTTTATGTTCACTTCAAACGAGTACGAGTTCGCCATTCTTGCTGAAGCAGACCACCTTGATCTTGCAATCAGGATGTTTGATGCATCAGTCACCATTCGAAAGGACCGATCGTACCCACCCGAAACGTATCATCGACTCATTTCGGCGTGTTCCGAGACTGGACGAATTTCAGAAATGATTCGAATTTATGAACATATGGAGAACAACAATATCGTGCCTCTCTCTTCCACCTTCCCACCAATGATGAACGGCTTTACTCAGGTTGGCAACTTGCACAACGTCGTTGAGTGTTACGATGAGTATAAGCAGATGGCTATCAATCATGATCAGGGCAAGATCGAGCTTTTAGATCGACAAGATGGCAGAATCTACGCTGCGGTGGTCAAGGCTTATGTCAAGACTGGCAGGGTTAGCGGTGCTATCAAATTTTATGAGAGAATACTTGAGGCCAACCCGTTGGAAGTATCATCTGTCATGGATGTTATTGTCAAAGATGGATTTGTGCAAGGCCATTTGGATCGTGGTGAGCTGTCAGAGGCTCTCAATTATGCTGAGGGTCTTGGAAATTCCTCGAAGATCGCCACGATGAGCCAGATCGCTACCTGTGCGGCTGATAAGGGCAACAAGTCAATCGCAGTGGCTGCTTTTGCTCACCTTCCCGCAACCTTCCAGGATATGGCTCGTCCGTCCATGGCAATGTTGGCTCTCAGTGTTAGAGAGGGTGACGTACCAGCAGCTCAACGATACTGGCACATCCTTTCAGGCCCTGAAATGCACGCGTCACGATCGTTCATTGAGCCCACCGCGATGTACGCTGTCGCTATGATTGGTTCTGGACAAGTCCTTGAAGGTCTTACTCAATCCGAGCAGATGTTTGCACGTATTAGACTGGCCACTGCTGATGCAAACTCCCACCTTCACGACGAGATCGAGGAGGGTGTCGAGTTTGTCAACCGCTTCATGACAGCCCGTGGTATCACTGACCCTCGACACATGGTTCCCGAAACTCCTGTCTTCCAACAAAGCTTCACTCCAGCTCCATACCATCCTGCTACCATGTATGAGGATACCTTCGACCCATATGCCGCTTCGACTGACTTCAAGGGCTCTTCTCTGATTGCCGACGAACTCGAGAAAGGTACCAATGCTCGTGCTAAGGCATCAAGACTTAACGAGGCTCTGGGCAGATTCCGCAACATGCGTCGTGCTGGTCGTCACCCACGATACATTACCTACGCCAAGCTCATCTCTGCCGCTGCACGAGAGGAACGTACGAACCTGGTTCACGACATTCTAGGTATGGCCCGAACCGATATTCCATTGCTTCCACAGTACGCCGTTGTTCGTTATGGATGGGTTTCGATCCTTGATGCCATGGTTGGCGCTTGTCTCACACTCGGCAATCGTACCCTGGCAGCCCAATACCACCAGGAACTTCTCGATATGGGAGCTGCTCCAACCGCCAATACTTTCGGCCTCTACATCACTACCTTGAAGGAGTCGACCAAGACCTTTGACGAAGCTACTGAGGCTGTCAAGATCTTCCACCGAGCCAAGACTGAGGGTGTTGAGCCTTCATCTTTCCTGTACAATGCTCTTATCGGCAAGCTTGGAAAGGCTCGTCGCATCGATGACTGCCTCTTCTACTTTGCTGAGATGCGAGCTCTTGGTATCCGTCCTACTAGCGTCACTTACGGTACTATCGTGAATGCTCTCTGTCGTGTCAGCGATGAGAAGTTTGCTGAGGAGCTGTTTGAGGAGATGGAGTCCATGCCCAACTACAAGGCTCGACCTGCACCATACAACAGCTTGATGCAATTCTTCTTGACCACGAAGCGTGACAAGAGCAAGGTTTTAGCTTACTATGAGCGCATGAAGAGCAAGGGTATTGAGCCGACGAACCACACCTACAAGCTACTTGTTGATACTCATGCTACTTTGGAGCCTGTCAACATGCCTGCCGCCGAAGCCGTTCTCGATGTCATCCGCAGCACTGGCCAAAACCCCGAGGCCGTTCACTACTCGTCGTTGATCCACGCCAAGGGTTGTGTCCTCCATGACATGGAAGGTGCCCGAGCTGTTTTCGACTCTGTTATGGCTGATCGCTCAATTCGACCTCAAGCCTGCCTCTACCAAGCTCTTTTCGAATCCATGGTAGCCAACCACCGTGTTTTTGATACCGAACCTATTCTTCGAGATATGGCTACCCGTGGTGTTGAAATGACGCCATACATTGCCAACACTCTCATCCACGGATGGGCCAACGAAATGAACATCGACAAAAGCAAATCCATCTTCGCTCGCGTCGGTCGCGAGAAGAGAGAGCCAAGCACATATGAAGCCATGACCCGAGCTTACCTTGCCGTCGAGGACCGCGCCAGCGCCAAAGCTGTTGTCCAAGAGATGCTCAGCAGAGGCTACCCTGGAGCCGTTTCCAACAAGATTCTCGAATTACTCGGAGGTGGCAACGCTGAGAACGCCGTCTAAATATCTCCATTCAGATGGGAGATTCTCGCATGCTACATTCCATCCTTCTAATTGTCTATTTTGCAACTCCGTCTATTCGACGAGCTGTCTATAGATAATTTCATTCGCACAATATTTCCTTTTGTCATTGATACCCGTGCCTTTGCACATCTTTGCGAAATGGGTATCACAGGGGTCGTCGATCTGTCAGTTGAACCTAATGATCATTTTCCTTTGTCAGTTGCATAAAAATTATTGCTCTGTTGTTTGTATCAACATTGAGCTGAGGCGTTTTCAGGATGTCGATTTTCAAGCGGGGGAATGGGTCTCGGAAACTTGCATGGTGTAAGGGATGGATGGTATGCGATTCGATGAGCGGGCGTAAGTGGGCAAAAAGAACAATCTCAACTCTAGAATTCTGGTCATGAGTGGGCATATCGTATCGCATCATGAGATGGATGGTATAGCCTATGGCTGGATAATATGTGTAACATTAAGAATAATATATCTGCCTCCATGAGCTCTTGGTATAAACAATTTTCTCCTCGTGACTTGTGACTTATGACTGTAAATACGCCTTGATCCGACCGACACCAAATTCTTTCCCTATCCTCCATAAACATAGCTGTCGTCGTAACTGTAGTGCTTCCTTCCTTTCTGACCAACTTAAAGCGTCGATCGACGCCCGGTCAATAAATCACAACCAACTCCTTCCTTCCACATCCCACATTTCACATTATCATGAACGCCGATATATACCCCGACTCCCTCCCAGTCGTCATACCACATTATTAAATAAAACGCCACGTCTTTCCTTTTCGCCTTTACCCCTACTTCTCATCCCCATCCCCTCGCTCTCGTCTGCATACAACCCTCTTCCCATTTTCATCGTCCCAAACTCCCCCTAATCTTCCTCCTCCTCTTCTCCCTCCCCATGCCCCTCCGACTAGCCAACTCCGCCTCCCAAAGCACATCCTCATAATACGGATACCCGACCCTCAGCGGTCTGGGTCTGACGTCGTAATCCCTGCCTTCGGTGCTGAATATGAACTCGTCGTTCGCGGTCTCGGTGGCGGGGGAACGGGATGGGGAGAGGGTGTAGGATGATGGTGTTGATGGACTTGAGGGTGCTGATGAGGAGGTGGTGATGGTGGAGATGGATGAGCGCCAGGATTTTGAGCGGCGGGTGCTGGGTTTTGTGGGTGTGGAGGTGGTTGATGAAGGGGTTGAAGAGGATGAGAGGTGGCGGGAGTGGGAGAAGGAGTGTGGGCGCGTGGAAGAGGAGGAGGTGGTGGTGGAGTGTGAGGCTCCCATCTTGGGTGTTGTTTTGTGTTGTGTTGCCGAGAGAGAAGGCTGGGATATGGTAGGAAAGGTGACTGTGAGAGGTTGATGTGTAGGTAGAAGACGAGATAGGTGTCGGTGATATGAGGTTGAGATCGAATAGTGAGGCGTGAAGTAGAGGTGTGGAAGTGTGGAAGTCGAGATCGAATAATAGAAGTGAGGTATAGGCAGAGGCGCGAAAGGTGGGCGTGTAAGAAGGTAGGCGACGCAAGTGACAGCAACGAACTCCGCTAGAGAAAGTGCCTCTCTCTCTTTTCCGTCTCTTTTTCCGTCGTTCTTCTCTTGGATTCTTTCGTCCCTAATTTAAGAGCGGGTATCGAATCTCACAGCCTCTCAGTACCCTTCCGTGCTGTGCTTTGCTGTCCCCGCTTTCTCTCTCTCTCTCTTTGTCAACCCGAGATGACTTGTCCGAGGCTGACAGGACGAGAGGAGGGTATGTGGTATGTATATGACTGGTGTCGCCTCCTCTTCATGTAGTGTGTGTGGACCTCTCTCTCATCACACTCTCACTCACGCACATCACACCCGCGCTTTCGAACGAATTAAATCCAGACCCGAAGAAGAGAAACCCAGAACGGGGATGAAATTAACATGCTTACTGTTCTCGACTTCGAGCGTATTATAGCAGTTTTTGGGTCTGGGAGGAAGGGGGTTAGAGCACCGCTCAGCCGTGATTCGGCCGTCGCTCTCGCATCCTTCTTTTTGGTTACGGTGGTTCATCTCATCGCGCTCATTGATCGTCGGCCGCCGAACGAGCCGAACGCTTCTCATCCCATCCTATCCTATCCCCTTCGACCTACGCTGCATGGTGGGATGATCGTGTGTCGCAGCCTGATTGCTGGGTCCTGCCGATGGAACGGTTTGGATTGGCGCATGCTGGTTAGACCTCGTGGTGTGTTAGGATGTTGGGATGTGGTGCTGGTGCTGGTGTTGGGAGTCGGTGGTTACTGGCGGAGGAGATCGTCGGTGAGCAGGGCTGAGTAAGAGGCGGTGGGTGGCTGCACAGTAAGATGCGAGCGTGCGGCTACCGTATGACTGGATGCCAAAGACGAGTTTCCGGAATAGATAGATTAGTGACCTCGGTACTGTTGACGGGAGATAGACAGGTTTGGGTTTCTTGTTAGTTTTGACGTTTTGGAAAAGTTGTTCTTTCAGTGCCATTTTGTCACGACTCGCAGTTTTGGGGTTGAACTGCAGGGAAGCTACGAAGAGTATCGAAGGATGCTCGACCGCAACATATTCGGCGTTCAAAAAATGGGCACAAGTTGTACTCCCAAGTATCTTTTGATATATATAGAAATGGAACTATCAAAAGGCCATCGCTGCTGCCACAAATATCCATTCATCTGATTCTTCTAAATTCCCACTTTCTGCTATTGGCTCTGTTCTGGTCTGTGATTTCCTTGCACATTCGGACTCAATGCTCCTGCTTCTCGCCGCGTCTCTCCTGCTCCCACTCTATCGGTGCGTTACTTCCTCTTGCCCTCTTACCTCCCTTCTCGCTCTCCTTTACTTTCCTGCCCACTCTCCTCACTCCCGCACTTCCTGATCCTAATTTGAGCAGCGTCGTCTTTCACAACTCGGCTCCTCGAACCGGCAGTACCCATCCCTTACCAGCCGTTACCTGTCTCCCCTTCCACAGATCCTAAAATCTCCGATCTTCAAACTTTGATCTTAGATCGATGCACGTGGGTTGAATAAGCTTCAGGTTAAGATGTATGAAGATAAGGTGCTTATGGCCGGCGTTTCATGGTTGAGGAGAGCGGGAAGAAGGCTTATTGAGAGAGCTGTTGTTGGTCGTGTCTAGGCAGGCGAGTTGCTGAGTGTGATGGTTGCAGATGCTTGGTGACGAGAGAGTCCAGAAGATTGCTGGATTGGGGATGGTGTCGGTAGATGGGAAGGGAAGTTGTACGAGGGAAGGGGAACGACGGAACGTAGCCTTGTGACAACCTGAATTGTTGATGGTGGCTATAATCATGGCGGTGGAGTTTATGCTAGAAAGATGGAAGGTGGTTGGAGGACTCTGGTGATGGCGCTCCGCGATTCGGGCCATTATTCTTGATGTCTGTTTTTTGTATGTGCAATGACGAAAGCACGGAGGTATGTATGAGAAATGCATGACTGTCTTTGTGAAATGCGTCCAGCTGTCCGCTAATGATGCATGTGCCTCTATCCAGAATGGGTATGTACAATTATCTCGTAACAGGTTTGAGAATGATGTTGTCAATCAACCTCACCGGCGGGCCATCGGCCAGGCCTAAATATTCTCCAGGTTGTGGAGACTCAACAGGCAGTATCCTTACTGCGCCACTGAGGATTGCTCCCCTTGTTTCGTCGACTTCGTCAAGCTCTTGCATAGTCTCTGGGTCTGCCAAAGAGACATAGTCCATCTCGAACTGTACCCGTTCCTCGGGCTGAAATTGGTGTTGTTCCATCAACAGTAATTTCGCCAATTCATTCGTAGGTCCCAAAAGTTCATCTCTTGACCGCTTGCCTCGCAAATATGCCGTCTCAGCTGTTCTCAAGACTTTTGAGAGCACCGTAGCAACTTTTCTTCTCCTCATGCCAAGATACACGTTCCTAGAACTCAAGGCCAACCCATCTGGTTCTCTCTTTGTCTCTCCAACCACAACATGAGTATCTATGCAAAAATCCTTGACCATTCTCTTGACAACCACTGTCTGCTGAACATCTTTCTGCCCAAAATACACCTTTTCTGGCGTAACGATATTGAAAAGCTTCATGCACACTGTAGCCACTCCTCGAAAGAAGGTAGGTCTGCTGGCGCCCTCCAATACCTCCCCAACAGGTGTGATGGTGACAAAGCTTCCCTTACCATTGATTTCTTGGCTCGGCCGTCCACTTGGATACATCTCATTCGTTGTCGGCGCGAATATCGCAGCAATCTTGCCTAGGTTTCCACCATCGGCAGCAAGCTCTCTATCGAGGTCCCTGAGCATCTCAACATCCTCGTCCCATGTCTTCGGATAGCTGTCCAAATCCTCATGCACACCGAATTGGGTCGGATTGACATAGATGCTGACTACCACAGAGGAATTCTCCTTAGCTGCCATGCGGATGAGTGATAGGTGACCCTCGTGAAGGGCTCCCATGGTTGGCACAAGGCCAACAGAGCGATAGTCGAGAAGTTGTTTGCGCCGCCATTGACGGAGGGGAGCGATCTCGCGGAAGACTTTGATGGATGTATTGGGTATTGTGGCAGTTTTATTTCGTGCTCGTAGCATTTGAGAAGTGGAAAATGGTCGTGTGTAGCCGAAGAGCTTCGGAGAGCTTAGGTTGGAGCTCTCGACAAGCAAGGTCTTGCCCAACTTTGGAAACATGATGTCAATTGCTCGGGGTCACTAATGAGCATAGAATGAGAGGATTGAATATAGCCCTCTCAGGGTCCATGCTGAAGGCAGCAATCAAAATGGATCATGATAGTAGCTACAGCGAAGTTCAAGTCCTGGAGGATTTCTGACAGGAGTTTATACTATGCCCTAATGCGGTAAGGCTTCCGCGAGGGGAACTTTGTTGATCCGCGCCGACTATCTCTAAAATCTCCAGCCAAAAGAAATATTGGAGATCAAAAGCACATTCGACGAAAATCGAGCAGCCATGGCGGACGATGGCATGCTTATGAACTTTGAGATTGGAGATGCGCCATTGATTCCTAAGCAGAAATTTCAAGGAGGAAGGTGGAAGGACCGATTGGCAGCGAAAAAAATTGTGCAGAAGAGGACGAGCAGACCGTCAAACCCCTCTACAAGAGAAATTTTCAACGAGAAACGACATGATGTGACAGTGGAGGATTATATTGGACCAGGCGCAGACTCAAGACCACCGAAGAGGCAAAGAGTGGACAACGATGTTGGACGAAATGCCGACACTGCGAAATTCATCTCTGGAAAACTGCCTCCCGGAAGCATAAAGATTGGAGTGAGTCGAAGCGTGCCTATACAAGAAGAGACCAGGCCAGCTTTTATATCCGGGAAACTACCTCCAGGAAGTATCAAGATTGGTGGATCTCGAAGTGCAACTTTTCAGGACGAACCGAGAGCAGCAGTTATTTCTGGGAAGCTACCTCCCGGGAGCATCAACATCAGTGGAACCCGCAGCACGACTTTTCAAGAAGAGACAAGACCAGCATATGCGTCGGGAAAGCTACCTCCTGGCAGTATAAAGATAGGTGCTGGAGGTAATACTAGCAAAGGGCTCGCAAACGGATGGCACCATGCCGAAAGTGGAAAGCCGAATCAAATTATATCTTCCTTATTTTCTTTCAATCCATCTGCGAAGGCGAAGTTCGAGGAGCCGGAGGAAGAGGCGGAACCCGCCAAGCCCTCCAATGCGCCCCTCACAGAGGAAATGGAGACATTCACAGCCCTGAGTTTGTCGAGAAGGTTGGCAGCACATCTCTCAACGAAGCTCGACATGAAAGCACCAACAGCGATCCAGAAGGCTGCAATACCACAAATGGTCAAGGACGATAGCGATGCATTCATACAGGCGGAGACAGGCTCTGGGAAAACTTTGGCATATCTGCTACCTATTGTGGAACGAATACTGGCTATGAGTAGCAAGGATGTACAAGTACACAGAGATTCGGGTCTTTTTGCTATTGTTCTTGCACCAACCCGAGAATTATGCAAGCAGATTGCAACAGTGTTGGAAAAGCTTCTTCGGTGCGCACCATGGATTGTTGGAACTACTGTTATTGGAGGAGAAAGCAAACAGTCTGAGAAGGCTAGATTGCGAAAGGGTGTGAATATTCTGATCGCTACTCCTGGTCGATTAGCCGATCATTTGGACAATACCGAAGTTCTGAAAGTAAACACTGTCCGATGGCTGGTGCTAGACGAAGGTGATCGATTGATGGAGTTAGGCTTCGAGGACGAGATTAAGGGCATCGTGGACAAGATCGGGAGAAGACCCCTGTCCGCCGTCAGAGACAAGGTCAATGGCTTGGATACTAAGGCATTGCCGACTCGAAGGGTAACGATTCTGTGTTCAGCTACCATGAAGATGAATGTCCAAAGATTGGGAGAGATTAGTCTGAAGGACGCCGTGCACATTCAAGCAGACCCTTCAGATGTCCAATCTGCTAAAGACAAGACGGAAGGAACTGAAAATGACGAGAAAGCTTTCTCAGCACCGGCTCAACTTAAACAGGCGTATGCCACTGTCCCTGCTAAGCTCCGCCTCGTCACATTGACAGCAATTTTGAAGCGTACGTTTGCTAGACGAGGCTCAGTCATGAAAGCTATTGTTTTCATTTCTTGTGCCGACTCTGTCGACTTCCACTTTTCTCTTTTCAGTCGCCCTTGGGAAGCCCCGGCCGAGGATGAAGAGACTGCTGTTGAAGCTCCTTCACTCACTAAGACCGACTTAACGAAAGATACCATAGCTCATGGGTCTGCCTTCTCAAGCAAAGTAAACCCAGTGATTCTCTGCAAGCTTCACGGATCTCTAGCTCAAAACATTCGAACAGCTACGCTCAAGGCTTTCACTGAGTCAACTGAACCTTGCGTAATGGTCTGCACCGATGTTGCATCTCGTGGTCTAGACATGCCAAACATCGACTATGTCATAGAATACGACCCTCCTTTCAGTGCAGAAGATCATCTGCATCGAGTAGGGCGAACTGCGCGAGCTGGAAAGGACGGCAGAGCCCTCATATTCCTACTACCAGGCGAAGAAGAAGAATATGTGTCCATCCTTGCATCTGGATATCGGGACGGGAAGAAGGCCCTGACGCATCATACTGCGGAGGATCTGCTGAGGAAGGGCTTTGGAGGAACAGGTCGAGAGTGGGAGGATCGTGCTACAGAGTGGCAACTTGAGGTCGAAAGATGGACACAAGACTCTCCGAAGTACCTTGAGATGGCGCGTCGTAGCTTCCAAAGTCATATTCGGGCATATGCTACACATGTGGCAAATGAGAGACACATTTTCAACATGAAGACCTTGCATCTGGGGCATCTTGCGAAAGCTTTTGCTTTGAGAGATAAGCCGGGCAGTATCAAGGTACCAGGTCTCAGGCCAGCGAAAATGACCAAGGCAGATAGAAGTGTGGCAGCTAGGAAGGCAAAGAGAGGAGAAGTGGAGGACAAAGCCCCGGAAGGTGAAAGAGTTAGGAAGCAGAAAAAACTGGATTTAGACCTCCCTTCTGTGGATGATTCTGCTGCGAAGAGGATGAAGAAGAAGATGAAGGAGCACATGGCAGTTGCAAGCGAATTTAATATCGGATGATCTGGGTGGTCAAAGGCCTTGAGCAACCCCGAAGTCTCATTCAACAACATAATATTGCATAACGCACGTGACCACATCCTATGCAATTAGACCCACAACCGCGATATCGCGTCTCGTCGCGTCCCCCACCTCACTGCTCGTGACTCTCATTACAATTTTCGTACTTTTCGGTCATTTATCTCCTTTTCAATCTTTATTCTTATCTACCCAACATCTTCTCGCCTTACGCCCTCTCATCCTCGCCACCTTTATCGCTATTGAGCTCATGTATGACCCAGCCTGGAACGCACTTTGATCCATACTAGGAATACTCGATCAAGATGAAAGGTCCCATGATTTATTTAGAGGAGCAGGATGCAGCCTCAATAGAATACAGTCACCGCTTCAGGGATCTACTACCTAAAGTTCCTTACCAGGACAGTCAGCCAAAGCCGCAGAAAGAAGACCCGATATTGAAAATGCAGCTGTTGATGGACCAGAGCATTGTTCAAACTGCCATCGACGAGACGATTCGAGCCTCGGAGAAGACCAAGAAACGCCAACATGCTGAATATGAAGACGGTTCAGAAAACTCCACATCAACGCCGAAGCCAGCGAAGGTCGCCAAGAAGAACGCCTTCTCAGCAATGATGGCCGCGAGACCAAAACACACGAAATGGACTAACACTATTGTTTCCTTCGAAGGCTTAGAGGTGGAACTCGAGCAAATACTGTTAGGCCAACATCCTGACCAGCATCCTGTCAATGAGTTTCTTCGGCGACAGCACGATGGGGCTGCGTCTATGACCTTTGTCATTCCGGACTGGTTCCAAAAACGCATCTTGCCCCACCTCCAGAGAGCACCTCATCTGCAAACGAAGATCAATGCATTACACATGTTAATCGAAATTACCACTGGCATTGCTTACACACCCGAAAGCAAAATTTCGAATCACATATCTCGGAGCAACGTACCCAATTTTTTGCTTAATCAAATGTACGATCTTGTGACTAGTATGTCGGCTTCCGAGGTGAAGCAACTTGTGGAGGAGAAAGGTTTCTTGTCCAAAGTTAAAGGCCTCCGACAAAACCCAGTCAAAAGATGGGAAGGCGACACCTGGAACGGTCTGGACGAAATATTGCGAGTTGTGAAAGACCATGGACCAGTTGACTTTAGGAGAATATACTCTGAAATCGACCTGAAAATCAAGTACAGTTACTCTGGTGTGCCGATCGTCAAAAGCATCCGGAACGAAATCCTGCCTTATGTTACTCGATCAATGTGCTTTGAGACCAAGTATAATGCCATGAACACCTTGGCAGACATTGGTATACTACTCATGAAAAGATCGGTCTGCTATGACGACCAAAAGACTTTTGATACTCTTTTTGGGGCCTTGTTTAGTGTCGGTCAAATGTGTAATGAAGAAGAGGTCGCCCGAGTCTTGACGGAGATGCAGTCCGAAAAGTCCATGTCCGAGCCAGGCTTTTTGAGTGAATTTCTCGCGGATATGGAGTTAAAGCCAAGTCAATGGAGGCTTACTACTTCACACGACTACAACCACTATTACGAGAAATTCGATTATAGAAAGAGATACATGCAACATGAGATGCTGAAAAGCGCTGTGGATCGGAATATGTCGCAATCGACGAGCGTGTACGGACAGAGAGGACTTCTCCTAAAGATCTTATACATGAGATTCTACGAGACGGGTCGCTTTGAAGGTGCCAATGATGTTCTAGATGAAATCATTTCCCTGTTTCCCGATAGGTCTACTCCATTACAGCCGCAGCACATACTGAGGAAGTTAGACGAGGACATTTTCAATGGTTTGCAAATCGCATCCTACCGTGTCTGTGTTCGACCAGACGTACCTGGAGCCGCCAAAAGCATACAAAGAAACATCGACCGCAGAATATTCCGGGTATCTAAGCAAGCCACAAGAGGGACCAGCGTGGAGGTGAAGCTCAACGCCCTAAAGATCCTCGCAGAAATTGGACTAAGAATGGTTGAATGGTGCCACAATACGCACCCACAATGGCATAGAACTATCTTTCAAGACCATCTATCAGAAGACTCATTAACGGATTCCATGCTGCTCATTTGCCATTCCCTGAGTAAGTCAGACTGGATCAAGGTGATAGAAGACCAGAGCTTTTTAGATGACATGAGAGAATTGGATGTGAGACGATTGCAGATACCCGAGTTGATGGATGGACTAGACCCCGTTCTGAAAATCATTCTTGATCCCGAGCATGAGACTTCGAAGTCTTTGAGACGCACCATGACCGCCGCTCCAGTGGCCATCGAAAATATTATCGATCTTACAGCTGATTGAAAGCACATTGTTCTTCCGAGATGGAATCTCGGATGTCTGGACTGGATAGGACAACGAGTCATGACATACAATCGAATCATTCTTTGGCTCGCTTCCCAGAAAGGAAGAAGAGTCGCAGGCACCATAGAGCACCTTCCCTGTACAAACTGTTCCTCTCCTTTGGGTAACTTCACATTGGAGGGTAGGATGTCATATTTCGCTTAGTGGATGGCATGGGTACTATCCAGAATGGCATTGACGGATTCAAAGTTCTGTGTCTGTCGCTAGGGAATCATTAGTGAAGAAAGTGAGAGAATCATGATCGCTGCCGTATGTTTATGAGAGGCGTCCTATAAAGAACTTTACAACTATTTTGAGCTGCATTGAAACTCTTTCATTTGAGACTAGGGCAGCAAATCGTTGTTTTCTCATACCATTCAGGCATACTTGCACCTCCTATTGTACTTCCATGCTCTATTCAATCATCCTCTTTAACTTTGGTATTTTACGTGCCCCTTTTGGAAAGAAACACCCATGCCATGTTGCATCACTGTCGTGGCCCTAATGCACAGTGAATTGCTTCTAACGTCCAGCTGCAATAAGTGGTCGACCTCAAAGCTCTCTCGCATACGGCTCTCGGACATATGATAGTGGGTGGATTTACTTTTATCACCTTAGCTCTTAATCTCTACAGCCTCTTCTTCGTTCACTAGCAAAAAGCAACAACCATCCTCCGCCTTGCCCAACAGCTTTTGCGAGGAAATTATCAATACCGCGCAACACATCCTCACTGTTGCTTGTTGCCACCATAACAACACACTGACAAATTGCGAACATGCCTCAACCAAAAAAGAGGAAGGTCGACCATTGTGTTAAGGGCAATGACAGTATGTATCCCGTATGAATTTTCTTCTGGTGAGGTTAACACATTCCCAGATTCCGGTCCAAAGGACACGCCATCCTTCAATCAACCTCAACCCACCGCGCACGATCTAACGAAGCAAGTTCGAGCTACCACAGAGCTTTATAAATCATCACAAAGGAGCCCAGAGGCACCTCCAGGATTGATCGCCGAAGATTCAGATTCAGATGCTCTCGAAATCGATCTGATGCATGCCAGGCGTGTTGCAGTTCCTACTCGGTTCTCCGAGGACAATACTCCAGCCGATACTGTTATGAAGGATGCTCCCATGATCGACAGCACCACGCAGAACTTAACTGTTCCTGGTCCAACTCCAACTGATGCTGTCATGAGAGATGTCCCTATGACTGGAAAGAACAACATCATCACTTTGCCCGTCCTTGGTACAGGCATGGTGCAATTTTCAGCTCATACAGCTATGAGAAATCCTCATATGATCTACGATAATGTCCTCAAGATGTGGCTCCCTATGTCAGTCAATGAATCGAAACAAGTATGGCTACCGCGAGGCCAATCTCCAGACCGCTCGGCTGTCGGCCAGGCTCAACCAGGAAATATTCTCCGAGATATTGAGATGCAATTCACTCACGACCCTGAGTTCATCATCAATTGGGAGCCGGAACTCTCTCGTATGCAACCGCGTGTTTATGGTAAGTCTCGTGAATCTGAAGTTGAAGCTATTCACTAACTAGAATAGATGGTACGGTAGCAGCAACCATGCTGGTTCCATTCATGGTAAGGGTCGCAGAAAACAATCCTTTCCCTATCGATATTTCAGTCATCGAGGCTCGTCTTCCTATGTTGCTGTCACGTTATAGATCGATTAGAAAGAAGACCGAGGTTGATGTTCGTCGTGACATGGACTTCCTGGCTGGTGAGCCCGTTATTTCATGGGACGATGATTACATCAACCGTGAGATGAGTGATCCGGACGTTGAGAATTTGAAGCACCAAGTTGCAACTGGTGTCTTGAAGGAAGGCAGTCCTATTCTGTGCTCGGCCATAAAGAAGGAAGCTGAGAAGAAGGTCGGAAAGCGAGGGCCCAGCAGACATATATTTGAGCAGGCATGGCTACTGGAGCGCTCACTTTCTGGTAAATACGCCCTTCACTTGGGTGACCAGCCGCCGGAGTTCGCTTTCGATGTCAATAGGGTGGGGAAGTTGCACCATTGTTGTGATCGGGGTAAAGGTGAACCCGAAAAGCTAGTTGCCACGGAGGTATGTCGTATTTCTATTTCCCACTCCAGCAAGCTCAGGGCTAATTAATCCCCGCTTGCAGAGAATGCGTGCATGGCAGAGACGAGTGTGGAATGGCTTCCAGATCTACGACGAATCATATCAGAAGGCTATGGTTGACCTGAGAGATGAACCTTACTGCGGCTTCGGCTGCATGGATGGAAAACCGGCTTGGTTGGTGGCCCCAGAGTCCCTACCAGAGTAAGAAACCAGGATGGTACCAGCTCTTCACGGTACGATCCCTACATGAGTAAAATTTGGTCGTCTAGCGACCTCGATGTAGATTAATATTTCAGAGTTCATGGCGCAGGGAGATACCCAACCAGTCCATAAGAGTCCCAACATAAGGAGAAAAACGAGTGCTACTTTCCAATATCCGTGTGTCTACATAGGCGAAAGACAATGGATTCATTCACTACTTAAGGTGTCAATATTCCTGAGCGTATCAAGTGCTACTCACAACCAAAAGCCAAACTTGATTAGGATAGCTCTCTTCCCTATTCCCTGCATCTATACTCACCCTACTAAATATTACAATTAATACTTTTCGTTGAAATAGGAACAAATCTATTTGTCCTTCAATGGCATTACACCTCATTTGAAACGAACAGACTTTATGATCTTTCTTCAAGGTACAAATTGTCCATATCAATATTCATATCCAAACCTCACCCAAAATTTTCCCACCGGTACCAATATCAAACAAACCCCGTCCGATATCTTGCTGCTCTTCTCTTATTTATGTGTTGATCGGATCTTCAATGCAGCTGACCACGGCTGACTCTTCGCGCATGGTGTATAACCCTCCCTCCAAGTCCACAGCTATAAGAACTAGCCCCCGATCCAGCACCTTCGCGTCGAGAGAGGTCGTACTGATCGAACTGTTCGAGGTCGCCGTCTATGTCCTCTACGATTGCAGTAGATGCAATCGCTTTCTCCCGCATGAGTGAGATACTGCTGCCACTTTAGGACGAGGAAAGGCGAGATGTGGATCGAGAAAGACATACTCATCTTCACTGTAGCCAGGAAAGTGGATTGCGGGTCCTTCTTTAAAGTTGAAAGGCGAGCTCTAGTATTTGTCAGCAAGATATTTTCGATTGACAAACTAGGACGACCTACAATCTGCAGCTTATGCCTTGGTTTCGACTTCAGGCCCAGTGTCTCGAGACATCTATTGCCGATTTTGCAAATGTTATCGGAGATTTGCGAGCAAGGAAGCATATTGAGTAATTTAAAGAGTTCCTTGTTAATCAAGACGGTAGAGGTGCTATCGGCAAATTTGAGGAAGACAAACAAACTTGCTGCTAATAAAACAGGATATTGGAAGAACTGTATGTAGAGAACAATCGAGATAACGCGCTTGCTAAAGAATGGATTGAGAACAAAACAAAAGTGCGGATACGAGAAGGACAGGAAGAACGAAGGCCACCAGAAAAGACTGTGGTATGAAGTTGGATTGGTGTGGAGAGCACTTGGACTCCCAATGTTCTGGGGAAGTTCAAAGATATAAGTATCAAGCTTCAAAGGAAGTAGGAAGCTGGCGCAGTTTGTTGCTGCTAGGGGCAACACAATAGAAGATTTTGAGAAATTAGGAAGAGTCAGTCACACAATATGAACGAACGGGTGGCGTCATTCTCAATATCACGGAGAAATGGACGTATTTGGGCACTGAGTCAAATCACTCCTTGCGCCAGATAATTTTGTTGTCACGGCTGATGAACGCCGGCGCGCCGTGGAATGTTAACGGAACACGCAGTTCTCAAATACAATATCGTGATACAAGTAAACCCGGCTCAAATCATTTTCGGGAGTGGATCAGCCCGTTGCAAATTGGAGGCAACTCTGCATCGGAGATATTTTGATCGACGTGGCTTCCCAGCCTTCTATACAGGCCAAGTGTAACAGCTCGAACGAGGTGGGGAATGCAACGAAATCTTACCAAAGAAGAAGGTTATCTTGTACAACGTCTGTACCCAGTAGAGATTTCCCCTTTCTGCAGTAAGGTGTAAGTTCCGTGCAAGGAACCGTTGTTCCTGTCCAAGGGACAACCAAGGGATGGCGTCAAAAGGGGCCCAATCACGGGATAGCAAGGGATCGCTTAATCCTCAACTAGGAGCACTCTGTAACCACGTGCGACCATATATCTGTTATTGAACATCAAAATTTCCTGTGTATTTACACTCTGTCGCTCGCTCAAACTTCTGCTACATTAAAGGTCCAGCTGCAAGCCACAAGGTGTTTTGGATGTCCACATGGTGGAAAATGAGGCCAACACGAGACATGGATTTGGGATTCGAGATTCATTGGGCTTGTCTATGTCGTTGATGATGGTGACGCAAGATACCCGAGACCTTGTGTAGCTGAGCATTTCGTTGGGGCTGAAGAATCAGGTCGCCGATAGTATGGAAGTCCGGCGGATGTTTTCTCATTTGGGGTAATCCTTCAGATGGAAACTCTTCAGTTTGATGAATTGATCAAATCCAAATCTGCTCAATGTCTGTCCTTTTCCGGAATTTTTCCAGCCAGTCCATGCAAGATCCTGCTGTGGTCAATATTCTGCATGCGTGGATAAGTAAGCCTTGAACTTACTGGGCTAGGGAAGTCACATCTATTGACGAAAACAGTTCCTGCGTCCACCTCCTCAGCTAACTCAGCCCCTTTACTCGTGTCCTTCGTCCAAATAGAGGCAGTCAGACCAAACTCACTATCGTTCATCAATTTGATAGCTTCAGTATCGCCCTTGACTTTCATGACTGGGATGACAGGACCAAAAGTCTCTTCTGTCATGACTGTCATATTGTGATCAACATTGGTGAGAAGAGTTGGCTTGACGAAATTGCCTTCAGCGGGAGGAGACTTGAACGAGTCGTTGTCTGGAGTGGCATCTTTGGCTCCCTTGTCAAGGGCATCCTTGATATGCGCTTCGATCGTTTCCTTTGAGCGTTTCGAAATCACTGGCCCAACATGTGTCGACTTGTCGAAAGGATCGCCAAGCTTGTAATTTTTCAAAATGTTTTGAACTTCTTCAACAAACCTGTCATGAATACTTTCGTCGACGTAGACACGCTCTAAACTGCAGCAGCTCTGGCCAGAATTGAATACCGCCCCGTCGACAATCTCTTCTGCCGCCCACGCAAGATCAACATCCGATCTAATATACGCAGGATCCTTGCCACCAAGCTCCAAGCCAACGTTCACAACTCTGTCTGCTGCAGCTTTCTGGACAGCTAGGCCTCCTGCCACAGAGCCAGTGAAGCATATAAGAGCAATCTTCGGGTCCCTAACAATCGACTCGATAATGAGAGGAGAACCGCAGTGGAAATACTGAATAACATTTTTAGGAAGGCCAGCCTCCGTAAAGATCGATGAGATGTGTTCGACAATGGTCGGTGTTTGTGGTGAGGGCTTCAGAATCACCGAGTTGCCAGCGAGGATGGCAGGCAGGAGGGAGTTGACTAAGATGAGATATGGATACTACGATTCAACATCAGTGCATGCTCTAAATGGTGTTGTCCTCTACTAAAGGACCTTCAAGTTGCCGGGCTTTCGAGGCAACTGAGGTTAAAGTATTAGAGTTCAACTTACGTTCCACGCAAAAAGAATAAGCACTGGACCAACAGGTACTTTTCTTATGAACCTCTTAAACCCTTTCTCAGGTTCGCCTTCCGTATCTTTCAAGGCTTCCTCACTGATCTTGAGAAGGTACTCTCCTCTCTTCACAGCTGTGGTAATCTCTTTTGCAGTATATGCGATGGGTCGTCCCATTTGCTCTGTAAGCTCTTTTGCAAATTCATCTTGTTTGTCTCCGAGTAACTTCAGCGCTTTCTTAACAATAGCTTGTCTGTCAGCTAGAGATGTCTTGCGGAAGCTCAGGAAAGCTTCCGTTGCCACCTTCGGGAGTTGCTCAAGATCAGATGAAGAGATGCCATTTCTAGTTACGACCGGCTTGTTGGTAGTTGGAGAGATGGTTGTGATAGTTTCGACGGACATTTCAAATGTTCTATATCAGGTATGTGTTGTAGAAAGAAACGTTTTGCAAACAGAGTGGGATGAAATTGAGATGAAAAGGTACTACTGTACCATCGGTGACGTGCCCCGCTAATCTTATCGATTTACAGGGGGTGTCCGCTGCAGTATCGCCAACCTTAGTTCGTTATTTTTTGACTTCGGTGACCTGGAAAAAGTTTCACCAACCACTGGATATATGCAAATGGCGACTCGAAAGCACAACGAATTCCTCGATGCTGATGAGAGTGAAGATGATCAGAGTCAGGGCTACGATTCTGAAATCGAGGATTTGAAGAAGGGTGGGAGAAGTGCGAAGAGGATAAAGATTGAAAGCAATACTAGCGACGACGACGAAGCAGACTGGGACGAGAAAGTAGAAGAAGAGCAATTCGAGCGCAAGGATGTCGAAGATTCAGAACCAAAACCCCAGAAAAAGAGCAAATTGGCAGAGCTGCCAGGCGTATCGAAACCGCTCACGAAGAAGAATCTTGTCGCGACAGAAGCAGCTATTAAAACATCCGGGGTGGTCTACCTCTCTCGAATACCACCTTTCATGAAGCCTTCAAAACTACGATCCCTGCTCGAACCCTACGGCGCAATCAATCGCATATTCCTCACACCAGAAGATCCGGCTTCGCATACTCGACGAGTTCGCAATGGCGGGAACAAGAAGCGCTCGTTCGTCGATGGCTGGGTTGAATTCGTGAATAAAGTCGAAGCAAAGCAAGTTTGTGAGCTGTTGAACGCAAGGACCATCGGTGGGAAGAAAGGCACATATTATCACGACGACGTGTGGAATTTGCTATACCTAAAAGGATTCAAATGGAATAACTTGACGGAGCAGATATCTGCAGAGAATGCGGAGAGAGCGAGCAGGATGAGAGCAGAGATTAGCAAGACTACGAAGGAGAATAAGGAGTTCGTGCAGAATGTGGAGAGGGCGAAGATGCTGGAGACTATGGAGGCAAAGAAAGCTGCCAAGAAGAGGAAGGAGGGCGAAGACACTGGAAGCATGAACGCACCAATTGTGAAGGACAAGAAAGCAGAACGACCGCGGCATTTCAAGCAAACGACGGTAGCGACGAAGAAGAGACCCGAAGACCAGCCCGAGCAGGTGAAGAGAGTGCTAAGCAAGATCTTCTAAGTAGGAGTTAGCATAGTTATACCCAATCGCACTGCTTGCACATTTCAAAACACGTCATCCAAAGCTCAATGCGTCTTGAAGCTCCTAACGAGTTATCAAATGGCAACAACTACCTGTCATGCTATGTCACATTTTTCTTTCCCATTCCCACCCCGTCTCTGCCACTCTCGCACCGACCAAGATCAACGATCCAACAGTCATACACGTTCCCCCAAAGATACAAACCCCAACAAACTCCCCTCCCATCCTATCAATTAGTGCCCCCGCAATCGGACCCCCTGTAAAGCAGGCAAAAGCAACCACACTCAACACCATCCCCACCCTCGTCCCCATCTTACTCAGATCCTTCGTCAGGCTCGAGACACTACCAAGAAAAATACCCTGAACACCAGCATTCATGAATCCATAGATGACGACAAAGGCAACCAGGCCGTTGAAGGAAGATACTGCTAACCATACATAGATGAGAAAAGCGCATATTATGCAGAGTAATATGAATATGTTTAGGGGGCCAATTAAGCGGTCTGCTAGAAGAGCTGGGATGATACGACCCGGAATGCCAACGGCGTTGAAGATTAGGAGGACTGTGAGGCTGGTGGATGAGGTGGTGTGGATTGTGCTTGTTGCGAAGACGTTTATCTGTTTCTATCAGAATAAGAGCTGGATCGCGTAGGAATTGGTGACTTACATAGCCATATGCATAGTATACTGGCCAGAGGACAAAAAAAGTCCCAATGGTAAACAAAAGATAGGACAACTCTTTAAAAGCACCTCGCTCGAGGAAGGGTCCGGATGGGCGAGGAGGAAGTCTCGTTCTCGCCAGTGTTATTACCATCACGACGTTGAACAATACCACAAATCCCATGATTCGAATTGTCCAGGGGAATCCTAGCTTTGGAAGAAGTTTCTGGGCCAGAAGAGGGAAGATGATACCGCCAGTACCGCCTCCACAAGCAACTAGAGATATTGCAAACATTCTTCGGCGTTGAAAATACGTCGAGACGAGGCTTATCGTCGGGCAAAAGATAAGCCCTGTCCCCAGACCTTGACAAATGCCTTGAGAGAGGAAGATCTGCCAGTACTGGGTTGCAAAAGAGACAGAAAAGACCCCAAGAAGTTGGAGAAAGCAGCCAGTGACCAAGGTATGGTGATAGAAGCCTGCATCAAGGGCGCGCCCTGAGAATGCTCCAATGAACATTAGAAAGAAGATTTGCACGCTGCCAGTCCATGAAACAGTCGATGCGGGAAGATTGAGAGTCTTTTGGTAGTAAGCTTGAAAAATTCCATAGGAATTGATATAACCCCAACAATTAATGTTCAAGAGATGTCCCATCAACACTATAATAATCAGTCAGATGTGGATTTTTACATGGATTCCGGACTCACCTTGAAGCCAAGCTCTTGAGCCTCCATCTGGCGGAGGTCTTTGATCATCACCATCACTAATATCGTCGCATTCCTGGCTCTGAAAAGATTCTCGGAGTGCATGGTGGCGTTCATTCAGCGACCCCGCACTCTTTTCACAGTCAGGCCTCTCTGTCACTAAGACAGATTCGTTTGAGACTGCCTCTATTTCCATGCCGCGAAATTATACACCATGATGCAGTGCCGATAACCTCGCAAAGAGCAAAATAAACACGGCATTTGCAGAAGATAAGATTAAAGCTTAACAGATTTGTGAACGGGCAAGAGTGGGGCTAGCGTTGCAGTAGCCAAACTTGCGTGATCGCCAGGCTGACAAGCACCACTTCTGCTGTAGAACATTTCCATGACGGAAGAACATAATTCAATAGCTTGCCAAAGGTAAAATTTATCGGAAGAACCTACTAAGAGGCTTAAATTGGGGCGATAGGACCGTATGCAATTCCAATCTCAAAACTACAGCCCTTCTCGGTAGAGCCGAACTTTCGAAACAGCTTATGTTTACTTCGACTTCTTACTCACAACTGTACCCTTAATAAAATTGCTACTTACTCTATGTCATATATGGAGATAACACGCTGAGTTGTTGGACAGAACAAGTTAAACGACGTGATAGGCTTTACGGTGACATTTTTCCTTTCAGTCTCTTGGTTTTCTTAGTATTTGGTGCTTCTATCTTCATCTCAACATCTTACTCGTATAGTGATTCTAAAGGATTGGCACTCGCCTTACGTAGCTCTGTGGAGTCTGGGCTGCAGCGATAGATCAAGTTGAACGCCGCGTCGATGAGCTCCAACACGATAATCTCCTTCCTCTGTCGCGATTTCTCATTGATTCTATCGTCATGTTAGCACTCTACTTGTACCAATATTCTAGCAAAATTCTCACTCACTTCATGTCTGCTTCATTACTCATCCGTATGTCGAATATATCCAATCACCTCCCTAGACTCATTCTCATCGTCATAAGAAAATATTGAGGCAGCATCTTACGGCCAATCAAAACCTGCTGCGTCAAGGCCCAAGAACGTGCTCGACCATTCCGTAGTGGAATCTGCGATGGAGAGATCTAACCATACAAGTATGGAACTGAGGCAAGATGGCGGAGAACTTTGGCTGCAGGTGGTGAGAGTGTAAAGGAAAAACAAAGAAAGGAAATTAAAAATGGAAGCAGTTTTAGAGACAGGTGGGAAAGATGCGTATGTTTAAGAAGGTATGATGGGTGGCGAGGAAGGAGCAGGAAGTGCTGGGAAAGAGCAAGTGCTTCATGGATATAAACATCCTGCGGAACACCTCCTCGAAAGCGAAGCTCTTGAAATAAAGGAACTTGTTGAAAATCGTAAAACGTACGACGATTTTTACTGTTTGTAACCTTGAGGCAAATGCCATGGTCCCCTGGTATAGAGTCTGACCTGACACTGATTGGTGCAGGCAGGCAGATTCGGCTTTGCGATATACTGTGGTATATCTAGTGGAACTCCGCAGGGCGCAGGCGCACAGCTCGCTCAAAATTGGCAAAAGCTCTGTTAGGTCAGAGTCAGCAAGAATTCACTGAAAGGTGGACTCTGAAGGATGGCTTTCAAGTTTTCGATCTTTTATAGGGCCGCAGGCACCTACGGAGCAATAGCTATTGTGGCTGATGTGGCTGATGTGACGCTAGTGTCGGCCCCTGTATCTGGGGAGAGCTAGCAACCGTTTAGCCACAGCGCGTCAACCTCGACAGCATGCGCATGCTTCACTTCCACAACAAACATTTTGACTTCCTTTCGTTTCACGTTTCCTGCAGCCTCTACCACGAGCTTGATCATACCTTCATACCCCCTCGCCATGGGCCTCTTCAATGGTCTAGCTGGTGATGATTTTGGCAACAGTCGATGTGAGAAGCTCCAGGCCCCGAGCTACCTCAACCTCGCATTATCGATGTGAGTAACCATACATCCGTGGCTTAAGACAGCATCTAACTCGTAACACAGCTTGCTTGTCCTTGGTATCCTGATATCCTATCTACCCCAACATTACAGAATTATCGCACGAGGAACCTCCGAAGGCATCTCACCATTCTTCGTTCTTCTTGGAACGACCTCGAGTACATCCGCCTTTGCAAACATACTCGTACTTCCAGCATCTCGAGCAGATGTCGCATGCTGCAAACTCGTGAGCACATTTGAATGTGCCGCGGGACTTCTGGGTATAGCGCAGCTCGGAGTCCAGTGGTTCTCCTTTAGCATAATGTAAGCTTCGGAATAAGCTGGAGTGTGATATTCGCTGATCTTCCCAGTTTATTCTTGTTCCTTGTTTTCTTCCCTAGAGGCCCGACACTCCCACCCAACGATGCCGAAAAACCATACACATGGCGGACTGCGGTGACAGTGGCGGTTCTGTGTTTGTTACACGGTCTCATTGTCATCATTGTCAGTGTAGCCCTGATTATCGCACGACCACACCATCTTGGAACATGGGCAAATACTCTGGGGATAACGGCTACGATATTGGCTGCGATACAATACTTTCCGCAGATATGGATGACATGGCATCTGAAGCATGTGGGAAGTTTGAGCATACCCATGATGTTGATTCAGACTCCTGGTAGCTTTGTCTGGGCTGGCAGTCTAGCCGCCAGACTAGGTCCTGATGGGTGGAGCACGTGGGGTATGTTTGTGGTTACCGGCTTGTTACAGGGCACCTTATTAGGTATGGGGATATATTTTGAGATCAAAGCTCGAAAGGAGAGGGAGAACACAGAAGGAGATGGAGTAAACCTCACAATGTCCCTATTCGAGTTCGAAGCTAACAAGTGGCAGGCAAATGCCAGGTGCGTTGTTGGATATATTTCAGGTCAAAGAATAGTCGAAACCGACGACGAAGGCGGGCCCGTAGGTGAAGACGGACTGACAGAAAACACACCCCTATTGAATGGGTCAAGGAAATCTTCATCACCTCCCGAACACAGAGAATAACGATCTAGCAAACGCTCGAATAGCAATTTAATCCTTAACTTGGCATTCCCAATTGTCAATGTCCATCCTCGTTTCAACCACTGCTATAAACGACGCACAGCCAAAATGTCCAGAGTTGGGCAAACCATTCGACCTCCGTGCATTCAATCTCAATGCTATCTATATGGCCAATCCTCTGCAACGAAGTCTCCCTTAATCTTTCTGTAATCATTATTATTTCAAATCTGTCAAATTCAGGCTCCCACCCATCAATCACAGAAACCAGCGCAACGCATTCCTCCCAAGCAAAGCATGTTTCAATCCAAGCTCTCGGATCAAAATCCATACCCAGCAGCGAGTGCCGCAAGCGATGCAGCCGCAAGAGCGACTATCAATTCTTTGTGTTCAGATTTCGAAGATTTCGACTTACTTTCCGAGCGTGTGTGTTGTTTGGGAAGTGTCCCATGGGAGCTTGGTGGTGGTTGCGCGTATACCGGTGGCAGACTGTAAGCTGGAGGTGGACCATAGCCTGGTGCTGTGGTGGAAATGGGACTCGTGTTTTCGTCAGTGCAGGGAGGATCGATTGGTTCAATGCTGGTTACAGACAGTAATGATAAGACTGAATGGGGCGAGGGCGTGAAGGGTGCAGAGCCGCTTGGAATCGAGACTTGTTTCGCGGTAAGGGTTTTGGAGGTGGTTTTGTGGGTATGCAAGTATTGTGAAGACGAGTCTAGTGGAATGGTCGAGGAAGTACTGGACAGGAGCGAGGACGAGGTTGTGGGTGAGGAGAAGGCACCGAGTGAAGTCGACGATCGAGTGACGTATATAATGCTGTTGCTGGGACTCGTCCTAGTCAGATGAGTTATGAGATGGGCGGTGGTTGGTTGTGTGGGATCTAATTCGACGCTGTGAACAGAAGAGACACTCGACAGTCGAGAGGATGATATTGAGGTTATTAAATTGTTCGAAATGGATGACGAGAAAGGATTGAGAGTGCTTGATGATCGAGTTATGTATATAATGCTAGTGCTGAAGCTCGTTCTTGTGAGGTGGGTTATCAAGTGGGCAGTCGTTGATTGACTGGGGCTGAGAGCGGAAGATAGGAGTGAAGAGGTACTGGACGGTGATATAGACTGCGATGGCGATAGAGTTATAGATGTGGGTTGCAACGTCGATGGTAACGCACTAGGTGCACTTGACCGAGTCAAGTATATCGTGCTCGTCGAAAGAGATGTCCGAGTCAAATGCGTTACTAGGTGCATGCTGGTTGCCTGTCCAGAGCTGACTATTGAACTTAGGACTGAGAAAATGTCGTTTGCTGACGATGTTATGCTTAGAGAATTCAACAACGCTGAGGGCGTTGCAGACGGATCGGTCGATGTTGATGGCAGATTTGGTGGACCATCCCCAGGTGTCTGGAGGGATGACAAACTTCCGGTCATGTGATCACCGAGTGCAGACGCAGTAGGCTCTATCGAGTGATGATGTGTTCGAGTAGTTCTCGCGGAATGAGACGAGTGCGTCGTGGTGTCTTTCTCATGCATGTGGGTTGAAGCAGCAACATGGCTCGAGTGAGTGGTCTTTACTGAGTGACTTGAATGCTCGCCGTGCATACGAATGCTCGTTGATGGAATGGTTGTCGTAAGGGTTGCCAAGTGCGTTTGTTCTGGCTGCCCTATGAAGATCGTAGTCCCCAATGAACTCTGCCCGCTGGGCGATATTCCTTGAACCTCGCAGGTTTCGTATATGGTAATCATTGATACGGTTGTAATGATTGAGATTGAACTTGCGAGCGACGATGCCGGTGTTGGAGCTTCCGTTGGTGGCGGGCCATAATCTGGCGAAGCCTGTCCACGGCCGAGAATTGTTCCCAAGAGGAGAGATACCGCAACTTGAGAGAATGACCTCATGTTGACGATGAGTTTTGGAGCTTATGAAGTGATATCAAGTTCATATCGGTCGCTATGCTGGAGCTCCGAGCTGAGTGCCCATAGGAAGAGCGGGAAGGCTGGTTGGAGAGTCACTGAAAATAGTTTCACCAGTGCCAGTTCAAGTGACCATATGAAGCTGTATAAGTACTTTAAATTAGCTGAGAGCTTAGTGAATTAAGGAATGGCAAGGCAAGAGCTACTCGGGAAACACAGAAGCTAGTTCGAGAGTGACAGTGAAGTTTGACCTGCCATCGCAGTGTGTTTCCACCGCCACTAGCACTTCCTTGGTGAACATCGCCGACTGTGGTCCAAAATCATCACAGGGCTCTAATCTGATTGATAGCATTCAGGTACCATCTCGGTACTGATCTCCGCGGGAATACAAGATTTGTGCAATGCGACTGCACTTGGAAGATAGTGCTACATGTCAAGCCAGGCATGTCTCACAGAATATTGTTTCTCACGTGCAGAGAGGCAACTTGCATTACAAGTAAGGTATTAGAGTAATGTCAGGCTTTTTTGGGTGACTTGCTATGATCGTCACTCTATTAAGTTTTGTTTAATAGCTCAACGTGCTTCACTTTTCCAGTTAGATTTTTCAAGGCTTCCCCTTTCCAAATATCTCATCTGCTCAATATCTGCGACCTGCACTAATGCAGAGAACTTGTTCACCATCTTTAGACTTTGCTTGTCTATTTGTGAATTCGACCAACACATCATGCCCGTATTCTTACACATCTGGTGGGCGTAAGTGTCAAAACCATGAGGTCTTCAATAAGATGTTTACCTGATGACATCCACCATCACCTCTATCCACTTCACTTGCTCGGCATAATGTCCAAATACTTCATACCAATCCAGCAGCAACGACTACAGCAATAACCGCGGCGAAGAGACTGGCGCCATTCCTGACCGCATGGCTATGATGGCATCTACCGAATGGATCGTTGCAAATTCCGATGGGGTCAACGCAGCCGGACGCACAAATGCATTGCCCTTCGAGGTTTAGATTACCCCAGTCGCACCGCGGCAATTGTCTGGGATCCAGAGTCTCGTTGAGGGCTTGGGCTCGAGCGGTGAATTGCTCTCGGGTTTGGAGAGAGGGGGCGGAATTCGCGAAAGAGCATAGGGCCATGAAGAAAATGGAGGACGCGAATTTCATGTTGAAAACCTCTTTAGACTGTCGAGTGGAAGTTGATTCGAAGTTAACTGTTCTCGAAGGATTGGGAATGGACGCCTGGCAAAGTGAGTGGCCTTGTCAGGTTTGAAAACAAAGATAGGGCTTCGGTGCTAGTTAGTATTGATACTTGGTCTCGAAGTTGCGGATACTACCTATGGGTCAGCAAAGTTTTATTTGTTGTTCTGGAAAATAAAAAGAGGATGGGGAGCTGTGAGGATGTATGAGAAGGGTTTTTGCAACGGTTAGATGACTCCTCAAAGTCGCTAATGGTTATTGGCACTTTCATCACTCAAGTGAATCACGTCGTTTGCTATTAGCATGACACAACTTTCGCTGGTTTCCTTCTTATGAAAGTTAAGGACTGTCTTTGAGGTATGCGGGGGATAAGTTTACAAGCGGCAAGGTAGCTAAGACGAGCAGTGTAGTGCAGACTTTCGTTGAGTATCGTGCAGCTATGCAAATAAATACATACAAAACCACTACTTAAACAGTTCTAAGCATTCCATCATTCCAAATAAAGTCCTCCACATTTGTTTACCGCAAGAAGCCATGCATGTCTTGATCTGCTCAGTATCAACCTCTATTTCTATATGGGAAGCTACATATTTATCGCTTCCTGAAATATTGCTCCTTGCTCGTCCAGACTTTCATTCATGGTGGATCCTTTCATATAATGCCAACGGAATTCAATTTAGACGCCTTCGTAATGATGCGTGGCGGGAGAGGTGTAACCCACGTCTCCTGATAAGTGAGCCTTGCCTTGCTAACCGTCTGCTAATATAGGAGTCGAAAATACCATCTTGTTACACACCTATTGTTGCGGAAGTCTTTAGAATGCGTTGCTTTGCTACTTTATCAGTATAATTATGTAACTTTTGTTCGTTTCCTCATAGTCAAGCGATCCGGTTAAGTAGAAAAGGGGAGCCGAAAGAGCTAAGCGAGTTTCACGTGATACCCCTGCCCCGCCTTTCCCCACCTCACATTAGAGCTTGCTTTCTCTTTCCGTCGCTCCCTAGGTTGGTAACTGTTGCAGCGAGGGAGATGCCTATGCTTAGTGAACGGACCTCCTTTCAACTAGGACTTCCCGATTAACAAAACCCTCCTTATTCAGGTCATTGATGAGCCGAGAGCGCTAATTTCGGCCAGAAAGAACCCAGCTCCACTCTGTGACGAACGCCAGAGTCTCTAATGACTAGAGACCTCTCAACCGGAACTCACCAAAAATGAGTTAGATATGCATTCCAACGTATAGTCAACTAACAAACACAAAGGTGGTGGTTGCTCATATATAAATAGTTAGCGATGGCTGTTTCAAACTCTTACATACATGCTTGATGGCTAAAAAGGCGAAGAGCAAACGAAGCTTCTATCACTTCCCAAAGTACGATTTTATCAGCCCGATCAGTCATCAAGCTCCCGGGCTCTAGACTATAAATATGAAACCACGTAATGATAACATACATATACGCAACCAATCGTCTTGCATCATTTATGCGTAAAACTAGTACAGCATACCAAAGTTGGGAGAAAATTGCTACAAGAAAAGAATACCCAGTTCCATATGCACAATCCGGAAATACCAGCTCATCGTCCAGATCGGCCGCCGGCATAACTTGCAAGACAACAAGCTTCCACCTTTTTATAATGTTTAAAAAGTCCATCTCTGCTCAACCACTTGCCCGAACAGGCTGGGCACCGAAATGGACTGAGGTGCCTCTTGGCAATCTGCTCTGTAAGCAGAAGATGGTGGTTCTCTACCATGTGCCTGATAAACGATCTCACAGACCCGGTTTCGAAGTTTCGACACAAATGGCACTTATAGGGCGTGGCCGATGCAGGAGGTCGTGCTCCCCAGCGGTTGATCTCACCCTCCATGAGTTTCTTGATGGCGTCAACATCATCTTGCGAAAATGGGAGAAGGAGGGGGACACCCTCTAACCACATTGCTGCAGCGTGTGGTGGTCCTGGTGGATTGTATCTTGACGCCAAATCTGCAGCTTGCTGAGGTACTCATCAGCGTGGAATTCTTGAAGTACCCAGTCCTACTTACTTGAATGGCTTCTTTATGGACCCTTTGGGTGAGATCATCGAAGATCGCTCTGGTGAAAATTACCTTGTGCGGCTTTGCCAACGCGACTTTGACGTATTCTTCGATATCGTCTAATGAGAGTGGATTCTTCAAGTCGTTGTTGAAATGAACGGTAATATACGGGACTATGAGTCGGATTTTGTCCTCCGATATTGGGTCTTTCGTTTGGAGCATATTGTGAACCTTTGCCAGCAGAATGGGAAAGGTGGGGACTGGGCCAGCTGTAACATCTAAGATTCGACGTCGAATTGATCTAGTCGATCCTACGCCTGTGTTTTTTATCTTCGCGGCTTTCCCTGTCTTGCGTCGTGTCTCGACATCGTTTTGCTGTTGATTCTGCTTCGGTTCCTGGTCGGAACTGTATATTGTCAGCAAGCAGGTACTTCGAAAGTGAAGTGGCGTATGTGTATAGATGAAAGCAGTGTGTGGTACATGACGCAAATTAGAGATTAGCTATGCAGCTTCAAGGCTACCTCGCCAACAGACAAAAGGATGACACCTACCTAGTACTCTCGCTTCGGGGCCGTTTGGCGATGCGAAGGACGCTTTTGAGCAGATCCATGGCGTGGGTGGATTCAAATTTCGAGTTTGTGGTGCAGGCTGAGGGAGAGGAACTTGATTGAAGTGGCGGAAGAAAGAAAACGGAGGAATCAAAGTAAATAAGCTGATAGTCAAATGAGGGAGCGGCGAAAGTGGAAGGTGCGCAGCACCCGTCACTGGGAAGGCAAGTACTCAGAAACCATAGCCGCGACTAGCGTCAGGTAGCAGCGAAATCTTGACATCTTGAATGACAAGCAACTTGAGGCTCACTAAGTGTGAAGGTACCAGTCGTTCTTTGATAGTCCTGTGTGATAACAGAGTTCCAGTCTGCAGACGTTAGTATGATCCATGTCCTGTTGATGGAGACAGTAGTACTCTGCTGCAGTTTCTGAAATATTATATCGAGAGCTGTACTGGCTAGTCCTTAACTACATTAAAGCCACCGGACAGGACAAGGTTGAGTTACTACGGCCCAACTGAGCAAGTACGCGATAACATGGTTTGTTGGAAGTACATACTTTTAGCACCCACTTGTTCCATATCTGCCAGTACTAAAGGTATTAGATGATTCGAGAGAAAAAAAGCAAAAGCTTGGAGCAGAGCCTCGATGAAGTCAACCTAGCTGTCTGGCGCATACCAACAGAAATGCCATGTCACGGCGGACACTTCCCGCAAGTAGAAGTATGGGTAGCAAGATTGATTGAAATAAGCTCCATGATGCTGGCCTATGCAAAAGAAACAGCAGAAGAAACAATGATGATGTTAATGAATATGTTGTGTGACCGAGAGAGAAGAGATTACATATTGAACGTTAGGAAAGAAGAAGCACGTGATACGGTAACAGTGGAATACGATTTCCCCGAGGCCCACTCCTGTTGACGTACCTCCGACCTGATTTCTGCATACCGTGACCTTGTGTAGCGACACTGAAAGACTGATATAAACAATAAATGAAGGTAACCTTGAAGATGAAATGCTGAGATAAGATCTCGATGGCATGAGCCCTGCCTCCTTCCTATGTGAGCGAACTCGAGAGCTAGGATGTCTAAAATCTTGACAAAAGCCTTCTTGAGTTCAGTACTACCCCGACTGGTATATTGAAGCACGAGGGAGGCGACATCGACGTATATCTATGCTGCATGGCGGCACCACCTCGTTTTTCCGAATGTGAACGAACAACAAGTTGTCTATAGTTCTGACAAATCAACCGAACGAAACCCGAAAACTATCTAAGAGAACGCTACAATTATATTCTTAATAAAAGTCGTCATATTCATCATAGTCTTCCCCGTAGTAACTATCCTCCTCATAAAAACAGTCTCCCCGACGAACTTGCCTTCTCGCACTCGGAGAAACATAACAATGGCCACAGAGAGAATTATCGTGAAAGAGGCAATCTGTTTCATTTAGGTCATCAGCCTCAAATAATTTCTCTTGATGCCACGAAGGGAAGGTTCAAGTGAAGATAAGGATAAGGTCCTACAGTGGGTTTCGTCGCGAGACATTCGGAGCCCGATGTGACAACGCTCACATTGTGTGAATTGCCTGTCATCATTCAATATCTTATACCGGCAGCCACCGCGCAGTATCTGATGTCTCGTGTCGCTGGTATCATAACAATTCTCACAGAGATAGTTTTCATGCTTCCTGCAATCTAAGAGTGGTCATCTCGTTAGCCTCAATCGATCAACGTTTGCGGAAGCAAGGAGTAATTTAATCCTACAGAAGTGAAGCTCGCTAGGCTTATGAATCTGGTGGCGACAGCGACTGCATCGCAAGGGCTGAGGATACTGCTCTGCAATGAAGCGCTTATCAATCTCAGAAAGAGATGTCGTAGAATGGGTGCTAAAGCCGTCCCTAGTAAACTCAGGCCTAATCCGGTAACACATGATAGACCTCGGATCGAATTGAGTAGCAATCGAGTCAGGGCTTGCCTTCTTTAAGACATTATGGAACGTCTCTCTCCTGTCCCAGCCTATTTTATCGTAATACGCATACACCGCTCTCTCATCCCATCGAATACATGCATTTGGAGAAGCGTGTTCATGCGAACACCCAAGAACATGTCCAAACTCATGCAGAATCGCAGCTCTGATCTCCTCCTCGCTAGCATGTCTCGAGAACCCCAAATTCATTGTAGGTCTCGGACTTTGCACCTTCAAAGCATTTCTTCCAATCTCGGAGTGGCATCCTTTTCCATTAAAGAATGAGATGCGAACATGTGTTGGACCCCTGGAAACAAACTGAAAACGTATGTTGGCATATCGTTCCCATATTCTAGCGTACATCTTGACTCTTTGATGAATCGTTGAATGACCGCCGAGGAAACCTATACGGATTGTTTGACCGACGTCCCAGCGAACGTCTGAACGACGTTCAGTGATACTATCTTCAAAATCCGAATCTTCGTCTGTAAAGTCGCCGTCGTTGGACATCTCGTCTCCGCTTAAATCGCCGTAGTCGTCGTCATCTTCGTCGTGGTGCTCGATCAACATACTGACAAAATACAAATTTCTAGATGAGATACCAGCAGATACCAGTAACAAACTGGGGTTGAGTGAAAAGAGAGGGAAACTCAGAATATTGATTGTGGATTGTGGGCGTGACCATTATTTAAGGAACACAGCTACAGTGAACAAATAGGATTGGCGGTTCAATGTTTCGAGTTGTCAGTGGCTTGCATAAAAAATAAACATGTCGTACTTAAATCTCCAAGACCCACAGGCCCATGAGGTTGCACAGAAGGGCATTTGCGAGGCTCTAGACTAGAGAATCTGGCGGCGTGCATTTAGGCTGCAGCGTCCGCCTTATATTTTGAAATAATCGCAGCCTCGCCTTGAGACATTTCATCACACGAGCATGTGCGTTTCAATCCTTCCCGTGAATTATAAAACTGAGGCGGAAAGAAGATTGATTGGCAACAGAAAAAAGGAAGATACGGGAAAGACTGAGTTCATTGCTTCGGCGACAAAAGAGCCTCGGGCTGGGTATCACTCTATCTCCTTCGGCATCGGGCTCGAGAACTAAGTTGTCACTCCTGCATAACATCCATGATTTATCTCTCAGCTAAGATGTTTTGTGGCTTTCCCTCTTTTGCTGAGAAGAAGTGTACGCAAGGCTCCCGGACGGCACAATATTGCTGGCATGAACTTCGACGAGGCGGTTGAAAAATGTGGGGAAGAATGGACAAAAACACGAGAGACTGAATACTGGCCGAGAAGGCTCAAGGTCCTTGACGCGCACAAAGTAAAGTCCAAGACATGTAGCTTTGGCCTCCATACGTCGCACCATCCCCGATATCATAATCTAGCAAGCGACTGAAAAGCCGAGCCGTCTATGAAAATAGCAACTTTTTACAGAAACAAGAAGCATTCTAGCCCGAATTGTAGACTGGCCAATGAGCCACTGAGCTGTGGGTCAAGCCTAACAATGTCTAGCAGGGTGCGGAAGACTTTGCAATCGAGTGAGCCCACAAGGCGCATAATAAATGTTCCAGACATTGCCAACAAGTAGAGTCGAAAAGCCAAAGGTTGAATGGAAATGAACTGCCCTAGCACAAATTTACGAGATGATATTGTAGAATAGCAGATGAGAGGAAGACTTGGAATACAACTTCAAGCTATCGAACGTTCTGTGAAAGACTGGAAAGGCCGAGCCGCCACGTGATTTGGGCTAGAGCCTCTAACCTTACCCGAATTTCTAGATTAGCGTCAAATGTTGGTTTTCACAAGTCTGGTTCGGAAACCTACCGAGCTCGAAGCCATGTTCGATGCAGCCTCACGGTTGATTCGGGGCAATCGATATTCAATTGCGTTGAAGGCCAGGAGGCAATGGACGACGGAGGCTGTCGGGCTATTCTCGCCACCGCTTACACTTTCTCAGTGAACAGCCTCCCCTGTTATTCAATTGCTGGATGGGATCGGATGGGATCGGATCGGTCGAGGACGTCTCGAGTTAATGTGCTGCCAGCTCGTGATGAGAGACAGCAGAATGCACGCGTTGAGGTATGCTACATGAACGTGACAGCACAAAGGTGCCTAACGAAGATTTCAGAAGGACCTTGGGGCACGAAATGAAACATCATTGCAGGTCTGCCGAGCTACATGCTTTCGAAACTTCGTATTGGCAGGCTGTGGGAACGACGGTGCAGATGAGAATGATTTGAGGGCATGAGGGCATCGCTACCTCCCGAGGCTATTTGTTCAAGCATCGGGCTGGAGATTAGGGGGCCAGGCGTTACCATTCTGAAAGTTACGCAGCGCTCAGTATATTGTAGAAAAACAACACTCATTAGCCCTAAGCCCAGTGGAGCAAGCGCCAGACATGAACCTCTCAATTTTAAATTTCTTTTCGTCCTTGTTTCTCTTCTCTCATTCATCAGCCTTGATGCGAAATCACACTACAAAGTCCCCGAGCGCCACTACGACGCCTAATTATCACTAAATTGCTGCTTCTTCAGAACTGGCATCACTTCTACCTAGGCCGCTGAATGCCGACCGGTTTCGATTTTGCGTACCACTGCAGCGAAGCTTTTCAATCTCAGATTATTCTTCTCCTTTCCTTTATAATGGAACTGTCTATCTCGTGTTCAGTAATCCTCATCCTTTCAAAACCTATACTATATGGGTCACGTAAGGTTGCATCTGTCTTAATACATATGTCTATCGGTTTTTGAATTAGAATGGCCCGTTTTGCCATCTCGCTGCTCTCCGGTCATATCCGGTCGAAAAAGGTTGTTCAGATCGGTCAGGGAAATGTTGTTTGCATTTTTTTTTCGCGTGGCCTTCCGCTTTTCGGCACTCTTTTCAAGCTTGCTCTTGAGATTGCATGACCATGCTGCAGGCCACCAAGACTAGATCTTCACTGAACAATCAAGTGGGAATAGCAGACTAGTGCCAAACTTTTTGCAAAGCATTTTCAGTGTTATGCTATTTGCGAATTGCGAAGTACTTCACGATGGAGAACAAACTGCCAGAATTACTACTCTATGTTATAAGCATCGTTAAGCCCACTTCCCCAGAGCATGCATTAGCTGTACAGGACGTGTTGGATTTCATAATTTATTCGATTACGGTCCAGGTGGTGAGAACCACAAGAGTCAGCTGCCTCTTGATGGCTCAGTGTCTGAAGCGAATCGAAGCAAAGTGGAAGAGTCCTATTTCAATGGGGATTCAATTGGCTGTTCTCGCCAGACTGAGTAGGGATTGTTCGGAAAATGCTCAATGAGGAGAAGGAGGAGCTTTCAGAGAAGGAGAAGGAACGAAAGAGGCTTTCGCAAGGTCCACAGCTGAAGGTTATCGCTGCGGGTTTGCAGGACCGTCTGAAAGCGAAAGCACAAATTCCAAGTGTTTAGGTCGGAGGAGGCCCGGCTAAGGGCTGGGTATGTCATTTTATGTCTGAAAATGGGGCCATGCATTCCGTCCTGGCTACGGCCAGTATGGCGTTTGGGTTTTCTGGACATTTTAGGTGTGACTTGGATACCACACGGTCCTTTAATCTACCTTCTGAACAAATGTTCAAGCATGTTCCATACTTGACAAAGCAAATGCAGATAGAACAAGACCCTGCCTAATTTTGGTGATGGCAGTCTTAGCATTGACCAATCGCACACCCCGGCTCTTCCCCAAACTGCATTAACACCGATTTAGCGCTGCCGCACCGCATCTTTTCAGTTCCAAACTTCATCGCCATAGTTTGTCAGCATCTCAGGATCTATCGAAGAAACTTATCTCCATGACCGAGGTTGGATTTGGAATCGATAATTGTAAGAATTCGAAGCAGTATTTAAAGCATAGAACTCTTCTTATCGAAGACCCACCACCTGGGCAGGAAAACAGTGCAAGTCTCACATGTCAGAGTTTCTAAAATCATGACGGACCAGAAGTCTCTGACCGGGCAAACTAAGAAGAGGAATCGTGGCACCCTCTCCTGCACTGAATGCCATCGAAGGAAACAGAAATGTGATCGGGCAAAGCCATGCAGCGATTGCCGAGAAAGGGGTGTTCAAGATAAATGCCAATACCTAAGATCGTACGCACCTACCTTAACGCCTTCCCAAAGCGAGCATGCACTAACCCTAGCACGAACATTAGGACCTCCAATCAAGGAACTTCTTCAGGTTCGAGAAATGTGGGCAAGACAGCCATCTCCAGATTTAGAAGGATCATGAATGGCGAAGAAGTGGTTCTGACCCCTGAATCTGTCGCCGAATTGGCAAGCGGTCCCTTCTTATCCGCACTTGAACTTGCATCTGAGCCAGTCACTGTACTGCGTAAGACTGAAATCGAGAACCTCCCGCCCCAATTTTCCGATTTCCTGAAAACAAGCCCTGGATACTTTGTTACCACCTTGCCAGGCCTGCCGAATGTCGCAAGTGGCTTAAATTACAACAACCTACTGGATAGTTATGATCCATTTTCAATATTGCCGAATATAGAGGGTGAGCCGGTACCGAAGCAATTACTCATCAGATACTGTACGTGCTGCCCAGTAACCTGGACCTGAACCCGAGAAGAATACATGCTTACTGACCACAGACGTCGAACGCTTGGCACCATGGCTTTGCTATCTGGATGACATGTTGAACATGCAAGCTCCGAAAATTGCTTGGCTTGGATATGCTGTGGAGCATACGGCATTCTACTACGCGACTCTATTGACAGCTGCCGTACATCTGAATCGAAGGAGGAAGTTGAAGGATCCAGCTGCTCTGATTTGGTATAAGGTACATACAATACAATTGGCGAATGAGAAGATGAACGATGCAGAAGAAGCAGCGAGTGATGAGATGATCATGACCGCACTTGTCTTGCTTTACTTCAATGTGAGTGCAAATTTCCCACCTGCTAAGTTTTGAGGGGTGGCTGATGAATGCGGCACCAGGTCGGAGGCGCAGATGTTGACGAGTACGAAATACACTTGAGGGGGATCGACCAGATGCTTAAGGTGAGAGGAGGTAAAGAAAATCTAGGGATGCGAGGCATGGTCAAGAACTGGTTGTCGATCTCCCACGGGCCCTGGAGCGAGGGATTCGAGTATGGTGGGTTTGTACGAAGTACTTGATGTATAGAATTACTTGATTCAGTTCTTTTTAGAGTGTCATTTTCTCAAAACATTCCTTTTTTGGATCTACTGCTAATGGACTTTGCCATCCTCAGCCTGCTTCCTGGAACCAACGTAGGTTGCTAATCGATCTATCTCAGCCCAGCGTTGCGATCCACTCAGACACCGTCTTCACTTCATTAGCGAACAATTGCCAAACGAGCTCTGTGGCAGCTTCTGTGGCTTCGATTGTGAATCCAGCAGTAGCGTCTTTGAGCATAGTGACATGGTATCCACTGCAGACTATCAGACCCTCACAACCAAACACAGAGTGTGAAGTCAAACTTACAGCTCATACGCATATCTCGCGGTCGACTCCATGCACGTATTCGCTGTCAATCCTGCAATCACCACATTCGTAACGTCCCTTTGGCGAAGCTGGTAGTCCAAATCCGTGTTCTGGAACGAACTTTCAAGTCATCAATACCTCTTTTTCATGAATCTTCCAGAAGTCAAGAATATTCTGTAAAGAAAAGGAACACAAAGGATAAGACAAACCTGCTACTCCAATGCTTGCTAACAACCACATCCCCATTCTCCGCTCTGGGTTCCAAACCCTCAAATATCTCCACTCCCCAAGTCCCCGCTTCAAATGCCTTATTCTCCCCCTGACTTTTCTGCATCGGCGTAGCATGATTCCATCCTAGAAGAAAATTCGTTGAGACCTGCTGATGAAGACCGTAGTAGATGGGAATTTTGTGCGCTCGAGCCGCGGTGACGAATTCTTTGAGATGGGTCAGAGTGTTGGTGTTCTTCATGGAGGCGGCAACCATGGGATTGAGCTTTCCGGAGGGGTGTAGGAAGTCATTGTATGGGTCGATGAGGATTATGGCTGTGTTGCCGGTCGTGTTTGGTAGCGCGGCCATTCTTGGGGTTGCTTGAGAAAGAGTTGTTCGGAAGTGATGGTGGTAGCACTCAGGGGCAGCGAAGCAGGAAATGAAGCAGCTACGGAAATGAGGTTGAGTATACTTGAGCTTTATAACATCAAATAGGAGTCCGGACGAAGACAGCTGGTGCATGGGCTTCTAGGACATAATGCGGTGCATGACGCTTAGTCAGGTGAGAGATATCGCGTGAGAAGGAGGACCACTTGGCACTCTGCTCCGATCAAATGACTTCCGTTTGAACTTTCAATGCTGGATTTGATCTGTTGGCTGGAAGGCACATGCAACTGGAGATCAATCTTGGAAATGAATAGTAACCAACGGATTGAGGTTGTCCAGCGGTGATAAGGTGGTACTACTGCGAGCTGCAGTAAGCGTTCCGTGCTACATAAACGCCGATGTGGAGTTCCAATCGCCACTTGACGATATCCCAAATCGCTAAAGGATTCGATGCAAGCTAGATGACATCCAGTAACAAGCAGCAGCAGGTTCGATACACATCAGCCTCAGGCTGATTAATCCATCGTGGAAAAGGGGGGAACGGGTTACGCGAAAACGCCTGCGTAAGGCTTCAAAAATACTCTCCATTAATCACCTCACATATACCGAATATCCTGGAACGACCCTCAATAGAAATAGCACTCTACCAATGTCTAATAGAACTTTAGAGATTCACCATCGCTTATCTGCTCACCAGTCCAACGGCAAAACTCATGGTGCTAGTCTCGCTTAGCCAATCAACTACCGCCTTTTCCAAACAGGTCGTATAGTTTTAAATAACAACTTTTATTCCAACAAGCCACTTGCAGCATTCCACTTAGGCAGGTGGATCAGGTCACTGGTGGCTTAAGAGGAGGTTAAGAAATTTACACACTTGGCCCGAATACACGCCACTTCGCGATCAAAACTGCACCCGGCACCGAGCAAGTTTTTCATGGCTTCCCCAACTCGACTGGGCAAGACCGGATTTTTTGCTTCTATTTTTAATGATCAGGCCCTTTTTTTTTTCTTTGAGAGAGGTATGGTTGATTGTTTTTGATGTTTTTGTTTTGTAAGATTTTTTATTAACGCGTTTGGTTGCCGACTCGCTTGACGGAGGGGAATCTTCGGCGAGGTTGTTAATTTAGCTTTATTTTGAAGATATTCTGTTCTCATTACAATCATAATGTGGTCTCCGTACATATAAGCATTTCTCATGGTGTGATCTCGTTTCCCAGCAGCTTCCCTATTTCCTCCGCGATTGCCATGACTCTTTCTTCAGTCAGTCTCCTCCCCACAATTTGCACAGCAACTGGCGCGCCGTGGTATGCTTCCGCGTCATCTACGAAATGTCAGCTTGAACTTTCACCACACATGGCAGTACTTACATTCCGCTTGAACCGTCTTATCCATATCATTCAGAGGTTTGAAGTTTTCATCTTTCTTATCAATACTCTTATCCGCGAACGTGACTGGCACAACAACACTCGTGAAGTCCAGTAAGTTAATAGCACTTGCATAACCGTAGTACTTGAACTGATTATGTCTTATAGCTGCAGTTGGCGTAATCGGAGCGATAATCGCATCGATCTCCTTACCAAGCTCTGCCTCCATCAATCGGAGCTGCTCGAGATACTCGCATTGATAAGCCCATTTCTTTAAATGAGCATCCCAAAGCTCGTTCATGTCGATCTTCGGCAGGCTGGGGTTGATGAGATCTGCGAAATTGGGTATGGCTGGCTCGCCGGACTCTTTGAGAGTGTTGAAGACGTCGGTTCCGCCGTCTGATGCATAGATGCCGTTGATAAGGTTGACAGCATAATCATGTTTATATGGCTTCCACGGGAAGACTGTGTGGCCAGCCTTTTTCATGGTTGAGACAACCGTCTCGATGCCTCGAAGGATTGGCGGATGTGGCAAAACCTGTCAATGTCAGTTCAATTCTGTCCTCCCAAGTTCGACTTGAAGCTTACATTGCCATCGCAATTATAATATCCAAGAGTCAGACCACCAGAAGCGATCTTAGCATTGGCAAGTTCCGCCTCCACTCCTCGCCACGGCAGAGGGATGACTTTCGAATCATACTTCCACGGCTCTTCCGCTAAGACTGATTGAACGAAAAGACGCATGTCTGCAACTGAGTGAACCAATGGTCCACAGACACTGTGGACGGTCTCTTGGCCTTCCATTGAGTTGGCCATCCTGGCATAAGGCAGTCGCCCATGGGAGGGTCGGAGCCCATAGAGGAAGTTGAACGCTGATGGAACTCGAATTGAGCCACCAATGTCCGTTCCAACGCCAATGATTCCTCCTCGGAAGCCAACCATTGCTCCTTCTCCGCCCGAAGAGCCACCGCATGACCAGTTCTTGTTGCCTTCTGGAGTCAGCACTTCTTCGCCTCAAAGATGGAAAGGGAGGTTCTGACGTGGATTGGTCGTTCGTCCAATGACATTGTTCACCGTCTCACAAACCATCAAAGATTGAGGTACACTCGTCTTGACATAGAATACTGCTCCTGCTTTAGCCAACAGATCAACGAGGATCGAGTTGCCTTCTTCATATTTTCCAATCCAAGCAACATATCCCATGGAAGTTTCAAGTCCCTAAGCAGTCAATATCTGTCGGCCTTCAGCACAAATCATAACCAACCTTAATCCTAAACTGGTCTTTCAACGATATCGGAAGACCATGAAGTGGTCCAACAGGCTTGCCATCTTTCTTTAAAGCTTCATCAAGTGACTTGGCACGTGCCAAAGCCATCTCAGGGAAGAATTCAAGAGCACAGTTCGTCCATCCACTCTTGAGCATGAACTGTTCACATATCTGAAGTCAAGACACTCACGAGTTGATGAGCCAATGCTGCTCTTTTCAAGAATGCCGTCGTCACAGCTACAGAAGACAGCTTCCCAGCAGCCATCTGAGCAACCAGATCCACTGCGGTCGATTCTGTGATGGCAAGCTCCTCCGCAGACATTATCCCACTTTGCTTCGGATATGCCATTACAGACACGTCCGTAGGTTCTGATTTGATACGCCATTCTTGCGGAATGGAATCCGCAATACGGCGCTTCTTGTCTTCTGCTATTTCTTTCCACCCCATAGTTCTGATTCTGGAAAATGTTAAAACGATATATTTGAGAATTCGATGTAAGATGTAGAGAACTCGAAGGAAGGGCTAAATTCGGAAATAAATTTTGCCTAGTTGTTCCGGGGAAACTGATATCATCAGAAAGTGGTGCGGGGTTGATAAGAGCTGTTTTACTAGTAGAGCTTATCGCATTCGTGGGGTTGTGTTACCAATGGTTTCGGAGCAAACTCGCACTCGCACTTGCATTTAATTCGGTATAATGGAGCAGATCATGAGAGCGAGACCGGCTTGATGATTTCGAGACTTCAATCATTTCATTCTGTGCTCCACAATTCTACGCACAAAAAAGGGGCCGTCGTTTAGGAAGCAGGGGCCAATCAGAGAGCCGTGCCAAAAGTTGGAGCGGGGCATGGCACGTGCCGAGACTCTTCTTCAACGTCCTAGATGCTCCTTCCTCAAGCATCGCGAAATGTACTTCCTTCACTCTTCGAACAGGCGTCAACTGGAGAGCTTGACTAAGATGTCCCTTAATAAGCTACAGCGATAGTCATATATCGTCTTCAATCCCCTCATTTGACAGAATTTGTCGGCGCGCCAGTGGAAGAGACAAGGGCGAAGCGATGATAATCTACTTTCTTGGCGTCATGATAGCTCTTGATGGAGCTCGATAGGTACGTGCTTGCATACTGAGATCCAATAGTACATTCGATCGACTTCTCAAGCAAACTTACACCATCCCCGAGATCATCTCCTCTCCTCCCAGTTGATATCTACATGGCTATCATCATGACCCCGACGCGTCTTTATCCTTTAAACCGCCCTTTGAGGGTACCAGGAGAACACGACTTGTAAGAGGAGCAAAGATGTCGAATGCCGTCTAGTGCATTCGTTGCAGCTAATTCCAATCAGCGGAAACTAGCGGGGGCGGGATGTACCACTCTCGGGCGGAGCTTCGGCGGGAAATGGAGAATCCGAGGACCAAAGATGATGAATGGAGTCGTACTAGAGAGTAGTCGAGGTATGAGATTCTTGGCTTGACGGGATGCTGGGCTCATCTGACGATCACATGAAAATCGGCATTGTATGGATCCAACGACGGAAATAGTTTTGGGGCCAGCTAGAGGAAGATGGGACTACCGCTGGAAGGTTTGCACCTCAGAAGTGCCCAACAAGCTCGGCGGGCCCTTACAAGATGCCAGAATATCAGAATATAATCCGATCGCGACCAGACGAAGCTATTGAACCATTGCACGGCCTTACTCGTTACATTGACGAACAGAAACCTTCCAAATACCATTTCTCGGCACCACCTACGAAGAGTGTACTCCGACGTCTGCAAACATTTACATCGAGATCCAGCTATTTGACGAAGCCTGAATTGACCTCGGAGAATCTCCCGATGTTTAACGAGGTTATGGGCACTCCTTCACTGTTCCTCGATGCCATCCAAGGGTGAAGCTTTTGCGCAACTTGACCAGAAAGCTCCAGAACCTGCGACCTCATTGCTGAATACAAAAATGCACACTCTGCCATACTGGGCGTTTCGTGATTCGTTTGGGGATGCCATTGAGGAATGAAGTTAAGATATCTTCAGCAGACTTACCTTGCCTCAAAGCAAAGATGTGTAAGACGGAATCCGTGGGAGGCTTCTCGATCCCGAGCTTCTCGATCTAGCTCATGGCTCTCTGACGTTATGTGGAGTATATCCGCCTGATTATACGCCTCTTGAACGGTCGCAATTCTGCATACCCATAGTATCGCCTTCTCCGAATCACGAGCGGACCAGCATGAAGCAGAAAAGTGTTCATACAATTCCAAATTGGTCGAGAATATCGCCTGATACTCGGATTTTACCGAAGCTGATCTTCTCCGTACGTGAATCCATGAAGCCATTCCTAATTAAGCAATTTGCATCGGGAGCTTGAGGTCATGATAGAACCATAGAACTAGAATTTCAGGTACACTAAGGAATCAGACCAATCCTCATTCGGAGACATAGAAGTATACCAATAATCATATTACGCGTTCAAGTTTCCTTTTCTATCTCATATATGCGAGTGCGGATGCAAACGGCTGCCTGGGTGTACGTCGCTAATATCAAAACATCCTGAGCACTTCGGCTAGCCTGCAAGGCTGGGTGCCGAACGTTTATACTTGCCATGGTCGGCGTAGGTGGACGCTCTCATGTCCAACGATGTCATATATGCCGAAGACGCAAGGCCAAGGAAAGTTGTTATCAAATTTTGGGATTCACGTGCTGATTAAATAGTGTGATGGTGAAACTCCTGCTTGCCGCCGTTGTATCGACCATGGGTTTGAATGCTTAGGATACCAACGAAAGTTGAAATTCGTCTTCTTTGAAGCCGAAACGATCTTGAGAAGAAATGATCCAGCAAATGCAACAACCTTCTCGGAAGCTCGGAAATACTCTGACGCGATTCAGCAAGTACAGAGGAAGTCATGTAGAAATACGGACGCGTTCAAGATTCTTGACGGGTTTCATATCATCCACGAAATATCAGATCATTTCTTGGACGTGCCTCAAAATAAATCAGGACTCATGACTGTCCTTCGAGAACGATATGTTCCTGAACTTCCCAAATTCTCCTGTGAAAAGGGGGGTATGAACGGCACGAACTGGATTGACACGGCATGCGCTTTGGCGCTGACTTCGCAATATTCTGAGATGCTGAGCGATTCTCTGCTAGCATTGTCTTTGTCTCTCGTGAGTCTTGAGCAGAATGAGAGTCAATTATCTGCTGCTAGACTGAAACAATACTCTCGTGCTCTGAATGGACTTCGTTCTGGTTTGGTTCCTGGACCATCAGGTCAGTCATCTCCTCGGGGCTATATACCCCAATACTCTTTGTTTCTAGAGCCTTGAAACATGGAGTTGCTCTAAATAGATGTATCACTATTCTTAGGACCTTGAAATCTACCCCCAAAATATGTGAAGGAGATATACTAACTACGATATTTTGAGGACAGGTCTTTCTCAACATCAGGTTGATATTGCTCTCATAACCTGCTTAGCATGCGGAATGTATGAGGTAAGTTGCTTCGATATGACTTCATATGACGCTTACACTTTGCAGATGATAACCAACAAGTCCATGAGCGCTCTAATCCACCATTTAAACGGTGTCTCTGCTATCCTTAAGGCACGCGGAGTCCAAAATCTCCAATCCGACTCGAGCAGGAGGACGTTTTATGAATATAGAGCAACCTATCTACCAATTGCTCTCGCCACGCGAAAGGCGAATTTTTTAAGTTTATCGCGATGGATTAACCCTCCCTGGAAGCGCTTAGAGCCATTGAGCGCTTCAAATCTCCACACGCTTATCGACATTGGCTTCGAAATACCAGTCCTGATGGAGAAGTTCCACAAATTACAGTATCGCCAGCAAGTTGCCTCCGCGGCGAATGTTACTTCACAATTTAACAGTCTCATACTCCGGGGGTTGGCTATCCAGCAAGCCTTCGATGACTGGGAATACCGGGTTCGAGGGGGTGACGAAAAGATCCTACTTTACATACCACGACTCGCCAAGACTATGGACACCTTGGACGTTGACGATCATCAGAATATGTATCCAATATCCTACACCTTCGCGAACTGGGAGATCGCGTCAGGTCTCTCCTACCATGAGATGACACAAATTTTCCTCAATACTCTACTTATCGATATCCACACCTTCGTATGGCGCTCCAAAGTAGAACCACCTATCCTCTCTCAAATCAACACACGATATCTTGCCCAAAAATCTGTCGAATGCGCGGACAGGATTTGCCAATCTCTTGACTGGTTTTTGGAAGATCATAAGCAATTAATTGGTCGCATGGTCATTCTTGCGCCATTCGAAACGGCACGAGCTTTATTTGCCAGGTTGTGTCAGGATGGCACCGGAGATGCTCCTCAACATGCAGCGCTAGTGATGAAGAGGCAGTTTTGTAAGACGGTTGCTCAATGTATCCTGAATAGCGGGTTACCTCTCCAAGGCTGAAATGAGTTGAGAAGAGTCATGCGTGATCATTGCATTGCAGGATGAGAACATGGATTGAGCTTCACAGGTGAGTGAGATGGGAGAAAGGAAAGCTATTGAATGATGAACTAGACATTTGATGTCTGATAGGTTTCGGAATTGGCAATATAATCATATTTGACGCATTGCGTGACTAAGACGAAATCTGAGAGAACGGCTAACCGTTAGTTCACTTGGGAGTAACCACAAGCCTTGTGTCCCAGGCCCATCAACCATGACCCAGCCCGCTGCATTCCAGAATAGCCTGATTGAGTTTCAGTGTCGCATATCTTTTGATTTGCTTCTATTATACGAAGGCGAAAGCGAGAGAGCGCAGGATTCACATCAGGACGAGAGGTTGGCTAACCGAAGCAGCCAATCAAGTGTGAGAGATGCGAGTGCTCTGGTAACTTTCCGCATGCAGTCATGCGATGGGGACTTCCATCTTTGAGAAATGATAATCAATCGTGTCGGTGTCTAATAAGGGGAAAGGAGATGCTGAGTTCGGATATCATTTATCGGAAGGCTTGTTCCCCTCAGACAGTAGCTGAGTAGGAAGCCTTAAGGGAATGTATACCTCGGCCAGAATCATCGTGAGTTGCCGCGAGCAGGCACTAGTATGTCAGAAAGGACCCTTCAACTAGACCTTAATGATCTCCAGCTGGAATTTCACATGGAAGTTGCATGGTCGTACGACAACCTGCTCTCTCAACCTTTCTCTCCCTTCGCTTTCTTGAATCATTCCGCTCGATCTCAAGTTGCACGCAAAACGATGGTGAATTCAAGTCCAATAACTTCTGTGGTTCATTTCATCACATATCCCGTGCCGATTCTCCTCGCTATCCTGGTTCATCGTCTCTTCCGTAACAAATATGGCTCAGGCATTTTGCACGTTCCGGGTCCCGCTCTAGCAAGCTGGCCTAGTATCTGGAGATTAAACAATGTCAAGGGAGGACAGTCTCATAAGGCCATGATAGATTTGCATAAAAAATATGGCAAGCTTGTCAGGACGGCGCCGAATGTGGTGGATGTTGCAGATCTAGCGATGATCCCTATCATATATAATATCAAAGGAGACTTCCCGAAGGTTCGCTACTTTTTATTCTTGAATTTTGAATTGATTGCACGTCCAAATAAGCAAGTACCACTTGCGACTAGAAATAAAGAATGCTGATGAAGACAACTTATTCTCAACGATGGACGAAACTTTTCATCGAGAGCAGAAGAAGAAATTCGTCAATGCGTATAGCATGACGAGTCTGCTAGAGATGGAGTACGCTGTTGATGATTGCAAACCTGTTCATGCGCCGATTGCGAGAGTTCGCTGATAAAGAAGAAATGGTGGATTTGGGTGCTTGGTTGTTTGCCACACCTTGCTTTCTTTACACTGGGATCCTTGTTCCATCTCTGTTCATGTCAATAGATTATTGTTGGATGAAAATGAACTGACTATAGAAACAGACAATACTACGCATTCGACGTGATTGGCGAACTTACCTTCAAGAAAAAGCTCGGCTTTCTCGAGAAAGGATATGATGTTGACAATACGATGAAAACGATTGAAGGCATCATGATGTACCTGGCTACCATTGACTAAGTCCCAGAGCTACATCCGTTCTTGCTAGGGAATCCATTAATACTAATTATCTTCCCGGTACGTCCGCTTCGGTTTTCCTCTTTCTCTTTCCATCCCCCAATCATGGCAAACTGACAGAAACCCCTCGCAGCAAATTCAAAAGACGAACACAGTTCTAAATTTCACCATCAAAGCTATCAACTCCCGCACCACCCTTCACCGCGGAGGTGAACTCTCTACCCAGATCTCCTCCTCCCCCTCTTTGAACAACGGCAAGAACATGCTCTCGCGCTTCCTCTCCGTAAATGCCAGCGACTCCCTAAAAATGAACACAGAAGACATCGTCATACACCTCTCCTCAAACATATTCGCCGGCTCCGACACCACCGCCATTTCCCTACGTGCAATCATCTACTATCTCTGTAAGAACCTCTCCTGTATGTCTAAGCTACTGTAAGAACTAGACGGCAATGAGTATCGATTGAGTGATCCGATATCATATAAGGAAGTGAAGGAATACTTGCCGTATCTGAACGCGGCTATCAAAGAGGGGTTGAGGATCCATCCTGCTGTGGGACTCTTGCTGGAGAGGTATGTGCTGAAGGGAGGAGTGATGATTTCGGGGACGTGGATTCCTGGGTGGATGAAAGTGGGTGTTAATGCGTGGGTGGTGCATTATGATGAGGCGGTTTTTGAGGAGCCGGAGAGGTTTCGCTCGGAGAGGTGGTTGTGTGGGGATGAGAGGAAGTTAGTGGAGATGGAGAAGAGCTTCTTTGCTTTTGGGGCGGGGAGTAGGTGCGTTTTTGACTCTCATATCTCCTGTTTCGTGTTTCGTATTCTGCATGCAGGAAGTTCGTTGTACATGAAGAGTTGATGAAAGTTTGCTGATAATTTATTTCGTAGAACGTGTATTGGGAAGAACATTAGCTTGATGGAGATGGCAAAGATCATCTTATAACTACTAAGAGAGTTTAAGGTTGAGCTGGTAGAGGACAAGGAGTAAAATCGAGGAATTTTTAGTTCGTCTAATAGGGTGGGTTGGATGTTAAATTAAGGACGCGGGTAAGGAAACACTGATTTTCTGTAGAACGCTCAAGGGACTTAGAGTTTCGACTCTCGAACTTCCAAAAGTTGATAGACGAAGACCGATTATCTCTCCCAACTTTAGCTACATGTCTAACTACATTTGAGCTACAGGAGAGACTCGTATCACGTGTCAGAGAGTAGTCCCCTTTAAATTTCTCGATACAACAGCATCTAAAATTGAATCAATATAATATTGCTCTATTCGAATCATTTCTCATCTTAACTTTGCAGAAATTTTAAAAAGATCCAGTTGCGAAAATTAGTCCCTCATCGAGGTTTCTTCCAAGGCACGACCCGACTCAATCGTTCTTTACCCTTTGCGCCTCTCCTATGAAAGGAGCCGATGAGTATAATGTGTAAAAATTTACTCGAGCGTTACAAAAGAGGGAACTTGTCGTCTCACGTGCTCTCAACGTCCAATTCAGGGGTAGCGAAAATGTGGATCAGGTGAAACGTGATTGGACGCCCTTCCGCTCTTCACCGTATACAGTATACTCCTTCGCAGGAGCGCATTCTTTTATGTTCATGTTATTTAACAAACAAAACAACTTACAAAGCAATTAAATCTTTAATTAAACCCTCCTTCTCAAACATCGATTTACACGGTCTCCTTCCCCATTCAGCCCGACACCCACACCAACACCAACACCAACACCAACAACTATGCCACCCCTAACCTGGCTAATAACAGGCACATCCTCCGGCCTCGGCCTAGCACTGGTCCACGAGCTCCTCTCTCGCGGCGACAATGTGATAGCTACTGCTCGCTCAGCCTCTTCGCGCCTCGTCTCCCTCCAATCAGCTGGCGCCACAATCCTGGATCTCGACATCACTGCTTCGGAGGCTGAACTCTTCGCTACAATCCAAACCGCTATCGGGTTTTATGGAGGAATTGATGTCTTGGTTAATAATGCGGGGGTGTTTGAATGGGGACTGATTGAGGAGACGAGGTGCGTTCTACGATCAAAAAGAAATTGCAGAAAATGAGTTGCTGATAATTTTACCAGTTATGAACAATGGCTCACTCATCTAAACACGAACTTATTGGGAGCGATTAAGCTTACGAGAACCATTTTGCCGCATTTTCGAGAGAGGAAGAGTGGGAAGGTGGTGTTTGTTGGGAGTGAAAATGGGTGGCGGGGTAGTGCCGGGGCCGGAGCTTATTCTGTTAGCAAGTTTGCTTTGGAAGGTTTGTTCTCTCTTCATACGCTCGAATTTATTTTTAAATACAACTTATGCTCATGTGATCGATATAGGGTTCGTTGAGGCTCTTCAGAAAGAAACTTCTCATTTAGGAATCCAGTCGGTCATCTTCGAGCCTGGGGAGTTCCGAACAACTGTTCTATCGTCATCGACGAAGGAGAGCAAACTTATTAGAGATCCTAATTACGAAGAGCTTGCCAAGAGTATTCAGGCGGGACTGAAGGCCAGTGATGGGAAGCAGAAGGGTGATCCGAAGAAAGGCGTCAAGATCATGGTTGATGTTGTGAAAGGCGAGGGTGTGGCACTTGGGAGAGTGATGCCGAAGAGGATGCCGCTTGGCAAAGCATGTTTGGAAACGGTGAGAGGAAAATGTCTGGAGACGTTGGAATTGTGTGGGGAATGGGAACAAATGATTGAAAGTACCGATTTTGACGAAGTAGAAACACATTAATAAAGTTTGGAACATTGGTTTATGTATGGCGTTTGTTCTAGTGATCTAAATTGTGAGGATGTAAGGTTAATTTGCATGTCCAAGTCATCCTAGGTTGTTAAGAAGTAATATCGATCTTCCGATCAGACATCGATGGTCGTTGCTATCCATTTTATGGCCCTGGCACGACTTTCCATAGAAATCGGCTAAACTTGTTAATGGCCCTCAAGAAAAGTCACTAGTTGGCTTGACTAAGTCCTTCAATCCCCCGAATAACAGGTAAGCCTAATTCAGCGCGCTTGGTGGATATCTTCGCCTTCCGTGAGATGAAAGTCTCCTCCGAATAAACGTGATTAAATGGTCCCTGTCTGCAAGGCCACTTCATTTTGGCCAACATCTCCGTGATGTCAAACAACTCTTCCAGTTTGCCATTCCGTTTCAACTCGATCTTTCCAATTCTTTCGTACAGCATACCTCCGAAAAATCTGGTGTCATCAAACATACTCAAAAGAACCCGAAGGCCGTTGGCCACAAATTGTGCCATGGACTCAGGACTAATATGGTAGTATTTTCCATTGTTCATTCGTAGATGATGTAGCCGGAAATAACTTATTCTCGGAGCTACTAAATCAGGCGGGAGATTTGGAGTCTGGACGTCGATAATGAGCTTCCGAATACTGATCTACTTGTCTTCCCTATTTATTCGACGACTCATGAGACCATCTCTCAGAAATCCCTCGAGTAGGTAGTAGAGACAGCATACCAGAAACGAAGGCTCAGAAGGGCCACCACGGAATAAGGAGTTGATGTCTGTTAGCAAGCTGTATTTTTTCGTGACCATGCCGACATTCCTGAAAGGAATGTAGACTTCGTCAACTCTGTCGGTGATTAGTAGAACGCTTAGCCACGTTAGCCACAGTTTAGTTTCTTCGACGGGCATCAAGTCCATGATATAAGAATACTTCGTGGGAAGAAGTTCGAGAATCTACAATGTTTCAGTGCGAAGCTGCCGATTTACAATCAGGGTCGGGATATTGTCGATCTTGTTGCCATTTTTGACATGTTTCGCCCTTCTGCACGGATGATCAGAGTTCGTTAGCTCCGTGCTAGTGGCTTCGTCAAAAGGAGCTAGGAGTGCGGGATAGGCTATAAAGCTGAGAATGTTGTCGCGAAGCTCACGAGGGAGGGTGAGGAGGGAAGTCATCGTCGGGGCAATGGGCTCAATCGCTTGTTTGTTGATAACTTACTCCCAATGTCCCTATCTTTACCCGACAATCCAGGAGATAGGTGTGCGATATTTGTCAGGCATGATCGACCGAGTTCCGAAAAGCAGATGTGTTCTGACGTTTGTCTCTATAAAGTAATGGCTAATGCCCCGAAAGATGCTGCAGCCACGAAAAATTGACTGCTTATTTGAGATGACTCGGAAGACTTCTTCTGCGTCGGAATATTTGTTCAAATATGGGTGAAAATGGAAAAACATAAAATGAAAAGTGAGCAGTGACGGAATCGTGTGAGAAGCTGGAGAACTAGATCCGGAGGAGACTTAGCGGCCTTTACCCCGCACTAGCCATATTGAGCTATTTCATACCAACTATCACCTAAATATGCAAGTCGATGTCTACTTGTCATTGAGTACTGAGTCATACGATGGAATTTACTCTATTTTAATTGCAAAATCACGGAACTTTCGATTAAACATACTCTAGGGTCAACAGAAAACGTACAACACCCATGTAGCCTAGGACAGTTAGCTGTGCGTGGAGAAATTTCAATGGTGGCACGACTTGGTGGAATATAGACGTCAGAATATCAAAGTATCGTAATTCGTGGTTTTCTAAGTACTGTAACCTCCTGGTGAAATTTTCAGGGTCTATTGAAATTCATGCAGCAAGAGTTTGGTGTGTGTCCAAGTTGAATGTAAGATATGAGTCTTGGCAACAAACCTGTCAATACTTGCACCCTACCACTTTGCATTGTTCGTCGAAGGTGTGGACATTATAGAGGGTCTTGTATCAATTACCAACGAAAAGGCGACAGAGCAAAAGCTCGAGAGGGTGGATGTGGGGCAAAGGTGCTTGTAGGAGCGTACCGCCCTGGTCTTTCTTGACAAAGATCTATTTTCCAATCGGCGAGTATCAAAGCAAAGCCACACTCGGAGATTTGGTTTCGAAAAAAACCGGCTGATAGAATCTTTTCACCATTCAACACAATAGATCATTCGACAAGAAGCTCGCAGAGACAGTAGAGACTTGTTTCTACTGACGCCTAATCTAATTAATGGCAGCGTTTGCAACCTAGCATTATACACTGAGGTTGCCGCAAGACAAATGCCCTCTGAAAGCTCTTCATGTGTATCTATTCGGCATCTTTGGAGATCTGCCGAGATCAGCACCCGGGATGATTTGATATCGTTACTCGGTCAACCTTTCGAGGAACCATCAACTGCGGTTCTTAGCGAGAATCAATGCCTTGCATGCGTTGATATGCATAAAAGATCCTTTTAAGCCTTTCGTCCCAACGGATATGGAGAGTTTCCTCGGCTATAAAAAACGGTTCTCTCACGCCGCACGCCGCAGAACTCTCCAAGAGATTCCTAGCGCTTCACATGCTACGCACTACGGCGCTTGAATGACGTGCACTCGCGCGTTCGAAGTTTCCAAAGCTGACATGCCAAAGATAAACTCGCAGAATATGAAACACGCTCAACATATAATTGGCACATGCCTCTGAAGCCCTTGTGATCTCGAGTGGAATCGATTCGTTATCACAACTCTGTGCCAAGATCTCATCGCATGTGAGAGGCTGTTGGGTTCCCGTTCTAGGCCTATCACGGTGGCACAGTACATTGAGTGGTCCCGGGGGTAGTATCAGGTGATGGGGGCCCAGCTCCATGGTGGTGGGGTGAGAGGAAGGTCCGAAAGATATTAAAGGCCCCTTATCTCGAGACAGTGTGCTTGGATGTGTATATATAAGGTGCAACCATGTCGGAGAATCGTTGATGCCTCCAAATCATATACGAAGTATCCTGTTTTGCGAACCCCCCCTTTTCCCACCAACCTCAGGCCGCCGGTCCCCTACCCTCGACAGATTGAACCAGGTCTCGATCCTTGCAGCGATCATTGCCAACCACTTTGAGCGCTGCAAGCGAACGAACGCGATAACGAAAATCTTTATCGTCATTTCTGAGCCAATCGCACCACGTGCAGAGATTATACGCAGAGGATGATCCGGGGATATAAAGAATTGCAGCATGCCCACTGCTAATGCCCACATCACGGACGTTTTTTTGCCAGAGAAGCGTGTGTTTCTCCGCGTCGTCGGTCTCGGTCGTCGGTCACGCCGATAAATTTCTGCCCGTCTTCGAGGCACTGCGCTGCGACTGACGTGCTAGCTGCTTTGGGCCAAGGCCGCGAAAAGAATGTCGAGACACCACGTGCCCATGAAAGAGCTGGACCTGCGCAACTACACCCATACCGTGGTCTTCGACACCATCAATGCCGTGCCAGGCCTGAAGACCAGTGCAGGTTAGTAACGTGTCTTCTAGAACTTCTATGGAAGCTTGCAGATTCGGTGTCCTTTGTTTATAGGAGTGGTTTCGCAAGCATTTCTTATTTCCTCGCGTGCATTATTGTCCACGGAGTTGAGGTCATACAAGGCTGTACATTTCAGCGTCGACTTCTTCCAATTTTCATAGTAGTCTCTTTCCAGGTACATCCTCAGCCCTCTCAGGCGCATTGTTACACAACACGTTGTTATGAAAGGCCAAGCCAGAGACCCTCAGCTAACATCACCACAGCCTTCTTCTCTTTCCTGCGCGCAAATCTCGTCCTCCCCTCCTCAACACTAAACTCCACAACCTCAACACCACTCCTCGATCCCTCCTCCTCTCAAACCCTCCCACCCCTTGGTCCCTCTAGCCTCGCAACCATGTCATCCGCCGAAGACGAAGTCATCCTCCCCTCAAACCCTCTCGAAGGCGTCCCTGAACTCATCACTGCCCCCCTAACCACCGAATCCGACAAAGTGCTAGCCCTGAAACTGGTCGCAGACTCCATCGCACAACAGCGCAACATCGCCGCCAGCGCCATCATCTTCCATCCCGTATGTATAGCATTCTACATCGGGTTGATGGCGGTGGTGAGCCAGTATCTGTATAAGGATCGAGGGGATATCGGAATTGTGATCACGACCGGAGCGGGTATTACAATGACGTGTCTGATTGCGGTTCGTGGCGCGACGGCGGGGTATCTGCTTGCGGCGGAGGAGATGTCGTGGAAATGGGCGCAGAATGAAGACGGGGAGGATGATACCATTATTGGGTCGAAATTTGGAGATGAGATTATGGGCGCGTGTGTTCTAAGATTAGAGAGGAATGGGAATGGAGGCGCGAAGAAGAAGGCGAAGGGTGGAAAGACGGGAGGAAAAGGGTTGGTGCGGGCTTGGACTGTGAGACACAAGTATAGAGGAAAGGGTGTTGGAACCGAGCTGCTTGAAGAGGCAGTTCGGATTACGAGGGAGAAGTTGGGAAATTCGGCAGAGATTGGGTTTGCAGCGGAACATGCGAATAGCAAGAAGCTCTTACCGGACTTCTTTAATGCTACGTTCAAGAGGAGGGAAGCGAGAGCTGCAAAGGCGTTGGAGAAGGTGGTTGAGAGCATGGATGGGAAGAAGAAGAAATAGACGGCCGCAAGGGCTCGGTATAGATGGACATACGTTCGTTCTTGTATTGCATATTTGGTGTTGGGTTGAATATATGGTGTGGCTGGATGAGATACCTGGTTGTTTAGAACGGATAGTCGTGTATATCACGACACAGATGATACTTAATGGGAAGATTCTGCATCTGCTGAGTTACCTCTGTGGCAATGTGAAGGCTTGGGATGAAAGGCTTGGGCAGTGGAGTCGAAGGTTACCGTGACAATCATCGAAGCTTAGGTAAACCTTCTACTGAAAGTACATTATACAAGTGCGCACTGCTTTACGTTGAACCAATGTATACCCACTGTAAACAAAGCCACAAACTCTCTCTAGTCCTCCAGAGCCTAGAAACTTCGAAGATGTATTGATCACGTGACTATATATACCCCTGTCAAATCTAGATCCTCGCTTGAGCTTTCTCTTTCGATTTTTTTTCGTCCATCCTTCTTCCGCTTTCTTCATCACATCTCGACACTCGAAATCTCATTGCTATACCCGAAATATGTGCTACTTTGCTAATCAAAATAGAGTCTCTTGGTCAAAAAGATACACTATGCCGATCTTTGACACAACTAATCCTCTCAAGCGGCATCATTCATTTGCCGTGGAGGCGTGACCGATGATCTCGGACGCTTTCGGTCTGTCGGTACAACTAACCTCTAGCTCTGAACCTCCCCATATCCCCGCATTCACCAGTGAGCTTATTGTCTCCGAAGAAGTTAACCACATAGCAGCCACACACGCACATTCCCGAGCCTCCTTACAATCACGAAACACCATACAGCAATCATGAGGTCGAATGTCAGAATATCAACACCTGTCGTGCGGGCGGCATTGAGATCAGTCCAACGTCGAAGCTTCACAGCTTCGACGTCACGACAGGCTCAATGGGGATTTATAGGCCTCGGTCAAATGGGTATGAGGTACACGCGACCTGCGAATTGCTTCAATTTTTCTAACAGAAACAATAGGATATAATATGGCTAGGAACCTACAAGCCAAGCTTCCCACGTCCGATACGATGAAGGTCTATGACATCAATCCCGCGATGGTCGAACGATTCGCGAACGACACAAAGGCATTGACGAACGGAGCTGCTGTCCAAGCAGTGGACAATGTTCGAGAAGCTGCTGAGGATTCTGTACGTCTTGCTTCTAAGGAACATTTCTACCCCGCTGCTGCCATACCCCCCGCACTCCTTATGTGATGAGTTTGTTCTATCCATGATCTAAGTTGGGGTCACTCACAAGGGTGATCTTTTATGATTTTACAATATACAATAAAGCCAATCCTCTGATATTTCTTCAATCAAACACGATGTTTGTAGCAATGTTTTGGCATTGGCACTTGCTGACTTGCTCGCAATATAGGAAACCACAATCACCGTCCTCCCCGAACCCACCCACGTCAAGAATGTGTTCGGTCACATCCTCCAACCCGCTCTCTCCGAATCCATCGTCTCGAACCCCAACCGCCTCTTCATCGATTGCTCAACCATCGACCCAGCCTCCTCTCGTGAAGTCGCAAACGCAGTCCACTCCACACAACAAGGGAAATTCGTCGACGCTCCGATGTCGGGCGGCGTGGTTGGCGCCACTGCAGGAACACTGACATTCATGCTCGGAGCTCCCGACTCGCTCGTCTCACGCGTCGAGCCCATCCTTTTGATGATGGGCAAGAAAGTCTTGCACTGTGGAGGCCAAGGTGCTGGCTTGTCGGGAAAATTGGCGAATAATTACCTGCTTGCCGTCAACAACATCGCTACGGCTGAAGCCATGAATTTGGGAATGAAATGGGGACTGGATCCTATTGTGTTGGGGAATCTTATTAATATCAGCACGGGCAAATGTTGGCCTAGTAGCGTCAATAATCCTGTTAAGGGAGTGGTCGACGGTGCTCCTGCTAGTCGAGATTATAGTGGTGGTTTCGGGTTGAGTTTGATGAAGAAGGATCTCAATCTTGCTATCATTGCGGCTGCTGAAGCAGGTGCCAAACTCGAGCTTGGTGAGCGAGCGAAGGAGGTGTATGAAGCTGCTGAGCAGCAAGAGGACTGTAAGGGGCGGGATTTCTCGGTGATTTATAGGTATTTGGGCGGTGCTGAGTAGGTAGCTATCTTCACAGGAGAGTGGCGGTACGGTAAGTCCCCGAATATAGGATATGAGACATCATTGAAGGCGTTTCGGCGGAGAGCTTTCTATTCTACATTATTAACTTTATAGATTGAATTCCAATGAATGATTTTTGCAATACCATTTTATTCAACTTATTATATAGTCCAATTCTTGATCATTCAAGTGTTGCAATACTAAAGGTTGAATGGCAGCACACGAGGTGTTTGGGTTTCTGCTGCAACAATCACCAATGAAAGAAGCTTATGGCTGCCCCCGTGTTCACCTGTCTGCACCTCAACCTCAGCCTCAGCCTTATCACCACAACGTTTCATCCTTCTACAAGCCAACTCTCTCCGAGTTATATTTATGAATCTCAACTAAATCTAATATAAGAATTTTCAACAGCTCTCAAATTAAACAAAATTCAAAATGCGTCTCTTGAACACCACATCCCTCACCCTAGAGACCTTCGACAAGGCTCTTCCCAGCTACGCAATCCTCTCCCACCGTTGGTCCACCTCCAAAGTTCTCTTTAAAGACCTCGAAGATGGCCTCGGACCTAACATGCCTGCTTACGCAAAGATCCAAGGCTACTATGCCCAAGCAAGAGCAGACGGTTGGGAATATGCCTAGGTTGATTCCTACTGCATTGACAAGTCAAGCAGTGCTGAGTTATCCGAGGCCGTCAATTCCATGTTTAAATGGTATCGGAATGCGCAGGTCTGCTACGCGTTTCTAGACGATGTTGACGGAGGAGAAGTGGAAGCCATCCCTAAAGAACCGAGGAAAAGTATGTGGTTCACGAGGGGCTGGACGTTGCAGGAATTGTTGGCGCCGGATATTGTGGTTTTCTTTGATAAGAATTGGATGAATATTGGGACGAAGACAAATTTGAGAGACCTGATTTCGGAGATTACGGGAATTGAGAACCTGTTTTCTTGGGAGGGTGCTTGTATCGCGCAGAAGATGTCTTGGGCGGCTAAGCGGGAGACTACGAAGAGAGAGGATATGGCGTATTGTTTAATGGGACTGTTTGATGTAAATATGCCTCTGCTGTACGGGGAAGGTGACAAGGCCTTCATGAGGTTGCAGATGGAGATCATCAAGTTGTCGGACGATGAGTCGTTCCTGGCCTGGTCTATGGATGACTATGGAGGAGATATTTTTGCTCGATCTCCACTTGCGTTCAAGGACTCTGGGCAGATAAGTCGACGTCGAGGGTTCCATCACCGTCGAAGCTTCTTCTAGGGAGAATAGCAACTTTTCACGATGACTAACAGAGGCTTGCATATTTCGGTGTTTCTCGTACCCAGCCAGGCGCTCCCACCTATGGCGGATGAATCCACGACGGGATATGTAGGTTTGCTTCATGGCCTCTATACGGTCGACAATCCTAATGTATGCCCTGCAATTCCACTCAAGACAGTTTGGCTCTCAGGTGGAGGACTCGAGATGGACCGTATATTTTCAAGATTCTCTCGAGGAGTGTTCTACATGGATTTAGACGAGGTCCAGGACAAATGCAAGACGTGGAACGATAAGCAGCGACCTCAATGCGGACTATCGTCAGGCGCAGGTAATCCCCTGCTTCCGTCATTTTAGAGTATATACTTGATCTCCTGGCACTTTGGAACAGCAACTCGCCAAGCATCTGGGACACACGATATATTGGTCAATTGCGCATCGCTTTATAGACATCGCTTCCATCTCTCGTCATCAGTACCTTTTCCAAATATTGACGGATCCTAGAGCTTGAGATATGGTGAGAGTGGGACCAGTGATACGATTCCGATTTTCATCAGGTACGAAACGGCCTACCCATTCGATTTCCCACACCTATACTTCACAAACAGCGCAACGCGAGGGACGATTCTCCTAGGGGTAGCAGTAATAAAACCGGCACCTCTGAGCTCCAACCGCAAATTCACCTTGATTCTATCTACTTTAAACTCTCTCAACAGAATTAAAAATATCAACATACTGCTGCACTTATCACCTTTGCTGCCTATCAACAAGGACATACTTGAAACAGATCGCATCTCGCACCCCCTCATGAACAGCATGCCTGTCTCGGCCTCTTTAAATCTTATCAGCGGTAATGAAGGACGTCAATACGTGATCAACTTGACCATTGACCCGACGGGTGCGATACGCTGGCTGCCCACGGCTAAGATCTTGGACCAGACGGGTTGGCTGGGGAAATCGATTATGGTTTATAATGAATTGGTTAATTTACTGCAGAAAAGGAGGTAGATGAGAGATAATGATGAGGGGGTCGGACGGAAAATCGCTGTGAAGAAGTCAGATGTTGATGGAGGAAATGGAAGTTTGGAAACGCTGGATTTGGTAATACGGTGAACCACCCTAGTCTGGATGAGCGATATCAAACGGAGAAGCAGAAAAAGCAGAACGCAGACGTTATTGTTTAGATGACATAAATGAGACGATGAGATGAGACGATCATAGCAACTTTGTACGTTCCTGTTTGTTTGAGCACTTGCTGCTGTATTAAATGTAACATTGCCGACTATACCTCTCCCAGCGACAAGGTGCAAGGTGAGAGAAGCAACTACATCGAATATACCAACAGAGCTAACTTACATGCATGATAGCTTTAGTAGGCTGAAATTCAACGAATGATTCTGCAGTGCAATGCCATGTCATTCATTTTATCTATCGTATCAGTGTGTAGTTCTTGATCGTCGTTATCTCATATGCCTCATCTGAACCATGACGCCTGCCCGATGCTTTTGTCTGGATCTCTGATATGATATGAACGGGAAACGCCAGCGGAAATGCTGCAGATTTCCACCCACCAATCATGCTCGTTCGTCCTTCATTGTACAGTACATTCCGCATCCCTCTACTCATCAGTGAAGCCGCTTCAGCTCTTCTACTGCATTTCTTACGTCCTCAACACTTGGTCCGAGACCGTTCACAATAGATTCCTGAGTCTCCTCATCAACATCCAAGAATCTCTCAATCAATTCCCCATCAACGAATCGATATGGTTCTTGAGATTCACGGGCCGAGTTGCGGTACCGACGGTATTTCTTGAAATCGATGTCGCCGAGGGTGCTGATGTGCTGTTCACAGCGTTCTTGGAGGCGCATGAGTAGATCTTGCGAGGAGGGGAGGATGGTTGCGAAGAGGTAGATTGATCCTTCGGTCTGTTGGATCGATGTTAGTTAACTTTATTTTGGCATGAAAACATCGGGCAAGATAGGGAGCTAAACATACCGTAGCCATAAATGCCTTTGGGGCCACCATGGCAGTTGGACCTGGCTCAACTTGTATTCTTCTGATGACATTGACCTGCTCTCCGAGATGCATTTCACCGATTATTTGCAGCCGCTTCTTGTCTTCCGCTGTTACACCCTCCTTATTGCGTTGAAGGACCAGCAAGTTACCATCATGATCACTCTCAAGATAGCAGTCGTTGTCGATGTCAGTCACGGCCGTAGACCAAGAAGGGGTGTAGTCTCGCGCTACTTGTTCCAATGTGTCTGGGAGACCTTCCTTACCCGGTCTGAACTCGACGATGGATAGAGATTGCATCATATCAGCAATGGCAATGGTGTTGCCAGTCACAGATATGTCGATCGGGACAGTTGCACAGCGGTACGTAGCGGCCTTCGTGAGGTCTGCACCACTAGAGCTACTTTCGTTGTAATTGTAAACCACAACCGTTTTGTATAGCACAGCAACGATTTTATTGCCTAGCATAGCTAAGCGTCGACATGCACACTTGAGCGTGAGACTGGTGATGAGGTAAGGACTCTTCTGGCTGTCCACACCAAAGACGAGTATTCGACCCCGCCGATTTGGCTCGGCCAACTCATCTGAGAGGAAAGTAGTGCCGACGACGAAGCGTTCTGCTGTCTCGTCCATCATATCTGAGGTGGGTAGCTCGGTGCGGATAACGCAGTCAATAACCTCCGGGCCATTGCTGTCATCAAGGACGTATGGCTTGCCGATCTGTCCGAACATCATATCTTCGACGAGTTGAAAAGTATTCTTAACTGTCTCTTCGCCTTTGACGAGTTTCCGGCTGATACATCCAACTCCAAATGCTCGCTCATTGAGAGAATATGCTAATCTTCGGACTGTAAAACCTATTGGTAGTGTTCGCACGTGAGTCCGCCTCTCGGAGTCTACATTCGAAATCTTAAGAGTACCGGAAGCAGCAACGACGATTGAGTTTGGGTATGCTTCGCTATCGAATGGGCAGACGCATACTGCATTATCTGCCGTCACAGCAGAGTACACAATGCGACCTTCCGAGCCATATATCAGGCTGGGATGCTCACAAGTTGCGAAGACATTGAACAGTCCGTCGGGCCGTGGTAGAACATGGAACCGGGCTTGTTCAGTTCCTAGAACTATACTCTTTCTGCCCGATAGCTGGAAGGAACGGCTGACATTGAACGTCAACACAACGCCGTCTTCCATTGCAATGAATAGGGTCGGCCCTGACATCGATCTTGGTAATACTTGTGTCATGGCGATATTTCTGGGAACAGAAGCATGGTTTTTCCGACGGACATTTTCCGAATATAAGATGTCTAGATTTGCCAGATTGAGAACGGAAATTGTCCCAGATTTCCAAAATCCGACAACTCCTATGCCCGGAACCTCGCTTGGAACATGTATGCAAGCTACTTGATCACCTTCTTGAAGATTCTGTACAGCGACTTCTTGAAGTCCCTCATGCACGTCCAAGGATATCAGAGTGCTACCATTTGAAGACAATAGAACATTGCCTTCGTTCGCTGATGCAGTCGTAATCACCTGGTCGGGCGGTGGTTTCCATTCTGCGGCAACATATGAAGGACCTGGGCCAAGAATCCGCGCTGACCCGGTTGTGATCTGCAGAATGTATCCATTAGGCAAGTTCATCGCCAAGAGGGTCTCGTGCTCTAACGACATTCCTCGGAATTCCTCAACTTCTTCGATATCTCCTTCTGGATCAAATCGGAATATTCGAGTTTCGACCGAGAACGAGACCACTAACGTGTCGTCCTTTTGTGAGCCCGGACACGACCGAAGTGAGAAAACACTTCGAGCGTCATCCATGTTAGCAGCCATGATACCAATGTCCTCGAGACCGACACCACTTCTGACGCTCCTAAAGCTTCCGCTCTCATAAACGCCACTTCCTGTAACTATACGAGCTTGGCCCGTAGAGTATTCGTTTGACTGGGTTTCTCCTTCTCGGCTACCCATGTCCATAACTGCAAAGTCAAGGATAGGGGCGATATTTGGCATCCCTTGTATTACTGTGAGATGACCCAGATCCTTTCTGCAGTCCAATTTTGGTGGCGTAGATTTTGCGGCTTCGATGTCCAATTTGATGAATTGAGAATCGCTTTCATGAGAACCAATAAAGACAATCCCTTCCCCAAGATGTACCATCACCGTAGCTTTAGACGCCCTCCCTATCTTCTGCAAATTCATGCCAGCTACTTCTGAGCCATCGACTTGCAATGTCAACAGGTGGAGGATGCCAAATTCGTCTCCTAACAAATAAGTCAAGTTATCAAGTTCCTCCCAGGCAACAAAGATTGCAGCTTCATCTAGGGCATATTCCACAATAGCTTTGCTCTCGTCGTCTAAATAGGTGAATTTTGTCTCTCCAACGACGACGACACCTCCTAGATGCGCCTTTGCAACAGTCGAGTTGCGGACAATGTATCTCCGGTCAATTTCGTTTCCTTTCGACACTGGAATCAGGTGGCTAGCACCAATATCCAAGTCACCAATGTCATTCTCTCGGTCTTTCGTAGTATCAAACGACGAGAAGGCATTCTTATCATCCACCAGCCTGTATGTAACCAATCGCACATCCCCATGTCTTGGATCTTGGATTAAGAAAGCGATCTTGGGTTGTTTGGTCTCTGTGTTCAAGAACACCATAGAGCGAACCTTGATCTCCGCAATGCGCGTCTGCTGCGGTGCATCCAGATCTCCGGGGCGTCCTTTCCGCGGCTTCAAGATCCTAATCAAATTCAAGACTCCCTCGAACAGTTCCAAGACTAGAAAACGTCCAGTAGGATCAACGAGGCATAGATCTCGACTTTGCGAATCCCGCAAGTACTTGTCCGCAACATCTTCAAATCTCTGCTGTGTCTCTAATCTTTGTGTTTCCTTGCTGAAAGCTAGTGTAAAGTACTGAAATTGTTGAGTGCCAACGAAGAGCAGGTCTGTAGTTCTGCCGCTGAGGGGTTTGATCTTCGCGAGCATAGAGATAGTGCCATAGATCTGATGTGAGTCGGTCATTACAAAGGTGTCGTCAGCCGGCTGCCATATCTCTATTCGAGGCCCTTTGCTATAGAACGGGTCAATACAAGCTTCGGAGGGTGAAATTGAACCTTACGCAATGACAAGGCATTCTACCTCTGGGTCTAAAAGGTTGAGCCTGAGCGCATGGCGAACGCTGCTCGGCCGGTGGATGGGGGCTAGATATGCCATGGGTGGAGGATCACAATTGCAAGTAAGACTGCAAATATGGGATGAAGTTGGTGAAAACCTTTGGAGGTATGCCGTGAAGCTCTTCGCGTTTGATGACACCCGCACTTCTCGCTTTAATCGCGAGCTCGGCTTCTTATCGTGAACTAAGGGCCTTCGGCTTTAAGATATGCCTTTCTCCGATATAACAAAAGAGAGGCGAGGAGCCACTTGGCTAAGAATTTCTAGTACGTATACCTACTTTCTTGACGCATAGTTATTAGACATGTGCGGTCTCATTGATTTCCTATACAATCGCAAGCTTTCAGCCATGCGGGGTATCTTTCCTTTCCTGCTCCAGAAAATGCACGCAAGAACATATAGACGTCAAGATGGACATGCTTCTTGGTTCTCATCCCCGGAAGAGTCTGAGAGAGTGCTTGAAGTATCACTCTCCAACATCTCAGCAGCAGCAGTCTGCTTTTCCTTCCCCTTCTTACTCTTCGTGATCTTCTTGCTTCTTGACAACTTAGCAGCATCTCGTGGAGCACTGATCGTGTCAAGGTACTCAGCATCGTCCAAATTACTTTTCAGCTTTGGGAACCTTGCCAATAGCTCATTGACATCTTGAGCTCCAATCTCAGCTCCAATAAATAGGTTCTGGGCATACGCTTCCCAAGCTTCGGCATCATCATCGTCGACAAATCGATGGCTCTTCCACTGTTCGGATTGCGCAGTTGCGATTCGTTGGGCCATCGTGTCGGTAGTGTCTTCTTCGCCGTCAATGTTTGACTTGACGGTCATATGAATGGCTCGAGCTTCCGTAGCTCTCGCTGGCATCGCTGAGTCTCGGCGACCAATACGATCTTGCTCTGACTGGGCGTCAATGTGATGGAATTGTGGCCGCATTTGGACGATGTTGTCAACAGGCGTAAGATGTAACTGATCTACAACAAATGTCAGTCAAAACAACAGACGCAAGAAGGCCAGACTTACTCTGCCGGAAAGTCCCAATCATGTACTGTGGAGTTGTCTCCTCATTTGGCACCGTTTGCCCTCCCAATGTCTGCTTCACCAAGACTTGCTCCTCCTGGACAGCATAATTGAAGTCATCCAATATTCTTTGCTGCTCTGCCTCTTGGTCTGCAATATTTCTCCCTCGGCCTCTCCCCACAACTGCTGAACCACCAATTCCGAATCCGCCTGGCAGACCATGATCTGCTTTACTCTTCTTCATTGCACCGCCCCATTTTACACCCTTCTCCTTGTCATAATTGTGCCATACATCCATAGGGACATCAAGCTCAACCATACCCGCGTTGGGTTTCACGCGCATCTTCAAAGGCTGTGACTCGTTCGCTGCAGAATAACGCTGTCTCGAGTCACGATTTGGGAATTGAAGGATGTATACCTGTCGACTGCCGGACATATGAGGTTTGATGAAGACATCGTACGATGCCTTGATGGGATCCGGATCCTCCATAGAGACGTCCGCCATTTTGACAACTTTGCCGGGATTGACTTATTCGCGACGCGCTTCGATCTGAAGCTTTTTTTGTTCCTGATTGTCAGATTTCTTTATCGATTGGAGTGGGGTAACACTAGCGCCGAATTGTGCTCAGCCACCGCCCAAGCAGAACATGACGCCTCAGTGCGACTCCTCTTAGGCATCACAATCACAAGACGCCATCGTGCCACTCATTTATCTTAAGAACACCATACGAGCACCTTCACACTCTCCTTCAACTTTGACTCGAAACCTTTATCATTACGAACATCAAAATCATCCGGGCAATCTTCACGCTTAGGCATCTTCAAAAAGCATCGATTCTCAATCAAAGACCATCAAAATGTGCTCAGCAGATATCTTCCTCGGCCTTATCGCCATCCTCTTCCCTCCTCTCGCCGTCTGGGTCAAGACTGGCATCTGCAGCGCTGACTCGCTCATCAACATCTTGCTCTGCATGCTAGGCTACATCCCTGGTCTCTTGCACGCATGGTACATTATCGCCAAGTTCCCTGAACCAGATTACTACGAGCCCATTCCAGGGGACGCGGAAGGAGGTCGTGTAACATATATTGTTGTTTCGAGCCCCAATGGTGGCAGCCACAGAGTCCCAGCCAGATCACAAGGTGGAAATGCAGCTCCACAGGGTTATGGAACGACGGCTCCTATGGCGCCGCAGATTCATCAGGAGCAGAGTGGAACATGGAGCAATGCCGCGGAGGGACCTAGCAGTGGTGCGGTGCCTCCGAGTTATGAGCAGGCTGTGAATGGGGACCATAAGATTCAGACAAGGGACTAGAGATCTACCTTGACTATGGGAGAACGGGGGCGCTGAAGAGGACTGGTGAGGGGATCCGTGCGGTAAAGCAGAGAAGAGCATTGTTGGTGTTTTGATGACGGAATGTGTAACGATGGACTGGACGATTCCACCGGCGAGTGAGGCGTTCAGGACATCTTACATTGTATTGTACTTCGTTGGTAGGGACATTGAAATGGGTCGTAATTCACGAATCACAAACCATACATTCTCCTATGGATTATCATCCAAAAGTGATATACATGTTTGAGACATTCAAATCAAAGTAACACAGAAAGTAAGATAATCTTCTTCGCAAGGTATCATTCATTAGCCCATAAGACTTACAGCAGCTTCCGGCCAGCTGCCCCAAATCATGGGTCTTTCAGAGATTCTAGTATTCATAGGTGCCAAGACCTTCAATCTTCGTTTCTTTTCATCCACTTCTGCTACGTACACAAAGCCCATTACGCTAGCGTCCCTGATGATATCTTGAGAATCGGCTACAGAGGCATACATTACTGCAAGTACGCAATGCTGCATCATAATATCAGGCTCCACCTTCTCGTATAGTCCTTGCTCTGTTTCCTCCACTCCACCAGGTAGGAATGCATTTATATGTGCTAGGACACGTAAGCTAGAGTGCAATATAGAAGATTAACAACATACTCTCTCGAATTTTGTATACAAAGACTTCGTCATACCCTAGATGTTGAGTATGAGGGCTGAGCGTTGTCTTGATATTGCCAAAGAAATACTCCTTGATAGCTGCCTCATTGGTTTGTTGCATGAATACGTCATCCCGGTCAACACAACCGCCAGATTTGTCAAGTTTGACGAGAGTTATTGTCTCGCCAATACTTGTGCGGTATGTTGAGAATCTCCGAAGCATTTCACTATGTAGTCTCTCTGAGCCGATCACGAGTATGGTGTTGACTATGTATAAAGTCAATTGGTAGTCCAGAAGAAAACGTCTTGCCTGTACTGACCTGAGAACTCTGATACGATGTGTGATATTAGGTCAAATCCTCCTCTCCCTTGACTTATGACTCCTGGAGTATCAATGATCATGCCTGTTGCCTTGATAGCTGGATCGTCAGTCAATCTGCTCGTCGCTGCCAAAGCTAATCTGGTCACAATAGGCTTGTAGAGCTTTGTATTGTCTTCTGGACTTGGCAATCCATAGTAATAACATAACGGCAGCTTCACAGGCACCGGACTTGACGTGCTCGTAGGGCTGCTTCCCCAACCTTGCTCCACATCAATAATAGAAGCAAACGGCGTTGCAGTCAAGCTTCCAGGAATCGACAATAAACCTTCTCTCGAATCGGTGTTAATGACCATGGGTTGTCGCCCCATCCGTAATGCATACGCCGCCAGCAGCTTCACCAGGCTCGTCTTCCCCGAATTCGTAGGCCCAACCACCAGTACTCTTGGTCCTTCACGCCAATTCTGCTCTGCCTCATCTCGTAGCTTCTCTAGGGCGAAATGTGTATTGACGTATTGTGTCATCGGCGTCTCCTCTGCTGTGTACTCCTCGCATGTGCCCGTCACCTCTATTCTGCAGCCATGCCATGTGTATATTGAGGACTTGGTTCCGCGGAATGTGTATAAGTGGTTTACTGCCAGTTCTGTTCCAAATATCTCTGCTGTGCCTGAGAGGATCTGGGAGATTGTTAGCTTTGTTTCTGCATCAAATCGCCTACGCATACCTTCACATCGATTTTCTCTCCAATTTCGACTTCAAACCGCCATTCCGAATTTGCTTGAAGCTCGTGGACAGTTACCGGTGCCTCAACTGTTGGTGCTGAGAACACAGCCTGTTTACCTGGATTAGAAGTCATACTTTCCGGATATAATATTCAGGTGCTTACCGCCGGCGCAGCTTGTCCCAGACCTGGAATCGACATTTCGTTCTTGTCGTTGTTCTGGGTTTGGTTTGTTCAATGGGAGCAATAAGCTTTCAGGCTAGATGAACAGGGGCCTTGAAGCTTCAGCCTTGTGGGAGCGTTTGCTGGAGCAACCTTTTTGTTATGTTTACTTTCAGGCGCGCGTCAGCATTCCAAGTTGCAACAACAATCAGCATACGTTTTACTGCTTCTACAGTGCTAATCAGTCACTATTGGCTAGCACGGAATATTCAGAAAGCAACATGCCTCGAGCAACTCGGAGCAGGAAACAAGCTCCTCCCAAGTCGGCATCAGCGGCTGAGAGCTCCACGGTACAGTACTCCAGCCAAAATTCACGAATACCTTAAAGTGGTCCTTCCGGGACGACCTGGCCAAGAAGGGGAAGGAATATGTTGGACCACAAGCAAAAATGAGTAGCGACAGCACAATCTACCACGAAGAATCCCACTCCTGACCTGACACAAGTCTCTTCCTAGGATGTGCGAGGCACATACAGCGTAGGCGTCGAGTGGTCTGAGATTGATTCAATTGGATTCTGTTTATCGATCTACCCTGCGAATCGCGGTAATGATGGGTTCGAATATTATGCTGCTTTCCAATTCGACAGACTTGAGGGGATCATGCGACTTTGCCCTCAACCAGACCCATCAGACAGCCAGCACCCTAAGAACAAAATGGTATTGAAAGATTTCGAAGCGGCGTGTCGCTTGGTTCAGAGTGTGAAGCCAGGTCCAAACAACAAAAAATGGTTAATGAGATGGAGAGGGAGAGAAGGTGGCATGCGAGTAGGAAAAAAGGTTGGTGGAGATATGAATGGGGCTGCAGCTTGGAAGTATAATCTCGATAACTCTTGTGATTCAACCAAATTTCAAGGCATTACTGTTGTTTTCGTCTTGCCCTTTGACAGACACTTGTTTCGAGTCAGCGCAAAAAAGATTGCGAAGCTCAAAAGTGGCGAGATAGCTATGCTACCCTGCAGGCTGAGGGATCATTGGCATGATTTAAGGGACCCGGAACGCTCTGCGCCTCCAATATCCCTTCGAACGACATAGCCTGAGAATAGCGTTCCCATCGTCAGACAAGCCTCACATAGCACCGATGCCGCGCCCGCCTTGAACAAGTATATTGAGCTGAGACCAGAGTGAGCATATGATGTCACAGGCCATTGGGAGATTGATGGACTGGACCTCGACTCCCAGGGAACCTGGAGGCTTACAGCCCAAAACTCGCTGATCATGGATATACGAATGTCCAACAATCCTCGGCATAACAAAATTCAAAGGCAGTTATGGGCGACGTTTGACTTCGCTGGAAAAATCATAGGTACCATGCGTTTCTCCCTCAGCCAAAGCCCGGAGAACCCAGGGCTCGGAGCGTGAGCGAATCGAAAAAGCTTGCGTCCTGAGCATTGGGTGTTGCCAGGTCCAGATCCCAATGACCAATACGATTGGAATGCTAGATAGCGGGGAGAACGAGAGGGAACAGTGGTAATATGGCTCGACAGTATAGACGCCAGCGTTAGTTTCGAGAAGGACAGCAATGGCAAATCAATGTTCAGTGGAGTATTCATGAACGAGAACCTCTCGACTCTCATTACGGCTAAAAAAAAATCAAAGACACTCCACCTCAGAAAGGGAATGCCACTACAGTCACTGCATCGTAGGACAAATGGAGACGAAAACAAAGTGCTATAGGGCAGCTTGAGCAACGCTACTTGTCTGGCGATCTCGTCGATGATTCCGACTCCGAATAAAAGTTCTCTTCCTTTACAAAGGTTGCATTTCCTCCTCTCCTCCTCTGCATAGGTTAGATTGTTTTCTTTGTTGTTTCTTTCGGTACCTGGGAGTAGCATTTTTATTTCTGCTAATCTTCGATTGGAACTAGTATAATATGAACTAGATTGCCGAAGACGATGTATCTAAAGTCGGTTATGCCTCTGGTTGGTGAAGTGGAATCCTGTAATACTTTTTATTAGCAAGGAGTTCGAGGAAGACAGACAGAGACTCAAAGGCAGAAGACCTCTCTTGCATCAGCCGCCGTCGCAGCATACATCACGATACTCGCTCTTCCGAAGGCTGACTCGATTTCATCACCTCAGTCCCCCTCGAATGTACTTGAACTCCAATGACGTGACGTTATTGGCTCGCGAGCATTTCACTCTTTTGTGAAACCAACTATTAGGAATGGCCTTCGGAAAGTATCCCTGACTCAGACCTACCTGCCCACGTCCTGTTTATTCTCATTTTGGAGTCCATTTGAGTTTGTAGGCAAATTCTAATCACTGAAAACCCTGAATGGTTTGGTCAAGAACTCACTTAATCAAGCAACGGCGAGCAGCGAGCGTCCGGAAGGGGAACAGAGGTATTCACGAAGCATTTACTTACTATGTTGATTACTATTTCAAGCACCTCGCTGTCCTTCTCGAGTCTCGATCTGTCTCTGCCAAAACTATTCTCCCACATACCATACAAAACATTTACCGCCACTTCTCTCTTTCACATCACCATATCTTTGCAGACCTTAGTGGGCCTTTACTACGCTCAACTCGGACAAACATTTTGAAGCTTCGGCTACCTCATCATGCCGTCTACTGTCTTCAAAGCCTTTCTCTTGCTTACCAACTTTGCCTTCCTAGTATAAACATCGATTGTGATTTCGAGGTCCCTCTCGCTAACGGAAGCTACAGATTTTGGCTGTCACTATTCCCGCCCCCTATCCTCTTCAACTTTCAAATACTAAAGCTATGGATTTCAAAGGTACTATACGCGATATTGAAGTTGAGCTAGCTGGCACGATCCAGGTATGTAATCAGTGCAGGGAATTTCTGTACCCCGTCAATTTTGTTCCGAAACTCATTGTTCATTCAAGGAAGTCTACACACAATTGCAAAAGCGACATCCCGAAATCGCTCTCGGCCTGAAGCCATTGGAGACGGTACCTCACCTGCCAATAGCTTGGGTTCGGAGAAAATCAAACGTACAGCCACGGTGAGGCTTTCACAAGTCAAGAATGGATGGTAGTACTGACGAGTAGCATTTAAGCCCACCAACCACTATTGCTGGCCAGGGGCGGGTCAAAATTGGCAGCCTGCCCATAGGCCAGACGCTATGTCTGCTCTCAACTACTTGTCAAATCTCGAAGCTACATGCAGCGTCGGGCACTGCTCGAGGGTCAGCTGCTACGGCCATGGTGCAACCTGGCTCTACAACCAGGTAGGACTCGCTGGTACGCCCTGATTGATTTTCCTTACGCTAAACGCTAATGCAGAGCAACCAACCTACTAGTCTCAACTGCGGCGACCTCTCTTCTGCTACTAGCGATATAGCTACTATATGCGCCTAATCGCTGACATTTCCCAATATGTGTGGGCAACAATTTTACGCTGAAGGCTACAATCTCTACGTGAAAGATGACGACTGCAACTCACCAGCGAGTTCTTAGCTTTGGCTTTGAGCAACGGCTTCTAGATCCGGGCTTGATCCCTATTGAGAGTATTTCATTGATGGTGTGCTGTATTTAAGAAGGGCATTGACTTTCGAGCTCTTGTCTTTGTAAGATATTGCTTTCCTTTGCGTAGCTTACATGTCTTACGTAGCACGCCTTTATTTGGCAACTTGGATCGCATAAAATTAAACGTTGATTTTACGATTATTTTCGAGGAAGGCGCATGAAACTGTTGTCTCCCAACTCCTCTTTCTCAATCCTTTCTTAATTTTTGCGCTGTGTAATACAACCTTAGTCTAGATACTCTTTCATCTATCTAGCATCGTTAAAAGCTCAGAAATCGGTACCACAACCGACAATGACTCCAACACAGTAACACGAATTAAACTCGTCCAACTTGCCCCTCAAAGATACACCCATATCGCTAGACTTCGATTCACAAGAATTGCATATCAAATTGCTTATAAGTATGGCAGTCATTGTATCAGAGATTTTTATTACAACCAGAAGAGAATCACTTCGGCTTTAATCTGATCTTTTTACTCTCGATATCCTCCCTACTCACGATCAATGTGCTCACTTTCAATCCAAACTCCAAAATGAACCGACGTCGTCTTAACAGTTTCCCATATTCGAAACCCACAATGCCAATAGTTCAGGTCACTCAAAAGATGCACGTTCAAACGACAAGTGCTCGTAAGAATTTAGATATTGTAGCATTGACAATTTCTCCCTTAGATGATAGAGAATAGCTTCGCATGAACCTCGTCACCTCACCCGATTCGCCTCACCCTTTTTCTCAACCCCGCCCATTCCCAATGCACAAATGCAGACCCGGATCCCAAAAACGTTATAAGAAAATTAAAAAGGCCTTATTTCTCCTCCTATCCATCTCCCCTTCACCTCGCCCCTCCCTCTTTTCAGAATGTCGTGAAGGTGTTCAAGTATAAACGCTCTCTGTATACTGATTAAGCTGCAGCCCCCTCTCGGCCATCTGTGCATCCTTTAAGAAGTCCAACGGCATCCAGACAAGATGACCTTTGATCTGGTCTAGCTTCGCGCGGATTTCTTGTGGAGGGATCATTTTGTCGTAGATGTGGCCTGATTTCGTGCCTTTGGGTGGGAGGAACTTATCGTAGTCGTCGAAGTTTTTGACTATTGCACAATCAGCACATTAACATTGCAAGTAAGAAAAAAAAGGGGGGGGAGAGGGTCGGTGAGAACTTACCAAAATTGTCAGGATCGGCGTGAAACAACTGTCTGAATATCTCCGTGTTCTTGGTGGCTCGTGATGTCCACATATCCCACACCAGATCACTGAGCGGATCGGCGACGAACTCGAATGTTTCGCCTTCTTGTGGGTCATTCGGGACATCAGGTGGTTGTGCGTTAGGATCTTTGCTTGCGTCTAAATCCTGCGGTAGCAAAAGGCCAAGATGTTCTCTCCAAAGATATCGTCTCAAAGTCGCAGCATGATATCCAGCTTCGTATGGCTGGCCGTCCATCGTGCTTGGTAGGGTCTTGGTGTCCGTCATAACAATAGACAACTCGCTATCATGGATACCCAGCTGAGAACGATCATTCAGATTTGAACTTCCGCATATAACAGTCTTGTCGTCAGCAATGAGGATTTTTCCATGGATGTAGAGTTCTTCTTGAATCCATTTGTCAGCTTCGCTTTCCAGATCACCTTCCCATTTCTCATCTACAAGATTCGGTTGGTCGAGCATTGCGTTCTTGGCTACGCTATCCGTACTTTCAGGTTCACGGTTTGCACCCGCTGCTTCAGCTTGAGCTTCAAATTTACGCTTCGCGTCGGTTTTCTTCTCCGTTGACTCGTCCCCGGAGTCGTCACGTGGGTCGATGGCACCTTTCTTGCCCATGTGCTTGTCAGCTCCTTCGTCTTGGTCTCTCGAGCCGTGGATACCAGAATCCATGATCTCTTGTGCTTGTGCTCGCTGGACTTCTTGGTATTTGACTCCAGATTTCTCTTCTTGTTTCTTCATTGCTGGTGTGATGTTTAGTCGGTCATATGATCTGAGATTGAAGAAGAAAATGTGTTGCGTTGGATCCACGCCTTGAGCTCTGATCTGCTCGAAGATAGAATGCTCTCCTCTGAGGATAGACTTGTATTGATAGTCCATAATTGCTCTCGTGCCCATCGCAGCATCTTCTCGGAGGTCGCCCGCGAATCCCGGAATCGCTGGGATGAGAGCAATAACACGGAATTTCCTGCCTTCTTTTCCAGCTCTGACCACTGCGTCCACGATAGCCCTGCCAATTGTGTTCTGAATGGGTGCTTGCTGATCACCGGTTGCCGTGATGAAGAATTGATTCTCGATGTATATGTAATGTTGAGCATTCCCGATCACCTCTCTGTATGCGTTCTGAATACTGTGCTCAGTGAGGATACCGCTCGACCAATCGCCGCTGCTTCTGACAATCTGGGCATGGACAGTGCCCTGCTGCTTGCCAAATGTTTTGCCGGTCAGAGGTGACATTGGGTGATGAATATAGTCCCCGACGGGATGTTTCGGTCTTTGAACTCCAACCAAGTCCTCATCTGGGCCCTCACGGCCCTCCAGCATCAGCCAATCATACCTTCCATCTCGTTTATACTTGTCACGTTTCACGAAATTCCATCGAAGTACGAAGTGTTCCGCGATGTCGTAGACGCAATCACCGACGACACCCATGGCAACGTCGTGCCATGGCATACGTCCATATTCGGCTTTTGACAATTCATTCGATTTCCAGTCGGCAACTGTCTGGAAGTCCATGACACGATTATTGTTGAAGTCTTGTCCAGGCCAGATTTCGGTTGCAACGCCTGCAGGGTGAACATCAGCTAGTGGATGCTGGTGGTTGTCCCATCGTCCGAAACACAGATCTAGTCCGCCAATAAAGGCAACATCATAGTCAATAACAATGAACTTCTCATGATGTGCCCAGTAGAAAGTCATATCTGCAGCGTTCTCGAGGACATTATGATCGGGATGACGCATGATAACAATGTTACCATGTCCCTTGGTTCCTTTGGGGCAGAGAGCTTGGAGGGCGTGCTTTGTGTGAGCAGAATTGCAGGTAATAGCAGCCTAGGTATTATTAGCTACCTGCAATACCAAGTCTCTGAGTAAAACGAACCTCGACTTCACGATACACAATGACGAATATCTTCACACCCTCCTCGGCCTTTCTCTTCAATATCTGGTCCAGACGCCATTCCTGGTTGTAATATGGGGGCCTTCTCATGAACAGTTCTGGGGATAGCCACCAATCTGCAATGTAGATAGTCTCCTTCGCACGTTCGAGCGCAATGGAAACAGCCTGAGGTGATATTAGCATGCTATCGGCGGCCAATATCCAGTGGTACATACCCAGTAGTAATCTCGTCCGTCAACGTACCACTTGATGTTGTTTCCAGGTCTCTCGGGTGCAAAAGAATGAAAACGATGCGACTCCGCAATCTTTGTTCTCTTGTCGTCGGTAACCTTCTCGTGTTCCTCGTCGTGGCGGTGGTTAGGATTGACCTTGATTTTCGTTAAAGACGATTACAAACCTATGGAGCAAGGGGATGAACTCACCAGATTTGCCAGCTTTCCAAGTTCATGTCTTGTGTGAGTTAGCGATGAACATTTCATCGATGGGCTTACATACTTCTTGTGGATCAGTCCAACTTTGAGATCGTACAGCTTCGTGTCCCTGAGCTTTTCTCGCAACCCTTCGAAGGGATGCTTCATCTTCTCCTTCAAATGGGAAGGATTCGTACCTCCATCTGCAGGAGCTGTAGTAGACATAGCGATCGTTTTGAGGTCTCACGAGTGAGACAATGAAGTCTTTTGAGGTCGCAGAATAGTGTATTGTGCACGAAGTGATAAGTAAATCAACAAGCAGGGCTGGGGAAAGAAAATACCAGGAACGAAGGGCAGAACCACTGGGAATGAGAAAATGGTTCTTAGTGGGGAGGTGAATCCTTGCGGGGTCGGTTTGGGGTGATACTTGATTGTTCGATGCCCAGCCTTACATGACGTCAAGGTTGCAGATTGTGCCGAACTCAAAATCCCCAAGAATTAAGGTTATCTGTGTATGCAAGGACACAACAATAACTCAAGGCCATTAATGGACCCTGGTATGCGGCATGGGATCATGATTGTGGCCTAGAGATACTCGTGTCGCCTTGCTTCACCTAGGTACTGTACAGTACTGTACCTACTTCAATGGCCTTATTCGGCAATGGGCCGATCATCACGTGAAAAACTGACACGACATGTCCTCCTTTATGGTCAGTTCTGCAGGTCATCCCATACTTATGGCGTTAACTTGACTTGCCAAACTTGTAATTTGATGCCCTAAATTTAAAACTCCTACAATATATCCAAGTTGCCGCACTGGTCCCATAAGCTGCAAAGAACATAACCCAGACACCGTAACATGCCAGTTCCCAAGAGTGTATGTAGAGTCTAGAAATGCTCTATTTCTATTTCATCATGATGCACGCAATAATATGATGCCTATGGCCTCTAGGAAATAGGCCTCCAACTCCATCAGGTGATGCAGAATTCATCCGGGAGCGGGGGTTACCGAGGCCCAGATTTTTAAATTCCAAACGCTGACCCTAAAGGATATCTCTCTTTCTTTAGAGAAAAGAGAAATCTGGTATTGGTCAAAATTGCAATTTTCTGACACAATACCTTCTGCCATGTCAGATCCTTAGAAGTTACCATGCTTGCCATAGTTGCCATCAAAGGTACGACCATATATGCCAAGAACACTAGTTCGAAGCACTTGCATTAATGCCCCTTGTGATACTTTGATGCTGCTCATTTGTCTTATGAAGCTCTGTCTATAGCTGAGGACGAGAGTCGTGTTTAAGTATCCGAACCCCACTGGAGTTGGAACCTCTGAGATTGGGTTCGAGTGATGCCGATTTTTCTGAGAGCCAGCCCCGCGGCGATAATCGCTTCTCTCAAACAAGAAAAATAGTAGGATGTTCGAATCTGTTTCCGAACATCACTGTTATTGATTGTTAGATGGTCGAGATGGTGTTTTGGAGGACACCGTCAGGTTGAAGCGACCGACGCGGCCGGCCCAAGGCTTAAAGGGGAAGGAGCGAAGCGCTAACCCGATTAGTAATGGGGGCAAGGCGTTGCGATAGAACTATCGAAGTGAAGATACGCCAGCTCAAGCCACCTATACACTTCAATTCTTTTCAAGCCTTGACGTGCAGCTTCTTCACTTGAATGCGCAATGGCGCCTCTTGTGGATAATCCGTTGATAGAATCTGCCACTTTGCATAACCCATGTTCGTATACCTCCCAGTGCCCCAGGACTAAAAAATCTAATCTTCCTCCTCAGTGCCACTTTACCTGCATACATACGTCTGGCCCTTTGCGATAATTTGGCCCATTTTTCTGCGGTACTATCTTTCCGAAGAGCTATACACAAAGCATATCAATGGCCAGGAATGGACATTTGTCTGGTGCGGGTCGATCATTACGGCGCAAAGTTTGACGTGGTTATGTACTAAATGGAACGTTAACCTCAAATCACTCTTCACATCGGTTTCCGCCACGAAAGTCGAAGATGCCAAACTCGTCAAGGTCATTCCTATCACAAACGCCGGGTCTTCCGAAATCTGCAAGATCGATAGGGACAACGTAGGTATTGGAATAGTTCATAGGTGGGAGCGATGCTAACACATGTTAGGCTGGGGGCAAGAAAAACGTCTCATTTCTCTTCCAAAAACGACGTTTTCTTTACGATTCCGAAAAGAACTCTTTCTCCCCTCTTTCCTACGCAATCGATGCAGAACCCAAACCATTAATCGGAGATTTCCAAAAATCTAGGGGTTTAACCACGGCGGCAGAGATCTCCCGAATCTATCAGCATTATGGCGATAACACCTTCGACATTCCAGTCCCTACTTTTACGGAGCTTTTCAAGGAACATGCGGTGGCTCCTTTCTTCGTTTTCCAGATCTTCTGTGTGGGATTATGGATGTTGGATGAGTACTGGTACTACTCTCTCTTCACTCTTTTCATGCTTGTTGCATTCGAAAGTACGGTTGTGTGGCAACGCCAGCGGACTCTCAATGAATTCCGAGGAATGAGCATCAAGCCATACGAGATTTACGTGTATAGAATGAACAAATGGGAGCAAACTCATAGTGACAAGTTACTTCCGGGAGATTTGGTATCCGTTGGCCGCACGAAGGAAGACAGCGGAGTGGCATGCGATATGCTCTTGGTTGAAGGCAGCGCGATTGTGAACGAAGCCATGTTGTCAGGAGAAAGCACACCACTTTTAAAGGACTCGGTTCAGCTTAGACCTGGTGATGCGACCTTGGAACCAGAGGGCCTTGACAAAAACGCTTTCCTGTATGGTGGCACCAAAGTCCTCCAGATCACGCACGGCAACACCGAAGAGGCAAGACCCAAGGTCGCGTCCGGCGTCTCTTCTCCTCCCGATGACGGTGCCCTGGCTATTGTTGTCAAGACTGGATTTGAGACGTCTCAAGGAAGCTTAGTTCGAACCATGATCTATTCCACCGAACGTGTGTCTGCCAACAATGCCGAAGCTCTTCTGTTCATTCTGTTCTTGTTGATATTCGCAATTGCAGCTTCTTGGTATGTGTGGGATGAAGGTGTGAAGAAGGACAGGAAACGATCCAAACTTCTCCTGGATTGTGTCTTGATCGTCACTAGTGTCGTACCACCGGAACTTCCAATGGAATTGAGTCTTGCAGTTAACACCAGTCTTGCAGCTCTAAGTCGCTATGCCATCTACTGTACGGAACCTTTCCGCATTCCTTTCGCTGGACGAGTTGACGTCGCTTGCTTTGATAAAACCGGCACTCTCACAGGTGAGGACTTGGTTGTCGAGGGTATTGCTGGTCTCGGTCTCGGTCGCTCCGGTACAGACACACCTCGTGAGACTTATGGAGCACACAGCCACATTACCCCTGTCTTAGAAGCCGGCCTCGAAACGACCCTCGTCCTAGCTACCGCGCACGCTCTTGTTAAATTGGACGAAGGCGATATTGTTGGAGATCCCATGGAAAAGGCAACTTTAACTTCACTTGGCTGGACGCTTGGCAAAAACGACACCCTCACAAGCAAGGTTCCAAAGGGCGCAAATATTGCTTCAGCGTCGAACAGCGTTCAGATCAAACGTCGATTCCAATTCTCATCCGCTCTGAAGCGCCAAAGCTCCGTTGCGACGATCACTGCTCAACACTCGGCTACTGGTAAGAAGATTAGAAGCACCTTTGTCGGTGTTAAAGGCGCTCCAGAGACCATAATGAAGATGTTGGTCAAAGTCCCCGCAGATTATGAGGAGACATTCAAGTACTTCACCAGGAAAGGATCTCGTGTTCTCGCGCTCGCGTACAAGCATCTCACTATTGACTCCGAGCTTGGATCTGGCAAGATCAACGAACTGAAGCGAGAAAATGTGGAGTCCGAATTGAGTTTTGCTGGGTTTTTAGTCCTGCACTGCCCTCTTAAAGAAGATGCTAAGAAGTCTGTCCAAATGCTCAACGAGAGTAGTCATCGTGTGGTCATGATTACTGGGGATAACCCTCTTACTGCCTGTCACGTAGCTCACGAGGTCGAAATCGTGGACAGAGATGTCCTGATTCTAGATGCTCCTGAGCACGACGATACGGGAGAGAAGTTAGTTTGGAGAAGTATCGACGACCACATCTCCATCCCCGTTGATCCTACAAAGCCCATTGATCCAGAGATTATCAAGTCAAAGGATCTCTGCGTTACTGGCTATGCACTTGCGAAGTTCAAAGGTCAAGTTGCTCTATCTACGATCTATCGCTATACCTGGGTTTATGCTCGAGTATCCCCAAAACAAAAAGAGGAAATCCTAATGGGACTCAAAGATCTCGGATATCATACTCTCATGGCTGGTGATGGTACCAACGACGTCGGCGCCCTCAAGCAAGCTCACATCGGTGTGGCATTGTTGAATGGCTCGCAAGACGATCTCAACAGAATCGCAGAACATTTCCGAAATACTAAAATGAAGGAAATGTATGAGAAGCAATGCCAGATGATGAACCGGTTCAATCAACCAAGCCCGCCCGTACCAGTCATGATCGCTCACCTTTACCCACCTGGACCTACGAACCCTCACTACGAGACTGCGATGAAGCGAGAAGCAGAGAAGAAGGGCATGGCCGTGGCTCTCAATGAGACTGCCGCCGAGAAATCAAATAGCATTGAAACTATTACTACGCCGGGTGCGCAGGCCATCATTGACGGTAGACATCATAAACAAACTGAGGCCCAAAAGAAGGCTATGGGCTTAGCAGAGAAATTCACGCAAAGTATGACAGAGATGGAACTCGATGAGGAACCGCCAACTATCAAGCTTGGTGATGCCTCCGTTGCTGCACCGTTCACCAGCAAACTCAGCAACGTCATTGCAATCCCCAACATCATCCGGCAAGGACGGTGTACGCTTGTAGCGACAATCCAGATGTACAAGATTCTCGCCCTCAATTGCCTCATCAGCGCTTACAGTCTTTCTGTTCTGTACCTAGAGGGTATCAAGTTTGGAGATGGTCAGGTCACTATTAGTGGAATGCTTATGAGTGTCTGCTTCCTATCCATTTCTAGGGCAAAATCAGTTGAAGGTCTCTCAAAGGAACGTCCTCAGCCTAACATCTTCAACTTCTACATCATTGGATCTATACTCGGCCAGTTCGCTATTCACATTGTCACCCTAATCTATATCGCTCGCTACTGCGACAAGCTTGCTCCGTAAGTGCTCAACTCCATTGATATAGCTAGTTCTGACCCTTTGTAGACGCAGCGAGGACGTTGACCTTGAAGGAGAGTTTGCACCGTCTTTGCTGAACAGTGCTGTGTATCTATTGCAGCTCATTCAACAAATCTCAACTTTCGCCATCAACTACCAGGGTCGACCCTTTAGAGAGGCGCTTTCAGGTATTTTTTCCAATATATTAGTCCTTGAATTGAAGCTAACAATCCTCTCAAGAAAACCGAGGAATGTACTGGGGTATCCTAGGTGTCTCCGCAATTGCCTTCTCTTGCTCGACCGAATTCATTCCCGAGATCAACGAGAAGATGCGCCTGGTTCCCTTCACGTCGGAATTCAAGACAACCATGACACTTACTATGATCGTTGACTATGTTGGCTGCTATGTAATCGAGAAGACGCTGAAAGCATTATTCAGTGACTACAAGCCCAAAGACATTGCGATCAGAAGACCTGATCAGCTCGCCAGAGAGCAGAAAAGAATTGAGGATGAGAGGCTAGAGCAGATCAGATTAGCTGAAGAGAAAGCCGCCAGGGAGGTCGAAGAATTAGAGAGAAAGCTGGCAGAGAAGAGTCGAACTTAATATGTGTAAGTTGAGCATTAGACTGTAGTATAGAATGCATCTTGGGTCAATACATATTCTATCGGCACTTCCTGCACGAAACGGGTGTCGAGACCAGGTGTGACATGCTGGGACCGCTTGGGACCCCACCCTCTCTTCCACCTGAAAACATTGCATTTGTGATTCCTCAACCTCACAAAACACTCATTCATCATGATTCACATGCGGATCAACAATCATTGTGCGTTCCCATATCCGGACGAATATGCCTCACGAGCAAACGAACGTCATGGCACATCAACTTTGTTCGAGCGTGAATTTCGTTCCGCTGCCAAGCCCAAAAATCAAGGTCGAGCAAGTGGAGAGCTCGACGCGCGACTCTGCTGAGCACAAACAGGCTTTCATTCCTTTTGAACGTGCCATCGATATCTCCATCTCAAGTTTGGAGTAGTAAATCAGCAATAGCAATTGCTTCAGAGACGATGGTTCAATGGAGGAGAATCTTTGGGATGGATGGCAGGTACGTTGGAGCTGAGACTTCGGTGCTCTACGCATCCTGCTTGACCCAAAGCTTACGAATTCAATTCAGTACGGACCAGCACCGTTGGAGAGATGAAGCTCGTCGACTACTGCCTACCTACCATGAGGATGCGATCCCGTCCGCTATTCCAGCTCCCGATGTCACGAAGGTCGCGTTGCGTCTGCGATACCTGATAGAGGAGAGCGTTCCGTGCGAATTGGAGGAGACAAAAATCACAGAGAGCCATAGTCGTATCATTACAAATGCGGTTGTGAAGGCTGCGAAGGAAGCTGGAGGGAGGGAATATGGTGCTTGTGTGGTGTATTGTTTGTTGGTGAATAAGAGGTGGTTCAAGAAGCAAGCTATGCTGGAGCTGTGGGATGCGGACTTGCATAACATTAGAGCGACGGCTTGTGAGGTTATTGCGAAGCAGATGTGAGTTGAATTTGTCGGTGGCTAGGAAGGAGACTGACATTTACTAGAATCGAGACTGAGGATAACCAGGACTATTTGCTGCAGGATGTCTTGCTGAGACGTTATTCTATTATGATCGATGGCGAGCAGACTGCACCAGCGAACGTTATTGAGCGTGCTGTAGATCTACATGCTCTGAGAGTTACAGGCTCGTCCGGATATCAGAAATGCGTCAACTATCTCTGGAGAGGCTGGTTGGTGCAGGATGAGAATGATCCGAGCACGTTCGTGGACTACAAGAAGAAAGACAACACTTCGTTTTGGCAACACGTCGACCCCGATAGAATGCGAGCGCCAGTCTACCAAAATGCTACCCAAGTCATTTTCTCGATCGTTTATCTAGGCTTATACACTGGCGCTATAAATACTGTCAATCGGACTGGAGATCTAGATGTTGTGGAGATCATTCTCTATATTTTCACATTTGGATTCATATGCGATGAGTTTTCCAAGTGGTGGAAGGTCGGACGATTTTACATTGGGTTTTGGAACATCTTCAATATGGTTCTCTACACTTTGCTTGCGACTAGTTTGGTTACGAGATTCATTGCGCTCAGCCATCCGCTGGAGGATGAAGATGGGCAACGAGAGAAGTTTAATGAATTGAGCTACAATTTCTTAGGTGAGCTACTCAAATCATTTTTATGCTGACGAATTCCTGACTTAATAGCTTTTTCTGCACCTATGTTTTGGATGAGATTGCTCTTGTATCTTGACAGTATAAGATTCTTTGGTGCCATGCTGGTAGTGCTGAAAGTCATGATGAAGGAATCACTCATCTTCTTCGCGCTCTTAATCGTCATCATTGTTGGATTTTTGCAAGCATTCATTGGCATGGACAATGCAGACTCAAATGCAGATGTAGGCATGTCTCGCCCGAATCTCGTCCGCAACTAACAGTTTCTAGGCTACTGTATTTATACTTCAAGCAATGGCAAACGCTGTGATGCAATCGCCCGACTTCTCTGGCTTCGACAACTTCTCGCCGCCTTTCGGCATCATCCTCTATTACATTTTCACTTTTTTGATCATGGTTGTTTTACTGAACATACTGATCGCTCTTTACAATTCTGCCTACGAAGACATCACCGACAATGCTATAGACGAATATATGGCTCTGTTCTCCCAGAAGACGATGCAATTCGTCCGCGCCCCCGATGAGAACGTCTTTATTGCGCCTCTGAATCTCGTCGAGATATTTTTCCTAATCATTCCCCTTGAATGGTGGCTACCACGCAAAACATACGCTAAACTTAACGATTATGTTATGGCATTTCTCTACAGTCCATTACTGCTCGTAGCAGCATGGTTTGAGACCAGGAGTGCAAAAATGGTGAAAAGTAATAGGAAAAGAGGAGAGGAGGATGATGATACGGTTGAGGAGTGGGAGCAAATGGCTGGCGACATCGATTTTGAGAGCGAGGGATGGGACAAGAAGGTTGCGGCGGCGAAGCCCAATGTTGAGGAGGATCAGGCAACAAGGGCTGTGAACGAACTAAGGTCGGAAGTCAACGAGTTGAAGGAATTGTTGCTGCAACTCGTCAAAGACAAAGGTGCTCGCAATGGATCTTAAGGTCTTCACATATGATACGGAGTATACCATGATTTTGTATTGTCAGAGGGAATCTGTTGGATTATGAAGAGCATGGGACTATAGCATAGCTTAAGGATTGTACAATGTTCGTGTTTTTTTTACGCGTGTATTGCATTGGTGATGCTTACTTGTTGGCAAGTGCCACAGAATGGCGTTGGCTCGTTTCGTCTGAGGGCCAGATATTATGTGAAACGTGTCAGCACGCTTCGAGAATTTTCGCATTAATTTCAAATTAGTTTCCAAGTCCTTGCATTAGTGATTACCAGAAGACGACCATTACTATTTCGAGCTCTTTCCTAGGATCCCACTAGATTCAAGGTCATGGAGTATTCAAACTAATGTACTTACTTTCCTAGATGTTCGCCACACTACTTACATCTTCAATTCTTCCTTTCTTGCAATACATTTCGCTCTAGCTGCAACATCTCTTCCATATTCGATTATCAAGCACATCTTCCCTGACAAAGCATGGCGGCTTGTTTCACTCAGCACATAACTTCCTTATACCTTTGAATGCGAAGGTTGATTAGATGTTATAGCGAAACTTCTACTATAATCCTTTCTATATTTTTGTCGTCTTTTCACTACGATAAGTTTGCTGTTTCGAATGATATACCTTCCGTCCTTTTGGTTGGTCGACAGCATGGTCTCCTCTTGGCAATGTGGAGTTTTGCCGCTTGCAGCGCGAATTCCTTTGCGATGGCATCAAAGGAAGTTCCGAGACCTGGCACTTAGCGATTCTTAGTGTATGGTACTTAAGATCTTTGCTTAAGCAATGTCGTCGAGACGGACAATAGGGGACTCTCGCCGCTTGCAGCCTATATCGTCTTTGCGATAACAACAAAGAAGACCTTGAGCATACGAACTTGGTTATTTGTGGGTTTTAAGTTCTTGTTCAATATCCACCATTAAGCACTGCCAATTGACACATTGATAAACCGACCACAAAATGGACCGTTTCCCTTTTCCAGGAAGTGGCCCTCAACCTCGCAGTGAGCCACGTCGTCCTCGTCAAGTGAAAAGTGGCCAAAGCGCTTCTCAAAATGATTACAGCGATGCAGAGCGGTTCGCTCGGACAGATGCTGAAATGGCTATGCTTGACTGTGACATCAATGCTTACGGTGCCGAGTTCCATACAGCTATTCAAGGACACAACGCAGGAGCTTCAGCGACCGATCAGCATGTCCAAAACTTTCAGTGGGCCACCCCTCCAGCCTCTCCCAACGGCCGTCGAATCAGGGCTAATGCTCATCTGATGCAAGCGAGACTGGGTGCAGATCTGGGCCAGAAACCAATTGATATATTGTTGGAAAACGATAGCACACTTCACAACTTTCTGGATGACCTCACCGCTCTCAGACAATGGTGGGGAAGTAATCGCAGCGAATGGTTTCTTCGACGCCAAGAGATAATCTCAATACAAAATAGCATTGATGCTCTAGTGGTGCAATTAGGAGGCAAAAGAAATATCGATACATCTCCTCGTGCAGGCACCAGAAAGCAGTACTATTTGCAAGTTGAAGTTGTGAACTCGAGGCTAGAATGGTTCAAAGAGAGTGAGAATCTGATGGGGATGGTCGAGAGAAGACTCAGGGAGATCCAGGTGCTGACGGAAAACACCATCCAAAACTTCCGCAACGATCCTATGAGCCAAGAGTGGGTTCCTCCTGCGGGATTCTCGCTTGAGCCGAATCTGCAGCTTTTCCACTTCGACGAAGGAAGGGTCAAATGGTGGGATAATGGCAAGGGGTATCCGGAATGGGCCCAAAGCGTCAGAATGTACTTCGTTCGCAGTCTGAATGAGAACAGTTACAAACGGCACCTTAGAGAAGAAAGTCTTGAGCTTGTAAATCAAGCTATCTCCGACGTGAGACTTCAATGGAGAATCTTCGGAGATCCGGACGACCTTGCAAGGGAGCTTGTTGCTGAGTGTGATATGCTTAAGACGCAATTGAGATATGAGAAAGTTTCACGAATAGCTACCACTCAGGTGCTTCAACACAGAAGGCGCATTGAGGAACTTGAGGCAAATATAGCAACTACACAGGGGCTCAAAGCTGTAAATGCGGACTATTTGGCAATTCTTAGGCGCGACAAAGAACGACTAGAATTCGAGATCAGGCTTTTAGGACGTGAAAGAACGAGAGATCGCGAGATACGAGAGATGGCAAGAGATATCGAGCAGTCGATTATTCTCTATCCTAAGAATTCTAGTTACTACCGTCGTCAGCTAGACTTCATTCAGCACTTTTACATGATTTGTCATATCCACTTCCAGCACGCAAAATACGTTAACACATTCTTAACAACACTTCAGGATGACGCTCTTCAGCAGTCGGATAGAGATACTATCATGCAAATGATCGTCGAACATCATGCCCAACATAGAGAAACGCAAAACGTACTTGTAACGGAGCTGCGTGATAGGAGGAGGAACTTGTGGAATAACCAGAATTTGCAATACTTGGTTTGGCATAAATTTGAATACGAGTACGAAGACGCAGGGAATGTTGCTTATGATATCGTGGAGATATCAGCGCAGAGAAAGGCAGCTCGTGCTGCAGCTGCACCAGCAGAGGTGAAGATTAGAGAAGTTGCACTTGGAGGTGGGGTGATGTTGAACCAACCCGATCTTCCCGTAAGTTTTTGACAGTCGCCTTCACAAGTATAGAACTTTAATTTACACGATATAGGTTCGCATTACGAAGTGGGGATCTGTCAATTCCCTTGAAGATGCAGAAAAACTTCTTAAAACAGAGATCGGAGTCATCGGCGGCGACTCAAAGCCAGCAAAAGATGCGCTCCGAGATCTTTTCGTCAGTCCAGATGTAGCATCATTTTTTCAAATGACCTTCCGAATTGACCACCACCCTTTCATCGAACTTTTCAATTCGTTTACTAGAACGTCAATTGCCGAATTAGTAGTTGAGGCGTTCATCTACTACTGCTACCACGTGGGTGATTTGTTCACCATCACTTTTGACGGGAAAATATCAGCATTCGATAAGGGATGGGAATTACTTGATGAAATGCCAGTGGCTGGACCACCGAGAAAGTTCAGAGGCGTCAAGCCCGTTGGCCAAGATGATGTCGAGAGATGGTTGGTGAAGAACAAAGATACACTTCCATTGATCAGGCAAGATCGAGAGATTTCTCGGAGGGAGCTATTCGACATCATTGGGCAGAGCTTTCCGAGAATGGACGGGGAGCAATTTAAATCGGCGATGCAATTCTTCAGTAGAGCTGGGAGGATGTATAAATCGTGAGTTACTCGTTCTTCCTTTCGTCATCTATTTAGGAATTCTAACCTTTTCAGTCCAATCCAGCAACCAGAAAACGGCCCTGCTGTACTCAGAAGAATCGACAATGGCTGGTATATCGACCCTGCAACCCGCTATGTGCACACTGTCATTAAATCAGAGCCGTATTTCCCAAAACTGAGAGAGATTATGAACACTAACGAAGCTAAGGATCGTGTTGATCAAGCCAATTTGGTCAAAGCTGTTGAGAACGAAGATGAATTATTTACTGCCTTGGAACCAATTTTGGAGGTGGAGGGAGGAATATTTGGATTTGGAAAGGTCATAATTACGAGGCATCGTTTCCATTTATTCTTGAGATGGTGTGATCAGCGGGGAGATTTGTTACAGTGAGTACTTCATACGATAATTTAGAAGCCTCGGGATAATGCTGACACTGGCAAAAATAGGTTGCGTCGCGATGGAGTTATTACTAAGATTTGAGTGAGCGTGATCTGATTTCTGATTTCCCTCTTTGTATGTTCGCGATCTTTATAGTATAAGTCTTCCTAGTAGTCTGGTATTTATCGTCTACGCCACATCGTTCTTGTTCACTCGATCCAAATTTTCAAATTAACTATAGTAAGATCTCACACAGTCTCTCATGCTTGCTCAAATCGTCACTGGCGTGAACACTCTCCCATTGCACTTACTCTTTTCGGAAATAGCCCTGCCATAGAAGACTTGCCGTTTTCGACCCATCTTGGTAAGGGATCCCTTCCGCTATTGTTCTATGATTCTTATTCAACACAGTCATCCTGCTTCCTCAGCCATTGCAAGTTTAGCTGTTTCGTTTATCCAATACCCCCTATCGCACAAGTGCGGATAAGTTCTTCATGTCCGACAAGTTATTCACAAGTCTAACTAAAACTGTTATATTAATTCATGAGCGTAAAATTTCTTCGTTCTGCAAATCGATGTTTGCAGTGATTGCCGAATATGGAGGTTCAAACAATAGATACTTAGTGCGCAGTTTCTTTATCAGCCTCCAAAACAGACATCCTAGGTAGTCTTTAAGCAGAGTATTAAAAGGAATTTCCCCGAGACTGTCTCAAGAGCAACGATGAATTTTAGTAGATCTGGGCTACTCTAATAAGAGGATTTAAAACGCAGATTTTGGGCATGGCGGCTACACAACAGGACCAACCGCCCTCAGTATTTACTACACCATTTGCGCAGAAATATGGTCCAGGCCCTGTGAGCCTATATGCCAAAGGCAATCTATATGAAATCAAAAGTTATCTCACGCCTATTCCTCCAGTCAGTCCTATGAGCCTTAGACCTACTGATCTTCAAAGAAGATTGGACGCAGAAGCTTATCAGAGGAAGAAGCTACGAGGCTTTACAACGAGTGAACTGATAGACCTGGGTGTAATTAGTTCAGCCAAATTGAGCTTAAACCCTTTGGACAACCCAGTCGATCCGATATTTTCACAGAGTCGGTGGACAGATTTTCCACTCACCAATTTATATATCCCTGGTTACGGCACTATGCTGTGGACAGCACAGAATAATATGGTATGGTCAGCATTAAAACCCTGCTTACGGCTCGCAACACGCATATTGTCTTACGTCAATACTCATCCATGGGTAAGTGACTTTGGCTTCCCATCTATTCTCACAAGGTACTGACAAATTGCTTAGTTTGATGCATTGTTGTTAGGTCCCCGAAAATATATCGAAACCCACAGAGTTATTGCAAGGAACTTGCTCAAAGGCACGGTTCAGGAGCAAAGGTTCCGAACATTTCATCTCCGGGATCCAGGTCCCGACAACGCCCGGTCATGCCAGGTGGAGAAAAATTACATTTTGAGCCTACCATCAATGCAGGACCTTACGTTCGGTATAATGTCCGCCTATGAAATCCCACCGACCCAGAACCGCGACACGCTACTCCTCAGTGTGCTTTCACGAATCACAATCCCACGCTTGTAAGTCCCTATATTCGAATCTTTATCGCTGCCGAGCTACTTCAACCTCTACTAAATACAACACTTAATGATGGAGAGAAACTTGGTGCACAGTTCCTGGTATCAATTACTTTGGTGCATGAAATAATGCATGCATTTTACATAGCGAAGATATATAAAGACGTGCCAATACAAGAGATCCTGAATGATGCTTTTAAAGATTTCCATGAGCCATATTTCATGGACGAGCCAGTTAGCGAGCTGGGATTCTCAGCAGAGAATGTGGTACGTCCGCCCCTTCCAGAACTAGAACTTTGTTAAATTGCTGAACAGAGTATAACTCTTTAATGGCGAATTCGAGCCCCTCAAGGTACAGCCTTTTGAAGGTCCCCACCCTGGTTTTAATCTTGCCATGTTTCCGAAAAAGAAGATGAGTGGGCGCCCGATCTTAGCAGAACCTCCACTTCCAAGTATTCACACCGCGATACCTGTTCCGGTCGCTTATCTTCGGTCCCTATTTTCGAAAGATTTTTGACGTAGTGTGAGGAGTCTCGGGGATATCAGGCCGGGTCCAGTCTCAGCAGCATCATATAAGTTATCATCAGAAGATGATGAACAGTGGAAGATCCTCGACGATTCATATATTGCGGGTGCATTGCGTCTGCTTCCTTCAGCGGTAGCAATTGATCGTTTGTTAGGCCTCAACCCAGCTGAAAGGACTGTTCGTGGAAAGGAGCTGAAAGATTTGAGAGCCGCCGAGCTTACGAAAGACTTCCAGAATAGTGAAGAAAGCGTACTGACGGTAATGCACCAAAGTGAGATCGTTGAGAGGCAGTGGCGAATACTAGAATATACTTCAAATGTTGAACTCTTATTGTTACATTTGGACACGCTTATGAAGACTCAGGGTGATCTCCTGACTACTGTGGGTCTGCTCGAGCAGCAGGAGGAAGATGTGAAAGGTGAGATCACCTTTCCCTACCTTTAAAAATAAGACTAACCATGTGACATAGTTCCCATACTGAATTTATACAACCGCAACCGCGAAATAAGACGAGTCATCTCCCGGTTTCTGGCCTATGGGTCCTTGACCCCGGAACAGAGCAATAGATTCCAAGACCATGTTGTCAAACTCGCAGCTATGAGAGCGACTCTCTCGTCGACGGACACCAAACCGTTCGGCTCAAGTGATGCTGAGGAGCAGAAACAAATGAACGATAGCGATGACACTGAGGACAAATTACTGAACAGCCTTCCGCCACTCGCTACCACAACCGGCGACAGAGCTCTCTGCCTAACAAACTGCGAAGTACTACTCAACTCACTCGGCTGTAAAGTGCTTATTAAATCTATGGCCAAGGTTATGGTTGGTTATGTAGCTACGAAGATGTCGATTGAGACTCGGCGAGAATTGATACTGTGGGGTCAGCAGACGTTGAACGTGTTGACGATTCCTCCGTTGGAGGTGCCAAGGGTGCAAATGTATAAAGCAATGGCTACTATGGCATTACAGCAGCTTGAGGATGAGGCAAAGAAGAGACCAGCAAGATATGTGGCTGTTTCTTGTGGACATACTGGAGCGCTGAGAACTCTCATCCCATAGCGGCTGGTGGCGGGGGCTTCGAGTCGAGTCGAGCTGTGTTCTTAATATTGTTAAATATAGAATGATTTATTTTAAGACGGAAGTACATGCTCAAATCTTCCTGCAGTACTTCCTTAGTGTACTATACTTCATTGACTCAGCAGATGATTTCATAGCTTGCGAAGTAGGTGCCGCCTCGCTTAAATAAGGGATGGGCTCGTTCCAGGTTTCAGCCACTGATATTTGGACAGCTGAGCTTAAAATATAGGGACTTCATCGCTAAACCTCAGGTTGTCAATCGCTATATTTCAGCGTATTGATGACGCAGTGAAGAAGCTCGCAATGGAATGCATTACATCGCAAGACTTGCTAAGACGCAATTTCCTTCTATAAAGTGCGACTAAGAATCGATTGCATGCGAATTGTTTGAATGTGATTTCGTTGTAGTGAGAAATGTCGTAAAAGAATACTTTTAGGTTCTGATAATCTCTTTCTAGCAGATTGTTGAACACTGCCCGCCTTTATGAGTGTCTGTTTCTCTCACCAGAGTTTGAATATCAATGCCTGCCGCGGCTCAAGAGAAATTGCCTTTATCATGTCTAATTACCCAACATTTGCTCCAACTTCATATAACCCACCAGCGCCATAGACAACGCCAAGGACTCGAAGAAAGCAGCATGTAAAGCTCCCGCCGCCTATTTTGTCTAATTCAAAACGATAGTACTACTCCCATTGACATTGAGATTCACGTCACCAGTTCCAACAATTTTCTTCAGCTTGACTTCGCCCGCAGGCTCGCTGTTAAGCTGCAAGAAATTTCCCTTAATCAGGTCCGCTGCCTTCTCACCAATAGCATAGGCAGGCATCTGCGTGTGTCCTTGATTTAAAAGCGGCATCACACTTGTATCAGCGACTCTCAAGCCCTGCACGCCTCGAACTCGAAGTTCGGCGTCAAGGACTGCCATTGGGTCGGAATCTGAGCCCATCTTGCAAGTGCCGCCGGGATGGTAACCTAAGAAATCAGTCTGCGTTCGATCGTGAACAATTGGGGGAAGGGTAACTTACAAGTGGTAGCATTTTCCTTCACGAAAGGAACCCAATCTTCTCTTGTGGTATGCTTATGATGCGCCAACGTCTTCGGCCAGCTTCCGTCAACTATGTCTTTAGTACCCTTCCCTTGTGTAATAATCTCGTTAGCGAATCTGCATGCTTCGCTCAAGACTACGACGTCGAGCTCTTCAGCTAGGTAGTTGTTATTCACAACCGGGTTGTCTTTCGGATCAGCGGACTTTAAGGTTACAGCCCCGCGTGACTTGGGAGCAAACAACTCAGCGATGAGAGAGAACGTGTGAGTGTTTTCGCCATCGGGATAGTCGGTGTATTGTTTGGGACCACCATAGCATTCCGTGTTAAAGAACTCGATGTTGGGTTGTGCAGGTGTGAGACCCATTGGATCTCTACCTTCCTTCCTCGGTGCGTTCTTCCAAGCTGGTTCGGAAGCTAGGCGTTCGTCAAGACGAGCAAAGCCGACTACACCGAAGGGGAACGTTGATAGTGGGCCTCGTTTCTCTTCCTTCCATTGGCGATAAGCTTCTCCGAGGGCATTGGGCTTGTAGAGAAGGTGGTCTTTTGTCAGGTGTGGCTTGGTGGTTAAATAGAAGATGAAGACAATCTTGGGATTTAGTTAGTACTATTTTTTCTCGGTAGATTTAAGGGGGGGCTTACGAGATGGTCCATCAGGTTCTTTCCCACGCCGGGAAGGTCGACTTTGCAGTCGATCCCGTGATTTGCGAGCTCGGATTTTGGTCCGATACCAGAGCGGAGGAGAATGGTTGGAGAACAATAAGCTCCACCGCTGACGATTATCTCCTTCCTAGCCCTGATTTCTCGTTCTCTCCCGTCTTTTTCTAGCACTTTCACTGCTGTTGCTCTGACATTGGAACCTGAGCCTTCAAGAATGACCTTGTCGACGACTGTCTCTGTCTTAATCGCCAAGTTTGAACCTTTATTTAGCAGATAGTTGGCAGCCGTTGTCCTATCTCCTTTATAAACCGTTCGGGGGGCATGACCACAACCATGTGGGTTATCTCCTGTCGTGAACATGTCTTCTTGAAGTGCTAGACCCTGAGATTCCATAGATTCGAGAATCATGTTTGAGATGGGAGCCTGCACTCATGAGCAACATGAGTAAGAATATTCTCATTAAGCAGAGTCTTCTGGGCTTCTTACTAGGTCATGAGGCTCAATATCGAGTGGACCGTCGTGTCCGTGAGCTGCCTCTTCAGCGTTGAACCACTTTTTTCCGTGGAAATGCTCAGCCTGTAGAGAGTCAATATCCTGCCGCAAACACTCTGACGAGGAACTAACCTTCTTCATGTATCCAAAAACTTCTTCTCCACTCCATCCTGGCATATTCCAATCATCATAGTCCTGCTTGGTACCTCGAATGGCCAGCGTGCCGTTACACCCACTTGACCCTCCAAGGAATTTTCCACGACTGACTTTGACTTGCCTTCCATTGGCACCCGGGTTTGGTTCCGTAATGATGTTCCAATCGGCTTCGGTGTCAAAATTCTTTTTCCTGTATCCCGGTGAGAGGTGCTCTGTTAGACTGGTCCACATAATTACCATCCACCTGCCATGATAGTGTTCTCTAGAAGAGAATTGTGCTGCCCAGCTTCAATGACCAGCACGGAGTTGTTCGGGTCTTCTGCCATTCGTGCTGCCACAACGGAGCCCGATGTACCGCCACTTCATTGAGGGTCAGCTAGGTTGGCCTGAGAAAAGTAGCTTGGAATATTTACCCGCACACAATATAATCATACTCGGAGCTTTCTGGCTCCAAGTTGATATGGCTTGCCATGATGAAGCTCAGATGTCGAACCGGAAGCTTTGAGAAGACAGAAAGTTACGGTGAGAAAGGTCGAAAGGGCGGTGGGGAAAACAAAGTTTTTCAAGCGCTCCAGCAATATATCGTCTTCTGGAACGACAAGGGAGCGGGCAAAAAGTCAAGATATCAACTGAGGCAACTGAGGAGCAATTGAGGAGCAATTCCAAATATCTCACTCAGCTTAGGATATTGAACCCTGATATCGCGTGTCTCAAGCACTCCATGTGGCAGTAAGTTGAAGCTTCGTCGTCGCGCTGGTTCCGCATCTATCCCTGGTATGCGCAGTCATTCCGCAATTTTTGTTGCACAACATGAAGCAGGCGTGGTTTATGAACGTGCTGATATCCAAAAAGGGGACCTCCCATCCCGTTCCAGACAAGGTTTGGATCAGCGGCAGGTCCTACGCTACCCCACACTAGCACATGAATGCGGGGTACGGTGGTAGATGGATAGGTAGACGGACCAAAGAAGGGGGACAGCACATGGCTCGCATCTCGTTGAAGGCCTTTCGCAATTGATCAAAAAGGAGAAGGTTAGTTGAAGTTTCCGCGGAAATCCTCATTGACATTGTCTTCTTTGAAGCATTCCACTTCGTCAGAGCAAGTCGGCCGCAGCTGACTTACAACACCGTCTCAACCCCGTTCGTGATGGCAAATGCACGTACAGTAAGCATGGCACTTGTCACGGACACTTCACTCGGGATTTGGATGACCGCCCATAACTTAATGTGGAAACTGGTCGCAAGCTATTTGACTTAAATTCGGTGATGAAAAAAGAATGTACGCTGCGTTATGGTTTCCGAATCAGGACAATGCTAGAGCGCTCTGTCATTCAGTAATACACAGTCATGCATGAAGCCGAGTAACAATTATTAGTATGAGAAGGATATGTCGAATTAGAGTGGCCAGTTTTCCTCTACAATTTGAGAGTCCCGATTTCCTGTCCCGATCACGCCACGTTCTTCGTAAAAGATCGGCGATCTCAGGAAAACCTTTTGCGAGGGCCGAGTAGAGCTTGGATGAGACTTGGCATGACCGATTTCTCGATGATAAGTGCATCGTAATGAAAAGCAGACATGAAGCGCAAGGAATATGTGAACCATGTAAAAGTCCAGACTCTTCCAAGAAGTTTGGTCTTCCCTACATGTCATCTTAGAATCAGTCCAACTTCTACGCTGAGGCACGAGGCTTTCACTCACAAGACGTCTTAACGCCAACTCTTCCTCCGAGGTAGATGAAGAAGTCCTCTATGCTTATGGCGATTGGCTGTAGCAAGAAGTATGTTAGTTGTCTCCGGTTGGTGGCACTACTGCTTTCAGGCATGTTCAAAGCCCCAAGATGGTGAATACAGGCTGATGCTATGAAAGCCAGATATAATTGTGTGTATCGAGAGGCCAAGCTGCCACGTCGTATCGGTATATATCGCCTTAGCACTTGATATGGCATGTTCAGTTTCTGTCAAATCACTTGTCAGTGAAAGATGCTCGGTCAGAGAGGGGCAACTGACTCTTCGTAACAGTTGATGCCAAAACTTCCCCCAAAGGTCACGGACAGTCAAAACATCTCGCAGACGTCCCATGAGAGGCGGCCAGTCGTGGGGCTTGTATAGGCCAATGCCGACCGAAAGTGCTGCAGCAAGGGAATATTGCATGACCAATACGTAGTAGCTACCCAGAGCTAGAGTCCAGGTGAAAAGCATCTGCATGGGAATGGTGTCCGAGAATAAATCTGGTGGGTTGTGTGAGTGATACAAGGATCCGCTGACAGGATACCAGTGTGCGTCGAAAAGCATATACCACATCATAGCTTTCAAGAATTCTGTGCGGACAAATGCCCTGAGGATGTCAATCTCCGATTTACTCTCTGTACATGAAGCTCTTACCACTTAGCTGTCGTGGGATTACCCGCACGGGGAACATTTTTGACCTGCCAATTCCAACCAACACCTCGCATCGCTGTGCACAAATCTGCATGCCACCCTATCCTGCCTAGGACAGATTGCGGAGGGGTCTCCTTATCATTTAATCGATGGAACTCATTGGGTGGGTGAAGGATGAAAAAGTCAAGCCAATGTAAAAGGATAAGGCTTCCCTGAATGGGTAGGAGAAAATCTTGAGCACGTGCTCCTGTGGTGCATTTCGGAATCTGCGCATTCACGTAGATCAATGCAGCAGTCACCGAGATATTACGAGCTCTTCCTTGTGGGAGGAGAGACCCAAAAATGCACGTGAAATATATACTTGGGATCAGGAACGGACGAGGAGCCAGTGGTCTTGCTGCGTCAGGAACGAACGAAAACATGGTACCGCGATGCTTGAGCCTGCATCGGTCTGTAGAATAGCGTATAGAACGAAGCAAAACACGACACGCACATAGACAAAACGAAAGGTCGCAAACTAATGCGAGGCAGATAGATATTTCTAGAGTGAGACGAGTCACGGGCGGCGGGAAGACAGGCCGATCGAAGGTCGGCGTCCTCGAGCTGCTTTGACAACATCCGTAGCCTTGCAATTTGTAAGAATTTGATACTGGCCGCTTCAGCTCGTAAGCTTCCAGGTTTAGCTCGAGTTGAAAGCATTAGCATTTGAGGTTGACAGGATGGTCACGTGACCTAACAATCACACCTGAGTTGAAGATCTACCTAATTTCGACCTCGTGGCTTGCATGCTTTTTATACAAGGGACCCTAAATCATCATCGTTGCCTCTTCGTCCTCTGCTCTTCTGAGGCCAAACTCAATTCCATTTCTGCCTCAATGACAAAACATCACCTTCTAGTTAGTGTCATGCGATGAGAACTTACTTACATACGTTCTGAGATTCAGGAAAAACAGCTGTCAGTGACTCAGTAGCTCCGGATAAGCTATGTACCTGCAAAATACGATCCTCCCTGCTTGTATCACTTTTTTATGGCACCCGAGATGCTTCTTCCGCCGAGACAGTCTCTCCACATCAATGCACAATCACCTTCTAGCTTTATATCATGGTGTATTGCTTATATATTGCTAAATACATACTACACTCGAGAGTAAAGACCGGTTGATGCATATGCTGGCAACCCACCATTGTGCGCTGGTCCTTGGACCTTGGTCGCAATGAAGTTATATAAACCGCCCTTTCCTCATTCAAAACATGTTGCTCGAGGAGTCTCAAGCACAGCAACATTCTTGCAAGATATCATTTGATCGATTTCAATTCTCTGGCACTTTTTCAAAATGAAGCTTTCTGTTGTTCTCCTCAGCAGCTTGCTTTCTTCAGGAACGGTTGTAATATCTGCCGTCGCTCACAGACATGGATCATACGTATCTACTCCGTTAGATCAGGAATTGAAAGCACAGAGAGACCTCAAAACGTGTGACGGTACAGCAGTTTATCTATTCCACTTAGCTTAAAAGGGATGCTGACGTATCTCGCAGCCTGCTCGTCGGATACTATTGTCTGTAGCCTCAGGAAGTCGAAAGTACCAGGTTATTCTCAATTAACTACATTTACTGAAATAAACCTAATCACAGGACAGGATCAGCAGCGGCGAGCGCCTTCTGCTCTTCGTACTTAAAACCCACAGTCACTATTTCAGAGACGACCAGACCACCAGCATACATACCACCAAAGTTCTCGAAACCACTGCAACCACAACCAGCACCTTTTACGCCTGGGCATACAGAACATCAGTCTATCTCCCCTCTTACCATTACATCCTATTCTGACATATTAGCCTAGCGTCGGAACAATCGTTCTCTGCGCCACCCCATCGCCAAAAATGACCTGCAACTACGCCTAAAATGAGGGAACCAACAACCTGATCGCTCAAGAGCACGCCTTTGACGACATAAACGGATTCACCTGCCAGCAACGGTGCCTGGCGGACCCAGACTGCAGAAACTTTCAGTACTTCACGGGACCAAGTTGATACTACGTTTTGCGGTATTTTCAATAAGACGATTACGGATAGACATAGAAAGTAGAATATTTCAAGCCCTTATACGTTTTATGATCGGGATTGCGCCGCTTATCAGGCTGTGAGCATTCTTGAATTTTGAGTTTCTCTTTTATCTGATCGATCTTGAACTTTTTGGGAGATTTTCGACGGAGCGTAATATGAGATATGGGAAAGCTGATTATTGCATATAACTTTTAGCCAGGCTGTCCTAGTCCTCATGGCAAGCGAAACGCTGCTACGCCGAGCGAACTCGCAACGCTGTCTCCGAGCGAGATCAGCTCTGCTTGCAGTTGCTTGATCACCAAAGCTCCTCAGGCTGTCACAAAGACTGTAATTTCATCTGTGGTTCTGGGTATCACCACTACAGTAAGTTTTGTCTCGATTCCGTTGACGAGACTGTTTTTGGCTATGATTCTAGGAGATTTTCACGAAGACGGCTTTGGCGACTTTTGTTGAGTATGGTAAGAATGATGTCACGTACACGACTAGCTGTTCTATGGTCTTGTAGAGATGCGAAGAGATTTCATCTTGCTTGTGAGGAAAAACATTTGGGACTGCCTGCTATGGATTAGGTGGCGCTTACCATGAGCTCAGCGTTCATCGATGAGGTCAAAAGGTAGCTTATGCGGGTTATCATAGTTTTGGAGTTGTTACGACCTATAGTCTACTAGTAAAGGTCCCATAGACTGACTTTGCCGTCTTTACTTCCGACTGCAATCCAATGCGCAGTCGTGGCTTTCAGTATTCTCTCTTCCTTAACTGTCAGACTTGTTGTTCGCCTCACCAACTCTTTTCCTTCCTCGTCTCCTTCCTTGGAATCGAACATCATGGAAGCAAAGGCGACAGCGTAACACCCCTCTTTATGCCACTTCAACACAGCTAATTCTTTCATGGCTTTCGCACCATAGACCCTTACTTTACTGTCCCATCCCGCAGTAGCGAATATTTTGCCATCGTTTCTCATTTTCAGACTCTGCTGCCCTGCATGACCCGTCTTGAGGATCTTCAGTGGCACATCGTCGCCTGACTTGATCACAATTTCGGCCGAAGCTGGAATGGGATGCTTGGCAATGAGAGCATCGGCTGAAGACGTTAAGTAAAAGTCTTTCGCGGGCGAGACATCGAGAGAGAGAGTAGGTTGGGTGTGAGCTTGTGTCCTGTAAAGCGCCTGCCAGGTGCTGTCAGAGAGTTGGAAGACTATGGTATGACCACTCTCGTAGCCAGCAATGACCGTAAGGTGCGAGGTCCGGGGATGGTAGAATAGCGAAAGAGTCATAATCATCCCGCCTTTGAAAGCATTAGGGTTTGGGATATTGTGGATCCGCTGACATGTTGGTAGTTGGAAGATGTCGACCTGCTTGTGTGTCAGCTATCAGTCAATGATTATGAGGGTGGATATACGGTCTCCGAGCTAAGAGTGTTTGGTACTGTTATTAGCAGCTCTTCTGCGCTTTCATTTTCTGACGCATTTCTCGGTACTTCCGTTTGTGCGAAAGAGCAGAAGTTCATGGTATTAACATGCAATATGTGCAGGAGCCATGGCTGCTTCCTTGGTTCTGGTGGGGTGTCCACTGGAAGCACCACACTCATCGATGATTCATCTTCCTCAGATAGCTTCCATACGGCGAGTTTGTTATCCTTCCCGTGTCTGTGATGGAATTAGAACAGACAAAAGAGACTCAAACCAACATGCGCCATTTCGAAAATTAGCCGGTGGAAAGAATACATGTACACTGCAACTTGACAATATCTTCTACAAATAGAACGAACAATTTGACGATGATTCAGCAACTCCCATCGACAGAGAAAATAGCACCGACGAATAGATGAGAACTCGACAGGGTTGAGAGAAAGAACCTCTCACGTGATCAGCTTCTCAGACCCCCATGCATTGATCCCCAGAATTGATCCATCATGGGCTTTCCAAACTGCTACAGCTCTCTTGGTCGCAAGACTCCAAACCACGATCCATCCGTCCGCATCACCCGTCAGCAGTCGAGTGTTCGAGCGTATGAAAGCCGTTGCGTGAATCTGCGAGCCATGACCACGAAGGATGTAAGCAGGCTGCGCGGGCGGTAAAGCCATGCCTTTCCTTGTTCAGCGCGGCAGCGATGGGTCGATCTCGTTCTCTCGTCGATCGGGATCAAGATTCGCCAGCGATTATTGATGCCTTCTCGAAAGTCCGGGGTTGCTGTTGTTAGCCGCTGTATCAGCGTGCAGCCATGAATCCTTTGCATGGAACCTTAAGCTGCGAACTGCAAAAGTCCAAATAAGGTTGTGGTTCAACAGTCTGCACCCGTCATGCAACAGAGTCATGGCTGAATGCTATTCAGAGATGTGAGTGCATTCTGTGTCTGCGCTCATGATAGGGAGGGATCTATTTCATGACACGGCTGCAAATTCCTGTGAAGATATATAAGGCTGACTGCCAGGTTTAATTCTAATTTTATTGATCCTTCCCGTGCCCGAAGCCTGGTCCAGTGGTGACGACGGGATGCCGATGCGTCTCGGTCCCAGCCCTGGTGCGCACGTGACTTCACAGCTAAATTTAACGCTAGGAATTTTACTGTTCTCGCCGCCGCATCTCGCATCCTTTCTGCATGACACACCTCCATTGACGAGGGACGCAGGGTGAGGGTGAAGTGCAGGATGCAGGTGCAACGACCAGGTTCGAGTTTCGGCACTCATGAACCTCCCCTCAGATCTTTCGATTCTAATGCTTCCTGAACCAGCGAACAGTCTATGGGGTATACTCCGTGTACGTACCATGGAATGGCAGCCTCTATATGCTCCTCCAGCCAGCGGCCGCACTTGTCACCATCACACGGAAGCAAGCCCTGGTGAACCCTGGTGAGCCCTGCAGCAGAGGCAATCTGCTGCTTCCCGTCAGTGTCCGCTCGTGGCCCGTCTCGACTGTCGAAAACACTATGATCGGCACGCCCATTACTGTCTCTGCGTTCGACACGGAAACACCCCCATCCGAAGTCTTCGAGACGGCGAACAGAGCCCTGTTTGACCAACCGTGGCTGTGCGAGGGGGGTTGGGAACACAGCAGCCAGCAGCTTTTTCAGCGGCATCTCAGCATCACATCACATCCAGAATAGATCATCCCCGGTCAAGCTTTTTCCTTCCCAAAGTCCCAGGCCAATGAGCGCTGGCCGGCATTGTCGAGGCTTTCGATGCTGCACAACTCCTGCGGCAGACTCTCTGACAGCCGCGACAATTATTCATGGCGCCATGGAACACTCCAACCCCCGGACGAAGGCCACCAGAAGAGAAGACATGCCGTCCGGTGCGCAGTGTGCGATTGAGAAGTTATATCCGATGCAATAAAGCGATAGATATGCTGGGCGCCAATCATTCATTTATATCCTGGAGAGGGCGATCGACTCAATTCCCGTTCAGATCAATAGATAGCTTCGCGGGCTTGGAGGATAGATTGCCTTGGACGGCTGGAGAGGGACGAGGCTTGATTTAGGTACGCCGCTGACCCGTTCCCACAAGGATGGACAGTCCAGGAGCCGGGATGGGGATGCACTCCTTGGGAGCCGAGAGGGCCCCTAGAGGCTCCTAGACCGCGACGATTGATGAATCCCAGGAAATCGAACATTGAACGAGTAGTAACTAGTAATGAAAATCACCCGCTGCTAGATCGCAGACTGCCCATGCCAGCGAGCAGCGTGACATCAGATCAGATGCGTGGATAGATAGGCGTGGGCTGCTCTGCTTGACATCGCGTTCAAACCTTACTCCAGATCAAACGAAAGTTCCTCTCTCTTACCCTCACCATTGTCACTCTGTCACATCTCCAAGCCTTCTGTTCCGCAAGTACGTGCTCGTGCATCTGTGCAACAGCGCACCACCGCCTGCCCTCCACACTGTCTTTCATACTTATTAGCTCCGAGGCCTGCAGCGCAACGCTCAACGGCAAGCAACTCAAGCCGAAGGAGCAACCTTCAACTCGACACGACCTCACGGTGATCCTCGTCATGCTGTATGAACGAACTTCCACTACACATTCTTGATACCAAGACAACATCTATCGACAACTTTTCTTTAGACGCCATTTCCACGACTTTGTACCCGTATCGAATCTGCTAATCCCTCGTTCTTGATCTGAGAGAGGTTTCATAGGTCTCGCCCAACGTAGCGTTCGGATCGTCGACCCTCCGCAGACTTCTCTCCCACAACTTAGACCAGATCACCCTGCGCGCTCTCGCGGAATTTTCTGCCATTATTCCTGGCTTGTTCCTAGAAGATTCGTTCGTGAATGCCAATGTCAGCGGGAGGACAAAGCATCCAGCAAGACAATTCGTGCGAGAAATCGCAGAGTCTTCACCGTGGCGGCCTTCGATAACCAGGGCTATCTCGCGCCGGCTTTTGACATCGAGTATCCGTACCAGCCTTCGCCACTCTACTCCGCTTCGACTGCTTCGGATTTGACGCTGGTCGGGGACCAGCAGTTCTCTCCAGCGAGATATCACACCGGTGATATCAGTCCTCGTCCTGCGAAGAGGCAACGAACTGCCCCACCCGTTCCCTCGATCAAAGAGTTAAAGAAGAATACACAGATGACGGCGGAAGCTGTTGGCGGGGATGCCACAGAGGCGTCTGCGAGCAAGCCGAAGCGTGTGAGGACTGGGTGTTTGACATGCCGCGAGAGGTACGAGATGTGTCGCCTACTCATTTGCTAGACTAACACAACACAGACATCTAAAGTGCGATGAGGGATTGCCGCATTGTCAGAATTGTCGAAAGTCTAGCCGAGTCTGCAAAAGAGGCGTCCGTTTAAATTTCATCGATACCACCGTCAAGAGCCCACCCATAATCCCACCTACTGCCGATTGGAAAGGTATGCAGAAACGCATTCATCTTTATACATGCTAATTTGTCCAGTCAAATTCCAAGATGAATCTCGTGAGATTGCATCTGAGTATAAAGGTGGCTTGGGGCGATATGCACACCTGGATCGGACGATTACCCCTCCTCGAGAGACCCCAATGGAATTTCCTGTCCGGCCCATGGTTGCTGACCCTGTGGAGGACAACAATGCGTTACCTCCGATACAGACAGGTGGATATTCAGACAATGGAATTGGAATGAAACAGGAATACTCGCATTCAAGACAAGCTAGTCGACATCACTCCCACGCTGGCAGCGATATATCTTTCCTTACGGCTCCAAATTCTGGCACTTATAGCAATTCTGAGAATCCCTTGACCCCACCAAATGAATCTCGAAGGTATCTCAACACAGCAGAAGAAGTTCTATTCATGCAAGTCTTTGTGGAGGAGGTCGGCCTATGGATGGATAGTATGGATCCACACAAGCATTTTTCAAGACTTCTTCCTTTTCACGCCCTTTCTGAGCCCATGCTTCTCAACGCCTTCCTTGCATGTGGAGCTCGTCATCTGACCTTAGTCAATCCTATATACCACGAAGACAAGGCCCTTTTCTATTACGATACTGCTACAACTCAACTTCTCCGCTCTTTACAAAATCCCGACAGAGACACAGTATGCTGTGCAACTACAGCTGTTATCCTGAATGTTTACGAAATCATGTCTGAACGAGCTATGCAGAGAATGAACCACATTGCGGGAGCCAGAGCACTAATCAAGGAATGTGGATGGAATGCAAGAAGCACTGGAGTAGGTGCTGCTTGCTTCTGGTTGAATGTTGGAATGGAGCTTCTAAGTTGTCTCCATTTCAACTGGCAAGTCGCCTGGGAGCCAGATCAATGGGGTGTGGATATGAACTTCCAACAAGAGACCGAATCAGGGAAAGAAGAGATTTGGGTCCATCGAATGCTATATATTGTAGGGAAAATCGCCAACTTCCGGGCTTCGATACCTCGATTTCAAGAGGCATCACCACACGATGAGCAGATTCGCCTCCAGACGAGATACGCCGAGTGGCAGAGACTAAAGGCCTTGTGTGACAGCTGGAACGAGACAATCCCTCGAACGATGCAGCCGATGGGATACCTACACCCTTCTCAGACTAGCTCGAAGTCTGCCTTCCCGGAAGTTTGGTGAGTCTCAAAATAGCAGAAACTCGCTCAATTCATATTAACTAGCTGCAGGCTTATCAAACGTGCCACAATCGTCGGCCGATTGTTCTACCATACCGCTATGTGTCTCTTAGCCCAGATTAACCCCCTGATGTCTAAAGACACGGAAGAAATGAACAGGATTCAGATGCAACACGCCCATCTCATCTGTGGCATTGTTGCGCACGTCAAAGATCGTGGCGTAGCAAGTGTAGCCCTCCGCTCCCTCGCCATCGCTGCCGAATGCTTGATCATCCGACGAGAGCAAGAGGAGGTGCTGGAAATTTTCGAGAAAATCCGCAAAGAAACCGGCTGGAAAGTCGGATTCCTGAACAAAGAGCTCCGTGCGAAATGGGGCTGGCAACACGAAGATGCACAGCAGAATTTAGTGGCACAGCAATCTTCTGGGAGCTCGCTAGGGCAGTTCTTCCCTAGTGCGAACCAGAATCAGGGCTCGACGAGTTTACCGCCTGCGCCGCCGCAGCCGAGACCGATGCCGAGCGGGATTCTGAATCCGTTGTTGAAGACGGCAGATTTTTCGTTACCGAATCATCCATATCAACAATATTATCAACCGCCGAATCATCAGAACTCTTTTGCTCACAGCTATATATGAACTAGTCCTGGGATGATGGGCATTTATAGGACATTTCATTGGATATAATGGGAAGGAAGGGCGGTGGAAGTAAGACTTGGTAGAAGAGGTCCAAGTCTAGAGAGGAGAGATCAGACTCTGGGAGTCAGAACTCAGGAGTTAATTGTTCGCTCATCACTGATGAGATGAAGATGAAGATGTTGACGGACTGAAGTTTCTAGGAGAATGAGAAATTTGGCCCGAACGGAATCGTTGTCGGGACTATTGTAATGCAGGACGAGATAGGCAAGGAAGGATACGATACCTACCGAAATCGGTTTTCATGATTTATGTTTGGGTAGTTGTATATGTGCATATGATCGATACGAGGAAAGCATGGAGTTCTGGCTAGTCTGGTCTGGGGTTTATATCATGATTGGATTGCATTGGTTGGTAGGCTTGCGGAGAGCAACTTGTATGATTCTGTCTCGTGGTGGCTTTGTGACTTGCTGTAGCAAATGTCCAAATTTACCAGGAAGAAATGATAATGTATGTATCACGACCCTACGAAATTCACTTTCACTTCACTTGGGCTTGCTTCTGAATCCAGTGCCTTACCTCAGGGGCGGCCTCGGTTATTCCTGTCCCTTTTTCAAGTTGTTGAATATCAAAAGCAAATGGTGGCGGCGAGGGAGCGCTTGCTGATGCAATAGCTGTAACCATCTTTGAGACAAGCCGGTAGCGATTTGCCTTGCTGACCGTACTCGTGATTCCCAAGGCGTGAGCGCTAGGAAGAGTCTTCGGGAGATGGACCCGGATCTTCCAAGTTCCAACTTCCTGGAAGCGAAGCCAGCAGCCACGTTTTATTTCAGGGGCGTGCGTGGTATTGGTTGCTTCTTCATCGTTTCCTCTTTCGGTGCTGTGATTTGGGCCCGTTATCAATACCGGTAAGCTGGCCAGACTTTGGGATATGTTATGGGCGCAGGCAAGGTATTCCCTGTCTTGCGTTGCCCGGGATCATAGCGGTGGCTATTTTTCTTGGGTTTGGCTCCTGTGTTCGGTCGTTTGTCCTCCTCAAAGATCCGGCAGGAAATGCGTCTTAAACTTCCTGTTCGCTCTATCCGTGGCCCGGTATTGAAATTGGTTGCCATGCAGCTCGAAAACCACATCCCTCGTATTCCCAGTCTTCTGCTCTTCCTCCGTCGGCCCTTCCCTCTTTTCTGCTTCACCATTTATGTCCTGCGCTTCTGGCCTCGGGACCCTTACTCTAAAAACTGTCCCCTCTTTCGGAACAGTCTTCACCGCATCTCCCCTCGTAACAACCACAAACACTCCCTTAGAATCCCTAACCACGATCCCTCTCACCCCAACCCTAGAAACACACCTACTCCTCACAACCTCCACCTCAGCCCCATGAAAATCCGCAGCACACATCTTCGCCGCCTCTCCCTGCCCCACAACTTTGTCTACATTCCCTCCCTTCCCATCTACCACCTCAAATAGTATCTCTTGCATATACCCCACCCATAAACTATGTAATCCTTCATAAATCTCATACTTCTGCCTCTCTTTGGGAATATCATAGAGACAGAGAGCGCGCTTTTGACGCGCGGATAGAGGGCGCGGTTTCTGTTTCTTTCGACGATTTGAGAGGGCGTGAAGACGCGCTTGTCGTCGTAAGAGCTGAGGACTGGGTTCTGTGGGCTTGAGGTGGAGGGGCCGGCCTCGGACTTTCTCGGTGTAGATTCTTGTGGAGGTGTTGGGGGAGTGGGCGCGACGGAGGAGAGAAATCGTGAGTGCTGGGTCTGAAGTAGAAGGAGTGCCGGGCTTCGAGGAGTCGGATGTCTTGGGTTTGTTCATTGTGGAATGCGAATTCGTTGCTGTTAACGAGTTTCGATGGAGCTGCGTGAGGTTGTTTGGAGGGGAGCTTTCTTTCACATGCTGAATGAAATTAAAATTTAGCATCTTTTCAGTGGCTTGTTCCGATGTTGCCCCGGATTCTGCGCTGGGCAAGGGCAATGCCGAGCCGAGTCGGCTGGCACCCTAGCTTTCCGTTCTTGATGTCCCTCATATGCTAGAACAACATTCAATGGTTACTCACGACGTGCAGCTATGACCTTTTTATGAGGTTCTTAGACTCTTAACACATAGAGGCATAGATTACGATAGACGACACAATGGCAGACTCCCGTTCTCCCTCTTCACCACGTACCTCGGCCCCAGATCTCGAGATTCTGGGAGACCAAGTTACGCTGCATCCGAGTGGGTATATTGAGCCTCCTGAGCGTCAGCAAGATGGAGGTGACAAGGAGCGAAATCTGGTGGAGAATATGGCCAGATTTCGCTCAAGCCCTTTAGAGTATATCTCTCTGCCCAATGTTCCAGACCAGCAGAGTAATCCTGTATAGGTTCCTTAGAGAAGTTTCCCTCCACGTCTCTGGTACAGGATGGCGCGCATACGACCACTTCATCGGACAGCCAATATTCTACCCCGGTTTCTCAGAGAATATGACACAAGCTGTTCTCTCGACTCCCATCCTACAGAAACGGATTACGGAATTGGCAGAGAAGCGGATAGTGGTGGAAGAGAAAGATGGATTACTCAATCCCGACGACCCTCTATATGCCGCGAAACGAACACAACGAAGATTAGTTATTGAACAAAGTCTTCAAGAACTGTGTGAGAAGTTGACAGGAGACATGATTTGCAAAATGGAAAGTCGACCGTTCATAAGAGGAGCATATTATCTCTGCACGCAGCTCTTGACTCGGGCATACCACCAGGGAATTCATGTCTCGAGCGAGGAGGTTCTTAGGTTACGGACGGTAGCGGAAAAAGCGGAGAAGAACAAACAGAGTATAATTTTTTTGCCATGTCATAGAAGTCATGTCGATTATGTCTCCTTGCAACTCATATGTTATCGGCTGGGGTTAGCATTACCAACCGTAGTGGCGGGTGACAATCTCAATATACCTGTCGTAGGAAGCTTCTTGCAACATGCTGGTATGTGTTGATGTTCGAAATGTGGACGGACATTCTGACTTTTGTAGGGGCCATGTGGATTCGAAGAAGTTTTGGAGAAGATGTGCTTTATACTACACTTGTTCAATCTTATATCGATACTTTGTTACAGGGAGGCTTCAATTTTGAATGCTTTGTTGAGGGTGGACGATCGAGGACAGGAAAGTTATTGCCTCCTAAGTTCGGCATATTGGGTTTCATCATGGACAGCATTCTCTCCGGGCGGGTTCAAGATGCTATTGTATGTCCAGTCAGCACTCAGTACGACAAGGTCATTGAGACTGAAGGATACGTCACCGAATTGCTTGGTGTACCAAAGAAGAAAGAGAACCTGGCAGATTTCTTGTCGGCATCTTCAGTTCTCTCATTGAAACTCGGACGAGTAGATGTCAGATTCCATGAACCTTGGAGTCTGCGGGAATTCATACAGGAGCAGCAATCAAGAACTACCGGTATTCCAAGAGAAATCGATATGAAGAATATCACAGACCCAGCTATGAGACAGAAGCTATTACGAACGTTGGGCTATAAGGTCCTTTCGGATATCAATGCTGTGTCAGTCGTTATGCCGACTGCGCTGATCGGCACTGTACTTTTGACCCTCAGAGGAAGAGGCGTCGGAAAGGCAGAACTAATACGACGAGTCGAATGGCTCGGCGATCGTGTCAGAACAAAAGGTGGCCGAGTTGCACATTTCGGCAGTTCGCCGACCTCAGCGGTCATCGAACGTGGTCTTGACGTCCTTGGAAAGGACCTTGTAGGTATGGTGGAAGGCCTGCCAGAACCGACGTACTATGCAGTCGACCGATTCCAGTTGTCTTTCTACCGCAACATGACAATTCATCTATTCATCACGGAAGCACTAGTAAGCGCGAGTTTGTACACTCGGGTGAAGGGTGGTGGTGGTCCAGACAACCAGAGAATGGCGTACAAAGAGCTTCAAGATCAGGTGTTATTCTTATCTCAATTATTCAGAGGAGAGTTCATCTATCCCACAGATGGTCTTGCCGTGAATTTGGATAACACACTTCGAACATTAGAGGCAGACAAGATCATCGAGCTTATCCGAGACGGTGAAGGCAACATCAACGCAGTCGGCCTGGCAAACGAGGAACGGGCCGCAGGACGCGAGAATTACGACTTTTACTGCTTCCTCATCTGGCCATTCGTCGAGGCGTTCTGGCTAGCTGGTGTCGCGATGATGGGTCTGACTCCGCCTCTGAACTACCAAGGAGATGGATGGTTGGATGTCAAGAAATGCCAGGACAGTGCACAATTGGTGAGCCAGCCCTCTTGCCCGTTTTCCATCTCTTTTCTAATCTTTTAGCTTGGCAAGACACTCTACCACCAAGGTGACCTCTCCTATTTTGAAGCCGTTAACAAGGAGACGCTCAAAAACGCTTGGACCCGCTTCGAAGAAGAAGGCATAATCGTCATCGCCAAATCCCGCAACACCAAGATCCCACCCAGAGCAAAACTCGATCCAATCTGGACACCAGCACGGAATTCTTCTACGGGCCACATCGTGCCAGAAGGTCGCTTATGGAACTTCATAGAGAAAATTGCACAGAGTAGGAGAGAAGGCAAGAATAGAAGAGATGGAGCAACGGTTAGTACGAGGGTGCTGAGACATACGGAGACGGTCAGTCAAAGTTTATTTGGGGGAGCGAGCAATGAAGGGGAGGGAATGAGTGAGGAGGATAAAATGTTGTTGAAGAAGAAGCAGCGGAGGCGGTTGGCACTGCAGGCTAGAGCGCATTTATGATGCATATATATGCTGTATTGATACCAAGTGGGTTGCGTTTATGTGCATGGTAGATGGAGAGAAGCCAACACACTTTGATAAAGACATGGAATTTTTTGAGCAAAGTTCAGAGAACCAGATTGCTGTAGGGTATTATGTCAGAGCCTTTCTAGCCCAACGCCGTGCGAATGCCATGCTCTCGAGTCGGTACTCTGTGTATATATGCATAGTACAAATACTTTCTTTCATCTCTTCATCTCTGGACCACAATCCCATACTTCTCATACGGGAACCCTACCAAACTCTCCAAATGCTCCGCCCACCCATCCTCAATCTCACCCACAAGATGCATGTCCACCTCTCCACCACTTCCTGTCCTCCCAGCAAGAACCTCTTCTTCCTTCCCCTTATACTCGCCCCTCAACTCTGGGTGCGGACACCAAATAACCCTCATCCCCGCACGTCGCCCCGCTTCCACACCCGGAACACTATCTTCAAACACCAAACATTCTTCTGGTCTAATCTCCGCTTCTCCTGGCTCAAGACTCGAGTTAATAGTGTGCAATGCAAGCAGATAAATATCCGGAGAAGGCTTCCCTCGTCCAGCAGGGATCCGCTCATCATCCCCCAACACCCTCCTATTCGACGGAAAAACCGTAAACAAATCCTCCAAATGCGCCGTCTTCAACTTGAAATTCGTCGCATGGCTACTCGTCGCCAATGCAATATGAATCTTCACCCCTTCTTCCCCCTGGACAGTAGCGGTCGCTAGATCGCCGAGCAGTTTCTCCACCCCGGGTAAGGGTTTTGAGTCCGGGAAATGTTGGTGTTGGAGCTCGCGGACTTCAGCGTAGAATTGATCTTGTGTGATGGGGAGTTGCGCCCAAGCGTGGAAGATTTCGCTGGCGGCGGGGCCGGGACGCCCTTGGAGTTGGGCTTTGACGGACCAGGGGAGGAGGGGACGGCCGTAGCGCTGGAGCATGGTGTTGGTGCAGAGGGTGTCTGGAGGTTTGTTAGTTTTGTTTTTCACAGAAGAGAGGTTTTGAGATTGAAGGGGGAGACGGGTTCGGGCTGGGGAAGGTGAGTGGGTGTACATTTATCTTCACTGTCGAGGAGGAGTCCGTCCATATCGAAGAGACAGGCCCGGATGGGAGGGAAGCTGGAGGAGGGTATTAGCTCTGGCTTCAGGGCATGGGGTCGTAGGTTAGATAAAACATACTCTTTCTTTGGAGTTGATACAGCCATCGTGACCAAATGTGAAAGTGTTTGGATTGTGGAGGTTGGATGTAGCGTGGCTTGCATGAAATATGGAGGGGTACTTGAAGGTGGGGAGGAGGGGTCGTTCCAGCGAAATTTTACAGGGGTTCGCGGTCTGATTCCGCACGGCTGTAACTTGGTCCTAGCTTCTTTTCTCCATGTGCTGTCAACAAAGTCTCGACCAGACCACAATATGACGACCAGGACTGAAAAGTTTCAGCGGAAGAATGCTGAGAAGACTGAAGAGCTTACGAAAGATGAGGGGGAGGAAGTGATCAAGTTCTCTCCTGAGGAGGAAGCTGTATGCGTTCTATAATAGCTTGACTAGACGAGGCTGATGAGTTGGCAGTCTCTCCTCAAAGAATCAAACACGCAAAAGACCGCAGCAAATGATTTATTTGCGAAAGCTTCCTTCCAAGATGCTATCGAAATATACGATAAAGCGCTTTCAACATGCCCAAATTACCTAGATTACGAAATCGCGGTCCTGAAGAGCAATATCGCGGCATGTCATTTGAAGCTTGAGGATTGGAAGGAGGCGATTAAGGCTGCTACGGCGGCTTTGGATGGGCTTGACAAATTGCAGGGAAGGGGAAAAGATGCGCCAAAGCAGGAAGAGGAGAAGGTAGTAGAGGAGGAGGCTGATGAGGAGATCGTTAGTGCGGGTGCTTTGAAGGCAGAGGATACTTCGGATAAGGGAAAGCGAGAGGCGGATATCGAAAGAATCAGGGGGAAGGCTTTGATGAGGAGGGCGAGGGCGAGAAGTGAATTAGGCGGTTGGGCCAATCTATCAGGGGCTGAAGAGGGTATGATGTGTCGCTCTATGGAGTCGGCTGGGCTAACGTGGTTCAGATTACAAAACGTTGCAGAAGATGCAAAATCTGTCTGTGGCGGATAGGAAACTGGTTCAGCGGCAGCTCATACTCCTACCGCCGAGGACAAAAGCTGCTCAGGAGAAGGAGATGGGTGACATGATGGGAAAGTTGAAAGAGGTTGGTGCTGCACAACTCGCTCTGATGCATCTGCTGACTCGAAATAGCTAGGGAATGGCATACTGAAACCATTCGGTCTTTCCACAGACAACTTCCAGATGCAGAAGGACCCAAATACTGGTGGTTACAGCATGAACTTCAACCAGGGGGGTCCAGCAAGCAAATGAAGACATTTAAGGCCTTATTGCCGGCATCCACTCGAGTTTTGATCCACGGTAGCACGAACGATACAAGGTAGTAGGAATACCGTGTCTGAATCCTAGGTAGTTCGTGGTATGTGGTCGACTAGGTAATATCTGCCTTATCGAGCACTTGCTCTTTCATCACACCTTCCCAAAACGAGGCTTCTTACTAACTTTTCACTTCAATCCCTTCTCAATTCCAATTTACTCCTTCTTTCTTTTCCGTAACACCACACCAGCAGCCAAAGCTTTTGCCCCAAACACATCTCAATGTACCATACTCCCTTGTACAACAGTCAAGGCTCTCCACGGAGTATTTGAGAACCTACTTCGATTTAGCAACTAGTTCTGCACCATTGAATATGGGAGAGCAATTTCGAACATGGTAATCTATCCAATTTACTATGGCGGTGAGAATGGATGTTGAGCTGTTTTCAAGTGACCGACTTGCGGACGACCAGTCACAGGGGCACAACGTGAGTGGCAATTTCGAGATTTATAAGTCCAAGATGCTGACCTGAAAATGATGAAAGGTTTCACGTGCTTTCACGTGCAATGAGACTCTCGGTGAAAGGTGAGCTTGTGATATGAAAGTATATTGGTGAATAAGCCAGGAGAATGCTCCTGGTGCTCCGACCGCGGCCGTCCTGTACTTCGTACAACCCATGATCCGTCTTTCTCCGACTCCACATCCACGTCTGCAACGGCACAAGGTTCTCTCAGCCATCGACATCCCCCACATGTTTCCATCCTCCTTCGCAAGGCGTTCATGGCCCGTTCTGGTGGAAGTGATGGCACGCACCACACCGCGGGGCAAGACTTCATCACCCCGCGCTAAGCGACCCTTCAAAGGAGCAGCAACCAATCAGGCTCAACCACTCCAACACGACCCTGAATCTGGCATCTCAGCTCCCAACCAAGCTCAGCACAACATATCCGCATATCACATCGCATCACATCGCATCACATCGCATCGCATCACATCACCGAGAAAACGAATCTCATCTCAGCCAAGCCCCGATATTCCTATCCGCTTCCCCTCCACCAATTGATAAGTCGGGATCCCCGTATCACCGCCGTGACAGCCGCCACTTGATGCTCGTCTCGATATTCAGCGCCCCTCCTGACCGCGGGTCTGACTAGCTGAGGATTGACGAGAGCGCCTCTTGAGCCACAGACTCAGATGCACGTGTGTGCGTTTGCAGCAGATAGCTGCCGGGGCGTATTTTAGGTTCCGGGAGGTCATCGGTGATCATGCGGTAGCTTTGGTGGCTCTGTCTGGGCAACGGAGGAGGACCGGGTTTCCCTTTTGGGAGGTCGCCCCGCCATCGAGGGGTTTATATTGATGCGATGTGACCCCCACTAGCACGGTGAGTGCTAAGGTGAAGTATATGCTTTGTATATATCCATACTTTCTTGTCCATATTTGGGGTTCCTGGATTCTGGTAGTGACGGGAGCTATTCTGGTTCCGTCTAGAGAGGTATTTCGATCCGGACTGGAGCAGGAACTCATATATACCTCAACACCATCACTCGCAAACCTCGAACAACTTTGCCTTCTTTCCATCAGTTCAAACCCACTTTCCCTCAACACCATCAATTGCGAACCTCATCAATTGCACTCATCGTCAGTTGCAAACCCTGAACGACCTTACTGTCTATTCATCGGTTCAAAACAATTTCACTCGAACTTTCACAACCAGCAACAAACGATACCACCGAAATGACCGTCCTCACACCATCCCCAAATCCAACGAGGATCCTCACCCGTTCCTCAACCCGGGTTATCCTCCAGCTCCTCGCACCAGCTTTCGACAACTCGGTCTACTTGGCCACCATCTTCCAAAAGCTCCTCAGCACAACAACTCTCTTCCTCTTCTTCAGAGCTTACTTCCTCTCCCTCATGCTCCTCCAACAATCATACTGCCTCGCCTCCATCCTGCTGATCCAATCCTACTACGCATCTCAATACACGTACTGGATCTCGAGTATTGCCGCCAGAGGAGGTTGCTGGGGAGCAAAGAAGAGCCTTGAGATAAGCTGGAAAGCGATGGAGCCGTTACGGAAGAAGCTATTTAAAGAGTTTATGATTTTTGTTCTGGGTGGTGGGAATGGCTTTATCCTGGCCATCTTCTGGCCTGGTTGGATTGTGGTTGGGCCGACGGTTTGGGGTGTATGGTTTTTGTGTGGCTGAAAGATTTCTGTCCCACATATCACTGCAGATACAACGATATAGTAAGTGTGCTTGAAAGGGTCTTGCGATTGGGGTATCTAGCTAACCGGTTCCAGAATTGCTCTATGTTCTCGTGTAGAGAACACTGAGAGGTATAATATAGCGAGAAGAGGTTGGTGGAGTGCATTCAAGAGAAGAAAAACGGATTCCCTCCTGCATCACGCTTGACCTCCTTTTGGTAGTCCTTCTCTGGATCGAAATCCTGCCATACGCTAGCGGGGAAAATATGTTTATTCCGCTCATACCATCTCCGATCCACGACTTTCGTGAATGTCGGGTCATCATTCATGCCTTCGACATCTGTCTTCTCAACAGACTCCTTCGTCGGCTTGTTCTTGGACGGAACGGAAAGGGGGTTATAGTTGTCAAGGTTGATCGGTTCGGGGGTAGAGTTCTCGGTGGAAGACGTAGGAGGTTCGGAGCTATAGTCGAAGAGGACCCTATTGTTGGGTCCTAAGGCATGATTGATGATGAAATAATAGAAATCATAATGCTGTATGACGAACAATTAGCTTCCCCTCACCCTTTATCCCAATGGGAAGTGCAGTACTCACATGCGGGATTATCAAATTCCCTCTGACAAGCATCAAATCATCCACACCCACCCTCGCCCACTCCCTCCTACTATTCCCCACTCCCCCCTTCTCACCAACCCCCAATTCCGCCCCCACCTTCCGACTCCTATCCAAGAAAACCCAGATAAAATCCCCCTTCTTCACCCTCACCACCCCACCTGGAATATTCGTCCCATCATAAAATACAAACGGGATCGCGACCTCACTGCTCTTAACCTGCTCCTGTATTACCAAAAACTCCTTCCTTAAACTCTCTCGTGTCTGCGCCTCCCGTAATAAAGCGCTTTTCGTCAATGCTTTCGGGACTATGCCGACGTTGGCATTTATGCCCATTTTCTTCTTCCCTCCTCCCTCGATTGGGGTTCCGGATCGTGAGGGCGAGGCGCTGCTTGATTTCGGCGTCGCGGTTCCGGTTCCCAGGTTAGTGCCTCTATTATCATCGTCTTCGTCCTCATTTCCGAACGAAAGTTTTGCTGCGGAGGATTTGGCGATTTTCTTCTTTTTCTTTAATGGTGGTTGGGAGGGATCTTTGGGCGTGAGCGCACTGTACTGGAATCATCAGTCTCATTCTCATACTATCCGTATTTCTCTCCTCCTTCTCTCCCTCGTCCAAAGACCAAAACCAGAGGAAAGGATACCTGCGCAGACTCACCCATCAGGCGTCCCATCCCTCGGTGTTCCCTTTGCGCTTCCCGTCCCGGAACCTAAGAGTGCATCGTGCGCATCTCGCTCCTTCTGCTCTATGGCCTCTGCGCGGCGCTTGCGGAAATCAGAGAGGTTTACTAGGCCGACTGTTTGTGTGGAGAGGAGGTCTTCGGCAGTTTTTCGCTGGGAGGTGAATCGGGGATTGGGTGTTGATGTTCCGGAGGGTGGGTTGGATGTCATTGCGATGGTGGGTGGGGTTGGGATTGTGAGGATGAGGATTGTAGTGAGAATTGGAGATGTGAAGTAGGAGGTAGGGACGAGTGGTATTTGGGATTTGGGAAGGAGAAGGACGTGAGGCTGCGGAAATGCGAAAGGAGGATGAGGCTATTCGCGCGGCTGAAATTTTTTGGATGCGAGCAAGCAAGGCACCAAGCGACAGTGGTAGGAGTGCATTGGCGCTAGCAGGGATACAGTACCCTGAGGGCGGCCCTCGGTAAAAGTCTGGGGAAGAGAAAAGGGGCTAGGAGTGTCCGCTTAGCAATTCTTAAGTTCTAATTTAAAGAGAGTGATATTCGTGAGCTACCATAGACTTGAATAACTTCATTCCATTTCTGCAATTCCATACATTTAGCCAACACGAACACGAGAATCAGAAAGTATCGCTTAGTGGTAAACGGAGAGGGAGTTAGACTGGGGCGAGTATCTAGAGTTCATGAGCTGTTTGTCCAGTGGCACTTGACATTTCTTTCCTGCTTCTAGATACAATTTCTACCTATTTTGTCTTTGATTCATCTGTCATAATTACTCTTCTCTCAAACTAATGATCTTATCTCATTCTTCTATTCTTCCTCATCCATAAATATCAATCAATTCTAAATCTACCACAATGCTCGTCTCAGAAGCCATCGGCCAAGACCACCTCTACCTCGACGAATGCTACTAGAAACTCAAATCTTGCTCCACCACAGACGACAAAATCAAATGGCGCAACATGCTCGTCTGGAACCTCGCTCGCCACGCCATCAGCGAAGAAATAACCGTCTACCCCGCAATGGAGAAACATCTCGGAGAAGAAGGCAAGACTCTTACGAAGGAGGATTTCGAGCAACGCGCTACTATCAATCTAACCCCGTACATCCATCTCTCGACTCAAACGGCGCTAATACATAATAAACAGATCAAAAAGGATCTCTATATCTTCCAATCCCTCTCCCCATTAGACCTTAAGTTCTTTCCTCTCCTTAAACAGTTAATGCACGATCTGTATACGTATATCGAGCACGAGAAAAATAATGATATGCCTCGACTGCAGAAGGTCCTTTCGAGGTCTGAATTAGAATTAATAGTGAAATAATTTATGAGAACGAAACAGTTTGTTCCTACGAAGAGCCATCCTTATGCGCCAACGAGTAGTCCAATGAATGAGGGACTAGCGGAACTGCTTGCCGCACCAGTCGACAAGTTGAAGACTATGATGGATAGTTTTCCGGGGGGTAGGAGACGGGGAGTGCGGAGATTGATTGGAAATGTATGTTGTGATTGTGAGGGGTTGCGGTTCAGCGAGGGTGATTGGAGATGTTGCCCTGCCTCGGATTCGTACCTCTCACCCCAAACAGTGCCTGTCTATATGACTAGATTTACTGCTATATTTATAAAATATGCACGAATTACGAAAAAAAACTACCACCGACCTTCGTAGCTTCCTTTTCAATCTCTCATTCTTTCCCCATTCGTCTCAGTCTCGAAATAGATGCGGACAGAAAAAGCCGCAGTAAGTAGAGCCCCCAAGAAAGCAGATCCCTTCAACCTTTCACGACACGAAATCAGTCAACAGTCAAGCTTCATGATAGTTAAGTAGGATTTAATGCAGCTTCTTATCTTTCTAAATGCTCTTAGACTATTTCTGCGATTTTTTTCGAGGGATTCAAATATTCCGCCAAGTGAAGGTCTTGAAAGCAGCAGCAGCTCTGGCCGCTCATGTGGTGTCGCTTTTTCTGTCCATCTAGAGGAAGGTAAGAGTAAGCAGGTCATAGCACGCAAAGCTTTCATAACATAAGCTTCACGTCACAGCAAACAAGACCGAAAATTTATTTAGGATTCATTCAAGGCCGAAACCAATGAAACCAACGACGAGGCAACATCAAATAGGCCCTATCTACAGTGCAGCAAATGCCACTCCATACTCAGTCCTTTGTCGAGTATCACACCACAAAGCAAAGCAGTGATCCACCTAACGACATCAATGCTCTACTGCTCTGTACGCATCGCATCTATCCACGTAATCAACGCCTGGCATTCAACGCATTTCTCAGTATGTATCTCTCGTCATCCGTGCAGTTATCGATCCTTCCATTTATGACGCATCGATGAAAGAAGCCCGCAAGGTAAAGCAAGGAAGGGTATCTCGAGCCAAAAGCAGAGAAGACACCTTAACGCCTGATATGCAGTCATCAATCGTCATTGAAGGGTCATCATCAATCCATCAATATCAATCTGCAAATTTGCAGTGAAAGAAAATGCAAATGTAAACGCAACGCTTAAAGACCACCGCAAAGCAGGAAAGGGCAAGAGCTTTTGTCACAAAGAAACAGAAGAGCTCTCGAGCAATGTGTGTGATCGGTGCTCTATTTGAAAAGCAGGCAAAGAAAGGAAAGGAAACAAGTGCAGGAGAAAATGCAAGCGAATTAATCCATCGTTGAAAGCCCATCTCAGAAATCCATCAAGTACATGATCGTGTATCTGACCGGCAAAGCAAGCTGTGCCCGCCAATCAACTCATCATCCAAGCTAATCTAGAGGAATTTCGTTATATGTAACCTCTTTTCTTTTTTGAGAGCTTTTTCTTTTCGGTGGGGGTTGTTCTTCGGCAGTCATTATTTTTGAAATCATGACGGGAAGTTGGCTATTTTGGGGCTGAAATATTATTCGTACAGGTTGACAAGATAAAGGTGGATTGGGGTTGAGATGGAGAAGTGCTAGCTGTCTTGGCATATGAGAAGTATCGTACACAAGGATTAGAAACTGCGAGTCCTTGAAAGCTCTGAGCTAGTGCGCAAGATCGAGACGAGAATGTTTAGCAAGACTCGACGGGTCGAGCTTGTCCAGGAGCGCAGAAGAATGAGGCTCGCTAGAGACTTAAAATTGATCATCAATGGGGATCCCATACAGTTCCTCCGGAATACCGAAAGCATTGTCGATAACACCGAGGGCCTGGTCATACGTCTCTCCACCAAGAGTTTGGAAGCCATCCTTGTGAGGGGCATTACGATTGAAGACTCCATTTAGTTGCAAATCACCTCGTGATATAGCAAGACCGGAGAGACGACTGTTGATATGGGCGAAGTGATCGAAGGTCATGCCCTTACCATCTTGATAGACCTTATGGCCAATGTAAGCCATGTCAGGGGTATCCTTGTCATAGAAGGCTAGATGGCGGTATGGATAATTGTATGCGCGAGCATATCGGCGAAGATCGGAGAGGGTATAGTGTCTGGCATGGGCTTCCTCAACATTGAGAAGACCACAGATGATGTTCCGGTATTGATTGTATAGCTTTCCCTTCGACGGATGCAATACCTTGATCTCTGCATCTGGGTCATAAGCAGCCAATGATAGTCCACCTGAAGCAGCATTCATGGTCGAAGAAGAAGAACCTGAAAAGGCGCCCATTCGAGAAGGAATTCGAAGCGGTGCTGGGATAAGGGGAGCCGAAGCAGGGAATGGCAGAGGCGGAGGGGCAAGATCGCGTCGGGATTGTCCATAACGTTGCTTCTTCGTCGGAGTCTCCTGATATGGGTCGTAACTATCATCATCAGAGTTATCGAAATCATTGTCCCCGGCATAGTTGACTCTTGATAGCACCAACTCCCGCTTGCTCGAGCCGCGACTGGGGCCCTCATCAACATAATCTTCGGTTTCGATTTCTTCCTCGTCAGAATCAACCTCTTGCTTGATCTTGCCAACGTTATTGCGCTTGCGGGTGCCGCGAGCTGAGACCCTACGGTTCGAGCTTGGCGTAGCCTTCTTGGGCGTTGAAGTTGAAAGTTTGCCTCGTGGAGCAGGGCGCGAACCACGCGTACGACGGTTCTTGCGGCCAGTCAGGGTGGTCTTGTCATCATCATCATCTGCCTTGATCTTCTCAATCTCCTCATAATCCAATTTGCCACTAAGGATCCTACGACCGAGCTCATTCTGAGTGTCACGTTCTGCATTAACTTTCTTGTTCATCTCCTTCATCTGCAATAATCCTATTAGTCGTTCGTCTTGACACAGCCCTTGCCCAGTAGTTGGTTATAGAACTTACAAACAATTCAGAGTCAGGGGCATCACAGATACGATGGAGGAAAGGTGGGTCGAGTAGCTGCTTGCATACAGCCTTTGATTGCTGTCGAGTATTTAGTCCAATTCATAAAGCACAGCTATCCTCAACTAACCTTGATTGCTTGAAGAGTGGTTTCGAATCTAGTCTCAAAAGAACTGTAAGTCTCGTACTTGGCACCGTGGTGCTTATCAACTAGGGCGACTCCAAGTTGTGAATCACGAAGACAGAGCTATGGGACATCATTCAGCACTCTGATGGCAAGCGTCGGATACAATTGACTTACAAGAACCTCCCAGCTAACTATCTCGATGTCATAGTCTGAATAGAATCCCCGATCGAGACGTTGGGCAGCTTGAGCAGGTTTGCCGTTCTTGCAAGGCTTATCAAGAATGTCGCTGGTATCCTTAATGGCATCCATCAATCTCTTAACGTAGGCGCGCTGCTCCTTTTCAGTTGAGGGGAAGTCGATGTCCTGGCCATTATCCTTAAAGATCTGGATCTTTGCATTTCTCTCAGTAATGATTCGCTTGCGGTACTCTTTTAAGAAGTGGCTTTCATTTTGAATTTGGAACCCATCTCCCGAACCATCAGAGGCGATGTCCTGCTTCAACTGCAACTCGCCGATATCTTCCTGGTTGGCCTGTGCGTTGATGCCGGGATAATGCAAAAATCCAGCTTCCTGAATAAAGCTTGCGCTATGATGAGTGACCATACCGCCAGCAGTCATATGGTTGACCGAGTTGAAGCCGCTATGGTAGGCAGCATATCCATCACCAGGGGCCTCGTCTTCGGCGAGTGGCATACCAGGTTGATAGTGATCAGGGCCATCGAGACGATGTTTATTATCGATGAAACCACAATCACCATTGACTTTACCTCTAGGATGCATCGATTGATGGTCGTCTAGTCCTGGAAACGGAGCCTGGCTCCAAGGAGAAGGTTGGTGATTCATACTTGAGAGCCTGGGTCAAAGATGTTAGCGTATTCTGCTCAAAGTAAATATTGGTGCGAGAGCGACTCTCAAAGCAAGAACGACTATGCTCGAGTGTCGGCATGAGACCGTTTCTAAAAAAAAAAAGAAAAAAGAAGAAAAAAAGAATGCTTGTGGCTCGGATTTTGACGCAAGAATTACTCTAGAAACAGAAATAATTGTACTTCAATGTCGGCGCAAGAGGGTCTCCCAAAATAAGAATAAATATCCTCGCAAGATTAACTAACAGGAAGGAACCATTGCTGGGAGATAGTCTATGTACATACCCTTGACTATGTAACGATAGCTATGTTTGATATTCCAAGGGTTGAAGGGTAGCAAAGGAAGAGTGTTGACAAGTAAGAACAATAGCAGCGCAGGCGAGGACGAGACGTGTTATTTAACGTCATAGGCGGGGTACAGAGAAGGAAGGAACGATAAACGACAAAGTGCAGGGTCATGGAGACCACGAGACTAGACGTAATAGCAAGAGGAAGGGACGAAGCGCAAATGCAATGTTGACGATGGTTCCCAATATAGCTATCCGTAGCCGAATGAGTAACATGATGGCAAACTCCTGCCTGATGCAATGGAGTTCGACTTCAGAGTATCACAATTTCGAGATCATACCTGCGAAGATTGATCTTAGGCTTCTTGGCCGTTAGGGGCCTTCGACTATCAGGAGATGGAGTGGTAGGCCGTTACAAAGGCCACGCATAAAGCATATTGTCGTAATTAAGCAAAGGAATTTGGGACTTTAAGCATGAAAAATGCAAGAGGAGCAAATTACACAAGGAAAGTATTGAGAACTGACCCTTCAGAAGCTCAGAGCTGGAGATAGATCTTGTGGTATGTAGCTGGTGACGGATCTCGTCGAGTTTAGGCAAGGGAACTACTGTAAAGCGAGGCTGCGACGTCGGCGATTTCCAAAGCCTATGAGGTAATTGTGAGCAAAAACTTAAAAAAGATGTGTCAGGATAGCTGTGTAGGAGAAAATAACCTACTAGGTTGCTGTGTATTGGCGCGCACGATGCTGTCTATGGCCGTAGAGGCGTAGCTTTGAAGTGATCCTGGGCCGGGTTGGAAGTACTCGGAATCGATCCAAGTGTCGTGAAATCTTGTCAGAATAGAATCTGTGTACAGCAATAAGCTTGCCAGAAGTGCGAGAAAACTTTCACAGGTGTAGCAAAATGGGTGCGGTTCTCAGCGTTGTTGACCGAGAACTGCTTGGAAAAGTAATTGTTGAAGTTGAAAAGAGGTGACGAGAAATCCAAGACCTCAACTCTGCGGCCCTCGCTAAGATCTAGGCCGAGTTCACGTGGGAACTAATGGAGGCCCTAGCCCTCCTCTGCTAAGTTTAGAGCCTTATATAGGCCTAATAAAGTCCTATCCCTGACAGAATTTGCAAACTTGGAAGTGATCTAGAGATGGTTTGGGTCCAGGAATGATATCTTCACTAGGTAAGATTACTTTGCCCGTCGTTGTTACAGATTGCAGTCATTAAATCATTGCTGACGTTCTCCTTGCAGTATGCAGGATCACCAAGGGCCTTATAAGCCGCGTGCTCTCCTAGATTACCTCATCGGAGCAGCTTCTCGTCCCCTTCTTAGGCTCTCCACGGCTTTACGAACCTCTTTCGGTTTGAACAGTCTGGCTAGACAGTGGTTCGAGCGGTGTGGAAGAATATGGTTACACTCTGAGGCACGAGTGGATATGGGGAATGGTGGGTATTACAATTACTCGAACATTGGTTTCTCCCACCTCGTTTTACAATATTGGTGCTGGATTTTCCTTCGAGGGATATAAAATCTTTGGCAACGTCAGCTTGAAGGCTAGAATAAGAGATATGAAAGCGCAGATAGAAGGAAACGCCAAATGTGTCCTAGCCGCCGCCACAGGATGGAGGACTGGATCTTGGGCCGGCAGACTTAATAGCTAGAGGAGCAAGGGTATTAAAATTAGTTCTAATGTCTAGTGAAGAGAGCTAGACGACGCCTATCGCTAAGTGCTCCAGAGCCACGAGCAGCCCTGGAGCCTGTCCACTATCGGTCCTATCGAGTTGGGAGTACTCGATGGGCTTGCGATTTGGCGATCTGTAAGTATCCAACAGAGGTAGGAGCAACCGTGAATCGTGCTAGAAACCTATCCCTGCAAACCAGAAGACCGAATGAAGACTTTCTTTGAAGCGTCCTACATGACTTTCAAAACCATGTACATGCCTCTAAGACGCAATATGATGCAAAGAGCAGCAAAGGATCAGTGATATATGTGTTGCACCTTGTGATATAATGCACGTTTTGGCTTTTAGCAGAGCATATCAATTTGATAGGACTCTCAAAGAGGTGGTAGGACGATATGTGGTGAGCCAGTGGACAAGTTAAGTAATCTTACATAGGTAGGCAACTGAACATAAAACAAAAATTGGCAGAAAACAGGGAGTAGAGCCGCAAAAACAAGTTGATGCTGGAACTGATGCTTAATCTAAACGCTGGATCTGTCGTTCAATTATCAAGATTCTGAAGCGGCGTCGCGATAGCACATAATATAATATGCGGCTAAACTAGCAGCTTTGAATATTTCTCACATGAGTAGTTGAACGTTTGAGTATGCTTTTATCTGCTTTTCGTCGTTCGAAGTACGATGGCAATTGCATCTCGTCGTCTGAGCTATTGATGCAATGAACTAAGCAAGAAACAGCTGAGCCGGCTAGCACACTATGTGGTAGCCACCCACAAACAATTTGGCCATGCATATGACCATCTCATGTCGTTGGAGACAGACTCCTGAACCCCTGAAAAGTCCATATTAAACGCTAGCAGAACCGAGACCGATGAAATGCCGGACGGTATGAAGTTTTTCCGACTCCGAAGTATGAGAGTTGTCCCAGCATGTGACGCCCTAGAAATGTAAGGGATTCCCAGCATAGGACTACCATCTGCCCTTCCCACGACCCCTGCTAAAGTTTCCTCCACGGTTTCTTGCGTCTCCTGAGTTCATCATGCCCTGATCATAGCCATATTGATTCTGGCCTTGACCAAATCCTCCTTGGCCTCCAAAAACTTGAGCTTGATTGCCAGCTTGAGCACCGCTTGCACCTCCAGTGCCAGCCTGCGCTCCTTGCATACCTGCAAACATAGTTGCTGGATCCATTTGACTTGGATCTACTCCTGACGCCATCATCTGTTGCATCATTTGCTGCATCTCTGCTGGCATACCCTCCATTCCAGGCATTGCAGTTCCCCCAGATGCCCCTGGAATCATTCCAGGCATAGCTCCCATGGCCATCATCATGTTCATGTCTTCGAACATCTTCTTGTTATTCGCGGCGATCTTCTCTTGGCTGTATTCTGATCGAAGAGACTCTTGCTTGCTCGAATAAAGAGCCCATGTAAACTCGTCGAAACCATAGTTAAAGTAGTCACTGACATCAGTACCTGGTCGTCGCCATGGTTTGTCATTATCGGTGAGATCTGAAGACATCAGTACCAACTCCGTTGAAGAATGACATATACGTGCCTTCATCAATGTTGACCTGCGTGATTGGCTTCCCCGCAGGCTCATATATAGGCTTTCCATCAACATCGATTTTCGAAGTTGAGACACCAGGTAGGTCTGCACCAAAGACCTGTGGGGTACTCTTGGCTGTCTCTTTTTTTGCTGTGGGAGGTTTGGTAGCAACGTCGCTCGAACTCGTTCTCTGGGGTATATTCCGAATGTCATTATATCTTGGTTGGCTGTTTGTAGATTAACTCAGACCTCACGGTCAAATTCGAGGAGTTACTGACGATGGTGGAGCAGGTTTGCTGCCATCCTTCCGCTCTGTGATGATGTCTATGTCCTGAATAAGAATCAGCAGCAGTTCCATAATAGATGTATATGGGGAGAGTACAGAGTCGCTTCCTTCTGAGACTGCCTCATCTTCTTCCTCCCCTTCCTCTAGATCTTCATCCTGCTGCTCTGGCTTCGGAGCCGATGGAGCCATTTCTTCACTCTCTTGCTCATTGTTTCCTGACGCGTTGTCCTCGGGCGCGTAGAAATCATCATCCTCGTCGACTTCCATCTTGGGACTTATGTAGCATGCGCTCTGTATCTGATGTAGATTTCGCGTTGGACTGTTGAGGTTATTCCTACAAGGTACTGTACGTACTTCGAGCTTGCTCGCTTAGCGCCTGCTCTAATATTTTCGACCGCGTCTCCCCATCTCAGAACTGCAGTAACTTATCAGTGCAGGTCTCACAATCGGGTGAGAGCTGTCGACAGCTTGCGTAATCACCATGGCACTGGCCCGATCTGCTAGTGGACCCGGCGGCTTAAGCATCAATACCAATTCCGCCAATTCATTATTGTGAGTGGTTCCAGGCTGCCTCTTGAATCTCGCGTCAAAAGAAACCGATCACAGGACGCAAGGGACAAGAAGAAGATCAGCCACGATTAACATCATCTAGTGGATCGAGTACGACACCAGCAGCAGGAGGAATGTTCGGAAGCACGCAAGCTAAGCCGGCTGGTGGGCTTTTCGGCGCAACGACCTCTGCTCCTCAAACCGGTGGTTTATTTGGGTCAACCGCGACGACTCAACCACAGTCTGGATTATTTGGATCGAATACCGCAAGCTCTCAACCAGGAGGATTGTTTGGATCTACGACAACTACTTCACAACCACAAACGGGGGCTCTTTTCGGGTCCGCGCAATCTGCCCAAGGTGGTGGATCATTTGGATCGACAGCAGCGTCAACACAACCCCAGAGTGGAGGTCTCTTTGGGTCTGCACAGCATGCGCAGAGCAGTGGGCTATTTGGAAATACCAATACGTCGCAGCCAGCTCAGACTGGTGGATTGTTCGGTTCTGCACAACCTCAGCAGCAGGGTGGTTTATTTGGTTCAGCGACGACAACATCACAACCCCAGCAAACTAGTGGCCTATTTTCAGGTCTCGCAGGGCAGCAGAATCAACCGACTAGTGGCCTATTCGGGTCTTCAAATACGTCGCAGCCAGCTCAGGGTGGTCTATTCAGCAATATGAACACTCAAAATCAAAATAGGTCATCCTCAACTCTATTGTATGGTTCTTCCCTCCACAGGTGTAGACGTTTGCTAACATTGAACAGTGGACAATCAACACAAGGTCCCGCTCAGCTAAACCAAAATACAGGCCAAGGTCTCTTTGGAAGCACGTTGGGAGGGGGTCTTTCTCTTGGACAATCTACGAATCAGCAGCAGCAGACAGTTCCAGGTGTACGAATAGATCCTAGTCAAATTCGAGGCACAACACGATTCAACGACTTGCACGAAGAGTTACAGAAGGAGATCAGCAAATTCGACGAAGCGATCCAGGCCCAAATCCAATTGAAAAACCAATGCGACGCCATTATGACTGCCCACGATTTACAACTGGCACAAGTCCCGAATGATGTCGAATTCTGCAGAAGAAAGTTGATCGGAGTTGAAAATGCTGCAGATTCTGATGTTCAAGCAATTTCACTTGCTCAGAAACTCATCAAGACTGATGCCGAGAACGCCAAGTTAAGCTTTAAAGCTATTGACAACCTAAAGCTCCCACCGCAATATCACAATTCTACTATATGGTCCTCAAAATCCCCCGTTAGTGGCTCGCAGACCCAGACCGATGGTGATGCTGAGGCACAGGACATCGTCAGTTTCTTCTCGTCAACCGCAGATGAGTTGGCCAGCACCCTCGCGAGTTATCAGAAGCACATGATGGATATTGAGCAGCATTTGCGAAATGTGGAGGCTAGCTCTGTTTCACAGCAAAGTGAATTCCTTGCAAGGAAAAACGGTGCCGGTCTTGGACAAGATGATCCAATGGAACAACTTACTGGGGCTTTGATGGAGTTCGAAAGCAGCTTGCTAGGTGTTGCCGGTAGAGTTGGAGGTGCTAGAGAAGGGCTTCAAAGTCTGCAACTTGGCCAGTTCACGGGTCCTCGCAGTGCACCCAAGACCGGCTACCGGAATGGGGTTTACTGATAAATACGATTGACGAATTGGTACGGATATATCAGGATGGAGTTTGGTGTTACACCTACATAAGATAGGCATTGAAGTATGCAACTGTAGCAAAAGTCTAGGCATACCATTAAGATACCAAGTAAATAGTTCGGGAAATCATACTTCCTGCTATTCACGTTCATTCTGCAATCCATGACGTCCCTATATTAAGAATTTGCCATACCACCAATTAGGCAATCCTTCTACCCTATTAACGGCTAATACCTTGAACGTCGAAGCCAATACAGCCTGCCACATATTATTTTCTACATAGAGCCAAGCGTACTTCGTAGAGAAGTAAAAGTCCGACATCTATATATGTAAGACAGAGAATCATGACTTCCGTCCAAGCTTCATCAGTCTGGTCTTGGAGACGCAAAGCTTCTATCATATGCCTAGCAAATTTCAGACCAGAGTGGACGGCAAAGATGCCTCATGCTTGCCAAGCTTTACTAGTTGAGTCGTTGATGGTCTGTGACCTGCTCAGGTTGTTCCTCAAGCAGTATCATGATCCGAAAACTCTCGCCCGAACGAAGTAAGCTGTCCCATATTTGGGAATTGTACCATTTGACTACTTAGACATTAACGACACTACGAGAGGAGGCGCACAGGTAAGACCAAACGTTTCGGGTCACGTGGTGCTTTCCAGTTCTCTTCCTCAACTGGGCACTTGCATCTTGACCTTTTCCTCTTCTGCATCACCATCCCCATTACTGCGATTATCAGGAAACTCTCCTTATGATACAAGTCAGCGAGCTATGGCAATTCTTCTATCATATTCTACCATCTAAATTTACTTTTAAAGTAACGCGGGGTCAAATTTCTCTGCAAGAAATCGTCAAGTTTCCACAATCATTAATCTATAGGCCTGACACCCTTGTGCCTACCCGCCCATGTCCGAGCACTCCCAGTCAAGTGAAGAGGCGGAGGAGCTCAGCGCCCTCGAGTACGCGAGAGCTAGTGGATTGTCTCGCAATCATCTCACTGAAGATCTTGGAGTCGCGGAACTGCTACTGCTTCAGAGCCAACTTATCGGCAGTCTGCTCGACTGTTCATATCTCCGTCAATTTGATCTTGGTCCCGAACGCAAAATAGAGGAGCGTCTAACCTGTTCTAAAGACGTGGCTTTACTTCTGTCATCTGCCAAACGCGACGAGGACCCAAGGGATATTGACAATCTTGTGTTTCAAATGCTGGACGGCAGAAAACATGGCTGGCCTGCAAGAGTTGAACTGCCCCTACTCAGAAGCGACCATGAAGTAGATTGCAAGTCATTTGCCTCTAGGGAGGGTTTCAATATCCAGCTGCAAGATGTAAAGCTGCCCCTTGAGATCGTTGACAATGAGAAGAACGAAGGTCTTGTATGGCCATCACGCTTCTGGAACATGGGATCAGAAATTCTGCAGAGACTTAAAATGGAGAAGCAGAGCGTGCCAAAGGAGCGTATGATGTTTATCAGCGCTTGTCTGAAGGATGACTGGTCGAATGATGACGCGAAAGCTCTATGGGGCCGCGAGCAGAAGTACAAGAGGGCAAGTGACTGAATTCTTTTAGAGTTGACGGACTAACGTCTATCACAGAACACTGCTCTTGATCCAGTCACCCCGCCATTATCACCAGCATTCAAGCCACTTCAGCAACCATACGAGCCATCTTCTTCAGATTCTGCTTACCAACTTCCTATACTCTCAGAACCCGAATCTCCGACGAAACAAGAGCTCAAAGCTATAGAGAAGATCATATTTGAGAAAGACATCCCTACGCCACTGCGACGCGCCAAAACGGTCAGACCTTCTGAGCAGGCATCATCTGATACCTTGGTAGATGACTCGATCCTGAAACCTGGCGATATCTATACACCTCTCGCGTCATTGGAGAACACCCCACCTTCGATTGAAGTCAAACGTGTTAAACGTGAAGTCCTAAAAGTCGAGGAGCCTCTGACGCCAGATAGGTCTGGTATTGTCCCTCCCAAGTCTGTTCGCTTCAGCGAGATTATCGAAGAGCTAGAGCTTGACCCGAACAGCCGCGTCGTAAGCCCTGCCTATGAGCATAACTTCTTGGAGGAAGCGTTCGGTGATGCGCTTCGATCAGTCAATCAGCGAGCTGAACAAGAGAAACTAGTTGCAGCAGATGTGACTGCGAGGGTCGACGTGCCAATCATGGATTTTTCGAAGTCAGATCCTCCTTGGAAAGGGTTTGAAGCTGTTCAAAACAAAGTTATCCTGGCGTCATTGCAATTGAAGTTCATCAGAGAAGCTGTCGGAGAAAGGCCTCTTAGATGTGTCCTAGTCAGCCACAAGGACCTTAATTTGAAATGGACTCCATTTCCTACAAGTCTTGCAAAGATAGCAGTAGAAGAGCATTACGAAGATGATGATCACAAACTGCAAACATTTCTGAAAGACTTAGAATGCGGAGAAATTATTGATAGTTCAAGTCTCACTTGGAAGCCAGTGGGAATGATGATCTTGAAGGTCAACGAAGACGATGATGAGATTGAGCAAGGCCTTTTCCAGTATGATACTCCTCGAGATCTCTCCTCTTTGGTTAGGAAGAGAAAGATGGAACTGCAAGAAGCCGATGCAACTAGAGAACCAGCATCAAAGAAGCTCACTCCTGCTGCTCGGCAGATGCCACTTCCACGATACTCGCCCGCCGGCATGCCAAAGCTCCTTGGTTCTGTTGAGGAGCGATTAACGCATGTAGACTCTCACCCAGAAGAACCAGGACTTCTGTTAGGAGGTGCTTTCTCGGCAGAAAACTGTCTCGATAATTATCTCGAGCTTCGTGGATCAAAAAAAGAAAAGCTCACAGAGAGTACCTACTTTTCCACGAAACTGGACTCAACACAATCTGCACCAGCAGCTCAGGCACTGGGAACTACCACAACGCAGCTAGACACCATACAGTTGCCAATTCGAAAGTCCCCCTTAGCAAAAGCTTCTCCACTGCCAGCTCCACCGCTCCCAGCAGCATCAACTGTGGCTAGCATCGTCGTTTCTTCAACTTTGTTGAAACGCCGAGGTCTGGTCAAGCATATTGAGCGCATACTACCTGCTCTCAACATCTTTGAGCGAGATTTCACAGCTCACAACACCACGACATGGCTGCCAGGATCCGTTACCCGCTCTCCGGTCAGATCTCCACTTGATTCAGAGGCCGACATTATCATTTCACCTTCTACAGGAATAGTCATCACCACCCTGCAGAAGATTAAACAAAAGCCGCTGCCAGGACAAAAGGCCAAGCCAGCTATCAGAGATCGTCTGGAGAAAGTAAGCGGTCGGTATGAAAAGCTCATCGTCTTAGTCTCTGAGAGCAGAGGAGACGAAAGTACTATTGGACTTGACGAGAGTGACTGCCTAGCATATAGCGAATTTGTCGGATTTGCGGCAGGTTTCGAGACTTCAATTACGGTTATTTTTATCGCAGGGGGTGAGGAGACTCTGTCGAAATGGTTAGCGAGCACCATTGTTCGGTATCGTGTAGCTGGACAGTCGTCTCTCCTGACCGAAGAGACGTATTGGGAGCTATTCCTTCGACGAGCCGGATCGAATGCCTATGCAGCCCAAACTATTCTCGCCGAACCAAAAGCACCAGATGGTGTCGATCCTGGAAGTCTGGCGAAAGTAGGCCAATTTGATTTGACTGCTTTTGTTGAAATGGGACGAGAACAGAGAATTGCGAGGTTCGGTCCGGTTTGTGGCCAGATATTGATTGAAAGACTGAGTGGCGTAATAGATAGCAGGTGGGAATGACATGTGGCGTTCGGAATTTATCATAGGGACATCACTTGCTACGCTCCGAGCGGAATACTAGCTTGAGAGAAACAGAATTCCTTAATTGTTAATTTGAAGCGGGTCTGAGCTTGTTAGAGAATGTGGGTAGAAATTTTGCTCCGAGGCTTACATCTAGGTACTAGATTGCTTCATTTGTGCTAATTTGACAATTGAACTTTTATTTGCTGTAGAGAGCATCAAGATAGTTGTCATATACTCCACACTTTGAGGGTATTGTCTGATGCCCGAGCATGTGATGTAGCGAGCATTGACTCCTCGCCATCTTCACCCCCCTCATTACTCTCATCATCACTATCTTCTTCGAGATTTGGGTGACGCCGCTGGCCGGAACAAGCGGCCACGACTGAACCAAATGGGTGTATGACAGTTGAGCCTACAGGATCTGTCGTACACATTAATTATTATTTCAAAAGTTGGAGTATGAAGCTTACCTTCGTTAGCCTGCCACTCCCAAGCCCTTTTCAGAGCACCTTCGCTCATGCCTACTCCTTCCCAGACTCGGATAAAGCCATCCACACCACCAGCCCAGACCTCCATGCCATTTTCCCCAGCGAAAACGTCCACGCTCAATCTTTGGTTCGTATCTGCCCCTCTCTCCTCTAGCCAAGCAAAAAGCTTCCCCGTCACCCTAACATCATAAACCAACACCCCTTGACTTCTTCTCTCAGCCACACATAGATATCTCCCACAAGGGCTCCACACCGTCTGCGTGATTCCCGCCCCTCCAATCCCAGCAATCTGATCCGCAGCCTCAGCAACGTTCCACACCGAGATCGTACCTCCCATCCCACCAGCATCGTATAATCCAACTGAGCGTGTCCACGTCCCTGCTGCTAGCATTCCAGTACCGTCCTCCGAAGACTGATGAGATAATGCAGACACAATACCACGTACACCTACCCCGCCGCCTTTCATCAGATGCCGTTTCGATGGAATGGTAGGCATTCGCGCTACAGGCCCTTCGCCATGGCGAGACACGTCAAAGAGGGAAATGAGACAGTCTGTGCCTGTGAGGAAGTGACCCGGTGAAGACCAGAGAATGGAAGCAGGTGTGAGCCAAGCTTCGGTAGTGAGTGAGACGAGATTGTAGGTTGATATTGCGGTAGGAGAAGGGGAAAGTGCATTTGCAAGGCGGATGGGAATGCCGGTGGGTGTAGAGAGGTAGAGGGTTGTGGAAGGGTCGGACAGATTGAATAGTGGGTATGGCGCTAGGCAATTGATTGTATTTGGGTAGGTATGCTTCGTATAGGGGAGGATCGTCTTCGTTGAGGGGCCATCGAGGAGGTCTGGAGGCAGAACGAAAGTTCGGATCGTGTTGTCTGCGCTAGAGGTGAGGAGACTGGTTCCGTCTGGTGTCCTGGACACTGGTTAAATTGGGGATGCTTGAGGGGTATTGGCCCATACCATTGAGCAGATTTGAAGTAATTGAACTCTAATCCCGGATCTGAGGGGCTATCTCTTGCTCCACTACCACTCTCTGGAGGTTGCTCATTGTTGTTTATGCTTTCACGAAGCCATGATTCTGCTATTGAGCAGCAGTAGATGTTGGCAGTCGAGGCTACGAGATTCGGTACTTTGGGGATTTCTTCCATTGCGGGCTTTGGTGCTTCATGGCGATATATGGAGTAGGTCTTGCTTTTAAGGTTGCGCCAATTTATCATCCAGCTCCCAATTGTGAGAACTAGTGGAGAGATCAAGGAATTCTTGAGGTTGTCATCTAGGACGGTACGACCTCTTTAAAGCTGTTCATGCCTGAGGACTTCAAAGTTTCCCCTTGCCTACGGAGGTACAGCCCATAAGTACAAAGTATTACCATAAAGCTAGCAAGGGGCCCCCGGGTGGTGCTTACACTTGCCCTAATATAGTAGAATATTTGTTGATTTCAGCGTGATGTTGTTGTGGCTGATTACCCGATAAGGGCAAGTGAAGAGTCGCCTGGGGTTCCCCTTGGTATCTCTATGGTACTTTGGTGTTGGGATAAATAAGTCCACCCCTGGCATAATTACGCCAAATATGCCTTTCGTATTGGTTAACAACCCTTGGTGAGGCTGACTTCAAAACCCCTAAGGGTGGACTTATTTATCCAAAGACCAAAGTAATACTTATGGGCTGTACCTCCGTAGTGCCCTAGGCTACCAGCCCCCTAAGTTTCACTAGGGGCTGGCTACAATCTGAATGAACCATCCTTTCTATTCGTCATTCCTGACCTGCAAATACTCGTGTGACAAAGCCTCTCATCATTATTGTTGTGAGCACAACGAAAGAGCTTGGATCACAATGCTGCTCGCTTCTCGTAAGTCTTCGAACAGTTCGAGCCGATACGTAATCCCGTTCTAATAAACTAACACTCCTTGCAGTCGCAGCTCGTAGGTCGGCACCATCAACCGGAGGGGTTGCGAAGGACGACATCTTCGAAGGCTTCGAAATTGACACAGCCCCACGGCCTGCCAAACGACGAAAGCAAAAACCCGGTTGAAGAGGTAGACGGTGACTCTCTAGCGCCAATCATATTTCTTTCGCCGGGTTTGATGTTCGATTTAAGGTTTACGGCAAATACGAGTACCACCTCCACTCTATGATCCTCAAGCTTCACTCAGCATTCTTCCGTCGATTCCTTGATTCTTCCGAAAAGAGTGGTGATCCGGCATCCAGTGAATTCCAGTATGAGTATGTATCTGTCAAGCATGAACAAGGATGGATTGTCGAACCCCGAAGAGAAGTATGCAGCCTAACTCCTTCTGTATATTATCCAGAGTGCGGCAGGATTCATGGAACATTAGACCCTGAAGACAGCAACACAATCTGGGAGGCTTCCAAATTGGCTGTTCAAAATGCAGGTTAGCGTTTGCATTAATGGGTGTTTTTCTACATCGAAATCCTTCAAGTTGCTGGACTTTAGAGCTAGTTTAGTTTGGAGTGTTCCACAAAATTCTTACATTTCCTGGTTAATTATCTTGTCTCATTTACGTAATCTGTGCATACCAAGCCAGATGGATACCTTCCTGTTGGACCGATAAGATTGATTCATGCAACAAGCGTCAGATTCAGATGTATTTTTCCCTCCAGGCTTGGGGCTAACCGTCCAATAGTCTACTTCGCCCTGGTATGAAGAGAGTCCCTCTGATACAATTGACCAGAGGGCGTTCGAAAAGTTGTTATTTGCGTTCTACAATCGAGATTACACAGTTGACAGTGCCGACGAGCTGAAAGCGATGACGGAAATTGCGGACTACTATTGTGCTCTGCCGATCCTTTCAACAACACTCAAAGGAGCTCTGCTTGGAAGTCCGATGTTCGATCTTACTAACGATGGCCGTCGATCTCCGTTCAAAGAGCATAGCTATGACCTGATCTTTACTGCACAGAAGCTCAGGCACGCTGAGCTTTTCCGCGAATGCTTCGTCCATGTTGTTGGGACCTGGGTAGACGGTCCAGTTCCAAAGGATAGCCTTAACCTTCTGAAGCACGAACCCGAGCTGTTGTCCCTGATCTCCGCAGCGCATATCGACCTTTGCAAAGCACTCCTTGAACTGAATCAAGAAATTATTCTCTTGATTATTGAAGGCGAGCCAGAGGATATCTTATCAGTCGGCGATGGTCCAGATAGAATGCGCCGACCTACGAGAAACCCAGCGTACTATAGAGCCCTCAAAACGCATTTCGAGTCAGAAAACCTCTCGGAGACCTACTCGATGCTATTCAGAGCCTTCGGCAATCTGTTCAAGAACAATCTTATATTTGACCGCAGTGGCTTGGGAGCAGGTGAAGGTCCTTATCAGTACTTTCTCTGTGCCAACATCATGGAGAAGGACTTGCCTTGGGATCCGAAGGAAGTTGATTTCTGAGCCTTTTATATCTAATTAGATTTCTGGAGTCAGAATATAGTGGCGTAATGGAGAATTCATAGTCTCGTGGTGATTCCCCGGGAATTGCCATCGTTTGGTAAGATCTTCAGGAGCATTGGGTTGAGGCTCGTGTGAGGCAGGTGGACTGAATAGCCGATCACCAGTGACTAGTGACTAGACTACTTATGAACAGGTGAATCAGAAAACCCAATATCATTATGTGATATTGATAAAGTAGCAACTGGTACATAGAAGAGTTCGGTCTACCAAGCCTCCGAATGTGCCAAAATCAGAATCTAGGAAAGACAATGTCAAGGAAGTGGAAGAGGTTTGGATTCAAACATCTTGGACTTTCTAAAGTTTATCGATTTGACTTCCTGAAACACTCGATTGTAATATTTTCCGTATTATGCTTGAATCATGTAAGACACCTCGTTTTTACGAGCCAGTCCGAACCAAGAAAAGGCAAGTCACATGCTATTGCGCTTTGGCTCTCTCTGACCACGCGTTGAGCGTGTCGACCTTCCGAGAATTTCGTTGAGCAAAGTCAGGTCTCCAAGTACAATTGATCATTTTTACTGCCAAGTTATCATCCAAGCCAAATAGCAGTTGCCAATTCACTCGAGGTAGACCTTTTCATATTCCTCAGACCGATTCGAAGTGCAACCTTAATACTGACCCTGATCCCCACAATAAAGATCAATTTCCGTCAAGATAGTCTCCGTCCCTTTCGCGAAATAAAATGCCTCCCAAATCCTCGAACAAGAGACGCAGAACCGACTCTACAGCGAGAGCGTCATCTTCTTCCTCTCCTCCGGCCCCGATCGTTTTAACATCCCCAGGGCTAAAGCTAGACGTACGCCTCAATGTCCTTGGAACCGACTTCCATGTGCACCCGATAATACTGAGGCTCCACTCGAACTTTTCTAGACGATTTCTTGACTCCCCTGACAAACAACCCGCTGCTGCTTCGGATCTTTTCGATATGAGTATTCATCGGTGATTGAGGCTGACGGTGCAAGCGCCGTCGAATGGGTGCTGGAACCTGGTCGAAAGGTATCACTAGCAACCCTTTCTGCTCAAAATATCCCCGCATATTAAATCGAGGGCATTATGTGTTCTAACTTTTCTTCAGGATGAATCCTCTAGTTGAGTTAGAAAAGGCTTTTCTCGATAGAGAGAGACGAAGGTAGATTCGGAGATAAATTCATTCCAGAAACTCTTCTGTGCCATGTATAACAGGCCCTACACCATACGCCGAGTATTCGACTTAAGCTGTTTGACCAACCTCGCAAATTATTATTGCGCGTTGCCAATCATCTCAGCTACATTGAGTGGAGCGCTTCTCGGAAGTCCAATCTTTGGATATACCGCAAGGTCAATTCACAATAGCGTCAGCACCCGGGCTGACTTGCTTGTTCTGGCCATGAAGTTTCATCATCCCGTTCTGTTTTGAGAAGTTTTTATCAACGTGGTCGGCAGGTGGAACAACAACCCCAACAAATTTATTTACGTCGTCCAGGAACATGGTCAGCTGATGCGGCTTGTGATGAGGGAGTCTCACGCTATTCATCTGCGTATCATAGATGCCCAACTCGTCCTCCTGAGATATCGCGAATTAGCCGAGATGGCCAGATGCATCCTGGATGATGGCCTGGAAGATAACTTGCGAGAGATATTGAATGCAAAATTCTACACGGGATTAATGCAACGACTTCAGAATGAAGACTTTGGGACGCTGAGAGATATAAAGAGTTACGGAGTGCGTTAGTCGCCTTTGTTAAAATGCAATCTTCTGTTGAATCATACCGGTTCTTCAACTGGAGAGTATCCCTTCGAGGATTATTTCTTGTGTGCCAATGTAAGCGATGATGAAATGCCTTGGAATGGGGATGAAATCGATTGGTAAAGGCTCTTGCTGGTCAAGCATAAGAATAGATTTATACTGTGTGTATACCCAGGATATTTAAACCGTACTACATAAGCATATTCAATAGACTTCAAGTTCATTGTATATCCAGAATATTTTTATTGATACTTTTCGCCTTCAAAATGGTGGAATCATTTTTCTAATTGTGCTTCGGTCTGAATGCTATCGTTGGAAGTTCCAAAGGGCTCGTTCATGCACAAAGGCTTCGGAGCCCTGAGATGACATATACATCGCAAAGCTAAGAAAGAGAAAGGAACAAGCAAACAAAAGCAACGAATTTCGCTAGCGCTACTATTCCAATCCCACAATCAAAGCTTTAAAACACCCAATCTATCAAATCGTGATCCTTCAACTCGTTTTTTAGAGTTTCCAAAACTCCCAGTATTATTCCCTCATAATTATGAAGATCAACGTTGATGTCTAAACATAGCTCTGGCAGCCTCTCCTTCCCGCCTAGCAGGTCGATAATGCTTAAATTGGCCTTCATGTAGCAATCAAGCTTAGTAATGATCCACGAAAGAGCTTCTTTGAGAATTATATCTTCGATTTTGATTTGCGAGTCTGACATGATAGAATTAGGCGATTTACAAGAGTGCAGTGAGATGATGAGGACTTATGAGGCTTTCTGAAGCATATATATATATATTTACTTGTCTGTGATGATTTGCTTGCTGGAAAAGAGTCTAACATTGAAGCGAGAGAACATGGTCATACGAGCGTATTAGATGGGATTTGTGGCCTTTTAACAACAAAATGAGTCAAGTAAGATCGCCTTGCAAAGGAAGAAGTAGAAGAACAATCTTGAAAGCGAACATGCCTCTGGAAAACTTGTCGTTGAACGACTGCGTGGCAAAGACTCAAATTTTATGCTATAAATGGCACGAGGTTCAAATGCCCTGCCCATGCAAATGACCCATCCGAACAACCTCCCTGTTCTACCCCAACGCCAGCAGTCCGGTCATCCGATAAACTAATGCTTATCATTTACATTCAGCTCATCAAACTCATCAAGCAGCTCAGCCATATTAATATGTGGCGTCTCATCCTCTCCATCCTCCGTCTCCACGACGCTCATAGCCTCTGCATCTAACCTAGCTTGCTGCTGAGCCTTATACAAGGCCAATGTCTGTCGGAGATCAGCATCCTCTTCTACATCCCGCAAGAACATCTCGTAGTCTCTATCCATCTTTTCTTGGTCCGCCTTCTTAGGCAAGAGGTCGCCTTCGTCTCTAGCCATGCGCTTGAGACGCCAGCTCCGATTCTTAGACTTCTTCTTTCTAGCATAAAACTTCTTGACGAGCATCACATCCGGTATTTGCGATGAGTAGGTATTTGATTCTTCCAGAGCATCGTAATTTGGGTTGTTGAAGTTCGTCCCAGTCAGCATGTAGCCCATCACCGAATCTCCTGGATGTAGGACGTTTCCGAGGTGTGTTCTAGTGTAATATGTTCTGTCGTTTGATCCGAGATCTGATGCTCGTGCCACTGTGGCCTCTGCAAGTAGCCATCTCCCCTTCTGTGCTCCAATGGGTTCGATATCCATGACGATAAATTCCACAAGTTCTTGTACATCTGCGAGTGGAGTGAATGGGGCTCGCCAGTATATTGGTGTACTGATGTCTGCGGTCTGGAGAGTGCTAGGGTCGAGGATATTTAGGGATGTGCCTATCCTGTAGCATAAGCCGAGTGGTGAAATATTACCAACCTGCTTCGCCAATTTGATAGGTATCGCCACCAAATCGTCTTTGCATATCGGGACCAATTCAACGGAGTATGTGAATTTATAGGACTTGGTAGACGTATGGATATCCATGGAAATGAGCTCTTGAGACTTCTTCGACCGGACTGGTGCCACCGAGTTGAGGAAGTCGACGAACTTCTCGGCCTGATTTCGTGCTGCGAAGAAGAAATCGAGACCATCCTTCACTTCCTTAATGTTGATTGTGTCCTTATGCGCACCGTGCTTGAGGATGAGTTGCTCGAGGTATAGAAAAGTTCTCTTATGTGGGACTTTCTGTCGGACTTGAACGCAAGCTCGCCATGTATTCGCAGTATAAGATTTCGCACAATCAGGACATTGCTGGTATGCGACAATATATTCGACCTCGAATGCTTGCTGCAGCACAACTCCCTCAGACACCGAGTCCTGAATCGTAAGCTTGACTTTTACTCTTCGAGAATGAGGTTCCGTCCAAATGAAGCTCGCATCTATGATCCTAACTTTGTGCAGACCTCGCAGTTTCTTCAGACAAAGAGCGAGCAGTTCTCTCGACTCCGGGGCTGCGACAATCCAGCTCGAAGGAGGAAGGAGCCATCGATCGCAATCTCGACAGAAATGAAGGGTAGCCTCGCGCTGAATACCCTGTGATACATCGACGGTGAGCTTCACACAATCATAGCAGAGTGCGCCCGCCGATGTTGTACCATCGATTGCGGCACCACAGTTGCAGCATAGAATACTACATTGCGTGTTAGTGAGATCTACCTTTCAGCTTGACTTTACTCACGTTGCCCCGGTCTGCTGTTCTCCATGCTGGGGAGCAATAGAGATAGGTGCATCAAGATCCATAGCAGACATCTTTGCGGTGTTTTTGTGTAGTGTTGTGTATTGCTGTGACAGGAGCGATAAGAAAATGTGAGAAATAATTTATTGCCCCGCGATGCTTGATAGCCGAGATTTCTCAGCAGATCCGCCACCAAGAGGCTTGTCCAGTCTTCCGTACCTATCCTGCGATTACTATTTTAGGAATTTTACTTGTCTGAAGGCTATCTCATCATTTCTCTCCATCTGCATAGGAAATGGGAAATTTGAGAGGGTTGGCAATACGGGTTTCTAAAACTTTATTTGTCACGTAATATTCATTCACGTGACTCTTTTGTCCAAATTCCGATTAAATGAGTGCTAATTTCACATAAAAGCTCCTCTCAGTGGCAAAGGTGATTTTTGATAGTCTTTCGGGCAGATAGATATCATTATCAGCCATGGTCACATCCGCGTACGCGTAAAAGCGTAACTGTACCATCTCAATTGAGATTGCTCACCAATGATACATGTTCACTCAACAACGTCAATTGATAAAGAAAGCACGTAGAGCTTAATCATTGATTTCCTGCATTCTATTGGGCAATTAACTTTAACTTGCACAATAATTTTGTTCATTTTGATGTAGTGGCCCGCACACACCGCACGGCGGTGCTAATTGTTCCTATCAGTCTTCATGATGGGTACACTTTTACCTGTTTGGGACGCAAAAAGGGGTTGGGGTTACCTATTGCACGACGAGAACAATAAATGGTCTGTACCACATGAAATTTACCGCTAGGAAGTTTTCGTTGAGGAGGACAGGTTCAGGAATTGCTACTCGTTAGAAACCTTGACTGGACCGGTTGACTGCATCTGCTACATCAATACCAGTGTGCAGATAATGTAGAGTAACGTGCAGCACAGAGGTGTGTCCAATGGAGGCTTCTGAAAGACGTGGAAGAGGTGCCGTGTTTTGACCCGATGCTAATTGATCGAGGACTATTGTGAACACTGCGTATTGTCTCGCGGATAGGGAACTCGGGACCTTGATGAACCAAAGATATAAGATAGTCTAAAGTAACGCAGGTCTTGAGTATCACATGCTGTTGCTCTATCCTAGATCAAAATGTCTCCTGCAGCGATTAAAATTCCTACTAAAGAATGTCAAAAGACGAAAGTCCCTACAGGCCAACTCAGCGGTGCATTTCTAGACCTCGCTCCCATTGATTATGGATTGGAAGCCGAGAAGGAAGGCAAAGATGGAATCAAACCTGCCAAGGTAAGATCGCCAGCATGTAACACTTATGTCCCAATGCTTAACTCTCAGTACCCTCATTATCTCCCAACTTGGCCGGATGTGAAATGGGCACCCCTCGAGCCTTTCCATCACTGCGATTCTGGGTTAGACGCCGACACCGACTATCCGGAGATCTTAGCCAAAGGTGTCAAGACATTTGACATCACTCCGACCATTGGGACAGAGATAAGAGGAATGCAGCTGAGCAGATTAAGTCCAGCGGGAAAAGATCAGCTTGCAAGATTTGTCGCTGAACGGAAGGTTGTGATATTTAGGGATCAAGACTTCGCAGACTTGCCCATCAGTGATGCTGTCAATTTCGTTCGCTGCTTTGGTCGTCCACATCTTCATCCACTCTCAGGAGCACCCAAAGGACACCCTGAAGTTCATCTCGTCCATAAGGCTGCCGGCGATAGGACTGCCGAGGAGTTCTTCAAGACCAAGACCAGCTCTGTGCTTTGGCATAGCGACGTGTCATATGAGCGCCAGCCTCCAGGAACCACCCTCCTCATGATGCTTGACGGTCTAGAAAGCGGAGGAGACACGCTTTACGTGAATACAGCTGAGGCTTACAATAGGCTCAGTGAAGGGTTCAAAGAGAGGCTCCATGGTTTGAAGGCTATTCATTCGGGTTTCGATCAAGCAAGTGCACACCGACAAAAGGGTGGCGTTGTTCGGAGAGAGCCGATCATGAGTGAGCATCCTATTGTAAGGACACATCCGGTGACTGGAGAAAAGTCGATATATGTCAATCCGCAGTGTGAGTGGACATGTTTTGAATGACCAGAAAGCTATTGACTCGTCGTTAGTCACCAGAAGCATCGTCGGATATAAGCAAGAGGAAAGTGATGCATTGCTGGTGAGTTTCATCTCCCCTGCGTAGCAGCAGCTGGATCGTTAACTCTCGGTAGAAATTCCTTTACGACCATATTGCGTATGGCTCGGACTTCCAAATGCGGGCGAGATGGGAGGAGAAAACGGTTGTTGTTTGGGACAACAGAGTCACCTCACACTCTGCGCTCTTGGATTGGAAGGCTGGACCCAGAAGACATTTAGCCAGAATTGCCGCGCAAGCCGAAGCGCCAGTCGAAACCCCATATGCTGTTTAAGAAGAAGCAGATAGGTTGTGGAGAAGGAGGGTGATTCTTTGTATCACAAACATTGCTTTTCAGTACACATCCATGCAGATCCTCTGCAGTACATCCGGAGAGCGTGACCAAATACTTTTTCTAACGTAGACTACCGTGCAACTTGCTTCACAAGAAGGTTGGTATAATATCGAGTTGCTTTTTGGCTTGTTGTTCCTTTTCTTCCTTCTTTCTCTGCGCACGAGCTTGCTCTAACCTAGAAAGTCGAACGTGCGGCTTTGGTGGGCTTAGGATAGCCGTAGGAGTAGATTCTGTTTTGACAGTCCCTCCTGGATTTTGGAAACCAGGGACAGAAGATTTTGATCTTGGAGGTGGATCGGCATGTGGCCTTCGCATATCAGATCTCTGCAACTCCTTCAGTAAAGCGGAGTTAGTCTTTTGCACCGCTACAGGTTTAGCTGGCAGAATTGCATCGAGGTCGTCATCATCGACAGATGATTCTGTTGCGTCGTCGTCCTTCCCTTCAGCTTCGTGAGATGATCGAATGACCTGACGAGGTTGTGGAGAGCCAGGACTTGACTTCTGATCTGATCTGGACACAGGCTTCATATAACCTGCAGAAGCACGTGTAGTTACTGCTGCACTGAGTTTGGTGAGCGAAGCAGCTTTCCTTTTGGGGCTATCCATCAAACCATGGAGACTCGTTCCGATATAGGGCAGTCCATCGCCATCATCGCTATTGTCGGAAAGCTCCGTGCCGCTCGCGCTCTTTCTGATCAAACCTCCAAGGATCGATCTCTGGGCTTTTGATAGTGCGATAGCTTCAACCTTTCGCTTCGTCTGGTCGGGCATCCTTCCAGTGACTGGCCGCGAAATGGAGTTAATAGTATCCGCATTCTGGGCTTTGGCCAACTTTTGCAGCCGTTTATACTCAGCAGCGTGCAGATGAACAGTAAATCGCTGAGCGACAGTCAAAAACTCGTCCTCGACCATACGATACTTATCGTCGTGATCCATTCCCTCTTTCATGAAGCTAGGAATTGTCAGCTGAAGATACGGAAGAGGGTTTTTTTTGTTACCTCTCTGGGGGAGGATTAGGCGGTGGCGATGACGATGCAGGTCGTTCTGCACCATGTTAGACTTGGTGAGTGTGGTCTCATTCATGTTGTACTTACCTTTATTGGCTCTTTCTCTTATCGCCGAAGACCCTAGATCTTCTCCCGCCGAGTCAGACATATCTTTCACTATCTTTTGACGCTTTTGAGCAGAAGTCGAAGGCAGGAAAGGACGCTTTGGGAAAGCAACCGTCGTTGAGGTGCCTGTCTGCCACGGGAGCTTTCTTGGCATAGTGACAACTGACGTCGGGTGGACCAACGACACTCTTAATGAAAGCGCAAGATTCTCGAGCGCACCCTTAGATACTCGGTGAAAGTATTGCTCCTAAGATCTATAGGCGTATCTTACTAACAACGCTGGTTCGTGGAATTTGCTACTTTCTCGCGGCTACTAGATGAGATTTTATCAACTCGTTCTGAGGTCGCTTCAAGGTTATTCCACCTAGAGAGCACTCAAAGCAAGTCTAATAAATCTCTAAACATTATATCGACGGGAAATATTTCGTTGAACAAATGCAGAACTCAACGTTCGAAGAGGAGTATCGCTAGGCAGACGCGCTAGCGGCCGCTAGACGCTTAGTCTGTTGCCTACCTTTTGTTAACGTCCCCGAAACCTGTGGAAAGCAAAAGTGCTGCATTAAAGTCAAGCGCTCTCCATTGGAGACAGATCTTGTCACTTCAGCCCTTTACTTGACCATCGGCCTGCACATGGTCGGATGCGCAATTGGCCAAGAGAACACTTCTCACCGAGTCAAGGACTACTTGGTCTTTAAGATATGGCCTTTTCTTCATTGCTTCATCATCCATGTTATTGTTGTCCGCTCTTCATTCTTTTATAACGGCCTCCAGAGACTCTAGCCTCGTACCTATCCTCAGCCATGTCGTCAAGATTTTGGGCGTCGTCTGAAGATATGAGTGCGGAAAGTGTCGACTCAAGCGCTGTCAGTGCTCATGATGGAGCACGCGACTTCTCTGAGGGTGCAAGTAAACATGGCCATCAAGGCTTACAGCGAGAAGGCGAGAGAGAAGAAAGCGAAGATGTCAATCAAGGTTTGGGACAGCAAGGAGAGAGAGGACATCGAAATACAGCAGTGGTAGCACGACCAATGGCTGCTACTTTGCAACCCTACCAACGTGCGAATTTGTTCTATCTTGCTTTGATTGAAGGAAAATGCAGAACACAAGCAGCAACGGCCGTAAATGCTGGCCGACCTGCCAATGATAAGCTGGCCGAAGACCATCCGGAAATTTTGAGCCTCTCGCGTCATATGTTCGGCGAAGTAAGAAGGGAGCTGTCGAATGTTGGTATGCTGTCTGAGGAATTCGTAGATCAAGATCTACCACAACTCAACCACTACCTAAACTCTTTTAACGACATCCTCGACAACATTGCAACACAGAAATCGCTCAATTTGGTTGAACAACAGACGCGTGCGCTCTCGAACAGCTATGAGCCTCTTGTACTTGACAAGGACACTTCGATTTTCTACACCCCAAACGCTCTTGTTTCCCATCAACTTATTGAACGACATGATCGCATGTTCTCAGATACCTCGGGTCTCCATTTACTTGGCGCGGCCCTACCAATTCCCAACACTTTAAATGGTCTTGTTCCACAAGGTTTCTTCACCATCCCAAACGAATTACCAATGGTGCTTACAAAGTCCTTTCAAGCGCTGTTGCGGCACTTGTTCCCTGACGAAGACCATTCGCGGGACGTCTCTACAGTGTCAATATACGCAAATGATTTCAAGCAGTGAGTTGTTTTATATTTTCATTTTCTTCCCACCCCCCGCACCCCCCCCTCCTCGTAGGTACACCTTGTAGCGACGACAAAGTCTGTCTAAGCTACATTCAAGTCATTCTCAAGCCTAGCCGAACAACATCTACATGCAGCTGCTAACGATTTGTCAGGTTAAGCACGCTAGGAGCAGGAGGCTTTGGCGTAGTTTATAAAGTCAGACACAAATTCGATCAAGCTGAGTATGCTATTAAGAAGATCGTTATAAAGGCAGAGACAATTCAGTCACTGTATGAAAAGGGCAACATGGGAGATTTAGCCTCTTTAATCAAGGAAGTCCAGACTCTAGCAAAGCTTCAACACCACCATATTGTGTGTTATCACCATTGTTGGCTCGAGCCCCGACCGCTAGAAGAGAGCTGTATAGAGTGAGTTTCAAGAATCTGACCCTATCAGGAACATCCAGCTGAAACTAGCACTAGCTCAGAAGAAGATTCAGAAGAAGCTTCAGAAGAGACACTTGACGAATCAGCGTTTGCTTCATTGTCAATCGACGATACCGAGGATGAATTACAACGTAATATGAGGTTACAACATCGTCGAGCTGCCTCTAGCATATCAGCTGAAATTGCTGCTGGCATTGATGTCGGTCGGTTGTGTTTCTCGGATGACGAATCAAGAGAAGAAAGTAAAGACGACGACGACGACGATACAGAGGAAATCGAAAGAACAGATGGACAAATTGTCCGATCTCCGAGAAAGAATCTAAAATCCGCAGACTTCGACCTCGTTCTCTATATTAAAATGTCACCTTATCCCTTGTCGCTTCACGAATATATCGGAGTAAATAATGAGGAGTGGTTCAGGAAGCACCCAGGCGCTCCGAGCATTCGCCACTGCTATCACGTCTTGCCCACGGTTCGTATCCTCCTATCAATACTCGACGGCGTCGAGTACATCCACCGCAAGAACATTGTCCACCGGGACCTTAAGCCGGCGAATATCCTACTTCAGATCCTAGACCCAGCAGAGCTACCCACACAAGGCTACGTTAATATCAACGAGTGTTGGCACTGCAGCACTAACAACAAACCTGCCTGGATCTCCCCACGGATTGGGGACTTTGGTCTGATCCACGACCTATCCGCCCCGCTACACTCTCCGCGTCCATCTCCACCAGTTGGCAAGAAGAGGAAGCAGCGAGAGGAAGAAAGTGCCGCCCCCGGTACACAAACTTACCTTCCGCTGGGGCTTCGAAAGTCCTCCCTAGTATGCGTCAAACTAGACATATACAGCCTGGGAATTATCGCTTTTGAAATGTCCTACAGATTTGGGACATTGTCAGAACGTGCCATGGTGCTGGACCAGCTGAAGCGTTTCGGGAAGGTGCCACCTGACTTCGAAGGTCATGTGCTTAAGGACTGCATCCTGAATATGGTGAAAGAGCACGCGGAGAACCGGTGGGATTGTCCCACTATACGAAAATACTTAGAAGATGTTCTAAAGCAGTTGTAATATTTTATGTGGGCTGTACTCTTTGTAAGATTTATATACCCAGTGGTTAACAACGAACCTCCCAAGCAGCGATGGACATTTTCATTCTATGGTCTCACACATTTCAATTATAACAGTTTTCAAACATTCTCAAGTGTCGCTCCACACGAAAGTCTTTTTTTCAGCTCCGGACATTCTAGTTTTTTGAAGGCACGATACTGCATTCCAAACATTTTGCTCCTAGAATTACAGAAGACTTTAAGGTCAAGTTGGGATAATATCTTAGTATATCTCTAAGAAATATTGGATAATGAATTTGGAACACTCTCAATGTAAATCTTAATGCAAATTTTAACATGTGATTTGGAATATTTTGGAGGAATACCCCGCTACGAAACTTCATTTCCGAAGATAGACATTCTTGGTCTTTGTAATTTTCAAACCTTCAAACTTAGAATACACACACTGTGCCGTTTCTGGTTTCTTCTACGTCGACCGACTCTTCCTCGACGGGCAAAAAAGTGCACTTTGAGAGAGGGTAGGTCACCATGGTATGTGATGTAATAATATTCTTTAGTTGACTTCTTGTCAGCCGATCGCAATTTATATAAAGTCCATCAAACCCATTCTGATTTCTAGGCACATGGCGCTCGATCTTGTCCACTTCAAACCCCCAGATTATCCTGCGTTGGGATATCTTGATATTATTGTGGTCTCGTCCAAAGCCCGTAATTCTGGATCTTGATTGAAAGTGAAACCTAGTCGAAGTCGAGATCTATCACTATTAGGAAACTGTTTATTCAGTCTTATTCGCCATTCACTCATACTTGGTCGCCATTCGTTTGCAGATATATGAATAGTCGTATTTTCTTTCTTGTTTGTAATTGTGTTGTGGGAAGATGGATGAAATCAATCAAGGTGAGAAGTGAGACTAGGTTGAGCTCAGAATTGAAAGTAAACTACTGGAAATAAACGAATAGACGATTATATACCTGAAATCTCCTTCTAAAACTAATCCCAACGTTGAAGAATTCAGATAGTAGGTCTTCTGGAAATTTTCCACGATATTCCAAGGATTCGTCATCTCGCCCCGCACCGCCATTAGGTCGGATGTTTCAACATAAGCACAAGCTATAGGAGTTTATAAGAGTGTGTTATGAATGGAGAAGTACCTAAAGTAATGAGCGTAATTCGCTAGTTGAGAACATTTGAGCCCCTTGGCGACTTGAGCGAGTGTTCGCTTTCGTTGCTATGCTCAAGGTTCACATAATAAAAGGAAATAGCTATTCTGCCTCCATGAATCGGATGACATTATAGGAAAGGACAGATCCATAATTCCCCTACTATTCGGTGAAGTCGCTAGAAAGAGGCAGAAGCATGGCGTCACGTGACTGTACGTTTGTAACAGCACTCAGTTGTCCGGCGAAGAGTCATAGCAATGGTCCGCTCGGACTTCGTTGCGATGATTTTCACCGAAGAGAATTTTTGCGGCAGAATGCACTTAAATCATATGTAGATATAGGTACGTCGTGATAATGCGAGAGAGAAGAGAAATAAGAATAAATAGCCAGAGGAAGTTAATCCAGTCCGTGAAACTTTATCCTCGGTTGTAGCTTTAGTTCAGTCTAATGAAACACAAGAACAACATCAGTGGCTCTCCCGAGCTTACAAATCAAAATAGCTACCGTGTTCCGTGCCGCAATGCAGGAGCGGTCAAAAGGGTCAGAGCGGTCAGAGCTCCTTATCAGGAGGAGTCAAGCAGGTATAGAAATATTAGCTTTAATTTGCTGATATTCTAACCAGGTTCTAAGACATAATATTACCCACCCAATGAGCGGAGTTGATAAAGATCAGGCTGCGCCATTCGAGCTTCACAGCCGCTTTGTCTATATAATAGACCTGTGTTCGACCGCCTGGATGAATTTTACCAAAGATGCACCGAGCGAGAGACTCTGAGAAGTCAACTTCAACATGTCGTTCCCAGGCCCACCATTCGACCCTGAGCTTGCCGATATCCTGGAGCAGATTCGGTCTCGGGAAAACAGCGAGTTCACTAAAGAATTCATCATCGAACAACGGAAAGCTATTGAACCATTCTGCAGCACTCAGCAAATTACTGATGACCCAGACATGTCCTACGAAGAAGTTACGGTGTCAGGTCTAGCTTGGGACATTACCTTGTCCATTATTCGCCCCAAAACTTCGAAGAAGAAGAACAACCCTAGCATTTATATGATGCATGGTGGCGGTATGGTGCTGGGAAATCGACTCTTCCTCATCGGTGGTATGTTGACGACTATTAAAGCGCTAGGCGCTGTTCTCGTTTCGGTAGAGTACCGGCTGGCTCCTGAGCACCCAGCTCCTGCTGCAGTTGAGGATTGCTATGCTGGTCTGCAATGGATGTTTGAGAATGCCCCCAAGCTCGGCATCGACGCGAGCAGAATTATTGCGGCAGGAGGATCGGCTGGAGGTGGTCTCGCTGCAGGCCTTAGTCTCCTCAACCGTGACCGCAAAGGACCTCCACTGTTCGCCCAGTTGCTGATGTACCCCAGTATGTAAAGTATTTCTTCATCCTTTCTCCTTATAATGCTGTGTTGAGGCTCTCGGCTCTCGCTTTTTGCAACAACTATGGCGCTTATTTGTTGAAGTGTTGGATGATCGCTGCATGTCTGTATCTGCTAGGCAATTCGAAAATGATGGGGCCTGGACAGGGAAAACAAACCGTGCGGCGTGGGACCACTATTTGCCCGGCATTCGAGGGACAGACAAAGTCAGCATCTATGATGCCCCATCCCGAGCAGAGGATCTTTCCAACTTACCCCAAGCTTTTATTGAAGTTGGAGTCTGTGAGCCATTTCGGGATGAGAATGTGGCTTATGCAACGAAGTTATGGGAGTGCGGGACCCAAGCAGAATTGCACGTATGGCCAGGTGCCTGGTGAGTTAGCCCTACAATCAACTTCAGACTTTTATTCTTTGATTTTTCTTTATTCTGCTCTTTAGATGCTGTTTCTGTTAGAGCAATGGCTGACGCTAACGTAGGCATGGTTATAATGTTTTCGCAAGTAGCACCCGGATTGGTCAAGAGAGCAACGAGACTCGATTGAGGTGGTTGGAGAGAATCCTCGCGGCACCGACGACTCCACTCATGCCGGCAGCGCTTTGAGAAGATGATATCTTGTTCCAAAAACTTTCAGTGATTCGATGATCTGGCTTGTCTCAAGTGCTACCCGAAGCGCTAATCGGGAATAGCTAGCGAAGTCACCTTGATGTCTAACAATGGGAGCACTTGCCACTGGGCTTGAAAGCACAAGACTGTACAAAATAACTTCAGATATGCCGGTATGAGAATTAATGTTGTACTGGGTGTGCGTCGCATCTTCTTATTTTTCAATGTGGCGGATTTTCACGGATAAAGTTGTGACGTCGTGAGTCGTGACGTAACGATCTTTTGGATAAATCAAGGAGGAGTAACTCCACTTCATTATATCTAATAGTATTTTATATTCTGAATTCCTTTTTTGTTCACAATTTGCAAATCTTTTTTCCATTAATAAAATTTAAGATGGCAATGAGTCAAGCTGCAGCTTTGGTCGAAAAGGCCATCGGCCATGGCAACAATGCCAACACCAAACAGGACCTAACGAACCCAGCCCGAGATCGCGCAAAGTATGCGGATCCTAGTGGCGAGACAATGAAAGCTTTAGTGTGGATGGGAAAGAATGATGTGCAAGTTCGTAAGTATTTCATCTCCCATGTTCGAGAGGTAAATCTAACGGTCGATACAGACGATGTCCCGAAACCAAGGCTCGTTGAACCCAAAGATGTTATCTTGAAGGTCACGGGAAGCACTGTCTGTGGTAGTGACCTTCATCTCCTTCACGGGAGTGTCATTCAACTTGAGAAGGGCGACATTCTTGGTCACGAGTTCTGTGGCGTTGTCGAATCGATGGGCCCTGAAGTGACGAACTTGCAAAAAGGAGACCGAGTTGTTGCATCTTTCCAGATCGCTTGTGGTGATGCATGTCTCCCTTGTCTTATAGATGAATTAACAGCTAACGATTCAAAAGTGTTACTACTGCAAGAAGAAGATATCCTCTCAGTGCGAGAAAACTAATTCCAACACCATGGAACAAGGCATGGTAAGTCAATGATCACGACTTTCGGTCTCCGCTAAGATTCTGTGCAGTATGGTGGTAGGACAGCTGGAATGTTCGGCTATTCTCACTTCACGGGTGGCTTTGCTGGCGGCCAAGCCGAGTACGTGCGAGTGCCTTATGGCGATGTGAATCTGTTGAAGCTACCATCTAGTGTGCCGGACGAGAAGGGCCTCTATCTTTCCGACGTCATTTGCACTTCATGGAACTGTGTCGTTGACACTGGAGTTGAAAAAGGCGACGTCGTTGCCATCTGGGGTGCAGGACCAATTGGCCAGATGTGCGCCGATTTTGCTTTTATAAACGGCGCATCACGCGTGATCATGATTGATAGCAACTGGCGCTTAGAGTATGTCAAATCCAAGACACCAAAAGTGGAGCTTCTGGACTATAGTGCTCTTCCTAGAGGTACATCCGTAACGTCAAAGCTGAAGGAGATGGTCCCGCGCGGTCCAGACGTCGCTCTTGAATGTGTGGCTGGCGAGTACGCAAAGGGATGGGCCCATTACTTCGAGCTTCTGCTTGGCATGGAGACCGACACTTCGGAAATCATCAATGAGATGATCACGTCGGTGAAGAACTATGGTAGATGTGGAATCACTGGTGTTTACGTCGGATACGTAAGTTCAAGCCACGCTTTTCGGACGTTATCCTGACGTATGCAGACAAATCACTTCAATATTGGCTCACTGATGGAACGCGGAGTCCGTTTGATTGGCAATGGCCAAGCGCCTGTACACATGTACTGGGAGAAGCTCTGCGAGATGATCGAGAGCGGAGAAATCGATCCACTCAAGATGGTCACTCACAGAGTGGACGTTAGCGAGCTGGACGAAGTGTACTACAAGTTCGAGAAGAAGGAGGACGGGATGCAGAAAGTTTTCGTACAGACCAAGTTCTCGGCACCACCAGCCCCTGGAAGCCCAAGTCTTACAACTTATAAAAAGTAGATATATTGCATATAAGACATGGCGGTAACATACTAGATCCAGCCAATTGCGTTTGTCAGAGACATGTTTCCGCTCTGCATGTGGATCAGCTTCTTCTGCAGCATTCTCGCGATGTTCATCTGAGTGCATCTCCTCATGACCTGGCCAAACAGCGCCTCTCTGTGGGTCTATAGTTCGAAATGCAGGCTTCTCCTGCATGCTCTAGAGCAGCAGCATCGTGCCATAGCTTTACGTGCAGCTCGCTTACACCACTTGGTTGAGGAGGTATACGTCTTCCTTTCGCGACCTCGCACAGCATAACATTATCCCGAATCTCAATCGGGATTTCACTAACCACAATAACTACAATGTGCAGCATCTATTTCAATATTTAGCTCCAGAGATCGCAACTTAAAAAAAATAGCAAGTATAGGTGTTTCAGACCCCAAAGGAAGCAGTGACCTGCGATAAGAAAAGGCAAGATAGGATCTTGCTTGCAACCACTACCTTTTGTACACCATTCAGCAACGATTATCGTAGATGCAGAGTGGTATCAGGATGCTGCAGATTCGCTCCCACGCTTGACGTGCATGTGGTGGATCTCGGGAAATTGCTTTTTGGCCAGCGGGAATGGTTCATGTCTTTCGTTGCGAAATCGAGCCGAGGGTTTTGTTTGGTTGACTGGAATGACAAAAACGCCATTGGACGGGAAGATGGGATGGACCGTCTCGGGATCGTAGGTGACAGGGGAATTGAAGCTTGGACATGAGGCGTGGTTGGTGTGTTCATGCGAGGAGGTGAGGATGGGAGGAATCAGGAAGGAAGGAGTCAATTGTTAGCGGGAGCAGAATGAGATTCGGGATTGTGGTGGGATTGGAGGATAGACTTTTAGGGGCGGACGAACGGTGTATGAGAATGAAAGGAGAGCATAGGCATGTCCCTCGTCTCGACTTGAGATTTTGGGTTGGGCATTATAACGAAAGAAATTCCGGGCTAGAATGCGGTCCTCGTCAAAGTCTCTTGAGGTGTCAACAACGATGGATGCTGGGCACGTAAGTACACTTTCGATGAAATTGGGAATATCAAGCTTACCTCAACAGAATGCTGAAACACCAGTTGATCGGCTGAATTTTCAGGTCGTGATCTGTTCCTGCAGTTCCCGTATCTCCCCTCGAGACATTCACATCCTACATGCCTCCCCACCACAAATCACCACTCTTGCTCTCCCTTCCGTGCCTCAGCTCCGCTCTCTCCTTACCACTTACCTCCCTGTACCTCTCGCTGTCCTACCCGTAGGGGTTATCAAACAACTTCACGTTCATATCTAAGAGTCAAATCTTCCATCTCGAGCAATAAATTACCTACGCAACCCTCCCAAGCTCGTCGAGTTAGCGGAAAGGGGCGGGGTCCACGCACAACAGACTCTGAGTGTGAGATTTTTGTTTATTTGATGTGTGTAATTCTTTGGGTGTTGATCAGGAAGTTCTTGGAAACATTCGGGGTAGAGATCAGTGCATTTGCTCAGGTGGGGGATTGCCAGAATCCGGGGTTGGGGAAAGGGACCCGGGGTGAGAGTATTTGACGTGCCTGGGGCTTCAGTGAATGTTCGAGTTCGTACTGTAAGACAAGAAGACAGGATAAACATAGATAACGCACCTCGAAAAACGTCTCATGATAAACGATGTGCAACAAAACGATAAGAAACTCACGTGGAGCTGCGCTCAATGCGCCAAAATTGCAGGGACATTCTAACTTTCAGTAACTGAGCAGAGACGATATTAAGGCAATAAGCAGAAAGCTTTTAGCGGAGGAGAGCAAAGGCATCAGTCTGAAGAATGAAATCCAAGATCGTAAGTGTGCTGTCACGTTATGCAACAAGGGTCGGATGAGTCCACTGGCAGTCTGCCACCTGCAGCTTGACATGTGAGCCTATCCACCCCTGTCAAGTTCAAACGATGTGCAACAAGAACGAGACTCCGCTCTCAAAGTCATAAATGTGCATTGGATCTTGCTGTGGGAGTGAAATTGCAGAAGGAAAATTGCAGAAGAGCAGGCAAATCAAGACGACATCTACATGAAAATTTGAACCACAAGGATTCGGATCGTAAAGAGGAAATGCCCAGACATTGATTCAAATGCTCTAATGCAACATAAAATCCTTATGCGTCCACTTTTCCGTCGCCTTTCTCTTAGGCTTCTTGTGAAAAGAGACAGGTCGTCGACTTTCAACCTTACCCCTAACCAGCAAGTTTCTGTACCTATCCTTCAACAAGTTTCCCTCCGGCTTGAGCAACCTCAAAGACTCTTGCAACTCATCTGGCAGAACCAACTCAAGATCCTTTTCTGGCAGGAGAATTTTGCCCAATTTTCTTCTACGCAACTCAAGTTCGTCGCCCTCACTGCTGCTATCATCATTGGTAACAAGCATCATCTTCTTCGCCTGCTCCTTCTCAGCCAAAGCTTTCGCAATCTTCTGAATATGTGCCGCCTGCTCAGCTTTCTTCTTCTCATTTGCAGTCATTTTCGCCTTCCTCTCTTCCTCTTTTCTCCTCTTAATTTTATTTCTCTGTGCCTGGGTCTTCCTCTCCGGTCTCTTAGCATTCAGCTTCACATCCTCAGTTCCGCTCTCAAACCCCTCCCACGCAGAATCCTCTTCCCATTCTGACAAATCTGCTTTTGCTTCCGCAGCCTCGGCTTCAGCTGCAGATTTAGCGATTGCTTCCTGTTTGATTCGCTCTGCTTCTTTAACATCAAGGCGTTTCTGCTCGGCTGCCAATTCCTTCTCGCCTTCGGTCATAAGTCGCTCTTCATAGTCCTCGTACATGGGGTTGTAGCTGTATCCGCCTTCGGGCTTTTTGACCGCTGGAATATCCTTTCCGCTTGCTGCCAAAGAAATGGGCTTCTGCTTCAATGTGGGCGGAGCAACTTTCTTCTTAGACTTCTCGAGGAATGAGAATCGTGGGTCCTGAGTCACTTCTTCGATACCCTTTTGTACGTCCCATGGGTCATAGCTTGCTTCTGTGGATTCGACGGTGGTTTGTGCTCCTCGGCCATTGGCGATATTGCGAAGACGAGTAAGCTCTTTGTGAGAAACACAGCTTGTTCGTTGACGCTTAGGTTGAAGGATTCCATCTGTGGTCTTGTCACCAGGTCGTTTTCGTAGAGAAACAGCGGGAATAGCTGAGCGTTGGGCAATAATTTCGTCGGCTTTGAGAGGTTTGGAATTTTTTAGAAATTTCTTGGGGATGGATACGTCACCGGCTGTGTCGACTGTGAAGAGATCTGCCGAATCTTTCTCTGCTATAACACCTCTGTGAAGCCAGTCAGCAAAATGTCAGACGTGGGGAATTGAGGTCGTACCCTTTGATTATTTCCTCTCGCACTTCCTCCAATCCCTCTTGGATCTCGGTCACATCGACATTCTTCCTCCACGCCTTCTTGCCTTTTCTTGAGGGTTGTTTGTGCTGCGCGGGAGCTCCCGGAGCAGCAGTGACAGGCTTAATAATAGGCATGACTGCTTGCTGGCTGTAAATCAATTACAGGTTATGATTCTTAAATATGACCCAGATGTTCATGGCGTTGAAAATATTCAAATTTCAATGATTATCGCTATCAATAGGGCGATCGATAAGGACCAAAAGAACCTAGCGTCGGTCCTCCCGTCCATGATTCGCGATGTGCTGAACGCATGGGTAGGTGGCTCTCCTTTTCTTTATCCGATGCAAATCAAGGCCACAATAATCGACACACCTTACGAGCTCACGGACTTTCTGTACATATCTCGAAATACTAATACACCTTTCGGAAATCCCTGTTACCACGAGTTCCTGCGGGAGAAGAGATCAAAATGGCGCAAGCAGGCGGTTCTTACAATAATCCGTTAAAGAAGTTTAAGTATGCAATTCTGTAATGTCACGCTTGGATAAAGCGCTAATGGTGAGACAGGTTGGTCTTCTTGGGGGAGCAGAGTGGTATGCAGCGCAGTTGGAAGTAATAGGGAAACCAAATACTGACCTATGGATAGTGGGAAAGACATCCCTCATTACACGCTTCATGTACGACTCTTTCGACAATATGTACCAGGCGACAATAGGCATCGACTTCCTCTCGAAAGTAAGCGGACTTGGAGTATAGCTGGGAACATTGCTGATAAGCCGGGCAGACGATGTACCTGGAGGACAGAACGGTACGGTTACAATTATGGGATACAGCAGGCCAGGAACGATTCCGAAGTCTTATCCCTTCATACATTCGAGACTCAAGTGTGGCGGTGGTGGTCTATGATATTTCAAGTATGGCGTCCGATGTGATGGCATGTTCTGTCCTGACCTTGTGCAGACGCGAAGTCCTTCCAAAATACACGAAAGTGGGTAGACGATGTGCGGGGTGAAAGAGGGAACGACGTGATCATCGTGCTCGTTGGGAATAAGACCGATTTGAATGATAAGCGTGAGGTTACGACGCAGCAAGGAGAGGAAGAAGCCAAGAAGAATAACCTGATGTTCATTGAGACGAGTGCGAAGGTCGGCCACAATGTCAAGAATTTGTTCAGAAGGATAGCACAGGCTTTACCAGGTATGGAAGGGGCGGATGGTTCTGCGGCTGCTGGAAATCAAAGTGAGTTATTCTCGGAATAGAGCTTGAAGATTGAGTGCTGACTGAAGGAACAGTGATTGACGTTAATATCAACCCAACACCTCAGAACCAAGAAGGATGTGCTTGCTGAGCGTTGCAACTGGTAGCTTTCTCTTCATTTAATTGTGTTATAGGGAACGTTTAAGGATATGAGCATAGCGTTCAATGGTTTAGCAGCATTTGTATGATACCGAAAGCGGCCTTCTTCTTGGCGTAGGTAGTAATGTAGATATCGAGTGATCGAGCAAGTCATCAGGACTGTCACTCTCAAAGCCAGCCACCGATAGTTGTTAGTGACTGCTGTACTCTTCACTTGAGAGGATGAGACATTGTGGTTCAAAATTCCTTTTTATAGTGGTGGTGCCTAAGTTAAGGTTACTTGGGAATAGCGCAACAACCCCCAAGAAGAGGCGGATATGATATCCCGTCTCCCACTTCATGAGACACCGCTCTTATACTTCATCCAGTATCATGGAAAACTATATGGAATGCTAAGCCGACACCGACGACGCTCCGAGCCCCTTTAGAAGATAAAACTGGTGCAATATTTTTGCATTAATCTTAAAATTTCTTTTGGGCTTACTCGACATTTAGTGCGCCAAGACATTGTACTCGCTGTTGATGATCGTCATCCGAACCATCCGCAGTGTTTTCCAGCACCCCTTCGACGACCTTTCCTCAAATCACGAAATTGTCGAATGTACCATCACCCACCGTTGGAACTGATACACAGCTAGATACAAAGATGGGATTATTATCGCGATTGCGGGTTCCGCGCCCAAGAGTGAGCTTGCACCAAACACTCGCTGGTATAGCAAAACTGATAATTCACAGGCATTCCTCTATATCATGAGTCTGCGAACAGGCACGGAGCTGATATCCTTCTCCATGATATTCAACAAAGTTACCGGTGTCTACGGTCTCCTTGCTGTTCTCACAGGTTTCAGTCTCTCGCCCCTCCAGCTCTCGATGTACATCTACTCTGTCGCGGCGCTCATCCTCCTCTCAATTCTCATGCCTCACATCCGAAAACAAAGTCCGTTCCAATGTCTAGCGCTCGCATGGTTCTATCTTCTCGATACGGTTATCAATACTGCCTTCACTGCTGCCTTCGCTGTGACTTGGTTCCTGGCAATCAGCGCCGATGCGGCGAATAAGCCTGTCCCGAACGCACCTGGGAGTGGGACGATAAGTGATACAGCTGGATTCACAGACCCGAAATATAATGTTAGCAAGGTGGAGGTGATTGCGACTCCAGTGGCGGGTGTGGCAGCGGGACAAGAAGCAGTGGCTGTTGGAGCTGCGGCGACGGCAGCGGCTGCTGCAGCAGGGACTCCGAGCCTTGCTCACGGTGTTGGGATTGAGGAAAGCATTCCTAGTATTCTAGCTGTGGTATTTTTCACCTTGGTAAGGGTGTATTTTATCCTTGTGGTAATGGCGTATGCGAGACAGGTGTTGAGGGGACATCTTCAGGCAGCTTCGTCAGCGAAGCTCCATTTGCATACTGATGGGAACGTAGAGTCAAGAGCAGATAATCCTTTCGCTGTGGGAACACCTGCTGGTGAGGGATGGAGAGGCAAGCTTGGCAGACTGATGGTGAAAGTTGGAGAAAACTACTGGCTTGGTGGTAACCTTGATGATGATTGGGTCAAGGGCTTGGATGGCAGATTCAACACCAAGAAGATATCGAGTGGACCACCAGGGACCTTGGAACGAGAACGAAGAGCCAGAAGTGGGACTGGACCACCAACGCCAGCTATCAACCTGGGGAAGTTATAGGATATGAAGAGTAAGGGACATGGGAGCGGAGGAGATGCGTGGATGCGGTAAAGTTGAGCAAAGGCGTTTTTGGATAGGCAAAGGCTTTGCTTTGATCAGTTCGGGCATTTTTGGGTGTATCCACGATTTACCTTTCCAGACCGTACCTAGGAGTCTGGGCAGGAAGAACATAATGAAATAGATAGTAATTGATAGCTATGATCTTTGTATTCCGCGTAGTACGGATGTTTGACGATGCACAGTTCATGTCTAGAATAGGCTAGTTTCTGATTACCCCGCTGGTTTGAGGCGCTTGCCAATGATTAGCATTTTTGTTTCTTCTAGAGCATTGTTTTGCTTGGCAAGTCTATCGAGGGACTAAAGTCTCTTCTGGTCTGTAGAGATACTCATACTCTTGTGATCGCATTATAAAGACTGAACATTGGAAAATATCTGATGTTTTAGTCATTCCTCGAGAATTGTCTCATTCTTAATGGTATTGTCCAGTCCTCAAACCGGACCCCTCTGGACCCGATGTGTGCTAGTTATTGAAGTTGCACGCTCCAACATACCAATTCAGTTTTCTGTAATATGCCTGCCGCTTGTCGAGTAAGGAGAACTTCCACTTTAACACATGGGTTTGAAACCTCAAACGTTCAAAAAGAGATGGTTGCTGAACTAACTTGGACTGTCCAAATTCCGACACTTCCGTTATATTTAATAGCACAATAGTCGTTTCTCGGCCTCAAATATTAGACTAAAATCTTTCGTATAACCCATAAGAACTAGCCTATCATTCAATCTTGAAGATAATATAGATAGTCATGATCTCTTGTTTTGCAGATCGAAACGGATTCAGTTTACAAAGCAGGTTTCTTTTCTGCCAGATTGTCTATTTCGCTGTCGGGTACAAAAACCAGAATAGTGTTCGCTTGCTTATCCTCCTAGGCTGAATTAAGTGTCTTATGGCTCTGAAAATTGTGGATTCCCAGCTTCCCCTCCTCTCTGCTCGTCTAGCAAGCGAGGTATCGCCAACTAGCGCCAGCAACACACCATCCGCCAAAGAAGAAGAAACTAAATCTCTCTTTCACACTGTACAGATTCAAAAAGAAAAACAAAATTGATCCAAGGAACAAACTTTCGGCCCCGGGACGGGCTTACATATTTTGTCGGATCGCGGTGGCGTCTGGGTGATTGCCCTCGATTTAATGGCGTGTGTAGACTTTGTTAACTACTCGGGCCCAAGTGTTAGGTTTTCCCGAGTTCCACCTCAGGAGACACAATTTGACCTGTACTACCGAGCCTAGTAGCTGCCTTTCATGTTCCTTGAAGTTAAAAAATGCTTATTTAAAACTACATGACCATTAAGCGTCGGCGCCAAATAAGCAAGGAGAGAGCGAGAGGGGGGTGTTCGGTCACTTCAAATTGAATAATATTTTTTCAATATTGATATTATGATGCCGCGCTCTTGTCCGTGCTATTCATGAGAGTGTGTGTCTTTATGGTCTTATCGTTGCATACTCCTCTTCTATCCAAGTGTTCAATAGCTTGATCTCCAACTTCGTCGTACGCGAGCTTGGTCTGTTTACTCGTTGAAGATGTTCCAGCACAAATTGGCGCCTCAAAACATACTACCCCCGAACTCAAATCATATGAAACCAACAACCGAATACCGAATGCCCTCAATCAGAAAGCCATTTCGAAAACACGCTCACCACTCAAAGTCTCTAAGAGCAAGTCAGTAAGCAACATTGAGTTTTTCTGCTTCCCAGACCACAAGCCGACGGATTTAAAGTCGCAGCATCAAACCTTCTCTATCAATGGCCGACTTCTGGGGTGGGAGTGATCTCCTGTCTACTGGCTTTTTTGCTTGCCTTAAAACGAACAGCAGCGAGCATTGTACTTGTACCATCATCGACAGCATGCTCATCGTGGGCATCTCGTTTGAACGTATTGCAGACCCCGATAAGCCACACATCACACTGATCTTGGGTGCTCAACGAGATCTTGAATCTACACGCAATACAAGCAACTGCCGTATCACTATCTTCACTGCAAAGTCCTGCTAGCGAGCATCGAGAATCAACAAAGAAGTTTCCCTAGGTATATCCAGACTGAGATATAACTAGACATTCCGCGGCGCCATTACCGGCAAGGATGATGGGAACAGAGGACCTACAAACTATGAACCGACAGCCCCTAGAGCATGTGCAGGCAATAATGATTGGAAAAGAAGGTCTGTTAACGCCTACTAGATGCGTTCCCTCAAACACGCAATACCATGCGAGAAGGGAAGAAATCTGTGGCCCTACCCAACATTCCTTGAACCAGCTTCGAGTTGGAACAAATGATCCCCGAAGTCTCGTCAAACATTTTACTCCGATCAGCCAACAATCAACGAGTGGGGAGGCACTCTGTGCCTCCACTGGACATTATACCCCCAATACGGAACTAGCAATTGAGATGGAAAGACTTGAAGCGCTCGTCAGACGGAGGGTATTCCACCAATGTCTAAGTGAACCCGAAAATCTCGAATTTCCTAAGCTACCATATGCAAGTCTCCATTCATTCAATCCCGCTATCGGGGCGGCAAACAACATTACTCTATCTTCATCTCCATCTTCACCACAGCCACGACCTCAACTAGTTCCCGTCTCCATCACCAACACGACTCTAGTGGAGCCTTCTCCTACACGCCCGGTGTCATTGCTCAACCGAATTCATTCTCGGCGAGACCTCTTCCGGACGAAGAGGACGTGGATCCTGCCCAGATTCTGAAAAAGGGGCTACCCCCACAAGAAGCCTCAAGTCCTGGTGTATGTACTCCCACCCGTCCGGAGCGCGAGTTAAAGGTACAAGCTTTAGTTAATCTTTCGCATAGAGTGTTGGATTTGGAAGCTGAAGATCAGAGGATTGGTACGATTTTGAATCTGGTTGACACAGTTACTGCGCGGTTGTTTCCTAGGCGGCAAGTCTGAAGAAGTTTAATTTCTGTTGGCAAACGCGAATATGTCAAAAATAGAGGGCTTGTGAATATATTGTACAGAGTAGATCCATCTCTATCTGTCAGACCTGTAGTAAAGCTACTATCGAGATCAGGCGAATCTGCCAGCCTTTACCAATCCAACCTTCCTGCTACCTTTCTCTAGCCTCTTTAAATTTATTGAATCATCCTAACCGAATACCTAATTGACCGACATAGCCGGTCGACTTACGACGGAAATTGGGAAGTTTTTCGCTGGACAGGATAGCTGATGATGAAATCTGCTCCTGATATCTAATGTCGACTTTGTTGTCGACATCATAGAAGTTGAAACACATGGTTCTTTCAAGATCGAAGGCAATCCTGATCTGACATTCGAAAGCACTGAGCTCGATGTAGATGTAACAGGATGGATGGGCAGTGATGAAACTGGTCGGCAAAGTCGAGGTCGACTTCGATATATTGATTGAAGACAAATCCGATTCAATATCAGATATCACCAAGTTTAGCAAGCTACCAGGCAAACTTGGATGTTCTGTACGTACAACGGCGAACGACAGCTTCGAACAGATATCTAATATTCCATGGCTCAGCTGGATTGCCAGTAAGCTTGAGCGAGTGATAGGTACGATAATCGGGGATACATCTGAATTTGTTTACGGCAGGACAGAGCTGACCGAAGAATGAAGTGTGCCGAAAGCCGCGGCTGGACGGATGCTCGTGCGAGCTGGAATACTGAACTCTCAAGGACATTTTGGATACTGTTTAATAGTGAGGCCGCATTTTAAACGATGCTGAGGACCGAAGAAACGAAAGTTTGACAGGAATATGGCCGATGATTAGCGATGATTAACGATGACGAAAGATGAAGAGAACTTAGGCTCTCTACTGGGAGACTGGGCTCAGGACATGGAGACTGGACGACAGGAGAATGGAGAGGCTCCGGGTAAGCTCGCTTCCAGGAAGTTTAGACTTGTCCGTGATAAGGAAAGGCTAGCGGCACTAGGGCTTGTCGCTAAAGTCAATGAACCTTTGGTTGGGGATAGAAGCCGTCGCCACAGGAGTTCCTGCGGTATACGAACTGGGGAGAGAGTTGAGCGGAGGCAAGCCTGCGTCTGACGATGAACTAGTCGCTGTGGCTCCAGGAACACGCCCATTGGTAGTGGGTGTCAATTGAGGGCTTTGGCTCAGGATAGAAGCAATAATGCTCTCCGCTGGTGTTGGAGGCTTTACAATCTGACCATCGGTGGCAAGAGCCAAGTAGCGCTTAACTCCATGTTCTACATCGGTAAATACATCGGAACGTTTGAAGTATGAAGAGCAAACTCAATAGTCGACACAATAGAGGGCATTTTGATGAATTTCACGCAGCTTCAGTAGTTTCAGAAGCTCTTGTGCGATAAACAACGACAGTAGGACAGAAAAGCTTGTAGCAATAATTTGGGTAAAGAAAACATGATCCAAGGGTTCACACTGGGATATGCCACAACACTGTGCGGCGATACAATGGAAAAACTCCGTAACTCTTCTATGATGTTGACCTAGTATATTCTCCACTTGAACTGTTGGTGTTGTGTCGAGTTGTTGAACAAAATCTATGATGCCCAATCATTGGCTCGCTAACCCCCGCTTAGTAGTTAGCTCCCCCTTTTCTCTCGCTAGCCAATCGTTCGGGCCCGAGAACTTGTGTGAAGTTTTTTCCGGCCTGTTAGCCGGATTTAATCATATTAAAGGACTACTGCGCAGAGAGTTGTAAGACCTTCCCTAAAGCTGATTTCGCTTGGTCTAACAACGCTTGCCTGATATCCAATTGACCAATCAGGATGCGATTTTAAGTTGCATCGCACGATGTCTCGGTCCATAATGGCTTGGATCCAGCCTTGTCAAGCTTCCTCGCCTCATTCATTAGCATCCAAAATATTTGCGCTCGATCCATCTCTCCTCGAAATCGGCCACCATGGTACAAACAACAACTTTAACCCCCGGGAAGGCTTTTGTGAGCCTGTTCAAGCCTAGCCTGCTGGCGAAGTAAGTAACAAAAACAATCTTTTCTTCAGGAACACCGTGGTCGACAAGAACTTGCACGGCCATTAAAGCAGCGCCGCCACTAGACATCTGTGGATCAAGTAATAGGACGCTATCGTGCTTCTCGATATTTCCCGGGAGCTTGAGGTAATGCAATTCCGGTTCGCCAGTGCGAATATTGGACTGTATTAGGAGACGACCTGTTCGGCAGTCTGGTAAGACTCGTTTCAATCCAGTCTCGAAAACGGATCCTGCCCGAAGAATGACGACTGCACTAGTCTCTCCCATAGCAGTCAACCCATGATACTCATTACCAGCTGGCGTTTCAACAATTTTCTCTTTGAAGTAGATGTTGTTCATCGCGCTTGAGAGTGATTAGCGAAATCCACATTAACGTAAAACTTTGGTTCGTGAACTCACTCCTCAACCAACAACGTAGCCATTCTGTCAAAGTAGAAGATGAAGTCCTCTGCTGAAGTGTCGATATCCTGAATGATTGTGTTCATGCCTTTCACTTGTGAAGTCTGTTCAAGAAGCAAGACTTTATCAGAAAGGGGATCGGCCTCTGAGCTTTGGCCGAGTTTTCGGAGATCAGCTCGATGCGCTTTTGATTTTTCAATCAGTTTGCGCTCGATGTACTGTATCACCATCGCTGCAGAATGTATTAACACCCATTTGTAGTTATTTTTGTTGTGGACTCACTTATTGCCACTCTATTTTCCACACCCCGTGGAACAATGATGTCTGACTCAGATTAGTATGCAGCAATCTTCTATTGAGGTTCTCCAAACCCACCCGCTACTTTTCGCTGAGGTTCTACAAAGCGTTCAAAGTTTGGCTGGAGGGAGTCAGCGAACGCCTTATTACACGATATCTAGAGGTATAAAAACGTAAGAATTCCTAAAAGAGAATATGTTGGCGTCACGACCTTGTAACCATACCTTCACAAAAGCAAACCACTGCTTTATACAGCCCTCTATGTCTCTACCACGCTCTGAAACATCTCGAAGAACTACAAGCTGTCAGTTATTGTAACATCCAAGTTAAGGTAACCTACTTCGCCGAGATAGGCAAGTGTCTGCGTCTGCTTCACAGAAGATCTAGGGAGAAAAATATTAGATTTCGGTGGTGATTGTATTAGAAACGCACGCACCTTCATGTCCAGAAGCTCAAGAACTCTGGGATCATACAATGCAAAAATTCCCTCTAGTATGAGAACATGTGGAGAATATATCGATGTTGTTTTCTTCTCCCGTGCATGTTTTGAGAATGAATAAACTGGAATCTCCGCTTTCTTACTAGTCAGACATTAGCATGTGAATATCTTGAAGTTTTACCGTAGTGAGTCGAGGTCTGCATAATCAGACCTCGAGCACATCACGAAACCCTTACCCTGCTTTGAGATCGCGCAATCGCTCAACTAAGGCATCGAAATCTATGGCATCTGGCGCATCGAAATCGTATTCATTTTTGAAGGCTTTACGAGATCCTTCTTTGTCAAGCGTTTTATAGAAGGAGTCCTACACTCAACATTAGTAATTAGAGCAGTTGAAGCAAGGCGGTCGCTACCATAGAAAGAATGACAACCCAGGGCAAATTTAACTTCGACACAATCGCGTGAGATAGTGTAGATTTACCTGACCCTGATGACCCTGCAATTCCAATGATACTGACGTCGGCCCTATATCATGAAACAGTCAGCTACAATTCCACAGGCAAATAGGTATCAAGGTGGGGCACGTGAGCGTGTTCCCAATGCACAAGACACGACCATGCGTTCCAGTATTAGAAATACCAGAAAAATTGCCAACATATTACAAAATCCGAGTCCCTCACCATGGTGGAGAGTAGTGAGCTCTCTTAATCACTATGTCAGCCATGATCGAATTGTGACCTTAGAGATCAAAGGCACCGATTTTTAAGTCCTGTATTTATGTGGTAGTGCGCGCATCAAACACAAAAGGATGATATTTCAAATGCTTGCATGAATCATGGCTATGTCGTATCTCTAAGGAGTGAATGACGCCAGTTACAGACAGATGTTGGTAAAGCTAGAGGAGGTTCCCGAGGTCGATTTCGATATCAAAGCTAGTCACGTGGTATATTGACTAGAACTATTATAGTTAGCTTTGTCAAGCTATTGAGGGTTCTGCGAAACGAAATCTGCACCACGGCACATTCTCCTTCTCTTATTACTTCTATCTCTCTCTCGGTCGATCACAGGCGCAGTGCTGGCACTTCAGCCTTCATGCAAAAATTTTCATGACATGAGAAGACCAGATAGACGCCTCGAGTATGGTTGGTGGCTATCGCTCCAATCTTCCAGCCCTAGCTGACACCTCTAGGCTTCTTCAACTGCTTCCACGACTACCCCTCTGCGACATGCTTTTGAGAGACGCGCGGAGGACGTCAAACCACTGAAAAGGTACGATCCTCCATCCATCTTTCGAATCGCTCCTGCCGTCGCTGCTTTCGAGTATGCGAGCTCAACGACCATGGCAATCACTATATGATGACTTTCATCAACTGGGAATCTCTCCTAAAAATTACGCATGCGGAGAACTATTTAGTTGTTTATCTGATCAATGCCGTTGGAGCGATTTGGCCTCTTTCATGGCTGCTATGGAGCAACCCACACAATTGAAGCTAACATTGGCGGTCATCGATAGTGACATTAATGCTCTCATTTTCGACTACCTCACCACGGAGGGTTATCCTTCCGCAGCTGCCAAGTTCTCTAAAGAAGCAAATCTTCGGCCGCAACAAGAAGAGGAGTCTCTGATTGCAAGAAGAGAAATAATACAGTCAATACACTCAGGGAAGATCCAGGAAGCTATTGAAGCCCTGAATGATCTCGAGCCACAGGTCAGTTTATCCTTCGTTTCCCTTCATTTCTTGCTATGATTAGACACGAGTTTCATGCACCACTCATATAGCCTTCGGGTCGGTGATGAGAGAAAATACCTTCAGTCCTCAGAATGAGCAAAACACCAAAGCAAATCCCAGTCTCCAGCCAAAGCTTGAATTTGTTGGCTAACATATGGTGTCTAAAGGTTCTCGATTCCAACCCATCATTACACTTTGCACTTCTTCGACTTCAGCTTGTAGAACTTATTCGAACATGCAACGCAACGCCGGGTGGTGATATCACCCCGGCCCTAGCTTTTGCCACAACACAACTGGCACCCCGCGCACCCACAAACAAGGAATTTATGGAGGATTTAGAGAGGACGATGGCGCTGTTGGTTTTCCCTTCAGATAGTCTCGAGGCGCCGCTCGCTGCTCTTCTACAACCGACTCTTCGCCGACAGGTCGCAGACAGGGTCAACAAGGCGATTTTAAGTTCCCAGAATACTCGACGTGATGCTGCGATCAGGGGTCTTGTTCGTCTCCGAGCATGGGCGGAGGATACGGCGAGACAGAGCAAGAAAGACCTTCCAGGCCGTATTGAGCTGGGACTTGATGGAGACGAGAACAATGAAGGACAGGAGAATGGTCACGAGCCAATGATCACATGATTTTAGGGATGGTTATGGATGTTATCGTGTAATGGATATGGCGTTAGGAGGTTACATTTATACATTCGTCAGCGAACAGCACATGCCATGAAAGGGCTTGGGACACTAGAGCATGGGCTGGAGTTAATAGGCGTTTGTCTAGCTACCTAAGACTCTGACCTGTAGACGCCAGTGTCGAGCACATGCTCAGCTTCGAAGGACTTGATACCAATGAATTGACTTGACAGTTTTGAGGATTTTTCTTCTGTCAAAATAAATTCCCGAATCTTTGACTGGTGTGCAAATATTTTTTTTCTTCTTGCTGGTGTGGGTCGTTCAGCCGTGGGATCCGTGCGATGTCGTCAGGAACGCAGAGCTTGGATACAGTAAGTGATAAGAGTTTTGGAGGCCGATTGACTCTCCCACCTCCAACACCATTCTCCTCGTGAATCATAGTCCGCTCGTTCCAACAACAACACGAAATTGCTTTGAACATGATCAATTCACCATAACTTACCAAACCCCGAAGCAGGCAATCAATTGGTGCAATGCTGCGGCGGCAACCCGTCGTGGGCATTACTCGGTTTACGAGGACGATACCTCGCAGGACTACAGCTGAAATTGCTAAACCAGCAAGTGTAACACATACACTCGCCAGTTCAAGGTTATATTATACACCTGGCCGACTAGTTCGATCAAGACCGGTCTTCCGCCAAGCGCAATGGCGACAGCTTCTCTCCCACGAGGTTGCGCGGTTTGTCTCTGGTAAACCGCTACCCCAACGACGATCATGGATCCTCAACTTCGTCTATCGCTCTGCAGCGTGGCTAGGAGGCTCGATCGCTTTTGTTGGAGTTGGTGTAGTAGCGTTCTTCCTTTACGATGCTTCGACATATCGGGAGGACCTTTCATACAGAGACATTCAGGTCTCAGAGATAGCATTGAGTCCTCGATGCGGCGGCCCTAAGAATCTGCCAATTGCAGAGGTTCAGATTGACGATGACGATTGCGTGGAGATGCAGAAACAGAAAGACAAGCCTAAATTAGTCGTTCTTGGAGGCGGATGGGGCAGCGTTGCGTTGTTGAAGACATTGAATCCTGAGGAATACCATGTAACGCTGGTCTCGCCGACGAATTACTTCTTGTTTACGCCTATGCTTCCTTCAGCTACTGTTGGTACACTGGAGTTTCGTTCCTTGGTCGAGCCAATCAGACGAATTGTGAGTCGAGTTAGAGGTCACTTCATCCGAGCCCAAGCAGAGAGCATCGACTTTTCAGAGAAGCTTGTGGAGGTGTCACAAAAAGATAACCAAGGCAATGAGGTCCGCTTCTACCTGCCATATGACAAGCTTGTCATCGGTGTTGGATCTACTACGAATCCTCACGGCGTAAAAGGATTAGAAAACTGTCACTTCCTGAAGGACATCGACGATGCGCAGAAGATTAGGAACCACATACTGACAAACCTGGAATATGCATGTCTTCCCACGACAGTTGACGAAGAAAGAAGGAGACTGCTCTCTTTCGTCGTCTGTGGTGGAGGCCCAACAGGCGTGGAATTTGCTGCAGAATTGTTCGATCTACTCAACGAGGATATAACTGCACACTTTCCTAAGCTCTTACGAAACGAGATCTCAGTGCATCTCATTCAAAGCCGAGGACATATCTTGAATACATATGACGAGGCTGTCTCGAAATATGCCGAAGACCGTTTCAGTCGTGATGAAGTTGATATTCTCACCAATTCCCGGGTCAAAGAAGTTACTCCGGATAAGATTTACTTCACTCAGAAGGGTGAAGAAGGAGAAACCATCACTAAGGAGCTGCCCATGGGATTCTGTCTTTGGTCAACTGGGGTTTCTCAGACAGAATTCTGCCAAAGAGTATCAGCATCACTTGGATCGGCTCAAACAAACCGCCACGCTTTGGAGACCGATACTCATCTTCGCCTCAATGGTACCCCTCTAGGAGACGTGTACGCTATTGGAGATTGTGCTACGGTCCAAAACAACGTCGCAGACCACCTCGTGACCTTCCTGCGCACTCTGGCTTGGGAGAAAGGCAAGGACCCGGAAACCATGCATATCACGTTCGGCGAGTGGCGCGAAGTGGCTCAAAAGGTCCGGAAGCGCTTTCCTCAAGCAGCCGATCATTTGAAGCGTCTGGACAAGCTCTTCGCAGCTTACGACAAAGATCAATCTGGCACTCTTGATTTCGGAGAAATGCGCGAACTGTTGATGCAGATTGATAGCAAGCTAACATCTTTACCTGCTACAGCACAACGTGCTCACCAACAAGGCCAGTACCTAGGCCAGAAGTTCAATAAGATGGCGAGAGCAGCGGCTGGACTACGAGTAAATGACGTTCGAGATGGTGACTTGGATGAGGCTGTCTACAAAGCTTTCGAATATCACCATCTTGGAAGTCTAGCTTACATCGGTAATTCGGCTGTTTTCGATTTAGGTAATGGATGGAATCTTGCTGGTGGTCTTTGGGCAGTGTATGCTTGGAGAAGTGTGTATTTTGCGCAAAGCGTGAGCTTGAGGACAAGGATTCTGCTGGCGATGGATTGGGCGAAGAGGGCCTTGTTTGGCAGAGGTGAGTTCTTTCGTTGGCTCTTGCGTGCATAATGCTAAATTATAACAGACCTTATGAACTATTAGAAGTTGTTGGGATAGATCCAATGGTCTAGGACGATGCCTAGAACGCAAGGCGCTGGAAGAGAAGAGCCTGTAGCACAGAGTAGAGCACCTAGAGAAGAGCGTTCATTTTGTATACGAGATGCAAAGATACCATTTTCTAAGATCGGATTTTCAGGTTTTGAGACAAAGTTCGTGCCCCGAAGAGGTAATTCCAAAATTTCAGGTTCTGCTTGGCAGATGAGAATCAAAAGTAGGGGGGTGTTCATTGTCGTCTTACGTTGACCAGTCAATGACTTTGACAAAGCCAGTTATTTTGGCTCATCTCCGTAACACGACACACATTGTACTCGCATGAGACATTCTCAATAGTACAATTACCGTGATGAGTTCAGACATTGATAGCAGGCGAGTTCTTGGAAGCGTGGGGCATTGAGTGGAGAAAGTGGAGATGGCTTGCACGATTCAAATATCATTTGACCCAGTCAGAAGAACGAAGTAACTTTAGGAGAATGATGTCTTGCCATGAGTTATCTCTTGCCAATTCAAACCCCGATTCTCTCCAAAAGATTGACACACTGAATTGCGTGCTTTGGTCTCGTCGTCTCTGAGGAATCACATGACGGTGCTGCATTTAAACGGGGGTCTTTCGATCCAATATCTGCGTGCTATTAAAAATTGCGTGCTCAATGCTGACCAAATTGACTCTTTGATCGAGGGACTGAGGGACCCAGAATCTGACACTAAGCCCCATTTATCTCGTCCACCCCCAAGCTCCCCTCTTTTTCACTACAAACACGCGCCTTCACTAATCGCATTGCAGAGATTTTAACCAGTCCTGATCGCGCCATTCCGGAGCTGGAATTGTAGCGGCTGTCGTTGGCTGAATTTGAGGAAGAAGACCCCTGCAGGAAGCTCGGGAATGGCCCTCACTCTCCGACTTTCGCCCCAGATGCACTAAGAGGTCTAAAGACTAAAGAAAAATTATGGCTTTCCTCTTCCGCCGTCCTGGCTCTGAGCAAGACTCGATATCTTCCTCTCCTCACTCAATAAGGAGGAACAATCGTTATATCGACAATATGGCGGCGCCTTCGTTGAAGATTCGCACGCCTGAAGAGGCCGGTACGTCTTCCCACTACCGAGCTCCATTCCTTTGCAGCACCCCGCGTTCTTGGTTTACATCCATTGTGCCACTCCGCTAACACCAATTGATTGGATAGTGGCAAGGATTGCCTACCTATCCAGCGACGTAATTGTCTCTGTCCAACCTGCCCAAGGAATCGAATCTGAATTCTCATCGCATCTTCACAGATACGCAAAGCGCGAGGACAAGAGTCTTGTTGCTGCTAGTGACAATAATGTCCCAGAGGTCCGTTGAACCAATTCCAAACCTCAAATACAATATCTAACTTGTCTCTGCCAGATTCAAATCGTTAGACAAAACAATGATCCTCTCCTTTCCGTCTTCACACCAATTCGCAATGGTCGTCTTGTTGCCGTCACCACAAGCTCCTTCGTCCTCGTCTCCTCTGTGCCCCACCTTTATCGATTAGCCAACCTTCCAGTAGTAATTCATGTCTCATTACAGCCTACACACTTCCCAGACTATTCTTCAATCACGTCGATTCGAAACTCTGGCTTCACGTTCCTTCAATCCGAGACACTACAAGAGGCACAAGATATAGCATTGACGGCTCACGCTTTAGCAATCAAGTCAGGAAAAGGTGTTATACATTTTTTTGATGCTGGATCATCGGCACAAGACAATCATATTTCATTTGAGAATGTGGAGGTTGTTAAGGCGATTTTGAACCTTGACCTTGTCAGGGCGTTTCAAAGTAGCAAAATTGGTGGCACAAGCATTTATGCCGACGATGGACGGGTTGCGACAATCGCAGAGACGCCGGCTCCAGTCCCAGTTATTGCTGGAGCAATGGAAGGAGTCGAAACAACGTCAGCACCGACGGCGGGTACTCCAGTTGTATCTTCAAAGGCTTCTTCAGTTGGGTCCTCAAAATCTGGCCGAGAGAGCAGCGTGGACAGCGGAAACAGCATTTCTTCAGCGACCACTGTCGACTCCACTGTCATTCGACCTGTCACGTCCGATGATATCTACAATTTCGTAACTACAATTTGGACTCAATTCAGAGAAGGCTTAGGACGAGATTATACTCCATTTCAATACTCAGGTCCATCAAACGCCGAGGATGCCATTTTTGTTTTTGGTTCTGATGTTGGCGCATTTGCGCAAGAGATTGACGCTGCTAAACCCAATGAAGTCTGCGCCAAATCGGGAGTTATTACCGCACGATTATATCGACCTTGGTTGGGCTTACAACTTGTGGCGACTATTCCAAAATCCATTAAGCGGATCGCTGTGCTGGAGCAAATCCAGAGAAAAACGACCAAGTGGGGCCCTCTCCTTTTGGATCTCCTCACTACACTGAAATCCGGACCAGCTGGGGGAGTCCAGACAATTGTCGGTCATCAATTGGGCTATGTTGCCCCTGGAACAGTTCGACAAGCTCTACGTGGCGTTTTTCAAAATCTTAAGTCTGAGACACCAATCCAAAATCTCGAAGTTGGCAACCATGACGGTCCGAAAGAGTCTCTTGGAGTGAATGGACAACTAAAGGTCGAGTCAGCCTACATGAAGATTCTAGACCAGATCTTTGGAAAGCGACTATACTTGGCAAATGCTATTGGGGCTCAAAACGCAGGTATCTCTGCTTCTGTTGCATCAAATCCTGAATTCGGATTTGGATCCCTCCTTGCTCGGAAGGAACATAGACAAAGATTCGTCAAGGAAATTCAACAAGCTGCGAAATCAAAAGAGTTTATCACGGAGGCAGCAAAGCCTTGGCTTTCGAAATGGGTCTCGAGCGCGAACGACGAGAAGAAGGCGAATGAGCTCGCGGATGAGATTATTGCTCGTCTTGAGACTGACGGTTCTCCATTATCCCGCAATCTTTTGTCAAACAAAGGTCTCTTCCGTAAGGAGTCTTCATGGCTCGTGGGATCAGATGCATGGGCGTATGATTTAGGCAACTCTGGTGTTCACCATGTGCTTGCATCTGGCGAGAACGTGAACATGCTCATCATCGATTCTACGCCCTACTCTGAGCGAGCTGCAAATGACTCTGCACGGAGAAAGAAGGACATTGGTCTCTATGCGATGAACTATGGAAATGCATATGTTGCATCGGTCGCGGTTTACAGCTCGTACACTCAGGTCTTGCAAGCAATGATCGAGGCGGATCAATTTAAAGGCCCTTCAGTGGTCGTAGCTTACCTTCCGTACTTCAAGGAGAACGATTCGCCACTGACCGTTCTGCAAGAGACGAAGAAAGCTGTTGATCTTGGTTACTGGCCACTATACAGATGGAATCCACAGAACGAGGATCACGGCGAACCAAACTTCTCGTTAGACTCCGAACGTATTAAGAATGAGCTTAAAGAGTTCTTGGCACGCGAAAATCATCTTACACAATTGATGAAGCGTCATCCAGAGTTCTCATCGAACGTTTCTCAAGATTACGGTACTGAAGTCCGAGCATTGCAGAAGCGAAAGGCGAAGGATGCTTATGACCAACTCCTGGCGGGGCTGCTTGGTGCGCCTTTGACCATCCTCTTTGCTTCCGACAATGGTAATGCCGAGTCACTGTCCAAGCGACTTGCTCATAGAGGTAAAGCTCGTGGCCTGAAGACAACTGTTATGGCCATGGAAGATTACCCGATCGAGGATTTGTCGAAAGAAGAGAACATTGTCTTCCTCACAAGTACCGCAGGTCAGGGTGAGTTCCCACAAAATGGCCGTGCCTTCTGGGACGCCGTCAAGGATAGCACCGAACTCGACCTTGCTTCTGTCAATTACTCCCTCTTCGCTCTTGGTGACAGCCACTACTGGCCACGCAAGGAGGACAAGCACTACTACAACAAGCCTGGAAAGGATCTTGACAGGGTGTTGTCGAACTTTGGCGCAAAGCGCTTTGCGGAAATTGGTCTTGGTGACGATCAAGATCCCGATGGATATCAAACAGGATACCAGAACTGGGAACCTCTTATCTGGCAAGCGCTTGGTGTTGACAAGGTGGAAAACCTTCCGGAAGAGGCTCCACCAATTACCAATGAAGATATTAAGCTTGCTTCTAATTACCTCCGAGGCACTATTGAAGAGGGTCTCGCCGACACCACGACTGGGGCTATTTCTGCTTCTGATCAGCAACTCACGAAGTTCCACGGCACGTACATGCAAGACGACCGAGATCTCCGTGATGAACGAAAAGCAGAAGGTCTTGAACCAGCTTATTCATTCATGATTCGATGCAGATTACCTGGTGGTGTTGCAACTCCTCAACAATGGATTCAGATGGACGATGTGAGCAACAACTTCGGTAACGAAACGATGAAGTTGACAACACGTCAAACCTTCCAATTCCATGGTGTTGTTAAAGGAAAGCTCAAGGCTGCTATGCGAGGTATCAATAAAGCTCTTATGACCACTATCGCTGCTTGCGGTGATGTTAACCGAAATGTCATGTGCAGCAGTCTGCCGACAGCCTCGAAGTATCACAAGCAGGTCCATGCATGCTCACAGAAGATCTCGGATCATCTCTTGCCATCGACCACAGCCTATCATGAAATCTGGTTGAAGGACGAGAACGATAAGAAGACTCAAATCGCTGGTGATGCAGTTCAAGATTTTGAGCCATTGTACGGTCCCACTTATCTGCCACGAAAATTCAAGATCACTATAGCTATTCCTCCGCACAACGACACTGACGTCTATGCCCACGATATCGGACTCATCGCATGTAAAGATAGACAAGGCAACCTCACTGGTTTCAACCTTCTCGCTGGTGGTGGTATGGGTGTTACTCATAACAATAAGAAAACATATCCACGAACAGGAAGCACTCTCGGATTCGTCTCGAAAGATGAGGTTCACATTGCTTGCGAGAAGGTCATGCTTGTTCAACGTGATCACGGGGATCGCAAGAACCGAAAACACGCTCGTCTAAAGTACACCATCGATGACATGAGTATTGATGTCTTCCGAAACAAGGTCGAGGAGCTTTGGGGCAAGAAATTCGACAAGCCTAAGCCATTCAAGTTCCAGAGCAACATCGATACTTTCGGGTGGCAGAAAGACGAGACAGGACTTAATCACTTCACCTTCTTCATCGAGAACGGTCGTATCGAGGACACTGCCGAGTTCCCAATGAAGACCGGCCTGCGAGAAATTGCCAAGGTCCACAAAGGCGAGTTCAGATTGACTGGTAATCAGCACTTGATACTCAGCAATGTTACTGATGAAGAGTTATCAAAGATGAAGGAGATGATGACCAAGTACAAGCTTGACAATACCGAATTCTCCGGTCTTCGTCTTTCATCCTCGGCTTGTGTTGCTTTCCCAACCTGCGGCCTTGCTATGGCTGAGAGTGAGCGATACTTGCCAGAATTGATCACTAAGTTGGAGAGTTGCATTGAAGAGAATGGTCTGAGACAAGAATCTATCGTTATGCGTATGACTGGATGTCCGAATGGATGTGCTCGACCTTGGTTGGCCGAAGTCGCATTCGTTGGAAAGGCTTATGGTGCTTACAACATGTACTTAGGTGGCGGCTATCATGGTCAACGGCTCAACAAGTTGTATCGAAGCAGCATCAAGGAAGATGAGATCTTGGAGATCATGAAACCGTTGCTGAAGCGCTACTCTCAAGAGCGAGAGGAGGGTGAGCATTTCGGTGATTTCTGCATTCGCATTGGTATGATCAAGGAGACGACTGAGGGGAAGACTTTCCATGACGACGTGAGTAGTATCTTGGCCTTATAACCGAGCATTGACTAATATAAAATAGGTTGCTGAAGAAGAATCTGATGAGGAATAACGGACGGTAGCATTGCATAGCTCTTCATTTGCATGGCGTTTACGGGAACTTGATTCTCTCTGAACATATTGACTGGGTATCAACTATTGGTTCAAAATATAATCTGGCGACTTGTTTGATGAAAAAAAAGTTGTACATAGTAAACAAAACGCGGCCGAAAACTACCTTCAAAGCCCCACTTTTATTGCCTTGATATCATAATGGAAAGTGGCACAGCACGTGCTTCATTTCACGTGATGAAGCGCGATGAAGAACCAAAAAGAGTTTCGCCCTTGCTAAGTATCGAGTTCGCGCTTTCATAAGTCTTGGTGAGCTTGAAAACATTCGAACTTCTTATTGTCTAGTGGTATTTACAGACAATGTGGAAAGTTCGGTATTGTGCTCAGACCATTGAAAGGCGTCAGTTTGCTTGAGGGATATTCATATGGGAATCGCTTTGGCCTAGGAGATGTGGCGATGGGATGGATTTTTCAGTTCGAATGTGAGTGTAAATGAGTTAAAAGCATTTTGGCTCATGCAAAGATGAAGGTAATCGCTCCTTCCTCGACATCAAAGATTTCCATAATCATCATTTCCTCTATCAATTTTCGCTAGTCAATCAAAGTCAAACAACAATACGAAACCCAATCTACAAGTATTCGACGCGATGAGAGCTCTCATTTAGACATATTTCTTAATGCTTAATTAGGTCTTCAACTCTTCAACCCATTAAGTAGCCCCTGCAACTCCTCCCACTTATCACTCCCCTCCCAGACCTCTTTCCCTTTACTCATAACTCCTCTAACCGCATTCCTCGCTTTCATCCTCCATCCCTTCTCTACTTCTCTGGTATTCCCATCTTCACCAACCATCTCCATCGGCCCATAATTCTCAAACGCACTGACAAGATTATCCGTAGCACTCACAACACTCTCCCACCTCTCCCAATCCGTTAACCAATCCTCACCATCTTTCAACATTCGCCATGCTTTTTCTGCACAACTCAACGCATTCGCATAATTTCTTCTATACAAAGAGAGCTTCTCGACAAGAGCCCAGAGTTCAGCACGTTTGGTGATAAGAGGGACGATATCTGTATCCACCATAGCGATTACGGCTCGAGCTAGACTGCCTCGTGGTGGGACGTAGATCCCATTGTTTTCTGAAGGACTTCCTCCTGGGAGTGTGTTCTCAGGATGCTCGCGGGATGTCCCTTCGAGGACTAGAGCTCGTAGAATGTCGATATCAATTGCGAATTCGCCAACAGCTTGAGCACGGATGCGGAGGACAGATCGCATGCCTAGGAGAAGATCGGAGAAAGAGGGAGGAGAAATTCGAGAGGCGATAGTGATTACGTTGTCCCAGACTTGCCAGTTTGAGTAAGCGATGGAGGCACCACGTTTGTAGGCTGCTAGAGCTTGGCGGAGGAGGGATTGGGGATCTTGTGTGGATTGGTGAACCGATGAGATATCTTCCCCATCAAGAAGCTTGTCCGCAGCAGGAGCAGAAGTAGAAGTCGATGCTGCGAGCTTTTGCGTCTTTGCGAGCTCTGCGTGCTTACTCAGCAGCGCTGAGCCGAGATTCGAATAGGTCTTTGCATCCGTGTCGTCGATCATAATAGCTTGCTGGAAGGCGATGATTGCTCCATCCCAGTTCCCAACTTTAAGGTCGATATCTCCGAGTCTGGACCATGTATCGCCATTCTGCCTATTCACAATCGTAGCTTGCATGTAGCTTTCTCGTGCCTTGTCCAGATCTCCAATTTTGGAGTAATATTCTCCTAATGTTCGTGGTGCTCTAGCATATCGATGTTTCGATATCTCCCAAGCACGTTCCCAAAATGAAGGATTTTGGTCCAAATCTCCGAGTATGCACCATAACCTTGGTGCATGTGGCGGACTGGGTTCTCTGATTTCTCCAGCCCATTTTTCCTGAACAACTTCTTCCGCATCGACATCGTACTTATCTATCTCTTGCCCCTTCTTCGAAAAGAAAAGCTGTCGCCGAACGATTTGGCGAGCTTTATCTTCTTGGTTCACACTGTGATAACATAGGGCGACTTCAGCCCATAATTTCAAGCGCTTGAATATCTCCAAGGCAGAGACTAGAGATCCTGCGCCCGCCCATGCATATGCCAGCTCGGTCTCGATTTCCCATCGAGTTGGGGAAGATAGAGGATATATGTATCTCAATCTTTCGGTCACAGGAGCTGACTCGTCAACTTTTGCTCTTGGAAGGAAAGACGTGACTTTGATTTCTGGGATTCCACCGTTAGTGTCGTTGGATGGTTCCTCTTGAGTGTCTGCGATGATCTGGTCAACAATGACTTGAAGCTGAAGAACACTTCGTTCTTGGGTTCTAGAACGATGCGATTCAATACGACTGCGAACAAGAAGAGCTTGTGTGTAAATCTGCCAATTGGTAGGCTTGTCGTTCAGCACACGTACGGCGTAGGGTAAGATCTCTTCGCGATTCAGCTTGTCTAAAGGAGAAAGGGTATCCTTGAGGGTAGCCTCTGTGAGCAGAGTGATCTGATCTAAGGGCTTGAGTTGAGGTTGATCATCTGGCATGAGCTTTGCGAGCGAAGAAGGAAGTGAGGATATTTCAATAGCATCCGATGCAGTTTTCGCGAACGAGATGGATTCGAGGAGTGTATCGTCGTTGAGATCTAGGGCTGTTGGCGCGTTACCATTCGAAACGCCAGAGCTTTTAGTCACCGCCGAACTGTTCTCAGCGGCACTTCCATCGTCTCTGCTCTTCGCAAACACAACTAGCTGCGAGATGTCGTTCTGCTGGAACTTCGTTCTCTTTCCCAACGCACCACTCAACTCATATTCAAACCCGGCGACTCTTTTGGCCATCCTCACATTCTCTCTTGCCTTCAAATCGAGTCCCTGCACGATATAGATCTGCGCCTTCTCCAGTAAAAACATGACTTTGGCATCCGTTCCAAAGCCGCTGTCCTCAGCGAAGATCTCATCTTCCAGTTCCTTGAGATCCTTCTCAATGATGTCCATCAACATTGTGCTCTCACTCAACCTTCCAGCACTCACACCGCTCAATAGTCTTTGGTGAAATCCATTTATTCTGACCCTCATCCATTTCACATCTCTGAATTCTCCATCCACGATCCGTGGGAAAAAAACTGTGAAAACAAGTCTCGCCAGACAGAAAAATTCCACGTGTGGAATGTGCTGATATACAGACATGCCATCCACATCCAGACTTCTCAGGCATTTCTCTCTGAAATCCGCTCTAATTTCTGAGTTCGTTGAAGAAAAGACAGCATGCCATGAAGTCGGGGGTCCCGTGACATTGACTTGCAGAAAAGCATCGAGTGCCGTCAGGCCTATGAGTAAAACTTTGATTGCACCATTTTCACCTTTCAGTTCTTCCATCTGCAGAGCAGCATCCTGGTCATTGCGCGATGACGATATCTTTTCCACGAGCTTCCCATAAAGTGTTTGAGAGGTTGGGCTTCGTAGTACCGCTTTATAATCGCCATCCAAAAAAGATGTTACCACGTCTGCAAGTTCTGGAATATGTTTTAATGAATCGAAACTGAAGAGCAATGCGTCGAAACTTTTGGGTATGGCGATAGCAGAGGTTTCTGACATTTTGAGTTTTAAAATTGTGGTTGTGCATGGCCTGTCATGTGCAGATTTTTATGAAAATTATATTCCACCAGTTCGGGGTCGGATGCTTTGTAAGCGAGACAACGACACTCCTTCATCGCAACGCAGACTACTTCGTTTCCCAATGCACCGTCTCGATATCGAAGCTGCTATATTTAAATACAAACGCTTTGAACATGTGCTATCGTCCAAGCAATCCTGGGTTGTCTCGGTTCTCACCTTTTCGGGCCATTACCCTATGTGAGAGTATATGTTCTTAGTTTTTGAAGTTCTTTTGAGTGCGTGCTACTCGTGGTCGCGGTGCCAGATTTAGAGGACTAAGTTCAGTCCAATTCTATTCCGTTCATCAAGGCATTTGAACTGGCCTTTAGCTAGGTCTGGGGTCCGTCAGTTGTGGAAGCTTCTCTGCGCCTTCCTCACCGCGCCGTCCACAAACCCATCTTTCCTACCCACTGCCGCTGCCACTGCCCCTTTTCAAAACAGCATGATTCTCTCACCCACATAAATTCCCATTCTGTTTCTCAATTTCTCATGACGCGTGAGGATGGCCTTGGTGAGGTGTTTGAATTAACCGACATACCGCTGGATGACGATATAGATACAAAGTGAGTAATAGTCCTGTTATGAGAGATGCAAGTTACTAAACTAACTAAAATGAACGTAGAAAATTAAGATTTCATATGTCGAGGGTAGGATGGATTAGTGAGGTCTCTAAGACAGGTTATCTATTGCGCCCAGCCCCTTTGTTAAATGAATATCATGCTGATAGTCAGTATAATTATACGTAGACTCGACATCGACATACGAAACACACTGATTCTGTCCTCTGGTCATGGCCGATACTACGAGGCAATACTCTGCAGCTTCTCCTGTTCCTCGAACTTCAAAGCGGATACCTTCCTTGTCGACTGTACAACACCTGACAGTTCAGCTCGTATTATCAAGAGGGGAGGGTTTTCGGGGGATGAGCCCGCAGTCCTTGATATGAAACACTCTACGACCTATTGAAGACCTTGAGCTCAATACTAAACTAACCGTATCTGCATGTTGGTCACGTTGCCTTAATTGAGATCCAGAAACACAATCCAAATCATTTACATCCTCGACAGCGAATCAAAGGGTTCCTAGTCTCTTACCTGCTACCTCGCTCGTCTCCCCACTCATAATCCGGACCCCAGGAATACAACCCTAATAGTTAATTGGAGGGGTTCGAGCTCACTCTTCCCTGCTCAGCCACGTGGTCAAAAAATGCCAGTCGAGAACAAAAGGAGAAGGAGTGGTTTGACAAAGATACATTAAAGATTACCATTAAAAATACTTTAAGTTGATGGATTGCACCCTTGAATCGAGCAGCTACCAGAAATCAGATAATAACCGCTTAGAATTCGCAACTTCTCAACTAGAGTTCGAAGGATTTTGGGCTTTGTTGCTAGCGATTATCCCAAGGCGTAGATTCTTGAAAGCTGCTTGAGAAGTGCACCCATCGACTTGCTTGTCTACAAAGAAACTGTTTGAGGCAGCTAGTTCTGGTTAAGACAGTGCCAAGTCGCAGACGCTCCATTGGAGACGAGCTACCCTGGAAGTGGATGGCGCAATTAGTAGAGGTAGACACCTTATTCCACCAGGAAACATGTGACTCTTCCCCATAATCCCATTTTTGCTGTTTCTCGCTGAAATTATCCATCTCAATAGTAATCCTCAAGAATTTGAAATGTTAGCATTTGCGAAGTTACTCACAATTGTGGAACGCGAAGTAAAGTACTGTACAAAAATACAACACCGTTGCTACGCTAAGAATACATGCATATCAAAAGATGCACCTTATAACCATGCAATGACAATGTGTAACGCTCGCTGATATGCACCCCATCCTCAGAATGCAAGACCGCTCCGCTATCTGCGCCATCTATGCTGTGACGTTGACACATATAATCATACAACATTGATACAATACTTTATTTTTTGCCCTTCTTCTTGTTGGGAACCACCTTGAAGCCTGCAGTGGGTTCTTCAACCTTAGGCGGGCCTTTCTTGGCGACCTCACTCCACCCCCCTGATTTGTCACCCACACCTGATGAGCTTCCGTAACCAGTAACGGATGTCTCGACGATTCCCTTCTCGGCTTGGTTGCGGCGACGAAGGAATTCGGCAGCGAAGTCGTTGCCATTCATTAGCTGAGTAGAGCCGTAAATACTGTCGGCAATAAGTTCAGGGTCATTTCCAATGCTCGTCAGACCTTCGACAAATACATCAACTGTAGAAAGTTAGCCGGGTCCAAAGTATATGGGAAATTCATATACCATTAATGCCAGCATTAAGCTTGCTTGCCAAGGCGGCCTTGGTCCATCTGATGAATTCTTCCTTAGCTGCACCGACACTACTTTGACCCGAGGTCGTAGCGCTGCGGATGGCTGGTGCTGGTCTTACAACACGAGGGGTTGAAAGCGTAGCGACGTTGGCACTGCTCACAGCACGAACTGCTTGAGGAGCGGCAGCTGCGGGGCCAGTGGGGACCCTAACCTTTCCACTTGGTCCGACTGTCGACCAGGCAGAACCGCCGGCGGGTGCTGCGCTCATCGTTGGTTTACTGGCGAGATCAGCGTAACGCTTACCACCGGAAACTCCAGGAGAAGGTTGAGCGGCCGCAGCTGCAGCAGCGAGCTTCTGCTTTCGGAGTTCCTCTTCACGTTGGATGTCGGCAAGAGTCTTTTTCGATGCAGCGACATTGCTCGCAACAACAACTTTAGAGACAGCTGGCTTAGCCCATGCGGATGGGGCATTCGTAGGAGTAGCTGGTGAAGCGCTGTTACCCCAGGTAGAAGTAGTTGGCAATCCTGGAGCAGGGGGAGCTGGTTGGTTGGTAAGCATCTTCAACTCTTGTTCATAATTGGCTCGGCGGGCAGCCGCCGCGATCTCCTCTGCCTTAGCTGCCTTCTTTGCTTCGGCTTCCTGGATCTCTTTGAGAGATGGGCCCTTTGAAGCCTCAGCTGGCTCTTTGGCCCACGGCGCAAGCGAAGGAGTGGCGCTGACAACCTCAGGTGTCTCAGAGCGTGATCTGGTCTCCACGGTCAAGGCTTCAGGTAAGTTGGATCGACCTCTTTGAGCAGTAGGAGCGGGAAGAGGTGTTGTAGACTGGGGTGGAGGAGGGAACGGCATTGGCAAACCGGTACTAACTTTGGCCCATGGAGACTCGGGTTGAGCTACGGTGATTGGCGATGGTTTCGCTGAAGCAGCCTTCTGAACCTGCTGGGTCAAAGATAGAATCTCCTGCTCCTTTTCCTGGTTCTCCTCCTTTTGCCTAAGCTGCGCGGGCTCCTCAAACATATGCTGAGCTTGTTGCTGTTGAGCCTGAGCTGGTGGCCCAATGGGCTCATTTAACAAGTTCGGAGGGGATTGCGGGGCTTGATTAGATTCCTCCAAATCATGCTGTGCTCTCAATTGCTCAAACTCTTGAAGCCGAGCTCTGAAGTCCATGCCCTCATTTTGTGTGGATTGACGCTGTGGGTTGGCTTGTTGACCAAAAATCGAAGCAATGTGTTGAGCATGAACTGATTGTTGCGGGGGTTGCGCATTAGATCCGAAGAGTTGTTGGCGCTCTTGGAGGCTCAAACGTGCGAGTTCATCTTCGCGAAAGAAATCAGCTGTAATTCCAGCTGCACCTTGTGTTGGCATTGGTCTGGGTGGTCCATCGAAGAATCCTGCAACACCTGGTATTGGAGGTTGCGGTGGCATTCCAATGGGAGAAGTCATGCTTCCAAAGCTGGGTTGACTTTGCAGGCTATGAGCACTGGAGTGATGATGGAGGGTGGAGGGCAGCCCGCTCATCTGCATCTGTTTCATGTTCACTTGCTGCTGAGCCAAGAACTCTCGTTGACGAGCCATCAAGAATTGCTCTTCCTGCTTGCGTCGCTCGAGATTGTTTTGTTGCTCTGCTGTCAAGGTAGTCCCAAAGCTGGGGAAAGAACTTGCAAATGGTGGTTGCACAGCACCAGGTTGAGCACCGCTATTTCCGGGCCCAGCAGTTGCAGGGACAAATGGGGCTCCAGCAGTGGTTGTTGGTGGGCCGTGAGGAATACCTATTTGAGGCACAAGGAACGGTTCACGTGAGTTGCCAATGCGTCGGATCATCGAGCCGAGGGGCTCAAACTTCTCATCCTCGACCTTCTTTACCATCAAATCTGCAGTGAAGAATGAAGCCTTATACCAGTCATGCATCTCAAGGCCAGACCATGGGCCTTGAGTTGTACCCTGAGGGTCAAGATACACCCATCGCATCCGGTCAGGCATTACCATCATACGCAGTTGCGCAGCTGGAAGGGTACCAGAAGCAGAATCAGAAGATGCCTGAGACTGTTGGTGGTTCGACTGGGCCGAAGAGGCTTGCGGAAATCCTGGAGCATTTTGGGCTTGAGCACTTTCGGGAGCCGTAGTTTGTGGGAAGTCATCGAGAGCATGTCTGCCAGCTCGCATCGGGCTGTCAGTGTCTCGAGAAGGAGGATATGCAGTTCTGCCAATGGTACCAAAAGTGTTGCTCGATCTCATATCTTGACCCTCACTCTGGTCTTCATTGTCGCCACCTTGCATCTGAGCTTGCATAGCAGGAGGAAACAAAGACCGGATGCCACGACCAGCACCAGACAGATTTGGATTGGAGCTCGATCCAAACATGCCTCCATGACTTCCAAAACCAGGGGATTGTAGGTCACCGCCCATTCCGCCGAATAATGAGGAGCCGAAAGCGCTAGAAGGAAACCCAGGACGGTTTTCACGATCTGGAGTTCCAAGAGCATTGGTGCTAGTGGGCCATCCACCGCCACCGAGGCCAGCTAGGGATGACAGTCCGCTCAAAGTTGGAGGAAATCCTCTGGATGCGCCCGCACTTGAGGTCTGACTACGATCGCTGCCATCATACGGCACATTTGGATACCCCCGATTCAAAGTACCAAACCCAGTTCCATGTTCGGGGATGCCACCTAGTCCTTGGCGGTCGTGATGCAGAGATTGGCCGTCATAACTTGAGTCATCTGCATCGTGCCTGTCATCCGGAGGCGAGCGATAAGGGTTCGTGACGGATGGGCTCATCGGATCGTGCTCCTCATGATGAGCTTGAGGCGTTTGTTGAGCTTGCCCACGTTGATCACGGAACCCTAGCACATCGGACATTCCGAAGTCGCCTGAGGTGGCCCTGACTGGAGTATCAAGGCCGCCAGGAGCCCTTTGCTGAGGGTTGAGTGGTGGACTAGAGTCTTGTCCTCCGCCAAGCATGGCACTTCCACCCGGAGCTTCGCCAGCAAATGGGTCTGTGTCAGCCGTATCGGTTCGCTGCCTGCCACTGGATCTCCACGGTCGCTCTGCTGGCTTCGACATGTCCTCAGTGCTTGCCTTCGGCATCAGATGTGCGAGACGGCTCTCGCCTCTACCAAAAGTCGGACGCTTGTCGATAGGCGTTGGTGGGTTCGTAGAATTTCCCAGAGAGAAGTTGCCAAAGTTTCCCATCGATGCTGCACTTGATGAAGGAGCTCCCCAAGGAGACGCCGGACCGTTACCCAGAGCGCTCCCAGCAGTATTGCTCCGAGCCAAGCCTCCAAATGGTAACATGCTAGATTTACCCTCATCCGAACGTTCCTCAAATTCATCCTTTACCTCATTCATCTTGCGTGCGAAGAAAGGAGACATCTCGTCTCTCGAGAAACGACTGGTTCCAGACGGTGACTGCATGCCCGATATCGAATCCGTGGTTTGCTGCCGACGTGTGACAGGCCTACTACCCGATGCAGGAGATGAAAGTCCAAACCCGCTGGAGCCTTGCGAAATGGACGTCTTTCGTCCATTAACGCCCTGACCTTGCGCGCCGCCATCCTTATTGTTCTGGGGCGGAGGCTTCAGGGGAGAATTGACATCGTTAGAGAATAGCTGCCAGAATTAGCCGCGTACTATACTTCGAAAGTCCAACCAACCATTTTCTCATCTTCAGTCATCTCATGCATAGCTAACGGTTCCGTGTCGGCATTCTTGTTCCAGCATACTTCAGGCCCATGATTGTCCCTGCCATCAGTACTCCGGCCCCATCCACTACGACCATTTGTCGCACTAGACTGTTCAGGGTTCCAATTTTCTGCGTACAGATGCGAAATGTCATCCTTCAATGCGCCCGACTCCTTCTGCTGTTGGTAGATGACGAGTAAGAAGTCCCTCGAATACCGGTAATTTTCATGCGCCTGCTCGAAATTTGTACTTGGCTGATGTGAGGGTGGAGTTTCTGCGGTTGGTGTTGGAAGTGGAGGGTCTGCTTGAGAGGTTGATTGCGCAAACGGGGTGCTTGAAGGACGGCGAAAAGTGGTCATGCCATTCGTGGGTCGGTTCTCTCTCCTAGCCCTTTCCAACGCCTGTGCGTTAGCTATTGCATGTTGTAACAGAACGGGATATGCTGGAGAGGGAATGCGCTCCGCTTTCGAGTAAGGGTATCGAGGGCCAGAGGACATTGCGTCTGGACACCTTGTACAGAAAGCAAGAATGAGAAATGCGTGACCCTTTAGGTTGAAAATAAGACGGAGTGACAAACGGCCTGATTCAAGCCGCATTCACAAGCAAACGGAAGGGTAAACAATAATTTGTAGCAATTCTGAAAGCCTAATATTCAGGAGGCAACGTACCAGTCCCCGCTCCCTCGACCATCGCCCCTTCCATTTCGAGACTCGCGACTCGAGCTTTGACCTGCCGCCGCAGACGCGAAGCTTGAGGGCATGTGTGAAGGCATAATTGGCAACCGGTTGCAGGAATTATAGATGGCAAATTCGGGTTCAATACTGAACGATTCGCGCTGGACAAGGTTGAACGCGAAATGTTTTTAGTCCGAAGCGATTTTTGGGAAGGCTGGAGGGTCGAGAGGGTTTCAGAATAGGTTCTGAAATTGTGCGTATCTGTGTATCTGGAAAGGTTTACGTGCGTGATGTAGGTGATCGAAGTTAAGGGGTTGTGAGCAACAATTTTCGCAAAAGAAGGTGTCGTGAAAGTTCGAGCTCTCCTCGACAAGACTGGAGGTCTTTGCATCCGTCTAACGCGATCAAGCTAGCCACCAACCACCTCGCGTGTGCCCTGAGATTGTTGCCAGTGTGCCTGAGCATTCGACACATCTACACATTGTACGGAGGTCTGGTATGAGAATTGTTGCAGCATACCTATCCCCATCAGTCTATGCAGATTATGCGGAAAGCAATTGACGTCCAGGGCGAGTAGAAGTTCTTTGCCAACAACGAAGCACTCACGTGCCCCTGCAGGCTGACATCTTCGTCTGCCCGGCCCTGGAGGATTCTATGGCATATTTCCCGACTCACGACGGGACGGGACGAACAAAGGATTACAATACATTCTCAGATCACAGGATCCAGCAGCATCAGCACAGCATCTCGCTGGCTTTTCTCATGTGTTTTCCCTGATTTGCCCCCCCAGTTTCAGCTTCCGTATTTGCCCTAGCCTGAAGTCTACGTCTCTGGCTGGATTCGTCAAACACAGCATTTGCTGTATTACTCTATTCCGACCACACTGCACACTGCAGGTGGCACAAGCTGTTTCTGACCTGACATCTCAGATCTTGTTTCCTATGTGCGAGCTTCGGTCATGAGCAAACAATTTTAGATCTTCAGTGTGGATGGTTTCATTGTGGATATAAGGGTTGCGACGTTGCCCACATCACACTGATTGTTGGCAGAATACTCGCACAGCATAATGTTTGCACCTGCTAGCCAAGTGGCTGCAGTGGGTTTTACTTATATTCTTTCAACCTGCTATTCATGTTCAAGTCGTTTCCTCGCCACCAATTCCTAGATGAGATTCTCAGCTGCCATTTGGTCCTACCACTTGTACAACATCTCTAGGCAGCGCATATTGTACAGTATTCAACTGATAAATTGGTATTAATCTTTTTTCAAGCACAAACCATGTTTCTGGAAGCAAGATGTCACCCTCGAAGAAAGAAATCACACGGTCGTGATCGTGGATATGATATGCGCGACTACGAAATGCTTGAGCGGTTTGCCTTAGGTGGACGTCCTGGAGAACAATATGATTATGGACGAGAAGGGCGAGTTCGACTTGATGACGCTCGTTTGCTGAGAAGGAGGCGAGATCCGAGGGGAGATATGCTGGACGGCTTAAATGGTGGACTGTTAGCAGGAATGCAGCGAGGAGAGCTCGGTAGTAGGCTTAGAGGCGGGTTTGGGAGCTTAAATGGTGGCTTACCTGAAGGATCCGGTGGTTTTGGGGGGCTTGGTGGCTTTCCTGGAGAGTACGGTGACTTGAGCAGAATCAGAACGTTCGATGATTTGAGAGGTCTGAGAGGTATGAGAGACATGAGGGGCTTGAGAGGCATTGCAGGTATGGAAGGATTTGAGAGGGGTTTTGGGGGTCGTTTGGGCCATGGTCTTGAAGACAGGTTAGACGCAATGGGCCTGGGCGATCCAAGGAGTTATACCCCGACGCCGCCGTTAGCAGGACACCATGGCACCGTACACGGCAGAGGACCGCTCGGTAGCGAGCTTCTCAGCCGAGCAGGACACGGACCCAATTGGCCCGAGCACCCCTCCTTACGATCACCATTAAGAATTCATCATCCCTCTCCAGCCGGCTCAGTGTTATCGGGGCGTAGCTTCGACATACACGCCATGGACCGTCCAAGGATGCCATACGAGCCAAGATCGACAAACTATCGTCCTCCGTACGTCGAGGACGGCGTATCTAGTGTGGATGAGCTAGACCTACAACACAGAGCTGCCATGGAGGAATATTTTGCCAATGGTGGTGGACAGTGGTACGATGACGATTTCTTAGATCCGTCTCTAATGTAATTGCGCAGGCAATGAATGGGGTACAAACTATGACGAACATCAATGGGACCATATAGCCCTGGTGACTTGCACCTGAACGTATAATCAATCCACCTTCTTGTCTTTACTCTTTCCTTCTTCCTCTCCCTTACCCCTACCCATCAGATCACCAAAGAACAACACAGCGTAAGTACTAAGCAACCCCAGCCCTATCCAATTCGCCCACAGTTCGTCCAAAGTCGCATTGCCACAAGTTCTCCTATGTCTCAGCTCCCAAATAATTCTTATCTCTCCAAAAACCCCAACAATAAGCTGCAGATACCCCGTCCACGGCAACAAATCCGAGAACAACGTCGCTCCACCAAAATATGCATACATAAAGGCGTGATGCATCGTATTCAAAGCCGCGAAGAGTTTCCAACCTGTCGGATTTCTGATTACTCTCGCGTATGTTAAATATGATGTCTGATCATCAGCTTGCTTTGTATTTGACAGGATGAAGGGATTATACGGTAAAATGATGGACCCGGAAATGGACGTTGACTTTTCCCCCCAAGGCGAGGACATTGAAGATATCTATGTATTCGTAGAATTTACTTCCATGAAATATCAATCTCAGGATTCCATCAAATAACTTGAGGTCCTCGTTTGAATTTTGACAGATGATAGATTTAAATGTTAGGCTTGAGGTGATAGGTAGAGAGGAACAGATTGAGAGTAAGATGCAGGTAAAAAGTGCTAGTGAGAACAGAGCGTAGAAAATGCTATTGAACTTGACAATGTGTCTAAACACCAATATGGGCCCATGGTTTCTGACGCGATGGCTAATGATGCGTGAAATAAGAAAGGATATGATTGTTGTGGTGAAGAGCGTGGTTGGAGATATCAGAATGCTGGTGGCTAGCGAAGACATTGTGAAATTTATTTTTGGCAGAACGAGACAAAGAGTTTATTGACGCGCTCGATATCTTTTCAGTGCATACTGTAATTAAGAAGAGGATATACCTGGTGACTCACTCGGTATAGAGATCATGTATGGCGTATGAGATCACGTGACACGATGACTGCCCTTGCTGAAGAGGCCTCTAAGTTAGAGTCGCATGAGATGGCAAGGGTTGTATGTAGAGTGACTTGACAGTAATGAGAGAAGAGTCGAAGAGTTGACCACAAATAAATTTGGAGAATTTCGTGGTGTCAAGCTGAAGAAACCGACCTTAGGCAGGTGCGGATGGATAGGACAAGTACTGTACCTAGGTATGGTAAGGGCTTTGCTGCGAGAGTATTGGACAACCTTCTTCTTCAAGGTACTGATAATCCAAGAATCAAATGATGGTTGTTGATATTAAGGGTGATGAGCTTTTTTACGGTTTTTAATAGCATTGCAGAGCCTTAAATAGTTACAAACTGAAGAGAGACAATTTTCATGCTAACAGCGTCCAATAGCCAAGAGCTATAATTAGAAAGCGCGAAAGAACATGTTGCCATACTCGTACCTTCTTTGGAAACTAAAAAGAAGAGCAGTGCGATGAGAAGATTCCTAACAAGACCACATCGAGTTTTAGATGAAGTGAAACACAACCTCCTACTTTCCTCAGCTTTATCAATGAGGCGCAAAAGGGAAATCGTCGAGCCTGTCAGAACCTATCACTCATTTACGTGTGACATTGATACGGTCGCACGCCGCCGGTCCGCTGCATCATTCACCCGGTAAATGCATCACTGCCAGTATCAACGAGCTACGGTACGAGGACTCAACGATGCGCATCCACGATGTTTCTTTCCCTTGACTCAAGTGCGGAAGTTGCTCGGTATCGGTATCATCTTGAGTCGCGGACGAAGTGCGCAAGTAGAACTGCTCACTGGCGTACTCTGCGCCACATCTGGCGTGCAGGATGTTGCAGCACAGCCCACCAGGCCCTACGAACTTCCAACCTTCTCCACTCTTTTTCACCAAACGGCAGCCGTATCAACTATCAAGCACCATTTGGACTCGCTCGGCGGGCCCGGATTAGAGTCTCGCAACCTACGGCGATGTCACAAGCAGCTCAGCCTTGCACGGCCTCAGACCCTCGAGAAGCAGCATCTCGGACCGCATCACCGTCCAAGCCACATCCCCATCTCCAATCTCCATCAGGACCAGCTCAACCATCCACAGTCGAATACGGAAGGGTTGCGAGATGTCACCCGCGCATGCAGTCGTTCGCCAACCAGGCTGCAGTTTGATTTGATAGCGGGCTATCGAATGTAGGGTTGTGATTCGATCATAGCTCAGCAGGAGCTTACTACGACCAAGCCCGTCCCTATTCAGCCCCTCCTCCCCCCGCTAAAGCACGTAAGTCAGCTCAGTTGTTATTCACCCATCCTTGAGGCAAGTGTGAACAGTCAGCTATTAAAGAGGCTGCTTCTTCCCGCCGTCTATTTCCTTTCCTTTCCATTCTCATCATCCCTCAACGCAACAACAACTCTCACCGGGTTCTTTCGCAACTACACAACAGACATCATGTCCGGCAACGATTATTACGGCGGTGGTCAGGGTCAATACCCGCCTCAGCCCAACTACAACCAACAAGGCCAGGGCTATCCTCCTCATCACAACCAAGGATACGCGCCGCAGGGCCAGTATCCGCCTCAGCCAAGCTACGGCGGCTCTCCTTCGCCTGCTCCTTATCCTCAGCACACGCCCTATGGTCAAGAAGCTCAACAACCTCCATATGGACAACAACAGCAAGTTTATGGTCAACCACCTCAACAAAACCAGTATGGACAGCCAGCTTACGGGCAGACTCAACAACCTTCCTATGGTGGAGGTCAACCACCATACGGTGATGACCGCTCTGGCGGGCCTCCAGGCGCTGGATTTGATGGCCCAGGACAAGAAGGCGAGCGCGGTATCGGTGCAACTTTAGTTGGTGGAGCGGCAGGCGGATTCGCAGGTCATGAATTCGGAGGTGGAGCTCTAGGCACGATAATCGGAGGCGTCGTCGGAGCTATCGGTGCGAACGCCTTGGAGCATCGCCACAAAAAGAAGAAGGAAGAGAAGGTGTGGGAGCAAGAGCAGAGCCAATATGGTGGTAGCCAGTACGGAGGATTGCAGCCAGAGCAGCATGGACATCATCATCATCATCGAAAGCACTCGAGAAGTCGAAGCAGAGGACTTGATGATGATAGTGATTAGACAGTCTCGTAAGAGAAGTGGTGTGATAAGGAATCGAGCCTAGGCCGGGACATTGCGGAAAATGGATCATAATATTAGGACGGCATATCTATTATCTTATACTTTTTGGACTATGATACTATGGGTTGTTGCCGAACCCAAAACGGGTTTCGACGAAACTTCACGATTTACGACCGAACATCAATCGCAGAATCATATCAATATTCTTACAGGGATCGCTGTGCACCCTTTTCTATCATTTTACTTGGCATTCCACCATTATCCAATCCTATTTTAAGTTGCAAAGTTGCATCAGCTTGCATAAATGCCAAGAATCGATGTTGCGCATTGCAGCACCATACATGTGAATTATTCGAAGGTTCACATGCATCCTGAATCATATCTTTCTAGTGGGTAGCGAATCAACGAAATAGCACAATCATGAAGAGGCCATTCACAAAACAGCTTTGAGAGGAATTTATTAACTTCAAGGGGTTTGTTTTTATTTCATTTCCCCAGATCTTTCATATACAGCAACTTTGGCTTGGTATTGAGCTCTCTAGTGGAGAGTGTCTTGCACAGCTAAGAGCTATACAATGAGAGAGCCACGCTCTACCCAAACGTGCCTGGTTCTATGCCAGGATCAGTGACTGTATGCATGGCAACCCGCCTTCACAATCCTCTGCGCTCTTACAAATGGCTCTTGTTTGCCAGGCTATGAATTGGATCGGAGATTGTCTTCATGTCGATACCTATATCTGACATTTGCAATATTTCCCCTTTCTCTCTTATGCTCAACGAGCTGGCGGGAAGCATACAAGATAGCGAAGTATATGTAATACTCTCAGAACCTGTGTGATCCGTAGAAACTTCTGGAATGGGGCCATGCAGCTATTGAGAAGACTTATAGGTCTTCTTGTTTGTCTTGATACTTATGAGGTGTTCGACCTATGAATACCACATGCTGATCAGTTCCTCGCTGACCGCACTGGGAGTCAATACACCAGACTCTGTGATAAGAGCTGAGACTAGGGCAGGAGGCTATCAATGATTAGCATTGTCCGGCCTTCGAAGGACGAAAACTCACAGTGAAGTCCACAGCATCTCCAATAGATTTCAACTTCAGAATATCCACATCTGGATTGAAGTACTCCGTCTTCTCCTCAACCTTCGATGTCTTGTCTGTGAAGTCAAGTTCTGCTTCTAGCGTGGTCTTCTCATCCCCTGTCTGGAACTCAATGACCTCCTGGTCGATTCCCAGATCGTACTGTCCTAGCGGGTAAAGTCTGACAAACTTATGACTCTCCGCAGCAACATAGAACGGCTTCCCTGCTGCCTTAGCTAGCAGCGCAATCTGATACGTGCCCAACCTCGAAATAATTCCTCCGTTCTCAACCACACCCTCTGCACCGACTATGACCAGGTTGACCTTCCCCATAGCATATCCCACCGCACCCTCACTGATCGTAGCAACAGGGACGCCTTTGGCTCTCAACGAAGAGACAACAGCCCTGCTCTCAGAACCTCGAGCATCGTTCATCACATAGATGACCTTAAATCGAACATTCCCACCACTCTTGCTAGCCTCTGCGGCTTTCCCCAGTAATGTGCCAACGACTCGGGATCCACCATGCGTCAAAACAACACTTCCATCCCTGACGAAATGCTGACCATATGCCGCAATCCTCTCCCTAGCCGCCTTTGCACGATTGACGAATAATCTTCCGTTGCTTAATAAATGCTGGCGTACCATCTCGAAGTTCCCTGTACTAGTCGGCTTCAAAGAGTTGATCATATATCGTTGGAAGAGATCCGTGCCTGCGGAAAGGGAGATCGAGTTTGGTATCCGGGATTTGAGATAATCGGATTGAGTCTTTACCAGATCAAGAGTTTCGTAAACAGTAGTTGCGCGAGATTGTCCTAGAAGCTCTATTAATGCCTCAATTGCTGCAACTGGCATCGTGAGGTCAGGGTCTTCGCGCAAGAGACGGTAGTATGTTTCCACGATACTGTGACCAGATGAGTCAGTGGTCCGCAAACATATTGGGGAGTGAAGGACAGTATACTCGAAAGCTTTCGATTTTGTGTTTGCGGGGAGATTGCCTAGGCTTGCCATTCTATTTAATGCGGGAGGATGTCCTGAAAGTGGTGGTGGTGTCGTGCTGCCTTCGTAGGAAGAGGATACAGCTGTATTTGGGGTCAACGAGGCTGATTTATTTTTTGACGGCGGCACACACTAAGTGGGTGCTGGTTGTACGGCAGTGGCTGCTGTAAAGGGTAACTTACTGGTGGGGTTTTGGACATCCATTCTTCTTCGAGATTATTGTCTGTATCAAGTATAGAGCAAATAGCAGGATAAAAGAACGGAATTTGAGGATAGAGGATAACTTCGATTGGAGTCGAGGTTGTATCGATTGCGAGATCGAAGGGTGAAGCTCGGCTCCACCATTCAAGAGCTAAAACTGCCCCTCCTCAGACCCTGAGCGCATGCTAATTTTAGAGCCTTGATTGGAGACAACTTTCGTACCCTTCCATTCCTTCACCTCGTATTTCACACTTCTGTTAATCGAAACTTACATCTCCTAACAAGCCATCCGCCACGAAATGCCACTCTTTTGAAACACAAATCCACTAATTACCCAAAACGTTCGAGAATGGAACCTTCAATCGACCCTGCAACGGGACGCCCGCTCCCCGTAGACGCCATTCAACGTATCCTCTTCATCGCGGCCACCGTGCACGTCTACAATATCCCACCTGCTACGAGCACAAAAGGCTATATTGCAGCTTCATGGACGGCGGATAACAACAAACGTCAAATCTTTACTGCACGGTTGCGAATACTCGAAACTGCCATACCTATAGCTACCGGGGAGACGTTGAAGACGGATATATTGCTCGAAGATCCAAGTAATGGGCAGCTATTCGCTGCAGCACCATATACAAATCCAAGCGTTGTCGAACAGGTGTTAGACTCAAGCAGATTCTTCGCTGTCCGGGTAGAAGGGGAAGGTGGAAGGAAAGCAGTATTGGGAGTAGGATTCGAAGAACGAAGTGAAGCATTTGATTTTAGTGTTGCATTACAGGAGGTCAGGAAGACGTTGGGTATAGAAGATAATGGGAAAGCTGGTGGCAAGAAGCCAGTCAGAGAAGAAAAGAAAGAGGAGAAAAGAGACTTCAGCTTGAAGGAGGGAGAGACAATTACTGTCAACATTGGTGGAAGAGCGGGCAGAAGGAATCTACCGAAAGAAAAAGAAGAATCGAGTCAAAGTCTCGGGAGCTTCTCGTTGCCGCCACCGCCAGGAGGAGGATCTCTGGGATCATTCTTACCTCCTCCACCAAGTGCGTCGGAACTTAAGGCCCAGAAGAGACTCAGTCAGACATTCGAGCCGGAGAATCCAAGTACAATAGGAGACATGGGCTTCGATGATGGGGAGTTTGGAGAATTTCAATAGAAACAGGAAGGCTCTTCAGCGGATTGTATGTTCCTTCTCATTATACCCAAGCTATTAACGCAAGTGTTATGGTCTCTCGTGCTTGCATTCTCCTTTCACTTGTAAAATGCTTGATGAATTATTCGGAGAGTCTTTGGACCTTAGAACATTCCTTAGAAAAATAAATGTCCGACCTTGCTTGGGAGGTAGATAACATAAAACAAGTCAGTCGAATGTCTGTACGGTATACCTGACAATTCTTGTATTGTTGTCTCTTCAATTGTCAGGCCAGAGAGTAGGACATTTCGAGGAAAGTTGTGTTAATAAGTATCCAGTATCCTTAGCAGCCTACTAGTTCCATGATTCGGATGGGAATTTTCACGCTAGAATCGGGCTAGTTCTGCAAGCATAGATATCCTCTACGACGAAACAGGTATGAAGTGCCGAGGCGACGATAAATATCTCGTTCTGCACAGGTGAGCATCTTCACAACATCGAGATTGCCTAATCCAGAATTTCATGGAGTTCACGACATGGTTTGCGGCTATCCATCTTGGTCACGTCGCTTTTAACCATGATGTCAAGATTCTCACTGAAGCAAAGACTGCATTCAAGACAACGGTGCATCTTATTTGGTGGCCTTTCATTCGTTGTATCAATTGCTGTCAACTTTTACATACTGTTATCTCGAGTATCTGAGCTTTTTAAGATTAAAGCCGCTGTAAAAGTTGGTTTCAAGCTTAATTACTAGGGTTTCTATCTCAACTTAGATTGGTTTCCTACTTTATGCTACACAATATGAGCGAAACTGCCTTGAATATAGATAGCTAATAAAATGTCTGAAAGTATAGAGCATAGTGGACATATCAAACGCAAGTTTTGAAAAGCTCACAAGCAAACAGACACTTTGAATTTATAAATGTGCATGCATAGCTCTCGCCTCAAAGGCAGGGATTTGATACTTGATGACCTATCATGAAACTACAAGCTAATGTGATCCATTAGTTTAGCAATATTTGCAGCATGCTATTGTTTTCTGCTTCCTGATGCCTTCTCCTTCTTAAAATACCTGCTGCTGCGAGAATCATTGTGATAGTCTGCATGGAGGACGTGACCATTGTCTTCAATTCAAGATGCAGCTGATCGATCCTTTGGAAACAGTTGCTGCCGCATCACTAGCGTACTGGTTCTCTCTCTTATTATCCGCACGGGTTGCTAGCCTCGCAGCATGCCTCTTCGCCATTTGCTTGATTTTTCCATTGCTTTTCCTGGCCATTCGGTCTGCTCTCAATATCTGCATTGCCCCACGGAGCAATCTCCGGACGCCAGGAGTGTTGAGATCAAAATGCTAGTTCTGGTCTTCTCGGCGATCTTTTCCAGTCATCTGATAGAGAAGCGCATAGTGATCTTGGTTGCGATATTGAAAAACTTTCGGTCTTGTTGTGCTAGTTGTTTCGTGAATGGTAGGCTAATCGTACCTGCGCGAAATTATTATTATTATTACCATCGTAAGTGGAGTCTATGGTTCTCCAAGGGTGCATGCAGTGTTCTGGTGTCTGGAATTGTCTTGCAAGCTGAAGGGATAGAATCTAAGATGGCAAGGGAGATAAGTACTCACGCATTGGGGTTTACGGTAGCCATCTTTAGAAGAGTATTAACCATTTGCGTGTACGATGGATTGCTAAGGTCAGATTATCCGCTCCAGGATCTCAAAGTGGACTTGCTTAAGACAGCAGCGAGGATGGAGCATCGAAAACCGTTGCCGGTAGACTTCAAGACTCTCGCCTGCAGAATAAAGGTGGTCAGCATCGAAAAGTCATCTTCAAACTACATGCAGCCAACTTACAACTAGATGTTGATGCAGAATATTAGTGTGGTGCATATCAGTGAAATTGCAGGCTGTGGGAGGAACGCTGCAGCACGAGTAGCCTGCAAATGAAGGTGGTCATAGCCTAAAAATCACTTTAAGTCATTCATGACCGACCTGAAGTTCTTTCGATTCCGATGCGCCAATTTTGGTTTTCTAGCGTGGTACACAATTTTGAGGTGCGAGTCGAGGAAGTTGATGAAAAGTTGAGTTGTAATCTACGATGCCAGGAAGTAATTTCTCGACCTGAAAGAGGGAGGAACCTCGAAACTGTCTAAACCGCGCTTAGCTTGCTATCGGTGAAAGACGTCAGCGCAACAGTAATGATGCTTCTTGGGTCTGTTTTTGTAAGAATGTCTGGCAGTAATGGTGAATTGGGGTGGCTTCTTTCAAACACAGTTTATGAATTTCTCGGTCCACCAGGTCCCCGAAGGACGTGTGGGACGGAGGCTCGCGAAGTCCCCCATCCTACGTTGCGAAGTTTTTTTTATTAGAGTATATAGCTTTACCTATCATCTGCCAAACTCTAGACTAGCTCAGTTCCGTACCATCCCCATGGTGAGATTTTTCGAGTCCTCGGGACGATAGGAAGGCGATACCACTCCTTTCTTCCCCCCCTGGACGCTGGGGCTAGCAGGAGAGAATATCACAAGTTCTTCCTTCTGCGTGAGACAGGGTCAGAAAGATCTAAAAGAAAAGGCTTCCCTAGGGATACGTGCGTGATATTCCCCAAAGCTGAAAATAACTTGTTTTGGCAGGGAGGTTTTGATTGATTCGCCATGCCCAGAAAAAGCGACGCATAAAAACCCAAATTCGGAAAGAAAATGCAGGGGAGTAGATGGGCAGTCTTTTGGTAAAAAAGACGTCGACATTTCTGGTTGAAGCCTATCACTTTAACATGCTTACGGAGTAATCACTTGATTGCAATATGCTTGGTCTATTGTCTAAAGCCCAGAAGCAGACAAGGATAAAGTATTCGCTAGACTAAGTAATGATTAGCAGTGGTATCCATTTGTTCCATGTCCTCTATTGCTCACGGCAATAAAATTGTTAAAAGTACCGTTTCTGTATCCGACTTCAGTAGCTTTGTCTGTCGCAACAGATGATCAAGAAGTTTGGTTGAAATAAGGGTATATGCAAGATTACTGTACTTCTATCGACATTTCTCCTCCTTTTCTTCGGCTCTGATGTATCAAGTCTTCTAATCTTGCAAACAGAACAAATCGTCAACAAGCAAGTCTACCCTCATCTTCTCAATTGAGTCAACACCACAGCCACCAATCTCTCTTCTAAATACACTACTATAGTTTACAGCGTGTTGATGAATCTCGTCCACCGTCATTCGCTCCCCGTCCCAACTTAATAACGGCATATCCCAAACTTTCGGTAATTCACCCTTAGAAGGTAGCATGCTGAGGAGTGAGGTTTTGACGAGTAAAGTCTCGCGATGTTTCAGAGAGAGGTAATGACTTGGATCAGCTGTAAGCTCGCCAGATTCGTCAAGTTCGGCCTTAACTTCTTCTGAGTATTCCTCTGGTGGTTGGTACAAGTCGTTATGGAGAGTCGCGAGACGGTCATCGTTCTCAAAATTGGGATATAGAGTCCAATAGCCTCGCGCACGAGCAAGCTTCAACACATGCTCAAGCCATGATGGATAAGTCTTGCTAACTAGCTTTTCGTTCAAAGTAGTTGGAGTGGATAATGTACGTTGCGACTCTAGTGACTGGGCGACAAAATCATGTAGCTCGACCCATTTATCTCCGAAGTAGAGTGCTGCGTTGCTGTTCGGGGCCTGCCAAAGAAAAGGGGTCGCACCAACGGAGATGACATTACTGCCAATAGAGATGTTCGATACGGGGGGAGTGAATTCCGTGGTATCATTCAAATACGTTGATGGAAGATCAAGACTCAAAGAGAGAAGATTTTGGACCGCCGGACTGTTAGTTGAATATTTGTACTCGAGCATTGTGTACTTGAGGTAATGGTAGAACAGCGGAGATAGTTCAACCTGTGGTGACAGAACGAGAACATGAGATGCGGATGGGTTTGTAGGCCAGAAGCCTTCAAGAAAACGGCTCGAGCTCTCATCAGAATTGACCCCATGCTGTGGAATTCGGTGTCGTAGTGTTAGCAAACTTCCAGCATGATCACCTTTCGGTGGCCATTTGTATCGCTCGAGGTATCTCTTTGAAGGCTCGTCAATATCATGGGGCAGCTCAATGGTCAAATGAGGATAAGATGACGAGAAGAAATCAGCCTTCTTCAGGGACTCCAGCAATCTTATCAAAGACCCAGAGGCAGATGATTGAGCATGGACAATGAAATCGACAGAGGCTTTATTCCAAGCTTCAAATCATCAGCAGGATTCCCTAATTTTGAGCATGGACTTACCACTCAAAGAAGAACTGTCCAGCAGTGTGATCCACATCAGATTCTGTTCAGAACTCTCGGGAAGTTCGATGACAGTCCTGTCCAGGTTTGCAGCACGCTCCTTCAATCCTTTCAAGAACCATATTTCTTCTTCTCCAGATGCATCTATGAACGTTGCCTGAGGATGTACGAAATCATTGATATGCTTGAATGCAGCAGCGCTGCTAACTTCCATCCGCCAATCTGAACTATGAACAGCAAAGTCGGGTCGTGCGTCTGCGATGAGTCAGTAAATGTTGCATTGCACATTGATTCTGCGGAATTTACCATGGAAAACGATGCCACAGTCCTTCCCAATACCATTAACAGACTCTAATATCTCCATAGAGATATCACTTCTTCCCATGAGTGCAAAATGGACATGATTTTTACCGCGGATAGAAGTATCACAGGCGATGGGTAGGAGATTTGCAGCACTCGTCAGGCTAGCTGCAGCAAAGACCTAGGGAGTCAGCCTCAGTTACGTTGGTAGATCTTCCTGAACCTACCACATTTTGATTGATCGATTCATAACCCCGCGTCCTACTTACTCCATGCAGAGACGAGGCGAGTTGATAGAATTTGATCGGCTGCGAAAGATATAACATCAGCCACTGTCATTGAATGAGGCCCATATACAAAAGCGCTTATAAAACGCCATAAAATGTGCCGACCAACAAGACATATCATGAATGCGTACCCCGTTGAAATTATGCAGTGGTGTATCTGAAGGATCCTCATCCACCGTCCTCGATATGGAATCATAGCTGTTGGGAACCGTTTTCGAGACCGGCGCATTCGGTCCAGCAGGAGGCAGATACGAAGGTCTTTGTCTAGGTTGCTCGAGATCTGTCGGCATATTCTTGAAGAAGTAGTAAAACGCGATCACGATGAGCATACCCAACGCAATTTTCTTCAGGTTGCTTCGACGAGGTCCATTTGGCAGCCTTCGTTGCTGCCAGGCACGACCCATAGGACCCTTCGTGCCGGGTTTATGATCATCGTCTTTCTTTCCCAGCTCCTCGTCACCATGGAATCGTCGCTGTGGGACAGGCATTGCGTGCTCTCCCACGCTCATCAAGAGCCTAAGCTGACGGAGCAGCTGCCATGCGGACCGACAAAGGAGAATGCTCGAGATGAGCTCGATCGGGGGGAAAGGATGGGCAGTGCTTTAAGGCGGATAGAGAACTCATCGATTAATGCTTTGAAAGGAGGGAAATGCTGTTCAAGGAGCCGAAAGCTGTCCTCCGCATAAATATGATACTCAGAATAAAGTAGCCCCCGAGCTCTTCAAGCAAGGTGGCACAGACGAAAACGCGGGACGATCGTCACTTTTCCCGAGATGTGCCCTTAGCACACAACCGCTTTCTTCCTTTTCTCATAACATCTTCCGGATTAAGGTCGCATAGGCATATCCAAATGCTCTACGAACTCTTATAATTTCGGGCTACTTTAATAAAGCTTTATTGGAGTATCGCCGCGACCAGCATCTCTTCTACAGCATCCTCAATTTGTGCGCACGAGAACCCTCCTGGCACCATGCCAAGCAAAGCACAAGCAAAGAAACGACCGGCCAGTGCTAGTTTGTCGCGTATGTTTCCAGTGAAGCTTGCTTCCTGATATGCCAGGTCGTTCGAGAAAGCGTTGGTAAAAGAAAAGAGCGAGTGAAACGCGATTCGAACTGTATTCCATTTCTTTGTTACCATGTTAGACTTAAATTATGTGTCCTAACCCAGACACCTGCTACCACGTGCACTTTCCTTTGTTCTTAGAAGAACGAAGACAAGCCGTCTGCTAAGACTAAAAACTCCCTCTACTGATCATCGGAAGATCAGTGACTTCTAGTCTTTTCTCATACTCCATTATCACATTTCCCAGCTTCGTATGGAGAGGAGTGTTTCTAAACCTCCTTTGTATGCTCAAAGTACTTAATAGTAAATGTATTTACTATTGGAGCGTTGACGTGGCCATTACCATCAATCACAACGCAGCATAGGATGTTTACTCTTAGTCTATTATCTAGTGCAAATCACCGAGCGGAACACAAACATTCGCAAATACGGGACCAGTCCTCGAATCTCCCCCCATCTCCTCCCCCTATGTTATCCACGGTCACGCCGTTCCACCCACAATTAGCCACATCTTTTGCATCACACCATTACGCTTCGCCGGCGCGAGACAACATGTCCAGCAGCAAAGAGCCGGGATATATTGGATGGACACCCCTATCGTTTGATAACTTGCATCACGAAAGATCATACCTCCTTACCGCTCTGCAACACGAGAACCTCAAAGCAACGGCATTGCTTAGAAAGATCACACCACTAGAGAATGATATCCACAAGGGTAATATCTCCTACACGAAAAGAAAAATGAAGAACCATCTCGGCTGGTTTAAACGCAGACTAGAAGAGACTGCCCGCCAAGAGAGGGCAATACTTTCACGATTGGGTCACTTGACTTTTCAGATTCAGAAACGAGAAAGATCAAATCAAGTCGAGGATGAGTACCACCAGTTTGAGGCCCAACGAGGTTATGAGATGCTCAATTACGACCCAAACATGGAACGGGTGAGGACAATGTACCCGAATCCAACCTTAGCCCCATACTACCCTAGAGAACTGATGCCCAATCATGTCGGGCCCAGAGTGCCTGAGTGGCAGCAACAATATACAGACTGCACTTGTCAGCAAAACATGCCTGGGCTCCTGGCAGAAGATTGTCACAGAGAAGAGATCTCTCCAATGCACGTATCGCAAAATTATTATGCAGAAGCAGGAACCTGCAAGTTGGGCAGGCCTGCTTTCATGCGCAGAACTGTGTCTATGAATGATGGAGACTCCGATTCATCTTGCGCCAAGGATGTGCCGAGACTGTTGCTCAAACGACTCAGCCTACCCACTCTTCCAGGACTCTCGCAGATATAGGCGCTTACGGGAGATGAGCGGAAGGCATCAAAAAGCAAGGAGTTTGGACACGGGATAGGAATTGATGGCCCACGGGTACAGGACGAAACATGACGCAGCATTTCACCAAGTATCTGATATATGCTTACATCCCGTAGGAGGCCAAGAACGCTTATGCTTCCTGCATCATCATCATCATCTTAAGGTATCAACACAAAGCCGGTCGAATAGTAAGCTAGCTAAATATCATTCTGGTCAAACAGCAAGTCATCAAACAACGTTAGCGCCTCAATGCATTCATAAATGAAGCTAAATGTCCGTCTCCATGGAAATCTGAATAACTTCATGATGAGGATATCAGTGACTTCAATGTCCAAATTCTCGCGAGCGTGCTGAATTCGTGAATATGTTCGGGGTGCTATCGTATTCAATCGGGTGTACTCCTGAGCAATCTCGCTCGGACGTTTAGAGCCAGACTGGGGACTTATCGTGAAGGTTGAGGACTTGAAAGTCAGATACAGGGGATGTTCAGATGCACCACTCCCAAATGTAGGCAAGGGCTGTGATTATACAAGACGAAAGAAGTCTAAAAGAGCCTCTAGTGGAAGGTTGTGGTTGATAGCTAATGGTCATATTATCGATTGAGCTGCCAGAAATAGACAAGATGTTCACCTATTTTCATTAAGAGCTTTGAATGAAGCCCATCCATAGAGAACGCGCATAAAAATAGGTTGAAACTTAGGTTGCGCCAACTGCGAGAGCAAAATGCGTATGTCAGATGATATACTAGGATAGGTAAGCTTTAGTACATCAGCACAATGCAAAGCAACACACTTTATTGTGATATGGACCAATTAAGAAGCCCGTTTCGTAAGCGTCTGGATTACTGCAGCAAGAGATCATTGCGTTCAAGAGGAGGAAATACTCACCCTCATGCCTATATCGATTTTAGTAGTCACACCACTCATTTCTATATAGGCTAGCCACACAACTGCTAGACGCTTAAGCGCAGCTTTTTGGCGAGTGGTACAAGACCGCAGTCCAAGAGAATACAGTCATAAAAAAGGGAGAACGAAAGTCAGTCGCGATAGAGCCTCGACGGAATAGGATGAAGATCATAACTGTTTCGCAAGTTTTGAACATTCCATTCCATTGCAATCCATACTAGATGCTTTCAACTCCTAGTCTTGAAAGGGCAGGAAAACAAGATCAAGAGGACCCCGAAGTCGTGATCTGCTCTAATACCCGGTTTGACCTTTAAAAGTCTGAAGCGCGCAGGCTATATGAATTACCATTAAGAGGATGTTTAAGTGGAAGTTGAGATATTAACTTTTAATGAGAAACATACAGTAGATATTTGAGAAAGAGACCCAGGAAGATTCAATAAGAAATATCCTGAAGGTTCTCAAACATCAGCAACCTCCAGGCGCTACGCCACATGACAACTTGCCATCGTACCTCCGTCTCAGTGGGCTTACGACGGTTACAGGCTCTCAAACCCTTATTTCGTTCGGCACTTTTTGCGATGGTCTTGCCATTCACTGTATCTGGAATACGAGCCGTGAAGTGAAATAGACCGTCAAGCATCGGGTGGATTTCTATGCTGCTCCCATCGGGTATCACTAACATAGTCATCGTATAAGCAATCCCAATTCTCCTTGAAACTCCAATGCCATGCCCATGCCGTCATAGAGATCTTATATCATATCGCAGCTATTTTCCCTAGTATTTTGGAAACACTCCGAACTCCGAGAATTGCGTTCTGATCTGGTCCCATGCCAGGAACCCATTCCGCGTGTGCGAAATCGATAATTTTCACGGTGTAAATTTTGGGTCCCGCCGCTTCATCATCTTCGTCTTCTTCGGAGTTTTCCTCGTCGCCATTTATCAAAGTAGCTGGAGATCTACTAGCTTCTTCCATAGCGCTTCTTAATGCAGGGCCATCTCCCTCAAACACAAATAGGAGACTGGCCGAGAACATACGACTCTCTTGTCCTGCCAAGACGTTTTCAATCTTGCCCAGATCAGCAAGAAACGCCTGCGCGACCAACTTCCCAAGCTCTTCATCGATACCAGCCGATTCCGAAAAGAGGAAATTCTCAAACGCTTCATGAACATTATGCTTGTGAAGAGAAAACCGACCGTAATCTTTGTTAAACACCTTGTATCCCTCCTCATCTACATTATGACCCGTGGCTCCGAGACCTTGCCAGACTCTCATGCCAGCAACTCTGAACCCGAGCTCTTTATGTGTAGTCTCTTCTGTGACCTTGTCGAAGCGTATGCGTTTTTCCTCTGGCGCGTCCTCGGCCCATAATCTGATGCCTAGCTTTACATCCATGATGTTGGGCTTTACGAAACCGTGTGCGGCATTCTCGAGAACGACGGCCAGGTTGGTGACTATCCTCTTGCCTGTCTTTACAGGAACCACAACCTCTGGGACCGTGTGTTTCGCCACCGGGAAGGCCCCGACAGATGTGCCATTTGTTAATATGGCAGCGCTTGCTTCTTCAATTGTTGTTCCATTATGCTTCGCAAGTAAAACAGCGCCTGCGTCTTCTATCGTGGTCCCATTTGCTTGCTCGTCTAGGGTGAGGGTACCCAGGTACGTAGGCATAAACTCAGCGAACTCGGGATGAGCAGCTATCGAGGATTCGTAGAATGCGATCTCGGCCGGGGTACAAGGCTTTATGAAGAGCTCACCGTCGACATCGCAAAGTGTGCCGTCACTGCTCGCGTGTCAGCAACACACTCTGTCTTTGGGGGTGGTTTGCACGCGCAACGTACTGGCCCGCGACGGCGTAGTTGTATTCAATAAGGTCTGCGCGCGTGGGCAGCGGTTTCGCCATTCTTTCTAAGGACGGGGCTCGAGTCGGAAAAGGAATGCTATGACTCTATCATGGTGGGAAGGGAACAGTATTAGAAGGACCGGCGCGCAGGATTTGCGCAGAGGATTTTGCGTCAAAAGGAAACACGAATGCGAGTAATATGGGAGAAGGGCAATACTAAGGCTGAGTAAAGGAGGATGGCCAAAGAGGCGCTGAGTGTCGTGTCGTGGCTGCAACGAGCGACAAAATCACTCGCCGTGGCCTGCCGTGCGCTGCCGTGCCCGCGCTGTTCTGCCGTGTGAACCAGCTTAGCGTCAGGGCTCCCATGCGGCTTCGGGGCAGGTAGACGCTCTGAAGTGGTCTTCTGCTAGCGGTGCACGCTCTCCAGGGCGTCTGTTGACTGTCGACCCGGCGCTAATGCGCTGCTCTGCGCCTGGGACGGCATTCATAGGCGGTGAGTGCAGAGTCGTGCAACGGGGGCGAAAGTACGCACTGCGGATGTGCACGAGCACAGCCTCGAAACAGACGACCAAGCACGAACAACGTGAAGGGCAGAATCGACGGCAGACCACGAACCACAAAGATTCCAGTTGTCGAGAGATATCCCATTCAGTGTCCGGGCCGGCTATCTGCGAATGCTGGAAGACTGCAGGATCGCGGTCAGAGCATGCTGACTTGGGGTTCGCCAGGAAGCAGATATACCCACTCGTGGCGGCTTTTCTCCACAGATTGACAATGGCAACTGGCATGAGTGGGGTATTTCTATGTCCTGGAAATTGGCAATGAGGGGCAAAGGCTGTGAGAGCATTCGCAGCAGAGAGAGAGAGAGAGACAGCAGGGCAGACTCTTCTCTGCAACGTCTCCAAGGACAAACAAAACCAGGAGGACTTTGAACCATTCAGATCTGAAGATTGGGCAGACATCGCCCAAGGAATCATGAAGGAGCGGGTACAGGTACAGAGGACACGAACCCCGAAGTCCTAACACACAAAAGTCGCCTGTTCACTTTCTATTTATCAAGGACAGGTAACCAAGAGCATTAAAATCATGATGGTCAAGGATGTTACTGGAAGGGAACCTTTCCTCCACGTTCTCTCTGTATCTGGGTATGTTGGTAATGGTTTAAAGAAGGTGTTGCTAGCTTCTTGGGAGATGATAGTAAACGGGAATAATTCGAACGTGCGTGCCCAGGGCCTATAATTATGGGCCGCCTTTTGTAGGTTGCAATAACATCCTCTGGAATATCTTCTTAAATGTCTGTATTTGGCATATGCTTTCGTCTGCTTTCGTCAAATTAGCGTCGTCATACTTGGATTTCATGCGCTCGTTTGTTTGCTTTCCGCTTAATGAGGCCGCCATCTTTCGCGCAACAACACCTTTTCCACGCCAGTGCAGCAATATTTAGAGCACTTGATACATTCGCGTCCTACCGACTTCTTGCCACTATCAAGATTACTCGAGCTTGTCTCCCATACCCATTGAAATCAGGTGCGACTATCCCAGGATTTCCTAAACACAAGCGGGCATCTCTCCGTTACACAAGCCCCTTCAGCCTTGTCGTTGCTACCCAGCCTTATCCAAATCATCTCCCAAAACACCTCTACCAATTGCCTACTCGGAACTTCATATTCAAGTAACGCAAGGCTAACTCTTCCAGTTCTGACAATCTTCTTCTTCGAGGTCACAATGGCGTCTCCCGAAGAAGCGCAAGCCACTCTTACCAAGCAGATCAGCGAGTTTGATCTCAATAAAGCACTGAAGGAGGTTCAGAATCAATTATACACTGGAATTCGTTACACCACGGAAGATCTCTTAAAATTGCGCCCTGAGAACAAGAACCATAATACTGAGCGTGTTGAAATTGCCGAGATCGGTTCTCCTCTGTCAGAGGGAATAATGACACCGCCATACCGCGTCTGTCCGAATCCTCCACCCCCTACGCCTGCTACACCTAGCAACGGGAGCAAATTTATGAGTAGTGACGAAGCTGCGAAGGTGACTGCGAACGGTATTCCTGGGACTAGTCTTCCGTCATTGCCCAATGGGGATGCACCCAAGAAGAAGAAGAAGAAGAAGAGCAGTGGCATCAACAGAAGGGCGAACGGGACTGGCTTCGAGGGTATGTGCCGTACCTACTTGTTAAAAGACCAATTCTGAGATACTGTCACAGAATTCTATGCCGATGCTCCTATCACCCCTGGAGAGCATGAGGAAGAAATCGATCTCTATGATGTGTAAGTGAACATGATGACTTCTCAATGCTTCAACTAATTCATTTATAGTTCCATTGCGTTCGAGAGGTATGTTTCGAAGGTTATGTCACGGTCTTAGCTAATCCTGATAGTCGCATTCAGACCTGTATCCAACGTTACAGAGCCCGCCGCAAGCTTGACGAAGTTCGCAGTAACATCCTCACAAAATACTTCATACTCGGAGGTGTCGAATGTGGCATCAAAGCCTTCACTGGCGGACTTGATCAGGAAACCATTGAGAGTTCTACTGCGGCAGAAATCGCAGCTCTGCAAGCTTCTGATTACATCCGCACTGGCTCCGGCAACGCAAAATACTATGATGGCTCTGACAATTGGGTGGTTGACTTTGAAGGTGTTGCTAAGGGGTTCTTGCAAGTATACCCTCGTCGATAATGTTCGCACCGCTAACCTCTTCCAGCTCTCACAGAATCCCGAACATGTTTCCTGTCGAGAACGAGAAGCATGTGCAGCTCTACGCCACGGTCGTCCGAAATTTCTTGAACTATGTCCTTCACCACCGGGTTTGCGAAGAATATACCGAGGATGTCATGGCAGCACGCAAGGTCTGTGATCTGGCTGAGAAGGAATTATGGGCCATCAGACAGCTTCAGCTTCAGTTGCCAGGACCATTCAATGTTGCCGCTTCGACTCTCTACGGTGGTCGTTATGAAGGCGTTCACATGGGCAACGCAGCTTGGGCTATCGATGATCCCAATTATCAAGACTACGTTGCAGTCGATCAAGGTTTCGAGGTTCCGGAAGCTGAGCGCATTTTCAAGACAGCCATTGCTTTCGCCGGTAATGATGCCATGTTTTTGAGGGTCATGGAGGAAGATGTAGAGATTGTGAAGACTGCGACTGAGTGCTTCGAGGTTGTGGGAATTGAGCGACCTGATATGAAGACTGTCGAAGAATATTCCAGTGTCAAGAACTATCTAGGTGAACCAGGCTTCATCAAGGCTCTGGGTGTTCTCAAAGTCAAGCGTTGGGAGGGCCCTGGAATTATCCCAGAGGACTTCACTGATGATGAAAGCGATAATACTATCACTGAAAAGGACCATGCTATTGAGTCGCTCTGGCTCGAGGATGATCTCCTGCAACTTTGTTATGTTGGCCTCAAGGTGGAGCTTGATGTCCACGAGCTTAACATCGGGGTAAAGTTCTTCGACAGCGTTCGTGGTCTGTATAGCTCGTTTCACACCATCCTCCCAAACGAGAAGATGATATATTGGAAAGACCCTGGTATGCTCCCTTTCCGACACCGAAAAACCTTACCTAACTTCACATGCAGTTCCTAACACCAGACCACCACCTACCGAAGATGATCCAGAGATCGAGGAACGAGTCATGGATGAGATTTCGGAGAAGGAATTGGAAGAGGACGATAAATTGCTGATGGACAAGGAATAGAAGGGTGCCAAGCGATTGATATTGCCCGGTGGTTGTGTTCCGATCCCGAATTGGTTGAAGCGACTTTCGACCCGCATGCTTCGGTACTTGGTTCCGTAACATGGAATCGCATATGCCGAGCGGTTTTCCGGCCTCCTCTTCCGTACTCTCATGTTTAGGTTTCATCCACGTTTCGTTTCTGGCGTTAATCTCTTCGTTGCGATTGTCCCTTCTTCACTTGATCTTTGCAGGCAGATCAGTCCGGTGCATGGCAGGCGTGGCACAAATGGATGGCATAGAAGGGAAACAAAAGTTCGCTCTCTGGTATCTGCTTTCTCTGCGTTATTCTGCACCTTGCATTCTACAGTAGATAAAGCTTCCTTCCTTCTTACCATGAGAGTCACTCATAGAGAAGAATGTCACCTCACCTCCACTCTTTCCATAGAAGACAAGATAGGTAATAACAAGGTCACAGTCGGAAATCCCAATGTATATCCCAAAAATCCAAATAAATTGGTACGACGTTCCGGGGTGTTCGTGTGCCACATGGTATTCGGCCCGCACCAACAGAAAGAAGCCCCAAAATTAATCGAGAATCGCAGCCCACGGATTGATGACGGTAATCTAGAAGGCGTGGAACGATTTGACTGATAAGCATTTATAGTTTGGTTGTGATATTAGTGATGGAGATTTTAAGCGGTGCCGAGTTTATGCATTTTTGGATTGGGCCAATTGGAGGGGAGGTTACACCTCCTTTTGGATCCTAGATGAGGCGAGGGATGTTGGAACTGGGAATTGGGAAGATGAGGGGAAGGGGAAATCGTGTGACGGTGGGTTTAAATGGTGAGGAGATGCTGTTCCTTTTGTGGAGAGGGCACCTCTGTATCTGTCATGTTCCATCATGGTAAGTGAGGAACTCGATCCGGAAATGTTGAGCACATGAATTCTAATATCAATATAGGTGTCTACCGATACAGAGATACCGCTACGAAAGATCGTATTGTCGAGTTATGCGGTAACAGCCGTTTTCTTCGCTGCATTTTGGTCAAACTACAGTTACGGGTTCTCATTCTCTCCATGGCAAGCCGTTATAGGTAGTCTGAGATCCCCTCCTTTTGTCTGCGAGCCGCATCAATACACCACGGAAATAGTCTCCATCGACCCTTTGCTCATTTACATCAACAACTTCGTCTCAGCATCGGAAGCTGAGCTTCTTGTTGCTACTGGGTTCGTTTCGTCCCTAATCTTTCGTTCTCCAGTTCATCTTTCAAATATATCCGGGCGTTGAAGCTCAAACTAACCACCACTCAGTGAGCCTCATCTAGAAACCTCAGAAGTCTACTTGAACGGACAAAAACGCCCCTCAACAGAACGTACATCCCGCTCGGGCGCTCTTCCTCCCTCAGCGTCAATCGTACAGTGCATCCTCACTCGAGCTTCCTCGTTCATGGGCACGCTCCTCGACGCCGACGGCGATTTCGGTACTCCACAAATCGTGCGCTATGAGAAAGGAGAGAGATTTGACACCCACCATGATTGGTACGAAACCCCACAGAAAATGAGAGATGGCAGTGGGAGATGGTTCAACCGTGTTGCGAGCTTCTTTGTTTATCTGGGTGAGAAAGAGGTCGAAGGGGGAGAGACGTGGTTCCCGTTCATTCAGGCGAGGGAGGGCAAGGGCGAAGGCAAATGGATGAGGAGGGAAGGGAAAGGGGAAGAAGAGGGTGGTACAATTTTTGTTCCGAAGAGAGGAACCGCCTTGTTTTGGGTTAATTTACATGCTAATGGGACTGGTGATGAGAGGGTTGTCCATGCCGGATTGCCGCTTGGAGAGGGGAGGAAGACGGCGATGAATATTTGGCCGAGAAAATTTTACAAAAGAGGGTGGTGGAACTTTTGACGATATGAAGTGTAAGCAAGGTGTCTATGACACTTAGTTTCATTCGTTACTACCTTATTCAGACCTCGTCAAAAGTCATGCTTGCCTCCTTCCATGTTTGGCATACGAAGTCGAAACCTCGAAGCGAGCGAGCGTAAAATGCAAAAGAAAAAAAAAAGCATTCCGTGGTCAAGCCAACGCGGGGAGGAAGGGATCGGGTTGGGTGGGAGAGTTGGATGCACTTACACAAATATCTTTGAAGACAACCAATTTTCTGACTTTTTTTGTTTTTGAGCCGATGACAACATATTTTCTGGCGGTTTGGTTGGTTGGTTGATTTGATAACAATATTAGTTGTCCAGCCCTCATAAGAGCTTATCGATAGTAAGAGATGTCTGTAAGGATGTTAGCATGTTAGACATCACGAAAGTTTGAATGAAGTGATAGTTTGACTGTGGAAATGTTGAGGTAGGAAAATGCTTAAAAGAAAGTTATAGCCTTAATGTATTGCGCAACCTCCCAGCTGGGAAGGAAGGCAGAGCCCCGCTGCTGGACAAGGCAGTCACTTCCTAGCTTGTGAGAACCCTCAATTCCGATCTGACTCCTCGAGACAGGAGGCTGTGTCTTCAGTATCGTCATCAGTTCGCTTTGGTATCGATTTTAGTCAAGTCTACATAGAAGAAAGCTGCAAATCGCATCTCGTTCTAGACTTGCGGATAACATGCACGACTTCAACTCAATCCCGGAAGGCCACAACATAATCTCATGGGGCAGCCACAGGCCCACTAGCAATGCTAATCCTTTCAGCCGCCTCAGGTGTGCTCTACTTGATGTCATCAGCTCCCCGACCCTCGGAGACTCTCCCTGTACTAGTGGGCCATACTTCTCACCGTCTTCCACTTCACCCCCAACCTCGAAGCTTTGTTACTGGCGGAAATGCATTCTTGGCAACGGATTAGACGAACTTCGCAATACCTACGGTCTCCAGTCCCACATATCAGACGCGCATCTTATCACCTTCTATATCAGAACTTCAAAAGAGATCCATGCGGATTGGACAGACTACTTTATCGTCGGACGTGTCTTCATCCTTAACCCTCAAGAGGAAACTACCTTCGCCCGAGATCTGGCAGATAGCTTCGACATTAATTGGTCGGTTGCGCAGGGTGAGGAGGACGTTACCGATACGCTGGATTGGAAAGTGTATTGCGGCTATATTGAGACAGGAGGTGGACAATTCCTGTAAGAAAACGGGCATCTCCATGCAAGCGGAGCACAAGAGGGGACGAATTCTCGCGAATCCTAATCCACTGAGGGATTTGGGATATTTGGGTTGGGTGGGAGCCTTGGATCAATCCGGAAATTTGGTGTCTACTCTCAGACGTAAACTATGATGGCGGAGATAGGAGAGAGTTGGCTTGCAGACGAGCTTAGATTGAAACGTTTGCTGCCAGAGAGTTGAATGGTGTATACATAATGGACCGACGAATAATGCAAAGCTTGTGGTTGTACTGAGGATCCTATGCAAACTTTTTCTTGTTTCGTTTGCATTATTTTCACACCTCATCCTGTCTCGATTGGCATTGGTGCTTCGTTGTTTTCCGCATTCAATTCCGCTTTGTCTTTGCACTCAACTTCAAAAATTGCACTGGGAACCCCACCTTCAAGCTCGCTCTTCGGAACTTTTGTATTGCCCAACTCTGGCGTAGCATGTATTCCAGATCCTTCTGCCGCATCCCCATCTGCCTGTCACATCTTCACAAGAAATCGGAGGAGGACAGTACGATTATGGATATGGATTTTAGACATGAAGCTATTTTCTATGCCGAGATTCATTCTAGAAATGAGGCTTGATGGTATTATTATCGATATAGCTGAAACAGAGGAATTTGAACATTGCGCCTAGGGCATATATTTGTGATCGTAGACTCCGGGGCGGTCTTCTAGTTAATCTTATCTGTCGAGTTCGTTAGCAAGGATTTGCAAGCTCCAGTTGGCAATTTCAACGAAACAGTCTAATTGTCCAACTATAGAAACTAGTGCAATTGCAACACGGCATTTTAGTACGAAGGGTAAATGATAACCTTGGGAAAGCACCTCAGAGATATATAGACAAGGTTGATGATGTCTCTAACAGGGGTATAGTTCACTAGAAATGAGTGAAGTTATTTGAAGATGTTGTGGAGTTTACAAACTACGAAATTTTCGAAGGTGCCTGGAAACATTTTCATAACGATCCCTCGTGTTTGTCCATAACATCACTACTGAGATGCTACTAGAAGCCGCTTGTCTTAGCTGAGGCCGTGTTTTCAGTCTCATTGGGTTTCAACAACCAAAATCCTTGAAGATAACCCGACAAGTATGATTGTACAGATTTGAAACATTGAACCGAGACACGTCACTGAGAGACAGCCTCAAGGCTTACTGAGCCGTGGACCAAACTATCTTGAAGGATTGCGTAAGGTTAAATTCGTACTGCTATATGGACTATGGTATGAGCTTTCACCTGAGGTGAGAAATGCAAAGAGGACATATGTAGAAGAAAGTTTGAGAGAACGAGAAATGTCTAAGATAGCTTCATATAACGGAACATATCATTTCCATGAGCTCTACTCAGATCAACGAACAAGCAACTACATAGCAAAAAGTCTTACTATAATGGAGTGAATTTTTCCAACGCTGAGACATAACGAATCGACCGAATTCAAGGGGCTGAAGCGAGACGGTTACAAGAATATGTAACCGCTCTCTCCTGTTAGTGCGACTCGAGGCAGGGAGATAAAATTGAATAGACATTATATTTGTTAAGTTAAGAGCTGTCAAAGGACATAGGACAGAAAATGGGTTTGTTCAGGGTCTTACATCTATGATGAGAAAAAAGGTTACCGTTGCGAGCAGCTGCCCCTCCTTTTCCTCCAACCCCTGTCCCGAAATGAGGGGCAACCCGTTTTCGGGAAGAACGTCATGCTTAAAAGTGGTGGTGCAATAACAAACACAATTATCTCCGTACATTTGCTTATGAAGCAATTGGACAATCACTCGCACCAGTCAACTCTCTCCAACCTCACACTTTGTTTTACCACCCTCCACTTCTCATTATCCGAGAATTGCAGTATTTAAAGCTGTATGTTCGCCCGACAAACTGCTAGAATCGCAAGTGCTTCGATTTTCAGACCTATAGCTCGAGTCGCACAGCTTGGTTCACAACTACATTTTGCACCTACTATGGCTACCTCTATTCCAAAGACTATGAAGGGGGTTATGATCGAAAAGACGGGAGGCGTAGAAGTCTTGCAGTATAAAACTGATCTACCAGTTCCAACGCCAAAGGAGGGCGAGATCTTGGTGAAAAACGACTTTATTGGGATTAATTATATTGACACGTACCTTTCCCCATATCTTCCTCTCATCTCTTCCCCTCCTTCTTCCTACAATCCGTATGTATATTGATTGAATGCGCAACAGCTATTTCCGCACAGGTCTCTACCCCTCACCCAAACCCGAAATCCTCGGTCGAGAAGCAGAAGGCACAATTGTCTCTACGGGTCCCGGAGGCGAGCTTTATAACTTGAAAGTCGGAGATCGAGTTGTTTGGATGGGAACCAGCGCATATGCTGAATACACAGCCGCTCCTGCAGCCAAAGCACACATCATTCCGTCAGGTCTCGAGCCTGGAGTCGCTGCAGCAAGTATCTTGCAAGGCCTGACAGCGTTGACCATAAGCCGCGAATCCTACGAAGTGAAGGAGGGAGACTGGATCCTAGTCCACGCCGCAGCTGGAGGAGTAGGTCTTTGGCTATGCCAGCTCTTGAAGGCTGTTGGAGCGAGGACTATTGGGACAGCGAGCACGGCTGAGAAGATCGAGTTGGCGAAGAAGAATGGCGCGGAGTTCATGATTAATTATAAGGAGGAGAAGGATTTTGTAGGTGCGGTGAAGAAGATTACCGGGCCGCAGGGAGTGGCGGCTGTTTTTGATAGTACAGGGAAGGATCAGTTTGAGAATGATCTGGAGGTTGTAGCTAGGAAGGGGACAGTTGTTTCTTATGGCAATTCGGTAAGTCTGAGTGTTAGAAGTGGTCGGGACGTTGCTAACGATATTTAGTCTGGACCAGTGCCTCCGTTGACGATCTCAAAATTGTCAGCGAAGAACGTGAAGATCGCGAGACCTACGCTTTTCAATTACATCTACACGAGAGAGGAGTTTGAAAAGTACGCAGCCGAGCTCTTCGATTTCATCATCAAGGACAAGCTAAATGTGAGGATCCACGAAACTTATCCTCTTGCAGACGTCGCAAGAGCCCATTCAGATCTCGAAGGACGAAAGACGACTGGCAAGCTGCTGTTGAAGCTATAAAATTATAATTAAGACTTAATTTAACATTCAGTCCGCAATTGAGACCGATTACTTAATTTCTATCTGCAAAGCTGCTTTTCTAGTCTATACGCTAGTAGGTAAACATTTAGACAATGCTGAGCTTAATTCATGCAGAACTCTTTCCCTCCTTGACAGCTTTGATCAACTCCTCAGGAGGATCTTGACGATATCCTCTCGGATTGTTGCTAACCCACTTCCAAAGATCCGCGCAGGCATCTTCAAGCGTGAGCTCAGTCTTCCAGTCTAGTTCTGCATTTGCACGTGCGGGGTTGGCAGTCAGATCCAACACATCGCCTGCTCTTCGGCCAACAACCTCATACTTCAGCTCATGCCCAACTACGTGACTGAATGCCTTGATCATCTCGAAGACTGTGCAGCCGCGGCCTGATCCCAAGTTCCATGCTCGTACACCTGGCTTTTTCTCTCTGAGATGATTCAATGCAGCAAGATGACCTTTAGCGAGATCAACGACGTGAATGTAGTCACGGATAGCAGTGCCGTCTCTTGATGGATAATCTGTGATGTTTTAGTTTCATTCCTCGTCCCGACTGGCGCTCTTACCATCACCAAAGACAAGCAGCTTTTCTCTCTGCCCAGTTGCAACCTGGCCCAGCAAAGGCAGAAGGTTGAATGGAACACCTAATGGATCCTCGCCCATAATTCCGCTAGGGTGAGAACCAGCAGGGTTGAAGTATCGCAGCAGAGCCCCATTCCACTGCTCAAAGGGCTTGCCCTCCTTCTTCAAGTTATTTCGCTGGGCGTCGATATGATCCGTGATTATCAGCTCAATTGTGCTCTTAGTACGTCCATATGGGTTTGTTGGGCCAATTGGGCAGTGCTCGGGGATGGGGATCATGTTAGGAACTCGTGTCGCATCGCCATAGACGGTCGCAGAGGATGAGAATACGATATTGGGGACATTGTGCTTGGTCATGCAGCGAAGCAAAGTGATTGTACCGCCTACATTGACACGGTAGTATTCGAGAGGAATTTCAGATGATTCTCCGACTGCCTGTTACGAGTAAGCATGCGCCTCTGTTTGTATGTTTTCTAACACACCTTTAAAGCCGCGAAATGAATGACACTGTCGATATTTGGGTGTTTAGCAAAGACTTTGTCCAGTGCTTCTTCGTCTGTAACGTCGACCTGGTAGAAATCTGGTCTCTTTCCACAGAGGAGCTCAATGCGATCGAGTGAGATTTTGGACGAGTTGTAAAGACTGTCGACAATCACAACTTTGTAGCCATGTTCGAGGAGGGCGAGAGATGTGAAGGAGCCAATGTAGCCAGTACCCCTATGCGATCAGATATCAGCTTCGTCCCTTCGTGCTTTCATCTTTACAGTTCAGCCTTGGTGGGGCTTGTCCAAGCTCCGCAGCTCGTCCAATGTCCACAATTTTGGAAGCTCCTGCAGTCGACGCGCGACCTGGAATGTCTCAGAACTCACCCAGTAATCAGCACAGTTCCGACGGTCATGATTGCTTTGTTGAAGGCAGAAAAGGACAGGAATTGACTTCAACACGTCTTGGTGGGCGGATCAACCATCACGAAACGACGAAGTGGGCGATCACAGAATTTAAAGCAGGGTCTCATGTCTAGTGAGCTTGAGTCGGGCAACCGCGACCCCAGTATCTGGGTTCCGTGGGCTCACCAAACGTCACTCCATGGTGAGATTGCACGAAGACGTTTTTCTTTCAGGGTCTAGCGGCGATGGCGGACGTTTAAATTGCTGCATAAAATGCAGATTTGCATTGCAGCTGGTCAGGTTCAAGCCTCCTGAAAAAGCAAAAAGGGCAGCGCCCAAGCTTGGTCGGCAGAACATTTCAGCGAGGCTTTCAGGGTGCTTCGCTAATTTTAGTAGTCCTTTCTTCTGGAAGTCATGCTGAAGGCGATTACCTAGGTAGGTAGTCAGAAAATGTGCACAGAAGATGAGACCAAGTCATCCCATCAGTGGTAATTCATCTTGTTCCACATGTCTTCTATCCACCTCCTTTGCCCTTCCATTTTCAGTCACCGCCTTCGTGCCACAGCTCCGCCACATTTAGGTCGGGCATCAGCCACAGCAGCTGTCAGGGGTCAGGAAGCGCGTTGCATACAGTTGACTGCTCTCGAGTAGGAATGAAAACAACCTCTTTTAGGCCATCCAGACTCGAGAAATGTCCCACCGGCCACCGCAAATTGACACTATTGTGTTCACTGAGGAATTCAACTTCTCTGCGACGCTTAGAAGAGCCGAGGAACCCCAATAAATGGCACCCCATTGCTCCTTCCTTGTCGAGCATTGTCCTCGAGGACCTATACATCGGCTTGCGCCAAATCGCAGAACGAAGAATCCAACGTTTCGCATGCATCCTCAATGATAAACCGAGTTTTGGATTTGATTTGGCTTTCGATTGGGACGCGTAATTCATAATTGCAGTGTGTGCTTGGCTAGTATTGTATGTTTAGACGTTGCTATTGTGCGTTGGATTCACTGTTGAAGGCTGTGGCAGCTTCATCACAATAGTAAGTAATTTTCCAACCACACAATAGTTACCCCCAAAGACAAAACTCGAACGAAAATTTCTTCCTCTCTCGATCTTTTCTACAACGTTCCACACAATTTGTCCTCGTACCCACGCAACAAGCTGTTACTGAATTGAGATGCGAGTCGAACCTCTGGAAGGCCTCGACCATATTCTGCGGAAGACTCGTCAGCTACCAGAATAAACTTTGACCGAATCCGAACTAACTTTCTGCTAGATATCGACTCGAGACAAAACACTCCATCAGAAGTCAATTCTGAATACTCTCAGTTAAACCCACCCAAACCCAGCTTCCCACGATTACCACCCGCTCCTACCTCGACTGCCCCAGCCATGTCTACAAGACGTACAACTCGTGCAGCTAGCAGACAAGCTAGCAGCCGAGGCGCTTCCCCTGCACCATCAGTTGCTGCTACTGCTACCCCCAGACGCACCCGCCGGGCTGGCAATGAACCACTCCCTGCAGTTGGTCTCAGACAAAGCACTGCATATGGCGATAACACTACTGCTAAGCCTGCTCGGACCACTGGCCCTGTTGTCTCCGATCAAATCAACAGTGTCCTCAGAGATCTTCTTACTCCTGATCCTGTTACCCGTACGTACCATACCTCTTCTTATGATCTTGACTAACAACCTTGCAGAACCTCCCCGCGGTCGTTCTCGATCACAGACCCCTGCTGCTTCATCTTCTGCAGAAAAGAGCTTTGGAATTGAGAGTGGCCTCTTCTATGGTGCTCAAGTCGAATCATCTCCACAAAGTAGCCCTAACCAACACTTGCCTGGGATCGATGAGCAATCAGACGAGAACAGTCCTGAGCCACCCACTGCACCAATTGGGCGTATTGCTACAAATGCCGCAGCAGAGAGAAAAGCTCTTGAGGAGCTTGCGCGCCAACGCCTCGAAGCTGCCGGACATACAATGCCATCAAACACCTTTGCTACTCAAATTCGACAAGCCCCTGCTCGTGCCTGGTCATGGTTCACACAAATCATAGCTTTTGTAGGCTTGTTGATTAAATCGTAAGTATTTCAGTTCGACCTCAAAATCTCAGCTTACAATGTGCACAGGATCTTCACCCTTGATCTCTTGCCATATCTGACCGTTGCACTCATCGCATTCATCGTGTACTCTGCAACTGGTGGCGACATTCGCTCTTACGGATCCGATCTAAGACACAATTTTAGCCGGTTTGTTCCATACAGCCTCCGTCATCCTACCCACTTCTTCGACTCCGATGAAGCTCGTGTTATCAATAGGAGACTCAGTGATCTTGAATATCAAGTTGCTCGGATCAAGTCTCAGCCGTCCGAATTAGACTCAAAGGCCATTGCTCGACTCGAAGAAATTCTACCTGAGCTACTTGTTGTCACTAAGGACAAGTACGGAAATCCCATCATTCCTGATAACTTCTGGCTTGCACTCCGGGACAAGATTCGCGCCGAAGAAGTTCTACCTGATCTGCTCGTTGTCAAAAAGGACAAGTATGGAAACTCGATCATTCCTGAAGATTTCTGGCTTGCCCTGCAGGACAAGATCCGAGCTGATGATACTCTCATTCACGAACAACTCGAACAGCCCGTGCAGACCGGCAAGGGCACAGTGTCTGGCAAGGAGCTGACCAAGGAGGTCGAGAGAGTCGCGAGAACGGTCTGGGACAGATACATCAAGCAAAATCATAATAACATGAAGGGTATCCTTGCTGATGAGCTTGGTCGCAAATTCCCTCGACTCCTTCAAGAGCACCATATTGCTACAAAGGAAGAAGTCCTGGCGTTGATCCGTCAGAGCTGGGGCGAAAACAGCGATCATCTTCGATCTGAGCTGGCTCAACTTACTAAGAAACTCGAAAATGCTTCTCGTCAAATCTCGAAGCTTCAGCACAGCTCAGGCAGCCTTACGAAAGAGGAAGTCAAGTTGATCTCTACGGAGACATTGAGGAAGCTTATTCCACATGCTCAACTTGACGCTTTGGCCAAGGCCAATCTACGCAGCGCAGTTGATTACGGCCTTACTCGTCCAAACCACTTCTCGAAGGGTGCTGGCGCAGTTGTTGATCCGTATCTCACCTCTCCGAATTACGTATTTCCAAGCAACGATCTTTGGCTTCCTCAGAGATGGATGAGATCTCTCATTGGCAACCCCGTTCAGCCTCCCAATCCTCCTGAAGCAGCTTTGGCTCGGTGGGAAGAAATGGGGGACTGTTGGTGCTCGCCTGCCAGCGATGCCGACGGCTTCGGGCCAAGTATTCACGTCATCATGGCAAACAATATCTACCCAGACCAGGTTGTCATCGAACACATCCCTTCAAGTGCCACTCTTGAGCCAGGAGCTGCACCAAGAGATATGGAATTGCTGGCTTACATTCCTGATCTAGACACCTACAACGCTATTTCAAGAGCATCCGCAGAATTGATGCCTGGTGAAGGAGAGACGATGCTCCCTTTCAGATATGTTCGCATCGCTACGTGGACCTTCGACATTGAAGCCCACAATGTCCAAGCCTTTACGGTGCAGGTCGACATGCGTTCATTCGGAGCGGATACTAGTCATTTGGTCCTTAGGGCGAAGAATAACTGGGGCGGCGACGATGTTCCTTACACATGTCTATACAGGATTCGTGTCCATGGAGACATAGTTCCTAACCATGGCCCTATCTAAGGATGGGGGAAGAAGAGAGTGCATACCCTGTTGTACAGGATTCACATCCGCGAGGCGATGTGAATCCAAACTATTGATCATTTAAGGATGAATACTTGCATTGCTGTTTTTCAAAGGGCGTTTGTAATACTGTTTCCGGAATCCCAAGGAGGGAAGCATGGCGTTATCGGACCCGATACCCAAATTCGTGTATTTAAAGAAATGCCTCTTCTGATGCTGTCATCTTGCGTGCCTCTTGCCTCGTGAGCCCTGCTGTTGAGTGCTCTGACTACGTGTGTTCGAAGGTGGTGTGTAGGACAGCAAACAGCAAGAAGTCTTCTCCTTCACTTAAATGCAAAACGTTCATAGCGCATGCTGAGCATGGCCGGAAGGAATACATGGGACTGAAACTCGTTCTCCAAAATACCCCTTTAAAGAATATCTGTCAACACTCAGCTTAGCCAAATCTTCTTATCGAATTAATCAAATCTCAATGCAGATTATGTTTTAGACTTGCCAATAATTCGAAATTTTTACAGTTTTTAGTAGACGCAGAGTAGCTAAGTGTGAGATGAGCAATTGAGCGAGTTCCATCACAGTTTTCATGGTTCTTGCGAAATTCTTACATATGGTAAAGCCGCTCTGTGTATGAGTTGCCGCAAGGGAGGAGGGCATACTGAATCCTCTTCATGATAGACTAATCACAGTATGACCCTTGCTGCCCGCAGCCTATCAAACGTATTATAATACCTCTCTTAACAATCCCCAGACTTCGTGGCCCCAATTCTCCTCGGCCCACCTAGACCGTAATGGCGATTAAATATTGTATGCTCTCTCATACTCATATCAACTCTTGCCTCTAGCGAGCTAGATCAAGGTATCGATTTGAGGATAGTAGAAGAGGTGATCTCTGTAAGGAGGTCAAACTTTGGGAGCGCCTTCTTTGAGAGGTGTCCCATGGGGGACTTCAGTTTCGAATTCGAAGCCGTGCCACCGTTGCTTCTTCAGTGGGGAAGTGATGAAACGTACTTTGACGCCTGTTGGGAATGTCCAGAATTGTAAGATCAGACAGACATTCTTGACTGCGGTACGGCATTGATTATGAAGGGAACGGTTTCTTTGACTCTCTGAGACTCGAGATCGGCTTGTGAGTCTTTCGATTCGGGTTTGGGATATGAAAGGTCGGCATTTGTAATTGTCCAATCTGTAATACCGGAGGCTCCGAAGACTAGAGCTTGGAGTCCGTTGCCTGAATCGATCATCGTTGAGAATGTTACTTGAGATCATTCGGTGTCTGTGGTCGGTTAGAAATATAATGATACGAATATTTGTTGAAAATAAGTGAAGTATTGGCAGTGTACTCTATCATTTTCCTACACTGCAAAGAAGCGTTTTTGAGGCACTTGAGTGAAGGGTCTTTGGTCCTCAGCACTTGATGTTTGAGCCTCGATTATTCAGCAGGATCATCAAGACTGTCCCAAATAAGAGAATGGAGGGGTCTAAAGAAGTTTGATCCGTGCTTTGCTTTCATATTTACCTCAAGAGCAGATTTCAATCGTCTTTTGCGAGGTTATGCCTAGATTTCCACAATTATCTGCTTGAAAATTCGTTGATATGGAGGAGTAGTCGGAAGTTTATAAGAAAAAGTGGGTGCGCAATAGAAACATATATCCAAAGAAGCAGAATAAGTTTCTCCACATTCGATAATGGTACTATGAAAAGAGGGATGAAAGCCGAACTTCTGACATATCAAATTGGGCAGCACAATCCGATGCGTCATTGTTGCTACCTGCAAAGTCCAACGCACACTATTCCTGGAATACATATAGAGCATGTATCTAACAGGAAAACGGTCTAAGTCTATCATGCAATCATGCCATACACTTCTTACCAATCCCTTCCAAGTCGTTCCGCATTATCTTCCACCAATTCATAAGCGGGCCTGAACGTCTGATGGTGGTTCCCCTTATCTTTATTTTCAACTCCTGCTTTCAATGCCGGGTTTGGGTGGGTATCAGTGGTGCCTCCAAGAGAAGTATATCCTTGATCGTAAAGCGGGCAATACGGAATTTCAAAATGTCGAATAAACTATCCCCGCCATCAATTCTTGATCCAAAAGTTGGCAGTTGACTAGCAGGTATCACTCACAGCCCATATCTCCACATAATGCCAATCAATGACAGGATGTACTCTCATGAAAGCCGGCCAACCCGAATCGGTCTCATCGAAATGAGTCAAGTTCTCTCCATGCGGATCTGTTCTCCTAGTCCCAACCAGTATTGCCTTAATCTTCTTATGCTCGGCTAAATATTTCTTGAAAGCATCCTTCATTGGCATGGCATAGCGTACCAAGTCGAGTTTATATGTAGTGACTGACTCGTCGACAAAAGCTCCCACTTCTGCGAATGGATGCTTCGAGATAATGTACACGGTATGGAGGGCTTTGGGGAGAGGCTCCTTGTTGTATTTTGCGAGAGCACATAGTAGTAGGATGAGTAGGACTAGGCAGTCTTTGCCGCCATTGTATGAGAGGGAGATCTCGTCTAAGCTGTGATGTTGACACGGGTCAGCTCGGGAATTTGCAGCAGTCGTCACTTGAAAAGTAAAGATAGACAATACCTGTATCGTTCTAATGCAGTTCCAATCACCTCCAGCGCAACTCTGGTCTGCTCCTGGACAGCCTTCAACAAAGGAGTTGGTGCCTCGGTCTCGAGAAAGGTATTCACACGTGTAGCGAGTGAAGCGCAAGTGGGATAGATGCTTTCATCGTGGCCGTTGGTGATGGGCGCGTGGTCACCGGTATCCTCGGGTGCACGCAGTGACATCTCGTTCACTGCAATCCATGTGTCTTACATGAAAGACTCTTTGAATTGCTTTTGAGAGAAGGTCTGTCAGCAACTTTCAGGATGAGGTCGGTGGTTAAATTTTAGCGCACGATAGGGTAACCGAGATTGCGGGGTTGATAGAGGGGCAAATTGAATAATTGTATAGTAATTTGTGCGAGGGCTGGAGATGTCGAGTTTGTTATTTTCACGGGTATCGAATTTTTATTCTTATATTTACACAATGATCATGTAAGAAGACCTGCCGCAAGAGCCTCGAGATCCTCCAAAGTTTCTGGCTCATCCTCTGCCTCGATAACTTGGTCTCTCCTCTTGCCCGCCTTCTTTTCGTCCTCTAAATCATCCTCGAACCATTTCTTGGGTCTCTTTGAAGGCCTTCCATCCTCTTCTTCATCAGCTAATGGCAATGAAGCAAGGAGTGCTAACGGATCTTCCCCATCCTCGGCCATAAGAGTTGGTGGCTCGTCCTCCAGTAGGCCAGCTGCCAATGCTGCTTGTCTGGCCTTTCTTTTCTCCTTCTTCTCTTGCTTCTTTTGTTTCGCAAGCAACTTGTCATCGAGGTCTGCTTCCCGAACTCTTATAGCCTCTTCTTCTAAGAATTTCGCTCTTTGAGCCTCTGCGGGGCCTTGTTTGCGGAATTCATATTCGTCCTCAAGCTCATAGATTTGATGTGGGGCGCCGTTTTCATCGAAGACGACCTTGGTACCCTTTTCTTTCAGTTTCGTGAGCTTTTTCTTGGACTTCAACAACTTCTCCCTTCGTTTCGAGTCAATGACGAGTGGGTCCTTGCTAATACTAGCAATGACTTTCGGTGCAGGTCCGGAAGCCGCAGCGTCATCGTCCGAGAGAGTCTCGCTCTCCACAGGCACAACTCTCTTTACCGATAAGAAGTCGTTATCTTCATCAGCATCGGCATTTTGCTCGCGATCGTCGTCAGCTATCAATTTCGAATAATGTCCAGAGAGAACATCTTGATTGCGACGCTCAAACATGCGGTCATATTTCGTTCGTACTTCCGACTTCTTAGCTTTCTTGTACTCCTCCTCCTCGCTCTCTTCGTCACTTGAAATCGCAACCCTGGGTGCATTCTTGAGTTTTTTCATGTCTTCTCCTTTTTGGAACTTGATTTTTGGTGCTCCTGGAAGACCTATGCTCGACGCAAATCCCTCAAGGTCGTATTTGCTGATATTAAATATCTCCTTGTCCTTCTGAATAAATATTGACTTCGCATAACTGACGAATGCTTTTTGACCCAGGTATTTCAGTTCGGGATCTTGAAAGCACATATTCTGCAGCTGATTTTGGATGCTCTGTTGCTTATTTGCTCTCGCTTTTGTTTGCTGTATCGGAACCTTCTTGAGCTCGAGTCTTTTCAACATTCCTTCCTCTTCGCTTGGATCTAGAAATAAGACTGCTTTGCCAGCTCGTTCGTAACGTGCAGTTCGACCAACACGGTGAATGTAAGTATCTGCATCCTCTGGGCAATCCATCTGAATGACCCAGTCTACAGCAGGGAAATCGAGACCTCGGGCAACGACGTCAGTAGCGAAGATGCAGGAATTCTTCGATGATGAAAACTTGGACGTGATGTCCAATCTTGCCGTTTGTTTTTGACGACCATGAAGATGGAGCAGAGGGATGCCAGGTTGCATGTGTCGGAAACTCTCATAGACAAATCGGACCTGTTTACCAGACGACATGAAGACGATGATCTTCGCCTTTAGGTTTGATCTGATGAAGCTGAACAGGGTATTGAGTTTCTCTGGTAAGGGAGTAACGACGTAGTATTGCTGTAAGGTAGTTGGTGTGGCGTGTGAAGCAGCTTCGTGTACAGCCACATACTCTGGATCCCGTAAACTGAGTCTCGCCAGATCAGAAACCTTCTTTGTCTGCGTGGCACTAAACAGCATGGTCTGTCTCTGCTTTGGCAGGTGCTCAATGATCGCATCCACGGACATCTGGAAACCCATATCCATAATACGATCAGCCTCGTCCAACACAAACATCTGCAGATTGTCCACTTCAAACGCAGCTGTCTGATCCATGTGCTGCAGCATTCTTCCAGGTGTGCAAACCAAGATATTCATCCTACCTAATCTTTCTCGCTCCTCCTGCAGACTTTTACCACCTATAACTAGCCCTGCGGAAAAAGTATGATATCGTCCGATTTTGCGCAGGACTTCGAATATCTGAATCGCGAGTTCTCGAGTCGGCGAGATGATGAGCGCACCCAGCCCATCTAGTTCGGTCCATTTTGCCCTGTAGAGCTTCTCCAGCACCGGTACTAAGAATGACAAGGTCTTTCCACTTCCCGTCTTTGCAGCCCCAAGAATATCCCTTCCCTTTAGCGCAAGAGGTACCGCTTTTGATTGAATGTCTGTTAACGTCTTGAAGTGTGAAGAGTCGAGTCCACGAGAAGTTGGCTGGGACAGTGGCAAGTCCGAAAAGTCTTTGACATCCGTCTTCGGGTCCTGAACTTTGTAAGTCGGTGTTACGCAAGAATCCCAAATTTACTCACAAGATCTTTGACTGCTTTCTGTAGTGTTTCGTGCTCTTCGACACCCCTCTTCCGTTTAAGTGATCGCACGTCATTCTTAGCTCGTCCAGATGTTTTGGACTTGCGCCCGACAGCAGAAGAAGCCATCACGCAGGATTATTTGCTCAGATTGTCCGGGCAGAAGATAATAAATTTTGAGGGTATCTACACTAGCGGCCGATTGAGCTACCGCGCCACAGAATCAGCCACACCTGCAATCTTCCTCTTTGACCAAGCCTTTTTTTCCCACCCACCGACCACATCGCGTTATTAATTAGTAGAGGATCTAAAATCACTTGCGGAGGGCGTAAGACGTCGAATTGCGGACCAACACTACCACCCCCGGAAGGTCCAAGTCTACGCTTTGGGTCGGAGCGCTCGCAGAGTCCGACGCGACCGACCAGAATGATAGGTACTCGTAAGCCTTTCCTAACAAATTAATCTTCGCTGTCCCGGTCGAAAAGTTAATCTCAGATCGGCGATTTTAGATACTACAGTCTTCCTGGACTCAATGGCTTGAAACAGGTTGAATTTCCGTCTGGATGTGAGAGTTTCAAAATTCCATCCTTTTCCCTGCAGAGTTGTTGTCAGCACCGGTTTGTCAGAAATGCCTATGGACGAATTGAATCACTTAACTCTGTCTCTATCTCATTGGTTGATCTACCAATTTACTTCAAGTTGACCCGACTGCTTACCACACCGCACGATCCGGCAAGCAGCGGGAGCTCTCAGATGAAGGTCTTTTTTTTTGCTTGGCGTCGCTCTAAGCAGTTCCGGTATGACTCGCTATGAGCGGGGCATTGCGCTGAACTACAAATATCCTTCCTTGACCGCCTGGGCCAGCTATCTAGACTATCGTCAAAGAATTGGTAGAATACATCATGTTTTCTAAGAATGATTTTTACACTTTTGTATATGGCACACGCATTGGTGATGCCAATGCTCCTCCATTTTTGAAGTTTCGGTCATCAAACTCGTTCATCGTTGCCACCATCGCAATTGCTGTGTTTACTGTGCGTTAATACCTTTTAGCATGATAACACACCTTGTGCATTCGTTCTCACGTGTACTAGGATATATTCCTCTATTCATTGGTAGTCCCGGTCCTGCCATTTGCATTGACGATAAGAGCTGGTGTCAAAGAGGAGGATCTGCAACGATGGACTTCAATCTTTCTCGCTGTCTATGGTGCTGCGCTGGCAGTTGGTTCCCCAATATTTGGCTGGTTTGCAGATAGATCGTCGTCACGCAGAGTACCTCTCCTTCTTGGGCTGCTGGCTCTTGGAGGGGCTACAGCAATGCTATGTGCAGGATCCTCACTTGGCCTGTTGGTGACAGGCCGATTCCTACAAGGATTATCAGCAAGCGTTGTTTGGACTGTTGGCTTGGCTCTTCTATCTGACACCATGGATAAAGAGAAAATTGGTCAAGCCATGGGTACGTCTTGTAATGTTCATTTCGAAGTCACTGTCACCTATTCTGACCACTGACTTCCTCTTTTGCAATGATTCTGGGCATAGAACATATTTACTCATGCGTTTCTAGGCTATATTGCTGCAGCTACTAGCATTGGTTCTCTTGCAGGGCCTCTTCTAGGTGGAGTCATATACGCACGTGCTGGTTACTACGCTGTATTTGCTATTGGTTTTGCTATCATTGGTATCGACATTGTCCTCCGCCTTATGATGATCGAAAAGAGTGTGGCTCAGCAATGGTTTTCGCCACAAGAGGAGACATCTATAGAGCAGAAGGAACCAACCCAAAATCAAGCCGCCGATGCTATTCAACCAATCCCACAGGCAGAAGACACATCTAGCACAGAAAAAGCAGTAGCAAACCCACTCCCAGCCTGGACTCGTCGACTACCCCCATTCATTACGCTCCTGCGAATACCACGAATTCTTGTCGCCTTGTTTGGCTGCTTTGTTCAGTCAACGTCATTGGCGTCGTTCGATTCCTCTCTTCCACTTTATGTCAAGAACATATTCTCCTGGAATTCTACTGGAGCTGGTCTCATCTTCATCTGCCTTGTTGTTCCCGCGCTCGCGTCTCCACTCGTCGGTATAATTTGCGACAAATATGGGTAAGTCCACCTTCTCGGAGAATTGTTTCGCCTTCTGTACTATTTCTAGAGCCTTTGACCTATCGCTGTTCTTGCAAACATGCACGCTTCACTACCTTTGAAACATGCAGATCTGCAAAATGTATTAAAGCAGCATACTGACTCGGAGATTCTGGTGAGCAGTTCAAGGTCCATCACAACTATCGGCTTACTTGGATCAGTCCCGTTTTGGGTTCTGCTTCGATTTGTGACGCACAATTCTATCGAGCAGAAAGTACTTCTTTGTGCTCTACTTGCACTTATCGGATTATGCATGACATTCGTAATGGCACCACTCATGGCAGACATAGACCATGCCGTGGCACTCGAAGAGAAGAAGAGGCCTGGTAGCCTGGGAAAACGAGGAGCTGCTGCTCAAGGATTTGGACTGTTCAACCTGGCTTTTGCTATTGGGACATTAATTGGACCTCTTTGGGCAGGATTTGTAATTTCGGACGCGGACTGGGGAACGATGACATGGACCATGGGTCTATTGAGTGGATTTTGCGCCATCACAACTTTCTTCTGGACCGGAGGAAGGATTATGCTCAAAGGTAAGGAAAGAAGCGAAGGAAGTGTCGTGTAAGATGATGTTATGCAAAATGATAGCTAAGGCACATTGAAGCTAGCTGTCTTTAGGTGGAGGATCTAGGAACAATGCACGAAATCTCTTCTCCATTAGCTGTACATCTAAGAGCACCTGATCTTCCAAATGGCATACCCTAATCGCGTGAGAGAGGACTGTCGAATTTCTAAGATGTAATCTTGTATTTGAAAATAGAACCCATCAGTATATGTAATGGAACTTCAGCTCGCCATTTGCGAATGTCCTTAACACGTTACCAAACATGCATAAAGATAGGATGGCTGTGGCTGAAAGGTGTGGCTAATGAGCGGGTAGACTAGCTGTAACTTGACTAGCTTATATGTCAAAAATAAATTGATAAGAATGTCTCCAGCACATTTTCATGATACCGAACAATTTGACCATGCCAATATGCCTCACCGCGCAGCATCGCCTGCCGTGTCAGAGAATGATTTCGATATTACCAAGTCATTGTTCAACGATGACATCGGTAGTGGCGATGAAGATTTTGCTCTCTCGAGCAGCAAGGACCTAGGAACACTCGATGCCGGTGGGATATTAGACCTGGAGAGCGACGATGGAGATGGCGATGAGGCTTTTATAGCAGCACAGCAGGCAGCTTCAAATAGAAAATCTTCTAACTTGAAGCGCAAGTCGGTGAAGAAAGGGGGCGGCTTTCAGGCAATGGGTAATAAAACCCATATCCAACATTTTGACCATTTGCTTACCAATTGCACAGGACTTAATGCCCACCTTCTCAAAGCTATTACGAGGAAAGGATTCAATGTCCCTACCCCGATCCAACGCAAAGCTATACCGTTAGTACTCGACAATCAAGATGTCGTGGGAATGGCTAGGACGGGTTCTGGGAAAACTGCAGCATTTGTCATACCGATGATCGAGAAGCTGAAGGCGCATAGTGCAAGAGTCGGAGCCAGAGCTTTGATCATGTCGCCATCCCGAGAACTTGCATTACAGACTTTGAAGGTAGTCAAAGAGTTCAGTAGGGGCACAGATCTCAAAGCTGTGTTGCTGGTGGGTGGAGACAGCCTTGAAGATCAGTTTGGATTCATGGCTGCAAATCCAGATATTGTCATTGCTACACCTGGTCGTTTTTTACATCTGAAGGTCGAGATGTCCCTGGATCTCTCGTCAATGAAGTATGTGGTGTTCGATGAGGCAGATCGTCTTTTCGAAATGGGTTTTGCTGCCCAGCTGACGGAGATTCTACATGCTCTGCCGACTTCGAGACAGACGTTACTATTCTCAGCTACTTTACCAAAATCTTTGGTAGAGTTTGCCAGAGCTGGTCTACAGGAGCCTAGTCTGGTCCGCCTCGACGCCGAGAACAAAGTTTCTCTAGATCTTAAAAGTGCATTCTTCAGCGTCAAAGGAGCCGAGAAGGAAGGAGCCTTACTTCACATCTTGAATGATCTAATTAAGATGCCCACTGGCCCTCCCGAGGCTGCCAAGGATGCCTCAGAAGCCGATAGTAAGAAACGAAAACGAGGAGCTGATGGTCCACGCCCAAAGCAAAAACCAGCGGAACACTCCACTATCGTTTTTGCAGCTACCAAGCACCACGTTGATTATCTAGCATCTCTACTACGTCTCTCTGGGTTTGCGGTGTCACATGCATATGGTTCACTGGATCAGACTGCACGAAACATACAGGTTGAGGATTTCCGCATGGGAATGACCAATATCTTGGTGGTCACTGATGTCGCTGCGAGAGGTATTGATATTCCTGTATTGGCGAATGTCATCAACTACGATTTTCCTCCTCAACCGAAAGTCTTCGTTCATCGTGTTGGTCGTACGGCTAGAGCCGGACAACGTGGTTGGAGTTACAGCCTAGTTCGGGATACCGATACTCCGTACCTGCTAGACTTACAGCTCTTCCTTGGTAAAAGGTTGATACTTGGTCGTGCGGGTGGAGATTCACCCAATTACGCAGAAGATGTGTTCGTTGGGGCGCTTCAAAGAGATAAGCTCGAAAGCACCACAGAGTGGATCAATAAGCTCGTAGGTGAGAATGATGACCTTAGTGCTCTTCGAACGGTTGCCAGCAAGGGAGAGAGGCTCTACATCAAGACCCGCAACTCGGCTTCAATCGAAAGTGCCAAAAGAGCCAAAGAGGTTGTAGCATCAAAAGGCTGGATGGAATTACACCCACTGTTCAGCGACGAGACTAATGATGCCGAACAAGCACGACTTGATATGCTTGCCCGAATAAGTGGTTTCCGACCACAAGAAACAGTCTTCGAGATCGGGACGAGAGGCAAAGCGGGACACGGAGAAGCTGCGGAAATGATGCGACAGCGAAGAGAGAGGATTGTGCCTAGGAGGCAAAAAGAGGAGGATGAGAAAGCTGCTGCTGCTGCTGAGCTGCTTCACAACATGCTCGACAACCCCGCTGAGCGACAAGAAGATGATGACGGAGGCGGGGACGAGGACGATGATGAAATGGAAGTGACGATCACTGGTGGCGGAGACGACATGTCAGAAGCATCTTTAGCGGAGCTAGAGTCCACCTTCTCAAAAGCGGCTCAGAAAGGCAAAGGACGAAGTCTCTCCTGGAAAGACTCAGAGATCTTCATGTCTTATACCCCAAAGACGATCAACGCAGCTGAAGAGCGTGGTTACGGCGTTCATTCCGGATCATACAACACAGCCTCTCAAAATTCGAACTTCTTGGAAGTAGCAAGAGGTCTGACAATGGAACTCACAAATGATGACGGCGCAAAGTCATTCGCTGAGCCGGCCAGAGCTAAGGGTATGCGATGGGATAAAAAGAATAGCAAGTATGTAGCGCGAGCCAATGACGAGGATGGCTCGAAGGGAAAAAAGATGATTCGTGGTGAAGGTGGACAGAAGATTGCTGCCAGCTTTCAAAGCGGACGGTTCGACAGATGGCGCAAAGCGCATAAGGTTGACCGCCTACCAAGAACTGGCGAGGCAGAGAAACCGGGTGCTGACGCTAACGCTGGTGTTGGGAGAGGCTTTGGAACACGATATAAGCACAAGATGGAGAAGGCACCAAAGGAGGCAGACAAATATCGGGATGATTACCACGTGAGGAAGAAGCGTGTGGAGGAGGCGAAGGAGAAGCGTATCGGGAAGTGGAAAGAGGGTGTAGGCAAGCAAGAGATCAAGAGTACGGACGATATCCAGAAAGAGAGGAAGCTGCAGGAGAGGAAGAAAGCGAAGAACGCTAGGCCGAGCAAGAAGGGAAAGAGGTGACGAAAGTAAAAAGTGTTGTAGATACCCAAAAGTAGTCGGTTTGGTGCTGTCTGGAGCGTATGTTGGCAAAACAAAACATGTCCGATCATCTAATGCGATAAGCACTAACGTATGTTAGAAGTAAAGAAAGAACCGCAAGCAGCCAAAAGAGAAAGTAAGGAGTCCACCAAAGAGAGTCCTGTGATCCTCGGCCCTACTGTAAGCCGTCCAAATGCCGCAAAAAGTTTTAAGCGAGTGTGCCCGAACCAACACCCAGTTCCTCCCAATGCTAGCAATCATCCCTCCCAATGAATCTAAAAGCTGCTCACCATCAGTCCACCAGCTCCCCAGCCATAGTTCGTCTGATGCATTCTGCACGTCATGAAGCAATGACCGCCTGTTCACCGCCCTGACCCCCACCTCGTCCATTACCACCTGGCCCATGTTTGTCGTCCTTTTTTCCTGGCTTAGATGGCATCGGCACAGCTTTCTTACCACGCCTCCTTTTTCTCAGCCTCTTACGTTCTTCATCAGAACCCTCTTGTCCTTGCTCCATCTTGTTCAAGTCCGTCTGCATCTTATCGTCCCAATGTCTATCCTTGGGAAAATCATTGAGATCGGGGATGCCTGCTGAGAGTTTTCGCTTGCGACTCTCGGCATCGGTGGGCGACGTTGGTGACCACGGGCCAGGTTCTTTTTCAAAGTGAGGCATCATGTTGGTCTGCGAAGGTGTTGGCAATTGTGTACGCATCGTGGGTTGCTGTCGCTGAGGCGTCACAGCTTGTTGAGTGCCAAAGGTCTGCGTAGCCGAACTTGAACCTGATGCTTGAGCCTGTTGGACTTGAGACATTTCTGTGCGAGGTGCGAGACGTCGATAAGGCCGTGGAGGAATCTGAGGAGAAAGATACGCATTGGCTCCTTGCTCTTCTCCTATCCCATCGTCAGTATCCGACTGCGAGTAGAGTATAAAGTCTTCGTGAAAGTCTAATCGATAATAACAAGCGTGCTGACCGGGTGTGGGACCATCTTCAGGGATCGGGGTGAGAGGTGTTTGCTGGCGGTCACTAGTAGAAAAACTAGATTACGAAAATAATTAGATTCATAGATCAGAGCGCAGATACAATTTTAGTAAAACATACCTTCTTGTCCGTGTGCTTACGGGACTTCCTACCTGGGCCCTATTCGAAGTGGACGAGGTATCCTCTTGTGTATCGTCTGCAGCAGGTTCTTCAATTGTAGGTGTGTCTGTGATCATTCTGTTGCGTAGCCGCATGATAACTAAATATGCAGCTTGCTCGTGCCCAATGGATGGAATATGACGAGCGTCAGAAAAAAGGAGCGTCTAGAACTTATAACCACTCTTAGCCCATAGCTCACTTGAACCCACTTCCACTACTGAGGACCTTGCCCGCCCTCTCACAAGATCAAGTGCACAGCATTTTCACCGCCTGCGGCCATCTTTGTCGGTGAAAGCAAACGGTTGCCTCAAAAGCGCCCCGTCTCCCGCTCGACAGGGCACGCGATCGAAAGAGGATCGAGGCCCGGCTTCCAAATCCCAGACTTGATCACTGTGATTGATACAAAATCCGCATTTCAACTCTACGGTGAGAGAGTTGCGTTTGATCCTTCAATGCTAGGAGTTTTGTGATCGTGGGGTGTATGCGACACTGTTGTTGTTTAGACTAAGCATCCGAATCCAGGGGCTGCATGTATTATTGGCAAAGCTGAAGTGGCTTGTAAAGGGTTAGCAATAGGGTTTTGATGTGGCTGTGCCGTTTCGGTGAAGGCAGGCCGTGATTTATGGCAGTTCATTGAAAGAGGGTGTGGTCCGAATTCTGGCCCCCATGCGACAAGGCTGACAGGAATAGGAGTCGGCCGGATTGCGTGGAACGAGACATCATGGTCCTTTGCCATTACGAAGAAACTTTATGTCAAAACCTATCAGAGCGATGAATGAAGATAATGACAATTGCTGCCCTAGCGGGGAAGTAAAGAGGATATCCGCATAGAAAGACCTAGGATGCAAGTGATCTTGCAAGATGGCGACACAGCCTCGTATTCAGGCCGAAAAGCCTTGGAGCCTTGTGGTATCATTTGCTGGAATATGCAGCCCCTTGCTGAAAATGTCGCTGTGAGAGGTGAGTCATCATACTGCTCGACTTCTCGATTGCTAAAACGGCATTATGGTGCATTGTGGTACTCGACTGCACGGGCCGGGCCTGGAGCCGAGCATTTGTATGTGCCACCCGATATGTTCCTTCCCGTTTGGGAATTATGAAAGAGGTGTGTAAGGACCGCAACGCTGTCATCGGTGTTATGTTCATGAGACCGCTACTTCCTAATACCTGCTATAGTCAACACTGCCGGCTCCAGCAAGAAATCGCCGTCATAATGAGCTACATCATTGGGGAAGTTGTGGGTGGGGATAAAAGCACACCAGTGAAGTATTGCAGTAGAAGAAGGTTTGATAATGCGAAAGTTATCCATACGTGATCAAATCACGATTGCTTCAAGGTGACGCCGTTAAGAGGTTTCATTACGGGTTTTGCGGTACATTAAATATAAAATATAATTATTGATTGGATTGAGATCAAAGACAATTGTGGATGACTTCATCTCTTGCGCACGAGAACGAGCACTAGCTTCTCCTAGCAGCTTAACAACATTCTTACTTTACAAAATATCACAACAGATCGCAAGAGCAGCTTTAAAGGACGACTATGCTAATTTTGAATCGCGATCTAAATGGAGCGACTAGCTTTAGTCCGAATGGCGATCTTGATGAGAAGCAACTGCTTCGATAACGAGCTGCGTGATGCCTACTTGTATCACAATTGAGAAGATAGATACGGTGGTTTTAATTGCAAGAAGGATAGAATGAAATGGAAATAGTGGATGCAAGAGATGCAATGGAGGTGACCGAATGTAGAACGAGCAGGCTGTATCATACAGCACAAGCGATGGGCAGGGGCAAGTGAGGGTCTGAACATAAGACCTGCTGTTGCCTCGAGGATTTACTGCGAGATTTAATGCCAAAATAGAGTGGTAATTTCTTTGAATGGTTGATGGGTTCCTAACACAGCCTCTCACGACCTAAGCGAGAGCGCTGGCGGGTCAGACTGCGGAACGTTCTTCAGTTTAGATGTGGTTTCTCGTCAGACATGGTGCTTTATGAGTCATAGGGTTTTTATGCATAATTAGGACGTCGCATGAAATAGCCTCACTTTGCCGTTAATGCGAGGGGTTTCCCTAGGCGACAGGTATCTTTCCGGGCTCCAACACAATAACATCCTCGATATTCGTGTGCTCAATCAGCTTCTTTTTTTACTTTCTCTTTTCTCTTGTAGACTAAGAATCTTCCAAGATTCAAGACTGCTTCGTCGGCTCTTGCACGCAATTCACCAAATTTTCTCTTGTCGATAGCTTTCGCCATTTTCTTAGCCCTTGACTGTATTTCCTCCAAATGCTTGTAGAAATTATCGCCCCAGAAGACGGGTTCGTCGAACTGGTAGCTCTTATCTGCATAAACATCAAAAATTTGGTTGAGAGCCTCGACAGCATCAGCTGGAGGGAGATCTGGAAGGCTAGAAAGGATCGTAATCAAGAACACCCCAATCTCTCGATTAAGCTCAATAGGTGAAGGATCAAGTGCAAGACTCCCGAGAACACCGATGCATTTCACGCCTAGGCCCTGAAACGCATCGAGATCACCTTCTCCACCCATCTTCGTCCCATTTGATTGGCTTCCAATACTCATGCTTTTGGATGCTTGGTACAATGCCATAAACTTTCTGTGCTCTTCATTCTCGATCTTTATAGTCCCTTTGACACTTCGAGATACGGCCCAAGCAAGACTCGTGATAGCTGAGGCTAATTCGACATCGGCCGTGTTAGAAGCGAGGACAAAGCTGACGATATCGTTCCAGATACTTCGTGCAGATAAAACCCACGATCTCTTAATACTTTCAAGGTGGCTGGTAGCAAAGTCTATGCTAGACACCGTCCAGGCAATGTTGTTCAGCGCGGCTAGTGCGTAGCCCTTGATCGTATTGTCGTCGGAAGCAGACAGAGTTTGCCGAGCAAGGGTAATAATTCTAGGTGTGGCGATCCGTGTGAGGTGATCTAATGTCACCTCTTCACCTGAGCTTTCGTCTTCGCTCGGGCCATCTCCCGTGACAAGCGCCATGTCTGCATCGATCTCATCTTCATTCATTTCGAGATCTTCATCCTCCTCTTCACCACCTTCGTTATGATCCTCGCCATCAGCGTCCATCACTTCGATGTCATCGTTCGCTGAGTCGTCCCCAAAGCCCTCGAATTCCTTTTCATGTCGGCTTCCATGTTCTAAAGCCTCTTGTAGGCGCGTAGCAATAGACGCGATGATCTCTAATGCAAGCTGAAGAACTCGATCGGGGCTCGAATGTTGAGAATGGCCGTTGGTTCCATTATTAGAAGCTTGAGCCTGATCTATACGTTTTGTGAGAACAGGAATTAAGACAGCGTCCGATGTTCCTTCCAAGGGCGTGTTATGGTCAAACCATTGCATTACCGCAAAAATATTATGCAGTACCCCGCATGCTGCCACAGATTCGTAGCTATCGGAGTCCTTAATCCTGAGGAGATATTTGAACTCATTGGAACTGTCCACAATTTGTTGTGCCACAGGCTTGTTGTCTTCTGTCAATGTCATCATGCAAACCAGAACCTCGTCTCGCAGCTCGTCGGGTGTGGACTGCAAGGTGAGGAGACCGAAAAGGAAGTCTAGAAGAGTCGGCATTCTCGACACAGCTTCCACAACATCTTCCTGGGTCTCGCAAAGAGATGAAATCAAGCTAACAATTGAGGTTGCCAAGTTCCAGACCAATTGTTGTTGTGCCTTGGGCTGCTTCGTGAGCGGTGCATTTTTCGAAGCGATTGTCTGTATAATCTAACAGAACTTGTCAGCATGCAGATCTCGTAGAAGGTGACGGAAGCCGTGATATACCGTATTAATGACACCTGTAATAGCAGTTAGGACATCTTGCCTATACAAATATGTACAAAAATCCGACTCCTCCTCTAACGCCAAATTTCGAAGTATTCCCCATCCATCAGTCCTCGCCTCCAAGTTCGAATCTGTGAGCGTATGTTCGAACAAGATCCTGACAATCTGTTCACGTAACAATAGCTTCCGAGATTTTGTATCTTCGATGAGGTTTGTGATGGCGCGTGCAGCCTCAGACCGTTTCTTCAGATCTGAACACTGTAAATCCTGCAGGACGGGTAGAATGCGTTGCTCTCGAATGGCAGCCAACTCCGGATCCGCAGGTGGTTTTACCGGCTTTGAGGTCGGATCCACTCGATTTTTTGTCCTGACTCTAGGTTTGGATTTTCCCATCCTTGCTAGAAGTTTGGACTTAATCAGCGTTGGCAGTAATTTCGAGTTCAGGACTTTGTCCAGAACTTTTTTCTTGTGTTTCGTGGGAATAGTGGGGTGGGGTGTGCTCTTAGCGAAACCACCCCACCAATGCTAATCAAGGTCAGGGGTCTCTCCAAACATTCGGCACGTCTCAAGCGCGCTTTCTCCCAAGGATGGAATTTTGTAGCTGCGGCATTTTTCTACCACATAAGAGCCACCACTCCCCTCGAAATGTCTGCGACGACCACTATTACTCATTCTGAGCCTATTACGGCTCAGAATATTCTACGGCTTTTCCCAGACATCGACACGAGCTCCGCTGAGCTAGCTGGTCATGATGCGGAACAGATTAGATTGATGGACGAAGTCTGTATCGTGCTCGACGAGAATGATAAGCCAATTGGAAATTTCAGCAAGAAGATATGTCAGTTTTAAATTCTCTGTTCTGATTCAGGGTGCTGACGGGCATAGGCCATCTTATGACCAACATCGACAAAGGGCTCCTTCACCGCGCATTCTCTGTCTTCCTCTTCAACTCCAAGAATGAATTGCTGCTACAACAACGCGCCACGGAAAAGATAACTTTCCCAGACATGTGGACTAACACATGCTGCTCACATCCGCTTGGTATTCCAGGCGAAGGTGGCGCGGAATTGGCAGAAGCTGTCGCGGGCGTAAAGCGGGCTGCTCAGCGCAAACTCGATCACGAGCTAGGGATTAAGGCTGCACAAGTACCCATCGAGAATTTCAAATTCTTGACCAGAATCCACTACAAGGCACCCAGTGACGGACAATGGGGCGAGCACGAGAGTACGCCACGATGACCTCTATTCGAAAGTAGCACACTGACGTCTTGTGATCATTTTAGTCGATTACATTCTGTTTATCAAAGCAGATGTCGACATTGAGCCAAATCTGAACGAAGTCCGAGACACGAAATACGTTACCGCCAATGGTTTGAAGGCCATGTTCAACGACCCAGCCCTGAAATTTACCCCATGGTTTAAACTCATCTGCCATTCGCTGCTATTCGAGTGGTGGGAGCATTTGGATGAGGGACTGGAGAAATACATGAACGAGCAGGAGATTCGGAGGATGTAATCGGCCCCAGAATACTTCGTGAGACATAGGACGGGACTGGCGTATATAATTGAATCTGGGACTGCAAGACGTTCGAATTCTTCTTTGAACGTCAATCAGTTCCGTGGACAGGGAATTTTAGGGAAAGAGCGCTGATACCCTGCAGACAGATTCAGTCAATTGAGCATTGTGCACTCATTATCACGCCTAGTACTCGGTGGGCGTTTTGTTTCTTCTTGCATGCCATGGAGCGGTCAGTATTCTCTGAAGCGGCCCTCACATCTGCAATGCAATGGGCCTCCGCAGCTAACTATGCTTCGTGCTGTGAAACTTTGCTGCCTATCATCTCGTTGACGAACGGCAGTGGAGCACAGCAGCATCCTTATCTTTTCTTGTCTATCTTTCGCCTCGTACTTTATTCCGCATATGATGCTAGTGCAGAATGCGCCAGACATCGGAATCGGTAGTCGGCGCCCAGTCTCGCCTTCTGAAGGGTCCATTTCCTGCTAACTATTCTGAGTATGTCCACCCGAATAATTTACCCCACGTCTCAGACGATGCTGCAACAGCATTATCTGAGCTGCTTCGGCCTTCGCCAGGAAAGCATTACAACCAGCACCATGCACGTACCATCCGCCATTCTTGATGGGATTGGCTTTTACCTGGCCACCTGACCTCTGCAACTCATGCAGCGGGGATTCCAATCGTAGGTTTGACAAACTGCATCGCTATCAGCGGGATGACCGGGGTCAATTCGGTTGGACGCCAGATCCTACGATGGCTGTTCTAGCGTAAGAGTGGAGTCAACAACTTACGGCATCTAGGCAAGGCACTGTCCAGGATCTGGAATCTGTCTACATATTAAGCGTCTCGCTCTCCCCTCGTTGATCCTCAAGAATTTTGAACCAATTCAACTTGACAAAGCAGCCAAAAGCTTCTCCTACTCTTCAAACTTCTATAATTCTAACATTTGCTACTCCACTCACCTTGCCTCGTCAGCACCTGCCTTTACTCACTCTCTTAACCTTAAATATCCTCATCTGATCACAGTGTTCTGCATACTTGCCGGATCAGATCTCCGACATCCTTCTCCTCACCCCAAGAACCACGAGAACATCTACATTGATGTCGGTTGACATCCGCCAAAGTCTCAACTGCCTTCGCTTCCCATCTCGATACGAAACAGTATCGAGAACCCAGCTTTCTAAACAGCATACGGGTGACTCCACAAGACCCGCTGAACCATGTGCGTTGCCTTTAACGGAATTGAAAGAAATCTCTAACGAACCTTAGAAAGAAGACACAGGAAGCTGCCATTGTGTTCAATTCCACCGCAATTATGGAGAATAGTCAAACTAGTACAGTTTCCATCGAGAAAAAGCGCAGTCCTTCTCTTTCAGAATCTGAAGAAGTCCGCATTCTTGGCATCGCAGAGTATGAGCAAGCTGCTCAGTGTCTTGCTGAGGCATTCGCAGTTGATGAAGTTGCAAGATACTTCATCGATACGGATGACATGGCTGCTTACTCCGAGGAGTACAAGTACAAGCTTCACTTTGACATTCTCCGCTATGTCACTGCTGCTCATTGCTACAAAGGCATCGTTACGACGATCGGACCAAATTATGACGCTGTTGCACTCTGGTATGTCTCCTTCCCTTGCTAACCTCAAGCATGAACATCTCGAGGTCTGTATGCTATTGGTGCGTGTTGGAATGCTGATGAGAAGGTAGGATGCCTCCGGGGCAGAACATGGATGACTGGTGGACTATCATTCGAAGCGGCATGTGGAGATTATTGTACAAGCTTTCTCGTGAGGGGAAAACTCGTTTCTACAATGAGTTTCTGCCGCTCTTGCACGACACCAAGCATAAAGTGATGGGCGTGCGAGATGATGATTCCTGGTACCTCGTATACATTGGTTCCAAGCCAAGTGCGCGTGGGAAAGGATATGCTAGGAAGCTAATCGAACATGGGACTGCCCAAGTAAGGATCCCTTCCATCCTTCTTATCATTGTCAACCACGTTTTGATATAGCAGAGGATAAGTGGATGCTAATACTAACGTGGTTTCACAACAGGCTGATCGTGAAGGTCGCGCAACATACCTGGAGTCCAGCGCTGCAAACAACCAGTCGTATTACGAGAAATATGGCTTCAAGCCCATTCTCGATATCTCCATGACCCGTGGCCCGAAACCCGTTAAGATGCATATCATGGTTCGTGAGCCGAAGAGTGTTGCGGAGAGTGTGGATGGGAAAGGGTCGGAGCAGACTGTGGAAATCAGAATGCTTTGATCGCCGACCGAATCCTAACGTTAGGGACCGGGATTCAGAACGTGCCTGGGATTGATAAGTGGAGATTGTGTGCATGATTGTCTTTTGGGTGAGGTCTTACGTTTGCTTTTTAGTTGTGAATGGGTGCGATGACTCTCGTTAACAAGTTGCTTTGGTTTTCTATTAGGATAGGTAGAGATCAGATGGTTTGAACGCTGCCACTTCGTACGTGATAGTTGCTCTTGATATGTCGTCGTCGAGAGATTATTGATCGGGTTGTCCATCCCCTTTCCTCTACATTTAGGATGCTATCATACACTATAATATCCGTGGGAGAAACAGATAATAGGAAGAGAAGTTACTGGCAACGAATGAATCCCACTTGGGATTTTAAAATGCCACATGTCGAGCCCGGTGATCTGGCATTCATAGATACTAGTCTTCGGTGACTTCGTCTAGACAATGTATCTCGCATACCGGTAGATAGGGCATCGAAAAGCTCGCGAGTTACTTTTCATAGAATTCGTTATAATGCTTCACACAATGAACTCACTGGTATCTACTCGTAAACATCTGCGAATGCTGCCCGAACCACCCAAACGCCTTGTATCCTCCCACATAATTCTAGTACTCCAGTACCGCCCACGTCTCATCATCTACCGTCGTATAAATCAATCCATCAGCTAGCAGCTCGTCGCCCGCCTTGAAGACATCGTTCGCTTGCATGCTAAGTCGAGAAGCAATCATAGACACATGCAACCCCTCATTACTCTGCTCCGACGACTGTAACAGGTTGAACACCTGCTTCGCTGCCGCTGACAACCCCGCTGGTAATTTCTTTCCGCCTCCATTTGTCTCCGGTGCTGATGTGCCGTAGCTATCAACGAACATACCCTGTGCACCACCCTCTTTTTTCATGCCAGGTGTCTCTGGTGGCCCGCGCACGAAGTACAGATGTACGGCAGTAGCTTCAAGAAGATGGCAACTGACCTCGTTGAAGTCCGTGACAGGACGAATAACGTGTGCTCCGACGTGGCGCTTATTGTTGAAGGCTTTGAGCCGGCCCCAAACGTGGACGTATTCCCCTTCCTTTGGCAAAGGCCTCGCAGTCGCAGGGTCTTGATCAATATCGATCCATTGCTTTACGTCAACCAGACCTGTGCCGTCATCAAGTTGGAAGGTATGATTTGTGGCTTGAGACGAGATCGTGTGGATTTGGCCGATGAAGGAAAGCTAGAAAGGCTGGTGAGCTCGGTCCTTGAATAGTATTCTAGGATATTGACTAGACATACTTGTGTCACTTCAGAGCCATCTATCTTAAACTCACTCTCTGTATGGGTTTGTTGTCTACCCCAACATCAGCAAGATATGAGAGCCTTTAACAATGAATGCGTACGCTTCAAGAATTTGTTTGATTGTGACTGGTCGCACAGTGTCCTTGCCATAAGTCTCCAGATATCGTTAGAACTATTCAATATATGAGAAGGAGCACTATATACCTTACTCCCACCTCCATCTTGGCTTCCTTGCTGCGAGCCGCCCATGAATCCTCCTCCATCTGTCCCGCCTTGCGCGCCGTAGGTCGTGGTTGAGTATCCGCCGCCATAGCCGTAGTTTGCTGTCATATTGTTAGCGTCAATCTAAACGTAAAGAGAGATTCTATCATACCCATATCTGCGAACAGCTAGAGGTAGTTGTTACGATAATACTCGAGGTGTTTACTTGTGGTGGGATGGCGGCCAAGACGCGTCGATTTTCGCGTCCGCGTAAATGAGGAATACCGATCACGTGTGAAGGCTACTTTTCTGACATTTTCAATCTTCGCAGGTTCTGATAAGAATTTGTCTGTTCGGATAGAAATATGATAGTTTCATTCTAATACCATTCCATCGATGCTCTTCGCCTCATTGTCTCGGCTCTCCAGTCTCCATCTGGTGGTGGTTCTCCTTCTTCGGCGCTCGGAGAACGAGGATCTTCTATCATTAATCAAGTCCTTTATGACCGTGATAGATGACCTACGTTCTTTCGTAGTAAGCTTTCGCACATTAGCAAAGCCTGAATATCCATTCCAAACACCCACATTGATGACCTCAGTCTCTCGACCACCCACCGTCTTGACGTACTTTCCCTAGCCCCTATATATTCGTCCGTCATTGCCGCGCTGATAGCAGCCCTAACCACGAAGACTTCAGGCCTCGGTTGAAGTTCATACCAAAACACAGCAAGATTGTGAGGCTTCAGAATCATTGCTCAGATCCAGGATAGCTGCTATCCGTTATGGGGAGTTCTTGAATATGGCATCTATGCTTATGGCGACATGGCGATACACACCGAGATCAATAACACTAATGCTCTTCTGCATGATGATGGAATATGTCAGGAGTTATAATTAGCCATTGATTCGAATGGATGTTTGTTTTATAGCCAATGCAAAGGCCCTAAACCTCTGATATCTTTCAACTCCTTTGAAACATTGCTTCTAGTTGCCTTTGACATGAGGTCGTTTCTCTTGTATATTATAAACTAGGGCATTGAAATAATGACAGGAAAGCTTTCGGTATTCGAGTTACAGTAAGCTGTCCTGTGCGAATAAGAACTATTCTCACCTAACATCCCTTTGGAAGGCCTTCTTTCACAGCCTCTTCAGAGTTTCATAGGCAATCTTTTCCCCTTCTTGATTGGAGCTAAAATGTATGATGATGGGACGAGTGATGGCTGACATAAATAAGTGGCACATGAAAGTATCACAAAGCGAAGCACTTGTACAATACATCAGTTCCGGCTGCACACTGCTACGACGATAATTCGTAATACAGACCACTGATTGTGATCATGTGTCACAACCTGATTGGAGCTTCTTATTGCTCCAGGGATCAGATTTTCTGGTGAGACTCATCGCCCTGAGATTAAGTTCTCACCCAGAGACTTCGAGGATTATTGAAGAGCCATATCTGGTACATGAGAACCAACGACCGAAGGGCGTGAGAGATGGATGGTTGGAATTCAATCGTGACAGGATGAGGGTACTGTTACAGATGTAAGGGAGAGAAATAACTCACAGACATTAACCAAAATCTCGTCAAATCCACATCATTTTATTGCCATTTTAGCGGGACAAATCTGATCAAAGAGTGTTGTCCTAAAGCGGCCGTGGCCATGCCTGGTTCCTATCTCCATCCCTTGAGTCGCTGGACGCAAAGATCACTTAAAAGACTCATCCCTACTTGGGAACACGCCATGATATATGGAAGTCATGCACTTACTGGCTGCTCTTCTAAGACCACCTGCCGGCAAGACGAAGAGAGATTTCCCGGACATAAAGGCAGGAAGAGAGGACAAGATGCCGTGATTTCGGCAGTCAGGAGCTTTCAATTACCCACTCTTTGCAACCTCTGTTAGATGTCTCCGAGGACATGCCGAAAGCTGAGCCGCCGAGAGATTGGCTACCGTAAAAGTATTCTCAGAAATTATATTTTAAAGGCAACTTTTAATAAAACTTAAAAACGATAATATTCGTTGTCATGAACCCAAAGTTATGGGCATAATGTATCCAAAAAGAAATCTTAATTTTCATAGCTGTCTTTTTTTTTTCAAGAAGCAATCGAAGCGTTATCTCATAAGTCAGATCCCTTGGCCGGGGCACGTGCACTACGACAGTCACATGATGCTCCACTACCCCGGTTCGTCTTGTCTTGTCGCAAGACGTCCTGCCTTATTTGCCATGGCATTGCACAACATACACCTCCAACAATCACTAACACCAAGCTCAATTCCACAAGGCCGGGCGGGAAACTAGTCGCCCAGTGGCATTATTGGTGAGCCATGAGTACCAAGCCCGAGAAAGCTGACGATGATATCGATGCACTTGAAGCTCTGGAGTCAGAGGAGAAAGAGTACCTGAAAGTAAGCATTTCCAAGGGACCCTTCCTCAGATTTACAGTTTCTAATCCAGTCGTGCTATCGTAGGATGCCGAAATTGATCGTATCTTGAAAGCTTTTCGTCTAGATGCGTATGTATGCCTTTCAGACTACCCCGCCACCCCACTGACCCTCTATCTAGTTACGCTGTCCTCGACCTGCAACCTGGTGTGCCCGAATCTGACATAAAAAAATGCTATCGTGCCAAATCCCTCTTGATCCATCCTGACAAGACCACGAATCCGCAAGCGCCAGATGCCTTTGACCGTCTCAAGAAAGCTCAGACGGAGCTCATGGATGAAAAGCACCGCGAGCGACTCGATGAAGCTATCGCAGACGCGCGCATGCTTTTGATCCGCGAGAACAAATGGACCGTCGATAGTCCGGAGTTGAAGACGGAGAAGTTCGCGAAGGATTGGAGGGAGAAGACTAAGATGGTGCTGATTGATAATGAGCATAGGAGACGACGTCAGATGAAGGCACAGATGCAGGAGGAGGGAAGGGAGCAGAAGAAGGCTGATGAGGAATTGGACGCCAGGAAGAGGAAGAGAGAACACGAGCAAGATTGGGAGAGTACACGAGAGCAGAGGATTGGAAGTTGGAGGGATTTTCAGAAGGGTACGGAGAAGAAGAAAAAGAAGAAGGCGAAGCCGCTGGGTTGATAATATCGGATCAAGGAGTTACATCAGAGGTCAATGGCGTTGGCGGTTCTCTTTGGGCATTTCAGTTGCTTGGGTTCACGCAAATAGAACATACTTTCTTGTACGGATTTCTAATGCAATCGCGATTTTTCAGACCTACTGCAACATCTTGCAAGCTCAATCCATCTGCATAAGCCAGGTGAGTATCACAGCTTCACTATACAGGAAAAAGTTCCTAAGAAAGTATTCATTATAGTTTTAAATACTAATAGCCAGAACTCCTCCAAATCACGAAATATATGTCCCAATTCGAAATCCATGTCATGTCAGCAAGCCATATCAATTCTTCGAATCTCTAGTGCCCATTGCTCAATCATACATGTCAACGTCGCCGTCACCCTGCGCACCGTAGCCAAACCCCTTTTGCTCAGCATTGGGGCCTGTCGAACCAGTCCCGAGTCTCTGCCCCCCCTTCTTGCTCGCAATATAATCAGCCACCGCTTTATCAAACGCCTTCGTTCCCTCCTTCTCTCCTGCCGCCAAAGCTGCCTTTTCCCCATCAATATGGTCATCAAGATTTACTTTCCTAAGTTGCAGCAACGCAAGTACAGCACCCGTGTCCGCAATCTGCTTCTGCCACACGGCCTTCAGTCTCATTTGCAGCTCAGCAGCATCAGCAGCAGCTTGCGCCTCGAGCTCGGCCACCTTTTTCAGTCGCTCGTCGAGATCCGCTGCAGCCTTGTTCTGCTGTTTAATAAGGACAGCAGCGAGATCCGATCGCTCTTTCTCAACCGCTTGCTCTTTCGCCGCAAGCAGTCTGACCCTCATATCAATAGCCAACTGCTCAACACCAAGCTTAGATTTCTGAGCCTTGATTTCATCCTCCTTAGCTTTAGCTTCGTCCCTCTCCCTGTTCGCTGCAGCAACGGCCTCGTCTGCAGTCGGCTGCTTTGACGCCAGGCACTTCTCCAACTGATCTCTCAACTGCTTAGCCGCAAGTCGATGGCGGCTCTCAGACTCAACCATCATCTTCTCTGCATTCTGAGCGACCTCCTTTTCATGTTTCGCTATCTCGTATTCTTGTCGCAATTTCTTGAGCTCGATCAATTCCGCTCGGTGCTTCATCTCCCAGATAGAAGCTCGTTCGGGCCAGATCGGTTTCACAACACTAACTACCGTCTGAACTTTCTCCATTTCCCGGGTAGCCTTAGTTCCAGGATGGTGTTCATGAGCCGGGATAATGAACACCGTCTTGAGCGGATCTTTTCGAAGTCGAATATACCTCGTCGTAACATCCAACGCTGTAATCCCTCTCTCATATTCCTTCTGTCCTCTCATTCTCCACATATCCTGTCCAATAACTCCGGACTTCTTATACATAAGCCTGATCGCCTCATCCGCATTCTCCTTCTTCTCAAACTCATACTGTAACCAATCCCATAGATCCTCACCACAATTAGCCAACACGAATCGATCTTGCGGGTACACGATATCCCTTCCCTTCCTCCCATCGGGACCCAACTTACTCAACGCTTGAGCCGGAACCACAGCTTCGCCAGCCAACGCATCAAGCGCATTAGCATACACGCGTTCTAAGTCATGAACCCTCATCACCAGTCTCTGAATATACTGAATCATCTGTCCCAGGATCGTAGTCTGCGATTTCTCATACTGCTCTTTTTCCGTATCCTTATCGGGGAGGATCGCAAGAAGACCGCCTTTGGCGCTATATTCGTGGTCCAGTATTTCGAGGATCTCATTCGCATGGTCGACGAGCGTTTGGTGTTGCGCGTAGGGCATGCTTTTTCCATTGATGGGCGTCTTGTACGCGTAGTGTAGAGGACAGATATCATCGACTACGACGTGGGCTGGCATTCCGGCGACGGTTGGGAGCGTGGTGGACTCGGTGATGTTCATGAGTGCGGTTAAAGGCATGCGGTGGTGGTGCATGTAGTTTGGGTTTTGGGGCCCGGTGTAGGCCTTGTTGAGGTTGTTGAGGAAATCATACGTTTCGCCATCGTTGAACGAAGGTGCGCCTGTGATTCTAGAATTGGCGTTGTCGATCATAGCTGGGACGGTGGAAACTGTGACATTTTTAATGAGGATGGTGAGGGCTTGGGCGTGTTGTTTTAGTTCCAGCAGAGTTGGTCCTCGACCTTTCGTGGAGAGGTAGCCGCAATTTACATGAGCGAGACGAGTCAGGAGTGTATGCCCCAGTTTAAGGTCGACGGAGGCCTGGATAGTGAATATTGAGCGATAGAGGGGTGCAAAGTCTGTTGCTGGGATATGCTCAACTTGTCGACCTGATGGAGGAGGATTTATTGGGTTTTGCGGTTGTTGTGCTGGGGATCCAGGCGGAGGTCCCATTGGAGCCATTCCTGCTCCTGCTGCTGCCATGATTGATGATTCTTGACGTATGCAGAGGAGATCTTCTCAAGCACCGTTCAGCGAGTTGTATGAAAACGAGAAGGCCAGACGCAATCCTAACAGAGCGGAACACAAATGTATGCGGAACGCGTGAAGAAGAGACAGCATTCTTTGAATGATGGTAGCTAAGAAATTTGAATGGAACGCTGGGATTGAAACTTCAGGAATGTGATCCTTATTGTTCTACATTCTTCCAGTCGCCTATAACCTTAGCCCCTTACTTTAGCGAGCTATCGTTCAGCGACACTCCTAACTTCTGTATTTCATTGATCTATATCCTGACTACATCCTCGAAATGGTGTAGAACTGGGGTGGGGGGGTTCCCTGACTGAAATCCGGCAAAATCAAGCTGAACACCGAAAGTTTTACCTCTGCAAGATTCGTCTTCTGATATCCGACAATCGTATTTTAGTGAACGTCCAAATTACGCCCTAGCAGTCAGCTTGACCATGAGCGGTGGCTTCTCCCAAAGGAAAAAGACCTTCTGCTGCTCAGCCCAGTTAGTTGACTCGGGACACAGCTCAAGCTCGAAGCTCCAAAATATTCGACATATGATCGAGCGAATCTCCGCATATGCTAGACTCTGGTGGAACATTAGCAACTCATCTTCATGCATGACGCAGTGTGCCGCTTGGGGTACTTGCCTTTCCAATACAATTGCGAGTGCCGATTGAGAATGGTTGCACGGCGGATAAATCATCATCCGCATAGGCCGGGTCTCCAAGCCAGCGCTCGGGTCGATAGCAATCAGGGTCTTTGAAATTCGTCGCCGAGTGGACAGTCCCAAATATCGAGACGCCGACTGAAGTCTATTTTGGGAAATCAGCAGCTAATCTCTCGGGTTTACAAGATGAAGAAATCAAAAACGTACATTACCCGGGATGAGCTCCCCATTGATGATGCTTCCCTCAGGGGGTGTGAGCCTTAGAAGTTCTTCTGGCACGGGTGGATAAACCCTAAGTGCCTCCTCGATACAGGCTTGAAGGTAGGGAAGTTTGACCTCGTTGGCGAAAGTCATGTCTTCTGCGCTTCTGAAGCTAGAGCGGATTTCGTCTTTCAGTTTGGACAGGTAGATTGGGTTTTTGAGGAGGTAGAAGAGCATGCCTGACAGGAGAGTAGCGCTAGTCTCGCTGCCAGCAACGATAAGGAGTCCGGCATTGGCGATGATTTCTTCGGTACTGATACCTTTCTCGTCGTTGTGACGAAGGAAATGGCTAAAGCGTTCAGCGTCGTCTATTAATAAAAACACAAGATTTACCTCATAAAATCCTTCCGATCTGTCTTAGCTGACATTCGGCGTAACGTCTTGTCTTTTGTGTCCTTCTTGAGGCGTTTGATTGTTTTGGCCACGGCTGGGATCGTTTGGAGAAGTGACATAAGAAACATATGGAAAAGAGGGTATGCTTTTCCGACTCGAAAGAAGACTTGTACTTTCATATTCTCGAAGATGGTCGACATCCAAAAATGATACTCGCCTCTATAGACTCGTTAGTATATATTTTCGGGCTGCCCGCAACCTAGAGCATTTCAAGAGCATTTCCTGGTCTTTTTTGCTTTCAGCTCGAGATTCTGTCCGTCAACCTGTGAGTGGAATCCCGTTTCACCTACCTCTCCAAAGCCTGGAATGGCTCGTCAAATGCAAGATCTCCAATGATGTCGAATGTCGTAAAGTTTAACCAACGGACGATGTCCACCTTTCCCTTATTTGGTCCTGTAATTTGATCATGGAGCTTGGAGATGAGCATATCGCAGTAATAATGTACGAAGACTTCCTGCTCCCGAAGGGCTTGATCCGAGAAAGCATGGCTAATGATGCGTCGTTGTCGCTGATGATCAGCATCATTTGCTACCAAATGAGGAGAAGTCAATCTTGAATTCTCGAAAGATGGTTCTCTCTGACTTACTAAAGTGGGTACTCCTTCAAGGCTGTCGTCATAAAACCTGCGATCCTTTCGCAACATTTTCTTTCCCTTCTGCGTCCCATATATATCTCTTTCATCTCAGTATCAATGATTTGAGAACTTTTGGACTGCCTACCTCGGATAGCTTGTGAAGTACTAAACGACAGAGATGCTGGCCCGTATCGCACGACCTCGCCATATTTGTCGTGTAATTCACGGGCAAAAGAAGCTTGATTACCTCTATAGATTTCCCAATAATGTGGAAATATGAACGCCGCATATAACTTCGGTCCCGGGTATTTGGCAAGAGGGTGAAGGGTGATGTTGTACAGGGCGACAACGAGGGAATAAACCACGTACTGAAAATGTCAGTAGGGGTAACAGCAATCGAAAACCAATGTCGTACTGCAAGTATAGACCCCGCAACTAGAGTGGGAATATCAGGGAATTTCATGATGCTGAATTAGCGAGCCTGCTATAGGGCAGGCAGTAGCAGGCAAGATACAATTGCTCCTCCTAAGAAATGGGACACGAAGAAATAGAAAAGAAGGAGGGCTGCGTTGGCACAATGCTACATATATATTCGCCTCTATCTTAATTAGCCCGACACGGCGGATGCAATGCTGGATCCAAGGCCACCAAAAGCTTATGGTGACATGGCAAAACGGGGTCAAGCATACTGCATCGTGTGAGGAGTCCAATCAACAATGTACTCAATGCACTGTCGCTGGCCGGCCGGAAGATTGGACAGGTGCGTTTCGGTACTTCACATAGCACCTATTCATTGGTTGGGTCCACTTTTCTCTGGCCGCGGAAGACCTGGTGTACGCATACCGTTATCCGCTTCGAGTGGCCAGTTCATAGTACTATAAAAATAAAGCGAACAGCTCAACCAGTGTTGATGGCACGAAAGAGCTCCACTTGAAGCGGAAATCATAGCCTTTCTTGGAGCAGCAAAATTGGTATGAGAAAGGTTTCATTTCTTGGCTTCAACCATGGCGAGGTCGTCCATCTGAAGTCACCGATGTGATGACCAAGTTCTTCGTGTGTCTTACGCTGCTTGAAACATGTCTCCTCGGGTAATTCGTAGGCGCTTGTGTGATGGACGAAGAGATGACAAGAGCCAAGCCGAATCTGACAGGATTCCCGACTTCATTGGATTCAAGAAAACATCCCAAAGGTCCCGATTGGGTACATCAGAGTTTCTGTGCTGATGGGCGAACGCGTGATCGAATCGCGAGAAGTGGATTCTGGCGACTCGTAGCCCTGGGAGATGGCGAAGCGCAAACATACCTCGTTGATTGCCCTTCAATAAGTGACAAGCACCTACGCACTGTAAATTCCGTTATATATCTGGAGCCTGCGAAATGACTGTCCTTCTGCAATACTTTAAGCTGGTATCGATATCTGAAATCGCGGCACGACGACGCGATTCAATCGAGGATGTCTCTCGAGGATGTCTCTCGAGGTTGATGGAAAGGATGCCCGCAACAATGGAACATACCTGCCTATCCGTACCTAGTTGAAGGGACAGAAACGTGGTGTCCATTCGAGATGGACCTGGTGGACGTCTATTGGTGATGACCGAGGATGGGGGTTAAAGGACTGCTAGAAGAGGAAGCCGCTCCTCCGGGTCGTAAAATTACCCCACACTCCACCTCCACCTCCAACTCCAACTCCAACTCCAACTATCCTCCCCTCTCTCGCCCTGCCGAGCCTGCTTCGGGACTTCGACCGTCTGATGGACCGACGGGATGGATCTGGGCTGGGGGACCACCAGGACCTGCCCCTTCCTGCCCCTGCCTAGCTGCCCGTTCTCGGCTGCTGGCTTCGAGAACCGGGCCGGGGCGCTGCCTCCGTGCTCCATGGTACGCGTCTGGCCATATCTTGGAGAACAGCAACGGAACTTCCATGATTGTGGTGATGTGCAAAGTACAAAGTAAAGTACGTGAAATGTCGTTCCTCCAAGCTTTCTCGTGCGGTGGATCGCCAGAACAACTAGGATTAGACTCCGCCGCTGCCAGGGACAAACCCTCGTCGGCGGCTCCGTCTGAACCTTTTCCCCCCCGCGGTAAGGCTAATGCAACTGTTCCGACAGTACTCGCAGCCTCACGTCCTATCCCATTCCCATGACGCGCCTGTCCGCCTTGCGCTTGTCGAGGAAATAGAGAAGTTTGCGCAGGAGGTCGGCGGCCCAGTCTGAGATGATGGAGACTTGAGCAGTCTAGAATGTCTCTTACGCCCGTCTCCGGGTGCTCGCCCGGCCTGTTTTATTGCGCGGGAATCTCCCGGGCCTCGACGCTTCTCACATGGAACCTCAACCTCATTGCGGTGGCTGCATTCGGTGCGCTGCCGCATCTCAGCTCGACAGGGGATTCACTCGGATGCAAATCATGAAAGTGGGGAGCGAGCAGCGTGCAACCACTGAGAAACCGGAAAGGGATGTCGCGTATCTCGTTCTGGTTGCCCTTGCACCACCCATGGTCGTCTCTTCATGACCCTTCCCTATCCAGGGTCGAGGGTCGAGGGTCGAGGATCGAGGATCGAGGATCGAGAATCGAGATGCGCGCCCTGAATGCAGGTTTCTCGCAACGCGCGAGAGAAATCAGATGCCATGCAGGCTGGGACTGCCGATAACGTTCGCGTTGCCTTCAGCTGCGATGGCCTTCTACGTCCTTGCTGGGCCAGATGCAAATGTACTGACTGGCGAGACTGGACAGCACCAAGCTGGTCAGGTGGTGGCTGGTGGTTGCCGCCAGCAGCTGGAGACACTTGTTCGACCCAGCTGGAGTGGTGAGTCGCGAGTCGCGAGTCGTGACCCGGGAGCGCGCCACATTGATGGCTGGCTTGCTTTGCTTGCCTTGCCTGCCCCCTGTGTGAAGCCCAGTTGCTTTTATATCGTGGCCTCGCGCACCAGAAGAAGATGGCCTGACAAGAGCACCATCTGATACAGCACGCTACGTGACACGTCCAAGGTCTTCGCGCTCCCTCACGTTGGACACCAGCACCTGCTGTTGTTTCTGGATCTTGATGCGTTGCGCCGCTACCGAAGTTGAGAAAACGGCGCGGTAATCGAGACCTTGATTTGGGGGTCGAAGGGTCGAGAGGGTTCACTTCAATCTCCCAGAAATCGCAGGGATCCCCAACGCGGCCTCCCACCGTACGTCACTCGACAGGCTCGACAGGGCTCCCAGGTCCCAGACAGATCCATTCCCTGCTTGCACCATTTTCAAGGGTCCACCAGGTCCTCACCATCTGTGGAACCGAACCATCTGTGCACGACCATATCTTTGCTTTTTCCCCAAGGCCAACATCATTGCGAATTCTTGAACAACAACTTCTTGTCCGTCTAACGTCGACCGACGACGACGGTTTACCAATCGACAAGTCTCCATTGCGAAGGCAGAACTTCTCAATCATGAGTTCCACACCTACGAATACCCCTAATACCTCCCTGTCAGGGCTGGTCTCAACCCTGATACCCTCTGGGCTGTTTGCAGCCGTCTACGTGCTGATCTTCTTAATATTGCGAAAGTCGCATCGTCGGTGGTATGCTCCCAGAACCTACCTAGGCACACTGCGCGAAGAGTACGTATACCCTATCCGTTGTTTTGATCTAGCATTTGCTCACACGACATAGAGAGCGCTCTACACCTCTACCAAATGGATGGTTCAATTGGATTGGCCCGTTCTGGAAGATCCCAGATACCTATGCCCTACAACATCAATCCCTTGATGCATACTTATTCCTCCGCTTTCTTCGCATGACGGTGGTCATCATGTTCGTTGGGGCTTGTATTACTTTCCCTGTGTAAGTGTGCACTCTCCGTGGTACCGGTAATATACTAACAGCCTCGTTCTCCAGCCTATTCCCAGTCAATATTACTGGAGGAGGTGGTGGCTCTCAGCTGGACATGCTCTCCATGAGCAATATTGATAAGAATGCAAAGGGTGGGAAGTACCGATACTTTGCTCACTGCTTCTGTGGATGGCTGTTCTTCGGCTTCGTGCTCGCATTGGTCACACGTGAGAGCATCTTCTATATCAACCTTCGACAAGCATTCCTCCTTTCACCTGCGTACGCCAACCGCATCTCTTCTCGAACGGTGCTCTTCACTTCAGTGCCTAAGTTATACCTTGACGAAGCTAGGCTTCGTAAGGTATTTGGCGACTCTGTTAGGAACATCTGGATTACAGGCGACTCAACCAAGGTGGATGAACTGGTCGAGGAACGTGACAAGACTGCACACAAGTTAGAGAGTGCTGAGGTGAAGCTTTTGAAGGCGGCCAATGGGGAAAGGTTGAAGGCGATCAAGAAGGGTGGCAATACTGAAGAAGAATCCGTCGTTGCTCCCCAAGCTGATGCCGAATCTGGTTCACTGGCTGCTCGCTGGATTCCAACCAAGAAGCGACCCACGCACAAACTTGGCAAATTTGGGCTGTATGGACAAAAGGTCGACTCGATTAACTGGTGCCGGGAGAGACTCGAGGTTCTTATCCCCGAAACCGAGGCTGCACAAGCTGCATACCGTGCTGGAGAGACCGACAAGGTTGGAGGTGTCTTCATCGAATTTGCTCATCAGTCCGATGCTCAAGCTGCTTTTCAGACCTTGTCACATCACCAAGCCCTCCATAGTAAGTATATTCTTTCCTAGAACATATCCAGATGGCTAACCCCTGCACAGTGTCTCCTCGATATATTGGTGTCAATCCTCAGGAAGTGGTTTGGGGCTCTTTGAAGATCTCTTGGTGGCAACGAGTCGTTCGACGAATCGCTGCTCTGGCTTTCGTAACTGCTTTGGTCGTTTTCTGGGCTATTCCTGTCGCAGGTGTTGGTTTGATCTCTAATGTCGAGTATCTTGAGGGCTACTCCTGGCTCCATTGGTTAACCAAGATCCCAACTATTATCATGGGTGTTGTCAGCGGTCTGCTTCCCGCGGTTGCTCTATCAATCTTGATGTCTTTGGTACCGGTCGTCATGAGACGTAAGTCCTCTAATTCTGTTTGATGACCACGCTGACCAGCATTAGTGGTTGCTAGGCATTCTGGTGAGCCTTCCCTGGCGCGTATCGAGCTTTTCACCCAGAACGCCTATTTCGTCTTTCAAGTCGTGCAAGTCTTCCTAGTTACGACTATTGCCTCGGCTGCCTCGTCCATCCTCAAGAACATCATCAGCAACCCTACCGGCATTACTTCTCTATTAGCGACACGCCTTCCTACCGTCTCGAACTTCTACATCTCCTACTTCATTGTTCAGGGCTTGAGCATCTCCTCGGGTGTCCTGTCTCAAGTCGTCGGATTCGTCATCTTCTCCTTGATGTACAAGTTCCTGTCTGGTACTCCGAGGAGTCTGTATACCAAATGGGCCAACCTGAGTGCAATCTCTTGGGGCAGCACTCTACCAGTTTTCACGAACATCGCAGTGATTGGTAACTCTTGTCTCTCCGTCTATCTAACAGCCTTTCTGACTTCTTCTAGGTCTCGTCTACTCCTGCATTGCACCTCTCGTCCTGGGATTCGCTACCATCGGCATGTCGCTCTTCTACCTTGCGTACAGATACAACATCCTCTTCGTAACCGATTCCAACATCGATACCAAAGGCTTAATATACCCTCGTGCCCTACAACAACTCCTGACCGGTGTCTACATTGGAGAAATCTGTCTTATCGGACTCTTCGCCATTGCTGCCACACCCGGGCCCTTAGTCCTCATGATCGTCTTCCTCGTCTTCACCGTCCTCTTCCACTTTTCATTGAACTCCGCTCTCGATCCCCTCCTCTACACCCTTCCCAAGTCTCTCGAAGCAGAAGAAGAATCCCTCCGCGGAGCCGCCGCCCTCGAAGCCGGCGATCACGACATTGAAACCAAAGAGAAGAACGGCGACATCACCACCCTCCCCGCACCACACAAGAAACCCAACTTCATCGCCAAATTCCTCGCCCCACACATCTACTCCGACTACGCGACTCTGCGTCGCCTCGTACCTCAGACTAGCATGGACCTCGATAACATGTACGAAGAAGCCGTTGAGGAGAATGCATATTTCCCTCCCGCGGTCGTGGCTGAGACGCCGCTGCTCTGGATCCCGAGAGATGAGGCGGGCATCTCGAGACAGGAAGTCCTGCATACGAGCAAGATTATTCCGATTACGGATGAGGGGTGCACGCTCGACGAGAAGAATAAGTTGAAGTGGGATGCAGAGGGAGCGAGGCCGCCGTTGTGGCAGCCGAAGATCTTTTACTGATCTGATCGCTGCCTACGCACTTGGACTCTTTCACGACGAATAATCGACGATAGAGGTGGAAAAAGGATGGACAGATGGATATCAGTTCATTATTGATGGCGCGGTATAAAATTCGGATTGCGGGCGTGGTGATGAAACTTCTTTTCTTATGAACGAACAACGAATCGTTAATATTTGATTCTGATTCTAAATCAAGTTTTGCTTTTGTAAGATTGGCAGGACCTGGGCCATGAACGACCCTTTCAAGGGGAAAATATGGGATGAAAAGGGAAATGAGCGAACAGCGTGCCTGCTTTTATGCTAGTCTCGTATTGAGTTGAAGATACCCGGATTGTTTATGTAGTTATTCGAATGGAATGAATGAACATTCAATTGCTTTTCTTGTATGAACCGAAAATATTAATTTGAAGCGGTCTCAATTTTGGAAATGAGGACTAACAACCTCGTGCTTCAAAGTGAGATATATATTTCAAACGTGCACGCTTCAGATAAGTCACTTCCTCGGACGAAACACCATTCTCATCCTAATGAACTAAACAATAACGAAAACTTGACAATACCCCATCTCTTAACAACATTCTCCAAAATCGACAAAAGTATCACAATACCCAACCCCCCGACACAAAACACCCTCAAATTATTATCTTTTTTTTAAATCCCCGCTTTACCATGAAAAGGTAGTAAGAATAAATATCCTAACATCGTCGAGTCTTTTACGAAAAGTCGGGGCTTCCATGCTGGAGCCTGCTAGATGCGTTAGCTTTTCGCTGAAGTTTTTCTAAGGCAGCGAGGATTTATATATCTTTTTGATAGGGTTTGGGATTTCGAGGGTGGAGGTGAAGGAAAATTTGGATGCTAGGGAAATGTTATAATAGATGATGACATGAATACTGTCATATTCAGATCTACGAGCAATACATGAAAATAGAGCTTCGATTTGGGTATTTCGTGAGAAGAGTCTAGATTCAGCTCTTCCTCACAGCTGGATATAGTACACAATATACAACCCACATCCTCTTCCACCTATCAAGGTGGTCTCGGCCCTTTCCCTTCACTGATTGAACTCGATACCCCACTCGTACTCGACGTACTCGAGACCTTGAACCCTAATATCTCCCCCACAATTCCACCTGGTTTTGGCACCGGACACTCCCTCTTACTATTTCTGATCCTATCCAATTCCTCGCCCTCAACCTCGTCACCACTCTCCTCTACAACGCTCTCCTTCACTTCATTCTCTCCTGCACCCGAGCATTTCCGCCTTCTCCTTCTCTTCCCCTGTTGTGGTGTCCCATCATCTGCATAAGCTACCCTCGGCGCCGGACATGGCAGGACGTGAGGAAGCGCAACGACGAAAAAGCTCGCGAAGAGCGTGGTTGCGAATAAGGAGGACGTGAGTCGACTTCGCGGGTGGAGATGTGGAGGCATTTTGTCCCTGTTCCTATCCCTCCAAGCTCTTAGTTTCGTCGCAGGGAATTATGCTGTAACAATTACACAATTAGCACAGACCAATTGAGTGTATAGAATGTAGATTTACCTATCGTTGCATGAGTGCGGAGCTGAGAGACATAAACTCGAGGTTGACATTGAAGTGGCATGTTATTTTTGGCCGAAGCTCGACTGAGGTACCGAGCTGATCAGGCTAGCTTCTTTAGCGCGATCTGCTAGCTCGGCTCGTTCGCGATATCAATGTTCAAGGCTGGGGAAATCTACGAATTTAGCATCGATGCACACGACTCTTCTTTTCGGAGCAACGAAGCAACGGTTTAGCCTAAAACTCTTCTGAAGTTTGGCTCGTGATCTGGCGTGCATATCTCCTACCAACGAGACCCAAGAAAGCGTTCTGCGGCGACTTCGATACGCAGGCAAATAAATGCCCGCCACTTCTGGATGCGCCTGAAGCTTTTTGTATGCGGATTGTGACTTGAGCACGCGCAGAATACACCAAAGACGCTTATGACGGGGCATCTTTGAAGCTACTTATCGTAAGCTTGTAGAGGAGAGTTTTCAAGATGAGCGACCTCGACAGGTAATACTTCCACTCTATCTGCTAGCTCACATGCTAAAAAGACGTAGAGCCATTGCACAACTGCGAGCATGTCGACCTATTCCCGAAGCACAAGTAAGGGAGTTATGCCACAAGGCTAGGGAGCTGTTGATTGAGGAGGGCAACGTGGTGACTGTGACTGCGCCAGTAACGGTACGCGACGATTGCGAGCATTGTCGAGATGTCGAGCTGATGGAAATTTTCATAGATATGTGGTGATATCCACGGACAATTTCACGACTTGATGGAGCTTTTTAGAGTCGGTGGTGACGTGCCGGATACAAACTACCTCTTCATGGGTATGACGCCCTTCGACGATAATTAGGAATGAACTGACAAGAGCAGGCGACTTCGTTGATCGAGGTTTCTATTCTCTCGAATCTTTCCTTCTTCTCCTATGCTTGAAAGTACGATACCCAGACCGGATGACATTGATACGCGGAAATCACGAATCTAGACAAATTACAACAGTTTACGGCTTCTACGATGAATGTCTACGAAAATATGGCAGCGCAAACGTATGGCGCTATTGTTGCGAAGTCTTCGATTACCTTGCACTTGGTGCTATAGTCCTAGGTGCTTCCAATACTCTCGAACCGTCTAGGCAACCAGTTGGTCCGGACGAATCAGGCAGTCTATCTTCGACACAAGAATACGTCACTCCTGATACAGAAATTGAGGTCTTGAACTCCGATGGGGGACTCATAAGTAGAATACCTCGACAGAAACCGAAAGTATTTACATCGAAAGGATCGTCGCCAGCAAAGACAGGACCACCAGGCACCGGAGCTTCGAGTTTCAGCAAGGGGACAGCGGGGAACTCCAGCGGAGCAGTCCTCTGCGTACACGGTGGCTTATCGCCATTAGTTGATACCATAGACAAGATCAAATTGCTAGACCGAAAGCAGGAAGTACCGCATGAAGGAGCGATGTGTGATCTCCTCTGGTCAGATCCGGACGAGATCGATGGATGGGGCTTATCACCCCGAGGAGCAGGGTTTTTGTTCGGTGCGGATATCGTCAAACAGTTCAACCATACCAACGATTTATCTCTGATAGCCAGAGCACATCAACTGGTTATGGAAGGATTCAAGGAGATGTTCGACAATAGCATTGTCACAGTTTGGTCCGCACCAAATTACTGCTACAGGTGCGGAAATGTAGCAGCAATACTGGAGCTTGGAGAGGATGGCAGTGGTGATGGACTGATAGCAAGAAGTAACGGTGACGTGAATAGAAGTGATGGGGGGACGTTGAAGGAGAAAGAGAAAGTACTCCTCAACGGCCCAGCGCGACGATACAGAGTCTTTCAGGCGGCGCCACAGGATTCGAGGGGCATGCCGGCAAAGAAGCCGGTTGCTGATTACTTTTTGTAGTTATTTTTTGATGATTCGAGATGATGGCTCGGGATGGCCAGAAGGAAAGATGGCGCTATGGCGTTAACATAGAGCTTGTATAATATTATTTGAACGAAAGCTTACGGAAGAATGACTTAGCATCCTTTTCTGGGTACCAAAATTCCTCGCTAGAATTACCGAAAGCAAAATAAAACACCTCCTGTTTGTGAGCATGAAGCTCTTTTTTTTTCTAGTGCCTAAATTATATGTGAAGGTGAAGACAAGTGCTTCGATTAAATGTGAGGTTAAATGAGGACTTGCATAGATAGGTTTGTCAAAAGATCAAGACAAAGGATTGGCTGCAATGCTATCTTAATTTTACTATAAATTTGGGGTAGCTATGGAAGGAGCATTATTCTGAGACGCTAGAATTCGCTTAGTAAGTCCTTACGCGAGGTAGGCAATAGGGGGAAGGAACACAGGACTAGCCTCGAGCCAAAACGAAGAATGAACAATCAAATTTTCAAACGAAATATTCATTAAAGATGCTGGAATTTATCCCAAAGCTGCTGAATTGCTAAACTAATAACGAATCAAAAAGCTAATCCTACAAATTCGAATGAAGAAATCGCACTCGATACCATCAGGCGCCTCCTTCTCTTCCATCTTACTCCATCGACTAGAACTCCCCACCGCCATGCGGCCTAGCTACCGGTGTTTGTATTGCTAGGTTGGTAATTCTAATATCCCACGACGCCATGTCCATGATCTTCTGGTTCAGAGCGACATATCTATCTTCTTTCTTCTGTTCGTCTACTCGCCGTGCCTGACTCGTCGCATCGAGCAGGGCTCTGACAGGGTCCGCAGCTGGGATTTCACTTGGGTCTATAGCTGGATCTTTTAACCTAGCTACCCTTATGGCCTCGATCTGGGCTGCGGATATTGCTAAGACCGGGTCGACAATCAGTGCTTTGACTGTATCCTGGATATCGTCCTCATCTACGGTGCTCATATAATGGTTGACCATGGCTTGTACGTCCACCCAACCCGCTTGTTGCGCAATATGGTACGGTTGCAATTTGCCTTTTGAGGCAGTTACTCGAGCCTGGATTCCATCCCGCGTAGCATCTCGCATCGCTTCTCTGGCAGCTAGAAGTTGATTCTCCGCAACGCTCGACAAACCGCCGTTGTATACTGGTGCTCCTGGATCAGGCTTCAAGTCAGGAGGGCTTTCCTCACCGCTGCCACTGTGAGGTGGTTTATCGCCTGGGCTTGAACCTAGGTCGGGTGGGACTAGTGAGCCTGAAACGGGCACAAAGGGCTGGGTCGTATTGTCTGCTAACTTCCAACGCTTGAGCCAATCTTCTTTAGACGTACCAGTCACTGCTAGGTATTCGGTCACGGTGAGATTTGCGGCTACGGCAAGCTGATCCAGGGTCTCGTATGCTTGGGTTTCTGCATGCTTCAGCGCCTCAGCGGCTTCCGTCTGATTCTTTATATCTGAAAGTTTCTTAGGAGATATTGGGGGCGTTGTGGAGTCGGCCGGTGTTAGGACAGGAGGATTGGAAGATTTGGGAGATACCGAGGATGTTAGATTAAAGATGGGGGCCTTGATGGGAGATTTGGGAGAGACCGACTCCTGCTTGACTGGCCGTGGGATTGGCTTCCGCCTTGCTGCTTCCTCTGCACGCTTCGCCTCTTCCGCGTTTCGCTTCGCTTCTGCTTCCTTAAATTTCTGTGCATCACTTCTCGCTTGCGCGGCCTCGAATCTCAGTCGTCGTGCCTCTTGATCAATTTCTGCCTGCGTCTTGGGTGCATTCTTCGCTTCCTCTGCTGCCTTCCTCTCTCTATCAGCCTTACGCTCGGCTGCTTCCTTGATCGCTCGAACTCGAATGGCATCCCGAATCTTCTTTTCTTTCTCCTCGCGCTCCTTCTCAGCTGCAGCCCTTTCATTATCCTCCCGTTTAGGATCGAGGTACTTGATTGCGTCGCGAATGAGTTCTTCGTATTTTGCGTCCGACAGCTGTAGCCGAGGCATGATAGCTGGTAGTCCTTGCATTGCCCTTGCACTATTGACTCTTGCAAGCTTGAGCATCTCTTGTGTCATTTCATCTTTCCTCTGAGCTGTCCTCCTCCTGCCAGCTTCAGTCGTATCGATGATGTTGTTGAGTTGTGTCTCGTTTCTGATGATCATGTCGAGCTTGATGGCTTCTTGTAACACGCTTTTCCTGTACTCTTCTTTCTTAGCTTTGTCATCTTCGTTATGTTTTATATTCTGCTGTGTCTGAATCATGTTCGCCTCAGCATCACGTATTTTCTGCTCGAGCCTCAATCTTGTCCGCTTTGTCTCCTCCTGTCTCTCCTGGTTTTCAGCTTGTCGCTTTTTTACATTCTCTTCATTCGCTGCCTTGTAAGCGGCGGCTTTTGCCTTCTCTTCGTTTTCTCGTCTTATTCCATGTCTATATAGAAGTGCTTGTTGATTTGCGAATACCTCAGGCTCTTTAACATGCCACTTTGCATCTTCCAACTTCTGCGCTAGGATTTCTGGGTGTGCTGGTGGATTGGCCCCTGGCCAGAAAGCGTCGTTACTTGGCTCGATCAACTTGCTCAAGGCCCTCAGATCGTCGACTTGTTCCTTTGAAGCATTTGCAAGCCCCACTACAGCTTCTCGCAGAGGTGCAGCCCTAGTGTGAAGCCATTGCAATTCAATTTCCTCGGTCTTGAACAGGTCAGGTGGTATGAATGCATCAAGACTGCATGGAGGCCCAATATCGAACGAAGTGCATATCTCAACAGGAGGATGAACTGTAGCAGATGGAAATGATCGATTAATTCCATCAAGTTTCAGAAAAGAGCTGTGCATACCTGGAATGACATTATTATCACCACCCCCTCCACGACCGTCCCTGCAGTTGCCACTACCATTGCTGTCGTTTTTCTCAGGTGACGGTGGCTTCTTCCACAGGTCCCACTGGTCGTCATCCTCTTCATCATTCCCACTCTCCTCTCTCTGCAGCCGGTCTCTGATGATTCGGTTCCATACTTGGCCCGCGTTCAAGCCCACCTTCTCCCATCCTTGCATTCGTCTGAGCTGGCGCCAGTTGGCAGCGAGATTGGGACTATCTTCACCATGACCCCAATTCCGTCCACCAACTCCCCACCAAAATGAGATTTGCCCGCCGGGAGTTTGAATGACCGCAAAATCTGGCAAAGGACCTGCAATGCATCCTTTCTTGATCTCCACGCCGTTGATGAGTAAAGAACCCCCGTGAAGGTTGGTAACGAAGTACCTCGCTTTCAATTCTTCATCATTGGTTACTTCCTCCAGCCAGTAGCTGTCATCAAGCGGTAAGTACTTGTCTCCCTCCCTCGCACCATCTAAATGTGGATATCTCCTAGGTGGGACATCCCTAAGCTTTTCTTGTTCCGGCGTAACCCACCAAGCATCAGTGTCCTTCATGACCGGATACCACTTTGTAGGGTTGCTCCAAGGGAAGTCAAAATCTATCTCCGTTTCTCCTTCACACAACGTGCGCTCCTTCTTTGGTTCGAAAAGCTGTCCAGTTGTAGGATCGACCTGCCTGACACGTCGAATATCCAAAGGGAAAAAATCATGACGACGAGATTCTTCAAGGCGGATGTCGCCGTACACAAGCTTGATACGCTGTTCCTGCTCATCCAACATCGCTGGATCGTCTTCGTCAGGGCGAGTGGGCATGTTGAAGATGGTGCTTGTGACTCCATCCCAAATCTTCTCCTTGCGATAACTAACCCCGTCGCCAATCCCATCGTTAGTCACATTCTTGATGTATTTGTTGACAGGACGCAGGACCTATGATGACCGGTACTCTTAGTCTCCTAATCGCGAGGCTAAAAAGGGAGATATTTACCGGGTAGGGACTCCTTCCGCAATCCACTCCACCATCAACCTCGAGCTCCGAGATCTGACCCCAGGGCTCGTCCAAATCAATCTTCAGTGTTTTCTCCCCCACACGTCGAGGTCGCCATACAGTATTCTGCAACTCATTGGTCCAATCGGGATAATCTCCATTTTCGTCCTCTTCGGGTTCCTGATATTCAGGGAACAATTTCATGGGAAGAAATCCACCAGCAGCGCCATCAGGACCTCTAGGAGGAGGCCCTATTCCGTCATCGCTGCCTCCGCCTCCGCTCCCGCCCCCATTTCCGTTTGCAGCATCATTATTGGAATCATCAGAGTCCATGTCGCTGTCCGAATTGTTCCAGTAATCATCGGATTGTTCCGACATTGGTTTCATGTCGCTTTTATTTGGATCACCCTCCTCATCTTCCCCCAAAGCTCGTTGTTCATAATAATCATCCATCTTTTTATCGCCGTAGGCATCTTCATACTCCAATTCCGAAACATCAGCCATATCTTTGTCGCTTTCCCCATCTTCCGCAACGACTTTGGGTGGATAATTATGCAAGATTGGACGGTTGGTATGAGTTGCACTTTGAAAAGCTCCCATTGTGCCTATGTGTATCCACATCCTCTTAACTTTTTCTCTCATGTCGCTTTGGTATTTCAACCAAGATGTGTTGGTCGCAGAGGCCAAGTTAGTTGGATTTGCTAGGTCCCATCTGTTGGGTAGATTATCGAACCATTCCTGATACCTTGCATGATCTTTCGTGCCCAAAATTAAGAAATCAAGTGCGTCTGTCGGGGGCGTATTTCCAGAGGCAAACCTAAAAGGCGAAACGGGAGGTGCTTGCTGCTTCGGCGCGGTTGGTGCTTTGTAGGTAAGATCGTTGATCTCGAGCCATTGTGGAACCGTCATGTCCATCATCTCGTCTACCTCCTCGAACGGCTCAACATACGTCGTTTCGGTATAAGACTCTATTCCTAGAACCTCAACCCTGTCCCTATCCTCTGTCAAAGTCTCCACTTCGCCAGTGTCTATCAAGTCGTAGTGATTTGGTTGCCATAATGGGGGCCTTCTCTTGACATACTTAGATTCGGTGTCCCTACCTTTGACTGGACGAGCCCGATTTTTGGCAATATCCTTCCAAGAAGTCAACTTCTTCCAAGGACCGTTCTCGCGGACAACTTGCGTTTCCGCAAAATCCTCGAACCTGGGTTCCTTTCTGTAAATCTTCACCGTCTCCCCTGCCTTCTGGTTGACCATCTTCTTCACAGTGCGGTGTTTAGTGATATACTTCGGCACAGGGTTAGGATTGTTGCGTTGGATTTTTTTGCCGCTGGGAACTTTGATCTTCTTGGTTCGATAGGGATGCATGATCCATTTCTTGCCTGTGTCTGGTGGCGGTGCGTTCGCGGCAAATACCCTGCGATAAACATCTTGCCCAGCGTTGCCAGTGCCACCTCCACCACCAGCATTAGCTGATGAAGGATCTTTTCGGTTCTTCTTTTTCTTCTTCTTCTTCTTTGCATCCTCCATCGCCTTCTTGATCCTCTCATACTCGCCCTTGATCCACGTCGGACACTCTCTTCCCTCAATATAATGATTGTTCCACAAATCCCAAGCTCGCTTCCATGTTTCCCACACCTCAACTCCTTCTTTTAGACCAGTTCCATCCGGACCAGTGCCAGTCAGATACTCCTTCAAATCCTTGATGGTTTGGGGAGCGAGATTCGGTGCTAATGGAGACGGAACGCGTGTCTCCGGGATGTTGATGATTTGAGGAGCTCCATAAGGCGCGGCAACTCGCTGCACAGTTGGCGCGGTGAGGAAGGGAGAGAAGTCATATATTATGGGTCTTCCGGACATCGTGATATGTTGAGAGTGTTCTCGCTGGTCTTGAAGAGTCGTAGATCCTGGACTCAAAAAATGATGATTCCATGCGAGGACAAAGTTGAAAAATGCGAGAAATAGAGTTCGTAAGGAAACGAAGATAGGTTTCCTGGAGTGTGATGACAATAGACGAAATCAGACGCGAGGAATGAAAAATTCTGGTTGGAATGTGGAATATTTTTGTTTTATCGTATTTTCCACTCGCAACGTAGGCAACAGATTGTATCAACACAATCCAGCACAGCTATCACGATATATAGCCTGCATCTCATTCAACCTATTCCATTTAACTTGGGTGTAAATACTCCATCCTCATGTTATACACAACTGTGATCGAATATGACGCTTGCTCTGTATTGAGCAATGCTAATACATGCCCGTGGGAGTAGCAACGGAATGCGCCCCAAGATATATTACAAGTACCTTAAACGCCATTTACGAGTATCCCCTCCGAAAATGCTTCAGACAGCCGCTTAGCGCCGAAAACATCGGAACGGAGGAATGCGAACTCGCTTTTAACCTTCATCAATCATTAACCCTCTCGATCTCCAACCTTACACCAAGGGTCGCACTAAATATAGCCATTTGCCGCTGGACATACTTCGTCGGTACGACTGCACTTGGTCGCTCAATCCTCGGCCTTCTCCAGACTCGTAGTCAGTAGCTCGGGATAATTATCATGGGCTGTTCGATATTCTGTGATGGTTATAAGCCAACATCAGAATAGCGATCCATCACATTGAACACGAGATGATTATCCACTTCGCAATCCATGCCAGGCTCGCAACCAAGATCTGCTCGCACAGAACTAGGATCCACTCCAGCCATCGTCGTGATCATGTCCGTTGCATAATTGCAATTGTTGACATTTGAGTTCGGGGGTGGTTGGGTTATATATACGGAAGATCTCTGAGCACCGCTATGCGGCTGTAGATGCTTATGGGCATGCCCTTGGTGCGGCGAATAACAGCTTGATACAGATATTTGAGGATCGAAGTCGAACAAATGTTGGTGTTGATTTTGATTAGAAGGATTTGAAGCCGGACTTCGAGGCATTTGCCCAGGCCCGAGTCGTTGTTGGTGCGAAACAGTATGGCTTGAGGCAGGACCGCGGCTCACGCTGCTGGTTCGACTGGCGCTGCTCGTACTCGGAGTCATGAACTGATGTGCTGAGGATGCTGTCTTTCCCGTCTGCTGCAGAGACCCAACCCTGGCCCTATCGTCCGTATTTTGCGCATATATAGGATCCCATAAAGACTGCACAGTAGTGACACTGGCTGAACTAGCTCTACTACCTGTCCCTAGACCCAGTTGCGGCACCATTGGGTTGTTTCCATCGGTGCAGCACGTTTTGCGGGTTTGCAGTAGTTGTTCCAAGAGTTGAACCGCACCACTACTGCTCGCATATGGGCCTCCCATCGCCTCTGTAGTGGGAGAGGTCTGCAAGTACGCCTCGACGCTGTCGTCAGCAACCCCTTGTTGTGCTAGGAGACCTCTTAATTTTTTGTTTTCATCGGCGACCCGTCGGGCTGCCATCTGAATTTCGGAGGAGGCCTCGATGCCCTGCAATTCGCATTGCCGCAGGCGTGCCTCGAGTTCTTGTAAATACTCTTTCCGCCGGGCTCGAGATCGCCTGGAACGAATCAGTACCATGTTTCCTCAGAGAGCAAGCCGAGAGATGAAAGGTTGGTCGGAATGCGCAACTCAGCGGGATCGAACAATTCTTCAAGAATACTGACCTTTGATTGTCTCTTATGCGCGCAAGATTTGCCTTCTCCTTTGCAGACGACATTGTCAGAATTGAGCAGCTGAGGATGCAATAAAGTGGGGGTGAAGGAGAGGGAGGGGAGGGGAGGGGAAGGGAAGGGAAGGGACGGAAGGAGGATGTGTCGAGCGAATATGTACGATGAGGATGCGACGGGCCCAGAAAAGATAAACGAGCTCAGAGCGCTCGAGGAAGGGAAGGCAGCTAGGAGGGGAGGGGGAGGCTCGGCTTACCGATGGTGTGGACATGACGCGAGTCGACGCAGCAAACAGCTTCCGACGCCGACAGTTGCCAGCACCAAAAACCGAGCACTTGCGGCCGATAGTTCTATGATCAATGATCAACAATCGAGCAACGACGATTGCGCTCGTGGGAAAGAATACGCTCGAGAGGCCGCTTTCGCAAAGGTTGGCGATATGACCAGAATCGTGCGCACAGAAGGTGTTTTCAATGGCGAGGGATTGCTGGTGTATCTGTGGTTGACACACCCTTCCTCGTGAACCTTATTTGAGGGGTGTTTTTGGGGAGATATCGTGCCAAGAGCCGTGACAGCGTTCACCTACGAAGCCAAGGCGTTTTGCGTGCACGACCGCGTCTCTCCTGGACGAGAAGATCTAGAAAGGCCCCGCGCTTCAAGCTCGCGGGTGGATCACCAGCTGAGATTGCGTAGGTGGTAGAAGGTCAGACGCTGGGCGGCTTCTAGCTGACAGAGAGAGAGGGAAGATGGGAGTCCGATATATGCCCCGAATGGCCTTTTGCGACGCACTCCTCGACTTGACGCAAGGCAGGTGAAGGGGAGTCCTTTGTTTCCGGGTGTCTCTGCTGATAGAGTAGACCGAAGGAGGAATACTTATGGTGCAGAGGCGCCGTGTTGGGATCGTTTCTGGATCAGTTCCGTTTCGAGGCGGCCTTGCTTGCAGCTGTGCTTTTCCTCGGGACCTTTCTCTCCTCCTTTCAGACAAAATTCAGGATCCCAGCAAGTTGGTTGACTTGCCGATATAAGGCTATGCGCCGGTCTTGAGGTCGACGATCCAGCTAGATTTATCCCCTCCGCAGCATCTGGGGATGAGAGTCGAGAGCAGGCTACAGTACAAGTACCGACTGACGAAGAGACATAGTCCACTTCATGATACTTCGATTCTACTTATCCAAATTCTCCTTCCTCTCCAGCGCACGTTGACGGTCCCCAAGTACGTTGTTCTCCCTGCAAAACACCTTCATGGCCCCCGGCACGGAGCCTTTTCGGTCTTAGAGCCCCCTTCCCACATGCACCACGCGCAATGCTGCTCACTAACCTCGTAAGGTTAATCCGAGGCTTCTGATTGGAAGTGATATTTTCAAGGTCAAATTAAGCTATTCAGCCCATGCAGGCAGAGCCCGTCCTACGCTAGTAGGCTTATATTCACTTCTCGGATCAGGTATCAAAATCTGTTCCAGCCAGACCCAGACCTATCAAGCTCAGCCACCGTAGGCTCACAATTGTTGATGCAGGTCAAGGGACCTGGTGGACCATGAGATCATATTGGAAAAACAATTGATACCGCTCGAGGTTGTAGTAAGACGCAAGCCAGACGCAAGCCAGAAGCACGCCAGAAGTAAGCCAGAAGGGTGCTTGCTTATTCAGATCAAAAACTCCCGAACCATGGGAAAGGCTTGGTCGTACTCGTACGGACACCGCAGCCTCTGATAGGGCTCTCGTACCTGTACTTCACTGTTGGCAGCAAACCTGCGTGGTTCTGCTCACCCGACGGAGTCAACCACTGGAGCATCAAGCGGCGAAATGGCTTGCGCGTCTTTGGCCCCCTGTTACGCATGAGAATTGCGCGAATCAGCGCAGCCCCAGGTATGATACTCGAGAGGCTGCCCTATGCCGGAAATCATCCCAAGCTTATTACAAGATCTAACACGGCACAGGGAGCGATTTTCTGGCCACGCGAGCGACATGGCGGATTACCATCAAATTATTAATGATTATTCCCGTTGCTAGACTCCCCAAACTACTGCCCCGCGTAAGGTGGCCTTGATTACCATACGTCATCGTGGTCATGAATTCTCCAAAATCAAACATTACACTACTATTTCTACTGCCAATTCTAGGGCCCGCTATTCCATTCACGAAGAAAAAATCTTCCATTAACCTTCGAGACGGATTATTGGATCGCTGTCGGGTCATCTCAAGCTTAAAATATCTCAAGAATACGCTCTTCACACCACTACACGCCTCTTCATACCTTAGAAATCTCAAATCCCGAGACTCGGATATCAATCGCCAATGCACTTGTGCCCCGCCAAAGACCCTCAGAGCTCACGTCACTATGTCTCCATTGTTGATCGGATCAGGCGTGTCCCGGTCAGTGAAACAAACTTCGTGGCAGGAGGTCGCAAACGGATAGTTGATCCTTCATCCGGTTCCCATCCATGAGGGCTAGCAGCTATCGCCGTCCTAGAGATTGGAAAGACCAAGGATAATAGTTTGTGAATCTCTCAAAAGTAAGCGGTGAATCAACTTTGATGTGCTGAGATCTCGGGAATCATACCGGGCATGGATGCTACATCTTATGATCATGTGTCGTGAAAAAGGGGTGAGGTTTTTGTAAAAGGGCTTTGCAGAAAGTTTGTTGCATACCGCAATTAAATTTTGAAGCTTCTAGAGCTCTCAAATAGTTTGAGTTGGTCAGTTGATTTTTGATCGATTACATGATATGGCACTAGGAGTTTTCCGTTCAGCTCGTTCTCCTTTCTTTTCCCCCAATATTGTTCGCTTTGAGACTCACAAGGCTACGAGCCCATCCTACGATACGGTCAAGAGAAGTTCTCGTCAGATTCTTATATTCTTTGGTATCTGTTTCCTTAAGTTCAGCCGTTTTCACCCCGAAAAGCTCCATCAGAGTACTTGCGTAGAAATGTTTGATTCTAAGGAACGCGATACCTACCTAGCAATCTAAAATACGACCAGTTCTCGTAGCGTTGCCGTTCGTCCTGCAGTAAATATGTTAGCGTTTCGAAATGCTTTTACAAGCAAAGGTCGCCCTTTAGCATCGAAATAGGGGCCGGAGGATTCGGCTATGAGGCATAAAAGCTAGAGATGACCAATCAGATCATCAAATGCTGCCACTTGCCGCAGCTTGTATATCTATGAAGGCAGGACACCCTGAAAAGTACTGCTCTGGAAACTGCTACATGACTAACATCCAGAGAACCTAGACATTCACAGGTAGATGCATCTCTTCCTTTATCTTCATAACATGCATGTCAGACATGTGAGCATCTTCATCCTGACCGAACTTATGTAAAATACTAAAACGATGCAGTACTGACTCGACTGATATACTAGAAATCGACCTTCCATCTCGGGTAGGTTCGATAACAAAACGAGCGAAGTTTCAAATGGATACTCAATTTCGACTTATCTTCACTCATCCTCACATATAAAAGCTTCGCTATCCTCTTTATAACCTTGGTCATCTGAAGAACTTCCTTTGAGCCCTAGCTGCTTCATAGGGATACCCTTGAAATGAATCCAATTGAATACACACTCATAGTCATTCAACATCGGATAAGACCATCTTCCGACGCTACAATGTGAGTAAATAAGCGGCGAAACCTAGTAAAAAGCACCATCAAACCAGGCCTACTTTCCTACTTTCGCCCCAGAAAGAAGAGACATTTATTTGCAGCTAAATACTACTCAAGATGCCAGACCGCAATTATGATGTGGGCAGAAATCGATCATTCTGGCCCGGCAAGAAGGCCTTTCAAGCCATTGATACTGGAAGGGGTTAGGACGAGGTCATTCCAAAGTGGGCTATGGTAGCAGTAACCAGCAGCACATCCTCAGTTGGATCTACGATTAAGTCGGAGAATTTTCAAAATATCTTGCCCTCAACCAATGAATTCCAATGTGGCTTTACTCTGCTCTGCATCGATACTCGGCTCAAGCTCCCACATGAATTGCTAGATTAGAGCTCTCCTCTACTAGTCGGACGTTCTCCCCGATCGATGACTGTGATTTTCCGGTAGGTTACTGTTAGAGATTTGAATTTTGGGAGTCAAGACGATCAACAAACTTGCAGTTCAAGTCACTACTTCAATCAGGTGGATATTCCATTTTCATCCAAGATATTCTTTGCTAACCGGCAGTATCAACATATCCACTCCAAAGACATGCAAGCACAAGGATCCGCCAACACGAACCACTAAGCAGGTGGACATGTCGTAATTACGACGTGCAACACCGCTGAGCAGGAGCATTTCTCAGCCACCACGACGTCGAAAATCTCCACCGCCATCTAGGCAACAAGTAATGTACCTTGAGAAACGGTCCGACAGGCCGGAGCGAGATTGTCACTAGACATCCAATGTGAAGGCTGAAGTGACATCGCCAAGAGCAAGCCGGGAAATCGACATCCGCACCATTAACCGCCACTGGGATCGTCTTTGAGATTACTGCTATTTCCACGCATCGAGATCCAAGACCGTCGGTTCCAGGTGCAGAAAATAATCACAACCTGCCTTCCTCCTGAGACATCCGAGCTCCTCGACGTCACACCTCGATAACCCATTTCCACTCGCTGCCCTTACTTCCATACCATCAAACAGCATCAGGACCTTCTGAGCAACTCCTGCATCTCTTGGCCCTCTCTTCTCATACAGAGACCATGCACAATCTCCTGACTCTATTTGTTCAGATCACACCCTGTCCGTACGAACCATCCAACGCCATTCCTCCTCACGCACCCCACCCTGTCGGCAGCCATGCAATCCATGCTCTCAAACACTTACCAGTCACGTCCCAACCTTCTGCATTTGATAAGCGGTGACATTCTCGTCTCCACTCAGGATGGCTAGATGGGGTCAGGTAAGATAACAATTTTGGGCCAAGTAATCACATTAGCGAGAAATAGATATGGGTTTGGTGGAGGCTTGGTCCAATAGTATTGACTGGAAGGCATGGAGAATGGCTCCGTGGAGAGTGACATGCTGATGGATCAACTGAGCTTGTTTGCGGGCTGCTGGTGTGCGGGTTTAGGCGGATCCGAGTCTTTTTGTCACAAGGTTGGGAGCAGACTGAATCCGAGTTTGAGGGGCATCGGGTCTCTTCGGAGATGGAGGGCGTTGTTTTGGGACAGAAGCCTATTTTGTTTCGTTGTAAATGTGTATGAATATGTTGAGGACTGCAATTGAATTGCTCTCATGAGGGTTTTAGCGCGCTATAATGATATTGGAAAGGTAAAAACGGGAGAAGTAATGTTAAAAGGTCTGTGAGCCAAGCTGCTTGGTACATGACAATGCTTGAGAGATATGTGTGTCTTCCTTTTGAACCTCTGAACCTCTTGTGGTTCGGCCCGCTGCCTTTCAGGCTAGCCCCGAAGCTATCAATGTCATATAGGCAAGTGGACTGCTGTAATTGAAACTAGTTGCCGTCGGACCCCTCCTGAGCAGGAGAATAGCTATATTCATTTATGTTGTATCCTACTTCATCTCTAGGTGCTCTAGATGTAGAGGGTTAATTTTTAAGAATTGATGCGCTGAAATTCAACCCCTGAATCGACAAGCGAGTGCTTCAAGCGCGAGACCTCCCGATATCTGGGCAGCAGAGTAGGTAACTATTTTCATTTGATTAGCTAGAGCATCAATGTGTATAAAATTTGATTCTCTAACATGTTGGAAGTATGCTGTCTTGCTCTTTCCTCTTGTATGGGGCAGGGGTTTCTACGCCTCGCATCGGAAGGTCCTAATTATTGATTAAGAATAGCAAGAACGTTCACAAATCAACAAACTACGCGTTATCCGCCTTCGACGCTGCCGCTATAATCATGCTCCGCATCTAGCATTTCAAGGAAGCATTTCAGAAACCCTGTTGAGTTTCGATGCCGGGACTTGACTTCTACTGGTGGCTTCGAGACAATGTCTGGGCGGAATTTAGATATCGTGACTCAATGTTTTTTTAGTCTGAAAGAAGGTGCGCAAAACATCAGATGAAGTCAATGATTGAAAGCGGTGTCTAACATCGGTCGTAGTTGGCATCGATAGAAATTATCATGACAAAACGTTTCGTTGACTTCTTGCTCGCACGAATCAACATTTGCATGCCAGCGTTTCGGGTTCGTAGAGATTATGAAATGAAAATTTGAGATGAGGAATCCGAGGGGGGTGGGGCTTGTAGTCACGCTAGTGAGAATTGGAAGGGTGCTTCTCCTCAAAACATCGAGTGCTCGAAACGCTCCGAGGAGAGAAGCACGCCAACGGTAGGAACGTCAAATGAGGAAGGATTACTTGAAGCTTTTACACGCGAGAGTGAGTTATAACCAAGATTCATTGGAGAAGATTGTTGGGGAAGAAATCTCTATATTATCTGATAAGAATGAAGCAGGATGTCGGAGCAAACAATATCCATTTTCAGGATAAAGACGATAACAGTGAAGAGACTGTAAGTGTTCAGATTATGGTTGTGCAAAAAGAGCCAATCCGCTCATGGCAACTTCATGAAGCTTGGATAAAAAAGATAATAATTCATATCAAATACTTCATCAATCATACAAAGTTCATAACACCATCACTCCGACTTCTCCAGATCTTAAAGATCCATTTAAGCCTTGACATCAGTATCATACGGCGCATCGAAAGCAAAGCCAACATACCCCTTCTCAGCAACCTCCTTGCACTCCCTAACATAACGAGGGATTCCACCAGCATAGTTCAAAGCCTCTCTTGGCTTGCCTGGAATATTGGCTCCCATGTACCAGCTGTCTGTACCTGGGAAGAGGGTGATGTCAGTCAGATCAGCAACGTGCTTGGTCCATCCAGCTTCAGATTGTGCTGTTGCGTCCATGGTCTTCTTGTTATTTTTCAGGCAGTACTCAACTGCATCGATGATCCAGTCGCCTTGCAGTTCGACAATTGTCGGGCCATTGGCGAATGCCGTGGGACCTAGAAGGCACATATTAGCAGACTATTTGTGTTGAATGGGGTTGTGAGCACATACCTTGAGGACCTATGTAAAAGGTACATATTAGCAAAGTGTTTGCGTTGAATAGAGGTGCAAACACATACCGTACAAGAAGAACATATTAGGGAAGTTGGCAGTGCACATGCCAAGGTATGTCCAAGTTCCCTGCGACCACTTATCAGCCAGAGAGACTCCGTCTGTGCCCTTCATGTCAATCTGAACAAGTCCACCGGTGACTGAGTCAAAGCCGGTAGCTAGAATGATGACATCGAGCTCAAGGTCCTGACCATCCTTCATCTTGATTCCTTTCTCTGTGAAGGTGTCGATTGGATTCTGTCTGAGATTAAAGATGTCAACATTGTCCTGGTTGTAGACCTCATAATAGCGCTGCTCGAGTGAAGGTCTCTTGGTGCCGAAGGTGTGTGGTTGGTTGGGTAGAAGCGGGGCGAGAATGTCCCTCTTCTTTGGATCGTTGATGCGAGCACGAGTCTTTTCGGCCCAGAACTCGTAGGCCCTGTCATTGGCTTCCTTGTTGAAGAGAGTATCCTTGTAAACGCCAAGCCAAAAGCGAAATCCGCCCCCTTCCCACAACTTTTCGTAGAGTGCTCTGCGCTGCTCTGCAGTTTCTTCAGCACAGTTCTTTTGGTAGAAATCGAAGTGGAAGCCGGCAAATGTCTCTTGGCGGTACTTGAAAACTTTCTCGTAGTCTCCGCTATCTTTGAGCTTTTTCTCTTCTTCGGGATCCACTTTATGCTGGTTCATAGGCAGACAAAGATTGGGCGTTCTCTGGAGAACAGCCAAATGACCAACTTGGGACCCCAGTTCTTGGATGCATTGCACTCCTGAAGCTCCAGTTCCGATGACGCAGACCTTCTTGCCCTTAACTTCAATACCTTCCTGGGGGTATTTAGCTGCGACATATTAGCAAAGCAGATCAAGTATGCGGTTTTGTTGTCTGACCTGTATGATGCATGATGCCCTTATATTTGTTCATGCCCTTGAATGGAGGTATATAGTGTTTTGCAGCGAACCCGGTGCAGAGTAGAAAGAACCTGCAGTCGACAACTTCTCCCGTACTGAGTGTGACGTTCCATCTACAAGCCTTCTTGTCGAATTCAGCTGACTTCACCGCAGTATTTAATATCACGTCCTTCGAGAGATCGAGCTTCTTATCCACGTATTGGAAGTACTTTCGAAGTTCTGACCATCCCGGGAAACGTTCTGACCAAGTCCAGTCTTTGTATAGATCTTCGATGGAGTATTCATACAGCGGTACATCTGAGTCGACCTTAGAAACTGTCAGCCTCTGACCTTCTCGAGCAAGCATAATAGTTGCAGCTTGTCTATTTTCAGGCGCAGTTATTCAATAAATGAAAGCAGTGTTGCCAGATAAAAAATCGGTGGAACAATAGGGGTGTATATCAGAAGACTTACTCTGGCTCCTGGATAGCAATTCCAATACCAAATCCTGTATCTGAATTAGCCATATTCGAACGAACATGCAACCTTAGACCTGCCCGCCAAGCTCTCCAGCACTATCAACAACCTTGCATTTCAGACCCTAGAACTCAGAGTCTCAGAGTCAGTGTATCTCTTTTACCAAGTTCAGTGTGTAGTACTGGTGAGGTAGGATATGCGAGCATATGGGAGTAACTTCATACATGCAGATTCCAACGACAGCGGAGAAGAGGGAATACTTGTTGGAGTTGAAGCTTACCATCTTCCGTAGGTAGTGCAGCTGGTAAAGTCCACCAAAACCGGCACCGACGATTAGTGCGTCTAGACTTCTAGTAGCAGCAATGCCATTGACTTCAGAGTTTGCTGACGGAGCCATGGTGTATAGTACGGATGATGAGTTCGAGAATAATTGGAATTGTACAGTCTGAATGGGTGAGATTGACAGATTATATCGGGAAAGAGGGGCATTTACTTACAGAGAAACTATAGTGGGATGGCCACGAACCAATACACGAGTCATGCACTATCCGATAGCTGTGCCTCAAAGGCGGGATAGGATATCAAGTTATATTTATATGAAACATCTGGTTGGCTGAAATAGTTGTACAGACCATGATCGACTGCAGCCAGGATAAGATATCAAGTTATATTTATACGAAACATCTGGTTGGCTGAAATAGTTGTACAGACCATGATCGACTGCGGACAGGATAGGATATCAAGTTATATTTATACGAAACATCTAGTTGGCCGAAATAGTTGTACAGACCATGATCGACTGCAGCCACGTGATTCTGAATCTATTAGTAGTTGTAGGTCTAAAGACTCGGGGCAAGGCCGTGGGGCTACACCCCGCACTTTAGCGCTGCTTATGTCCGTGACTCGCCGTCCCTATCTCAGCCCCGTTTCGCTCGAAGAGGCAAATTGGGACTACAACGTACTGTTGCATTATGCATGAACTCACCAACGAAGAGTGCAAAGAGAACAGCGATTGGGGTGTGTGGGGAGGATATAGGATCAGGTCATACAGACGTGCAACGGCGTTTTCAATATCGGGAGATGCACTCGTTATGCCCTTTGCAGAGTACATGAGTGAACAATCGTTGGAGGGGACTTGTAACAATAGTCGCATTAACTCCGCATTTCTAGTGTTCTCTAGACCACTTAGTCAAAACACAAAAGAACAAGGCTGGCTCGCCCAACCCGAGGTCCAGATTTCTCCAACTTCGATTGCAGGTCCCCCGCATCCGAACAACCCCACACCAGACACCTCGGGTCCCCTCCGGTGGCTCTCAGGAAGCCTTGATCGAGATATTCCCCTTCAATCTCTCCCTTGCCTCTCCCCTTCTCCCTCTCTCCCTTTCCATCTCTCCTTTGATCCGGTCCTTCCGTTGGAAACCTAAAGATATCTACTGACCCGCGGACGTTGGTATGCAAGATTCGCCAAACCTTCCTTTGGATGAGACCCCCTAAGCATTTACCTAGGAAAGCACGTTCCACCTGCAGAGCTCCTGCAGGCCGGCTTACTGCGCTGTTCCTTCGAACGGAGTATAGCAAGCTTAAGCAAGTGACGTTGATCGTGCTATGGATCGTTGGTAGAATCAAAACATAAAATGTGTTGCAGATACTCCGAATATCTGGCAGGAAAACGAAGATTTGAAAACAGAATGCGCGAAAATGAAAGGAACAGGGAGCGTGGTGTCTTGTGACTCAAAATGACCAGCCGCTGGAACTCAGATAGGACTCTGCTAAGCTATCTTGCTTTCAGACCCTCGCACTGACGAGCGGCTTACTTCTGGTTTGTCAACATATCGTTCTTCAACACAGATAGTAGATAACTATGCTCAACGGTGGGAAATGGAGCTGCGATATTAAGAAAAAATAAACGTTTAGTTGGGATGAAATTCTATTAATCGTCAGCTTCGCTTAGTGCGGACTGTAGTCACTGTTTGCTCCCAGTCAGCGGAAGCGAAATGGTCTGGTGAAATTATCTAAGTAAGATTACAATTCTATTATTTTATACCACAATCGCATGCAAATTAATAGGAAAATATATTATTTAACCTTTAAAATCTCATATTATTATTAGATTTATTAAATTCGTCCTAATTGCTTTCACGCTCTTCGAATTCGACTAAACTCTAATCTAAAACTTGTGGTAACTCCCTCGCTACATCGATGAAATACATCGACTTCTTTTAATTATTCTTATTATTAACACTATTATACTATTTTTATATCGCAATTCATTTTTATACTTTAGTTCTAGTAAGAGTAGTTTTAGAGTAAGAGTTTAATCAAATTCTATTACGGTAGTTAATTATAGAATGCGTTATGGTCGCGGGGATGAAATCGCGAAAATCGCGATCGCATATTCGCATACAAATTTACACCAAACGCGAACCAGACCATTTCGCTTCTCAGACCATTTCGCTTCCGCTGACTGGGAGCGAACAGCGACTACAGTCCGCACTAAGCAAAGCTGACGATTATTTCGAAAGCGAATACCAGAAACAATATCACGTGATACAGCTTTTCGAAGCGAGTTCCAAAATAAAATCCTTCAAAGATGAGTCAACAACAACCCCGCCAAAGCAGCTATCAGCAACCCCAATTAAGCTCTTCATAGACCTCAACCACAAGCCGCCAAGCTGTTCTCAACACGGCTCTTGCCACGCGCCATCAGGCTCACCCCATCCTTCTACAGAACTATGTCGACCTTCACCAATTTGACCTATACTTCAACAGAGGAAGCAGAAATCAACCAATGGCTCACCACATCTGACCGACTCAAATCCTCCTCTTCCTCTGACCAAAAGTCTCTTCTCGATACACTAAATACGCACCTCGCATCTCGAACCACTCTCCTCGGCGCCAAACCCTCAAAAGCAGACATCGCTCTCTACAATTCCCTGGCTCCTCAAGTCTCGTCTTGGACACCTGAACAGAGGACCGGCGAACATGGATACCCGCATATTGTGCGCCATATCGACTTTATTCAGAACTCTCCCATCTTCGGCCTCTCTATTCCTGAAGCTGAGAAAGTAAAGGTTGATCCTGAAGAGATTCTCTACGTTAAGCCACCCGTCGACGCTAAAGCCGAGAAAGAGCGCCTGAAGAAGGAGAAAGCAGCCGCTGCTGCGGCAGCTGCAAGTGGAGAACCGGCATTGGTAGATCGTACGAATAAGAAGGACAAGAGCGTTGTTGAGAAGGTCGCGGATAAGGCTACCGAGGTGAAGGATGCTGTTGTTGCTGCTGTAGCGGGAGAGGGCGCTGGGAAGGGAGAGCAGAAAAAGAAAGAGAAGAAGGAAAAGGCTCCGAAACCTCCGAAAGCGCCTGCTGCTGCGGCGCCACTTTCGCCTTGTCTGATTGATTTGAGAGTTGGTCATATATTGAAGGCGATTAAGCACCCAGAAGCAGATTCGTTGTATGTTTCTACGATTGCTATGGGGGATAAAGCGGGTACGGAAGATACGTCTGAGTATGAGGGACAGGTTGTGAGGACTGTATGTTCTGGACTGAACGGACTTGTCCCATTAGAGGACATGCAGGGACGTAAGGTTGTCGTGGTGTGCAACCTGAAACCGGTCAAGATGAGAGGTATCAAATCTTGTGCTATGGTTTTGGCTGCTTCGCCAAGACTGAAAGAGGGCGAGGAAGATCACCACGCTGGGCCAGTTGAGCTTGTCGCTCCTCCTGCTGAAGCCAAGGCTGGCGAGAGAGTGTTCTTTGAGGGATGGAAGGGAGAGCCTGAAGGTGTTTTGAATCCTAAGAAGAAGGTATGGGAAATGATCCAGCCTGGATTCACGACTACTGCAGACCTGGAGGCTGCCTTCGATGCCGGTGTTGTGAAGGAGCTTAGCAAGGAAGGAGAGCCTGCAAAGACCGGTGTTGGTAAGCTTGTTACCGAAGCTGGTGGTGTATGCAAGGTCAAGAGCTTGTCTGGAGCGATTATTAGATAGACTTAGAATGAGTGGACGTTGTACCACTTGGAAGAGCACGACATGGACACATGAAACCTGATTACACTTCTCCCTAAAAAAAGCGAAAACTCCTCAATCAAGTAAATGATTACTACTTCCTCCTCACCTAACATCCACTCCCCGTCAACCCTCTGACGCCTCCGCTCTCAGTATAACTACAGGTTCCTTCTGCCCCAACCGCGGTTCCATTGATACCAGGACTCATAGTAAAGTTCTGGAATGCGATATTATAACACGGATGCACGTTGGTACAGCTTACTATCATCTTGTTAGCACAGCCAAAGTAATTTCTCGAGAAAGAGTCCAGAGCTGGGAGGTATCTCAGGAGCTGAGATACAAGCACAAACGGTATGACGGCTCCCGAGAGAGCTCCTGGCTCCCGAGATCTCTCAAAAGAAAATAGCGAATTAGTACGAGGATAAGCCATACCTTCAGCTGTTCTGGTCGTAGATGTCGTGTAGCCGGTGAAGTTCACGAATGCGATGTTCGTTATTTCCATCAGCGAGGTCCCGGAGTAAGAGCCATTATTTCCACTGGATTCGGTGATGGCAGCGCCGATTGAAGCACCTTGGATATTAAAGTTCTCGAAGCGGACGTTTTGGACTACGCCCCTATTGCTTTGTTAGTGGAAGCGTAGGCGGAGCGGGACTAAGAAGAGGACTCACCACCCGCCTCCGCGGGGTAGAAAATCACTTTCGTAAGAGTTTTGCGGAACTAAAGCTCCTACATAAGTCTTTATGTAAGCTCCGTTTTCCATGTCGTTGTTGTGAGTGAGGATGTTGGCATCTTTCACAATGACATTTATCACAGAGGAGTCCTCAAGGTATTGTCCTAAACTGCCAATGGCTATACCGTTTCCGCCGTGGCATGTAATCTGTATTATGGTCATTAAGAGCATAGAGAATGGTCGTGGTGATGTCCTACATTTTGGACGAAAATGTTGTATGAGCGAGGTTTGATAGCAATGCAGTCATCTCCTCCTTGGTATACCATATTCGTAAGCTTGATGTTATTTCCTATTTCCCAGAATTTGGGAGTCAGTATACTGCTTTCAAATTGTCGGTGACTCCAGCTGCATGTTCCAAGAGATATGAGACGTTCATGTATAGGAGTTGCTCTGAGCTCTAGGCTCCAGGCTCTTGGAACAGCATAGAAGGGGGAATAGTTTTCCGAGGTGGGCTCACCGTCCATTGTATCGAAGCCGTCAGTATTTTGCACCCAGTTCGTGCCGAATGGAGCATTGATAGCTGTAGCATTGCATAATATGTCGTCAAACCACATGTTCGTGCCGTTCATAATGTTTAAGGACCAGAGTGGAGGATCTTTAACGTAGACTGGGACAATGAGACAATTTTTTATTTCTCGTGAGGTATGAAGACTTACAGTGCGCAACGAATACATCACTCACATTCCAGAATACGAATGGCATTGGTCGCCCTGGCTGCGTGACTTTTTGCTCAGCATTGTACCATGCGTTTCCGTTCCCATAAATGCCACCAGTGCCGTGTCCGTTGATATAGATTCGCTCTCCAGTGATGACGAAGCCAGCATGATGATTCTGGAAAGCAATTGGGTACGAGTTGTTTCTCCAGTAAGAGAGGTCATCAGACATCTACAAGATAGTCAGCATCTGAGCCGCATACAATCTTTCATACGATATCTAGAGCTTTGTGACATACCGTCCACATGCCTTTCCATTCAACAGTGACATCGTAGATGACCGGATTCAATTTTGTGGCAATCCAATAGTTTTGACCTTCCGGAAACACAACAGTTCCTCCGTTATTGCACTTTTCAAATGCTTCTAGAATCTGTGGCGTGTCGTCCCTCTTGTTTCCCAAAGCTTTGACTGTGCACGTGAGCCCATTATTTGCAGGCCCTTGAGGTGGTGGACCCCAAGGACCCCAAGGACTTGCGGCCGAGAGGGCGAGACAAGTAGCAAAAGCTGTTATGAATATGTTGGACCGCATCTTCAAAAAGCAGACTCCGTGAATTCAGAGAACAGATAAATATCTGCAAACTAAGCGATGCTGCAACGATAGCGATAGGCAAGCCAAGAAGCCAAAAGAATGCAGTCCGAATAATATGTACGAAGAATTATGAGCATTCGGAAATCGCATTTCCGCCCAGAATCAACCAATTCCACCGAGCTCCAGCTTGAAGCTTCGTGGTGATGACGGACGAGAGGCTGCAGGTCCCGTCCTCAACCGTTTGTCATTGGACCATTCAAACATGAAAGCAAGAGCTACCTTGCTGTTTAAGACCTCATTGGAGGTAAAATTTATCCAGGAACGGGGCTCCATTTCTGATCAAGATCCCTTTCCCCAGGTTGAGGATGAGGGGTGACGAAGATCTTTACGGGGAACTTTAGCCGCATTGAAAATAGTATCTGATCTCGGAAAGCATTGTCGCGAGACCGAGATTGGACGAAAGGATGCGTCGAAAGAAGAAGAAGAGAGAAATAAGAAAAAGGCCAGTTGCGTTAGGGCCCAGCTTCTGCAAGGCTGGCGGGAAATTATGACTCGAGGCTTGAGATGTCGAGGTGGGGTGCATTTGCGAACGAGGCTGCCTAGCCTTGCTCTCATTTGTAAACGTCATAGAAATGGAGTTCTCAACTCCTTTTTGTTCCTCTTTAACTTCAATACAAACATCTTTGGTCCATAATCTGGGCGTACGCCACTCACATTCACCATAGCTTCCAAAGCCAACTCTCGTCTCCTGCGAATTGCTCGCACCATGTCGACAAACGCAACCACGCCGTCTAGCGTCGGTGTCGCTCCATGGCGACCCCTATTCTTGTCCCATCTCGAGAAGATGGGCTCTCCAGAGCTCGTCTTCACGTCTCTACACCCCGCTGAGAGCAAAGACTCGCCCGTACCATATGTGCCGCGAGCACGAACGTGCATCTTCAGAGGCATGTGGGCAGAGCTACCAGAAAACAAGCACAACGATGCCCCACAGAACGAGCGTGTCTACGAAAGCGATATGTTTACGTTGACTACGGATGTCAGAATGTCGAAGGTCCCGGAGATCTTTGCTAGCTCTCCTGGTCATGGGAGTGTAGGGCAGAGTCAAGGAAGTGGCGGTGGTGGGCCAGTAGAGGCCGTGTTCTGGGTGAAGGATGTCATGACTCAGTGGAGATTCAGAGGGGATGCGTACATCGTTGGAGAAGATATCGAGGGGTCAGGTGAGGAGTCGAGTGGGACTAGGACAGTGAGGAGCAAGATTGGAGAACGAATGCGGGTTGTTAAGGAGGAAGGAAAGGATGGTTGGAGCTGGGGAAAGGAGCTCACAGCTCATTTTGGAAATCTGAGTCCTTTGATGCGAGGCAGTTTCAAGAATCCTGTCCCAGGTTCACCAGTCTCCACTCCTCCTGCTGACAAATCCCTCGCACTGGGACAGAAGGTCAATGATTTACACGATGAGGTTGCAAGGAGGAATTTTAGATTGATCATTGTTAGGGTATGTTATATTCTCCACCTAGTCCACTGTGTATTCGAACTTACCGGAGCATTCACTCGGAGGTTCGGAGTGTATGAGAAGCTCTAGGCTCTTAGTATCCGTCTTACCCTATGTTTAAAGTTTATTTGAACTTGTGCGGCTAACTTGATGCTCAGCCGGACGTCGTTGAGCAGGTCGATTTGACCGAGCCGGACAAGGCTCGACGGTGGAAATATACCTACGTCGGGCCTTCTGGCGGCCATACTGGACAGAGAGGTGAGGACATTGGTGATTGGAAGGTAGAGGAACTCTGGCCATAGGTCGATCTTCAAGAACCCGCTTCGGCTAGATAAATCAATGATAACGATCAAGAAACACGATATCGGCTCCGAAAATTTTGAACCAGGTTAGGTCAAGTCTAGCGAATGTGCTGATCGTGCGCAATCCTTTGTGATGCTTTATATACTGTACTACTAAACCTTTTTGCAGGGGCATCTTACCCGATCTTGGCTATCACTCTCGACCCCCTTGATGCAGGTCCGAGCACAATCGTCCTTTTTGCTTGACAGCACGTTCTAGACCAGGATCACCTCTTTTGCCCCCATGTCATTTACATCCGCATCTCTTGTCGTTCAGGTCTAGTTTGCTTCTCGAAACTTCGTATGGCGCGACTGCATCTCGGAGCTGTCAGACCCGGATCTGTTGAGGCTGTTCCCCGCGAGGAACTTCAAAGCGTAGGGCTTTGACGACTGCAAAGCGCAATTTGAGGCATCGGGAGTTGAGTCCCGTTGCACGTTGCGTTACTTTGCATGTGCTGTCCGCAAAGTTTGATTGCGACCGGCGACAAGGATATCGTACGAACTACGGTTTACTTCGTACCCCACGAGTCGCGACACCTCGCCAATGGATGGCCATGGCACCGCTGCATGTGAAGGAACGCAGAACACGCGTGTTGCTTCCAAGACCGCGTATGCCCATTCAGGATTCTCCAACGGCACCTCGGATGCTACAATCGCGTCAGAAGATCGCCGTCTAAGTGTTCGAGTTCAAGCAAAGGCGTTGTGCGCGCGTAGGGCTCATTCAGGAATGATAGCAAATTAGTTCGAAAGTGGAAGTAGATCTGACCATGTGGTGTCTTATTTTTTCTGTGGGCCGTGCCGCATGTGCATGATGAGGCTGCCGGGGAGGCTGGCTGGCTGGTAGCCGTTGTGACTCTGATGAAATGGCTGACAGTCTGCCTCGCGTTATTTTGAGACTTTCCAGGGGACGTGGGGGAGGGGACAAAAACCAGGTACCGCGATATTCTCTCTCGTAACGAACACCAACGGTAGTTTGGACATGGTTTCCATCACTTCTCTGACGGATGAAGTCTTTCGATGATGTGCGTGAGTCAGAAACTTGTGTAGCTTCGTGCTTTCTGGGGTGAGGACCGGATATCAAGTCATCTAGACGCCAGGAACGGCAAGTGAAGAAAGAACTGATAAGGTTAAGGTTGACAATGGACTTGATGCAGCAACCGGCGGCACGGCAGTCCAAGTCGTTCCCCGCCAACAGCCAGTGTCGGATAAGACCCATCGGGTGGCACAGTGGCACTCTATTCGAATTTTGTTATTTCGAAGCCCGATTTCGTCTTCGTCCATGTCCATCCCGTACCAAGTATGTCGGCTGCTTGCCAACCGCTGGCAATGCTTGCGAAGGGAGCATGCCGACGCGAAGCAAGCTGACTGCTCACGACTCTGGTACTTCGAGGCTTATCGCTCGCTGGCAAGTGTCGCTTGCAGCCTTTCCAGCAGTCTGGTTGAGCTGTCTCTTTGGCTCGACGGCACGCAAGAGCGATGTGTGCTTTTAGAAAGCGACCAGCCGAGTGCATTGATAAAAGAAAAGCTCGTAAGACAGCCAATAAACTGTCGAGGCACAATTGCGCGAACACCTCTCAAGGGTCATGAGGGCGTTGACCATGATGTTTGAGGGCAGGGAGCGAACATTATTGACGTGCCTTTGATGGCACAAAACTCGAAATTGGTATTGCACAAGAAAGGGACGAAGCTGCAGCTGTCAGGATGACCGACGCCTTCCGCCTAGGGGGGTTGCAAGCCGAATATTTTACCCTGAGATCAAGATCGAGATCTTCTGTACAGCTATTATTAAACGGCCCTCCATTCACAGTTGAAGCACTACGACCACACCAATCGGGAACTAATTATCTTCTTCTCTGCACCTAAAGCCCTAAGCATCCGTACCTCAGGTTCTATACCTTTCGTGCGCACGTGCCCACCACAGGAAAAGTTTAAGCTTCCTTCTCTCCTCAATTCTTTTACCGAACGATGTTCGACTGGACGTTGCTTCCCCTCACTCTTCTCAAAGATCTGCTATATCGCATCTCTCAACCTATATCGGAAACATGCATCCATGCAGGGTTTGACTTTCAATGCTGCATATCGAAGCACTCGGCACCGTGCGAGACCAGACGCTGCGAATCGCATCGAGCTCAGCCAAACCAAACATCCTTGGGGGATGCGGTCTCAGAGACAGCCACCTACACAAAAAGCCTCTCCCGTGCAGCACCATACAAGGGCATTACGGACAGAGCTTCCGGTACATATTCAACCATCACGGCCAGACTCCAATCTTTAATAATTTGGATCTTCAGAGCCAGATCTGCAACTATCGTCGGGCAAATCCCGACCTTTTAAGCTAGAGCACACTAGCCCATACGCCAACACCAGTACCGGACTGGCTGTTATCCGTCTCATCCCCTCGAACATCTACAATGACGATTGTCTAGGTCTCGCGACTGCCGCTGGAGCTCGACACTTTCTCGATGTCCTGCCTTCCTCTACCAACACAAGTTTCTTTGCGTGTCTTTTGTACCACGACTTATTTTCTTCTACTATAATTAACCTCTGCACTCTATACCGCCTTCACAATGGCAAATTTCTCAATTATGGAAGCTCTCGAAACGCTCTGCACCTCTGTACCAGAGTGGAATGACCGACTCGACAAACTCAACGGGCAGATCGCTCTGCGACAAATCGAGTTAGCTCGATTAACAGAAAACGAGCGCCCTCCTACACGATCACTGAAGAACAAAGGCTCCACCGAATCCCTACGGCCGAAAGATGGAAACGAGAATCCCTTCCTCTCGCACGACCCCGAGAATCTAGAAGACATTCAATTGAATCCTTTCGACTCTCCAAAATCGAATCTTAATGGATTTATTTCGAGCCCTCGCCCCGCCGCAGCAGTGGGGAGTGCAACAACCCCTCCAAAGGCCAGCTCAAATCCACGCCCCTCTCCTGGCGGACTAACGCGACAATCCTCTCAACCGACTCCTCTACCGCCAGGTCGACCTTCTGGTCCCGTGTTGCGAAAGCGGAAGACGGAGTCACTGGCATCTAACGAGTCAATAGCACCAAAATATAGGACGAGATCTATGATCATTGTATACTACGATAGTGCGGTACAGACGGCATTTGAGGAGCTAGTCAAATTTGTCAGTGGAAGCAGGAATGCCATGCGAAAAGGGAAAATGGCTGCAAAAATGGCAGAGATGAAAAGGGCAGCAGAAATGGAAGTGGGGGATGATGACGAGGATGATGAGGACGAGGATGAGGTGGACGATCTAGTCTCAAATCGAGGAAAGTTGATAGCAGCACAAAAGAAAGTCTCCATAGGCAAACAGGGTGAGAGTTTGACTGCAGGAGGAATCACAGCGGCAGGTTCGGACAGCTCGTATGCAGAGGATATGGCGATGCCGAAACTGAAGTTCGTTTCAACAAGACAGATGGGACCTTCGAGAGACGCTGTCACAAACAAGGATCGTTTTGGAAATACATTGAGTGTTGGGCTCTTACGAGGATATCGCAGAGCAGGAGGAGAAGCTCCCGATATCTTCGACGACTTGGACAAGGGGCTGGAATGGTGTCAAGGTCAATGCGAACATGCAGCACATCAATTCCTCCGAGACGGCGAATGCGGCACCGAGATCACAAATATCAAGAGGAAATTAGTGGAGGTTAAAGAGACTGCAGTGAAAGAATTAGAAAAGCTCAAAAAAGAGGAAGCGGCGAATCCATCTCCAAAACCAACGAAAGCGCCAGAACAGGAGAGGCAGCTAAAGACTCCGGTTGTGCGACGAGAGTTGGGGTCTTTTAAGGATCTCGAAGTCGATGATATGGAAGTTGATGATGAAGGAGTAGACGATCTCGAACCACCAAAGTTGGTCTTCAAGCGATCAAGAGATATTGGACGTTGAGGACGAGAACTCGTATTTCACCGTCAGTCTACCGGTTTAATTTCTTGTCCATCTTTATACTTTATGATACCATGTCAAGCACTTTCAGTGAGCGAGCGAAGTAATCAGTCCAGAATCCGAATTGGTGAGGGAACGCTGCCTTCAACGGGAGGATATTTCGAAACGTGCATCGCGCAGGGCGTAAATCAATATTTTTGGGATATACTTGTCCAAGGATTTACTTGTTCTTGTTAGGGAAAGGGCATAGCGCCGGTTCTCTTTGCATTTGGGATATTGGGTCACATTGCGGGATAATGAATGGATGACGTTCGTTACCTTTGGGTTAGGAAAAGCGTAGAGTCAATATATAGAGACTGAGAATTGAAAAGGCCATTTTTAAACAGTTGACACAATATGTGAGAGTAAAAGCTCGTACTCTACTTTCATGCACCATAGCTGCAGTGTTGCAGTGTGAATATACAAGATTCAAAATGTTCCAACCAAGCTTCACCTAATGAGGACAAATCATAACAAGGGTTGGATAATTTTCATCTGATGCTAAAAACTACCACTTGCCACTGACCTAATGAAGAAAAGATCCGAGGACCGAGAGTCACAGAACTGTTTTAGTCAAAGCAAATAGATACTCTTAGTCTCCGTACTCAATCACCTACTAACGCACATTCAACAAGGACCAACGCAATATAATAAACCGAAAGTTCAAGGCTATTTCAGATTCATTTCATTGGAAATATGTCAAATGATTTTTCAAACCTTCCCATGAGCCCAGCCCAGATCCCTTAACTAAGCTAGATCTCCCACCATCCATCCATCCATCCATCCATATGAAGAATGCCCAACGAGCCAAACGCCGTCCATATACAGCCTGAAAGAGTTGACTCCCGTCGCTATATGTGTCTTGTTCTTCTCATCTCATCGTCTAAACATAACATCGTGAATTATCCAACAGAAGTTTTTACATCTCTTCACATCTCAAGAATACCAGTCGTCGTCACCATACGGGTCAGCACCTGTACCCCTGTTAGGCATGTAGAAATCCGTCCCCACGCCGGCCATAGGATCTATGACATCCTGTGTCCCGTTAACGCTAGTAGCTCCGTAGTCGTTACCATTCATAGCAGCTCCAGACAGGTCGCCTGACCCCGGCGACATCCAGTTCTCGAAACCAATTGCGAGGCTAGCTTGATCTTGGAGCCACCAATCTTGACTTTCGACCAAAGCGTCGACTCCTCCAAACATAGTGTTCGGGCTCACTTGCCTGGTCATAGAGCCAGACGCTTCGGAAGTAACGCCTGATTTGCTGCGAGGTAAATCGCTGCTGGGAGTCATAGTATTGTGGGATAGAGATGCGGATGAGTTGGTGTATGGATGACGTGGAAAGGGAACTGCTGAGACGAGCGAATCGTTGGGAATGGCCATGGAACCTAGGCTGTTGGAAAGTGATTCACGACTTGGTTTAGCAGCGCTCATGTCGTTCTGCGTCATCGAGCCTGGTCTTGGCAATGATGGTACTGCTGAACCCGACGTTATTGCTCGAGCATCTGGAAGGTAGCTATAAAGACTTTGCTGGAGCTGGTTCTGGCTTCGAACACGGTCCTGCTGCGGTTGCTGTTGTATTTGCGGTTGAGATTGAGGCGGGCGAGGTGGCGAGGTCTGTGGCGAGGGAGGTGTAGTAACGACAAGCTCTTGTTTTGGTGATGGGACGTCGGCAGTGCTGAAGAAGCCATATTTTGCATCTGTACGAGCGAAAACTGCGCCAGCCTCTTCAGGAAGATCGATCTTCCATTTTCGAGCTAGAACACTAAGAATACTCATAGTCCGTCGTGCGCAGAGCCAATCTTCTGCGATTTCTTCCAGATGTTTGACACCATGAATGATGTCTCGTTTTGCTGTCTTCTCGGGAAGATTAAGTAGGTGAATAGTGCAGGCGGAATGAACAATATATACTGCAATATTGCAGATCTGGCGTAGGCCATAGGTCCGTTTATATAAACGCATAAGCTTGGATACTGATCCAGCTGCTTGCGTACATAGCTTTCGTGGAGAAACATGAGAGGGAAGCGGTGATGTCGATGGATTATACTTAAGAAAAGGGCGGAACAGATGGATATATAAGAGATGGAAGAACATGCTGTGGATGATTAGTATACTTGGCAGTAGCAAAGGGGCTAAGACATACTGCATGAGTAGAACATTCGGTAACTGGCCCTCTTTTGGTTCGAATTCCTTTGGCAACTCCCGTCTCCAGGCCTCTAACCTTGTTTGCAATTCACTGAGCTTCTTGAGTTCTTGTGATCTGCCAACTGATCTCTCAACGTGCTGCGGGTGGTAGAAGAAGATGAGGAGATCACTGCTGATCTCACAAAGACCGGATATTTGCAAAGCCACAGCTCGTGTCCGAGATGCTTGAGAGTGTAGCTGTCCAACGCCGTTATCAGTATATGGAGACCATATATCAGCATCTTCATCCGGGAAAACATCGTACTTCGGGACGGTGATATTCGAAACAGGTAACTGGGGTAGGCGTCCCAAGTAGTTAGACCAACATTTATCGAACAGAAAGCAACCCCAAAACGTCACTCTCCTCGCATCGATCTCTTTTTCATCCATAGTTTCCTTGCTCGTCATGCCGGAATCTAAGTTCAAGCCCATGTCTTGTGCCATCCGAAAAGCCATGCCTGAATAGACCCAGCCTTTAGCTTCCCGGCCGCAACCTGCTTCGCGAACAGACATTAAACACAAAGCTTGAACTGTGGTCAATTTTGGCTTCTCGTACTCGTCGTTATCAACAATCAACCTCTTGGCTTCGGCAAAGAAGGCGTCTCCCTTGGTGGTGGGATCGGTCGGATCAGCGCATCCCTTTGGAGAATTCGTGAAATGGCATCCAAGAGCTAGCATAGCATTGACTAGCAAGCTAGAGCAGTACATTGTCCGTTTTGGTGTAGGTTGTGGCTTTCCAAGCAAGAAATCTCTGTAGAAGAGGCTTTTTGATAATGTTGTAAAGTAAGGATAATGCCAGGTGAAATACATGTTGATCAAATGGACAATCACTTCTGTATCGGACGTTACAGTCGTCCAACTCGTTAGTGGCTCATCTTGTTGCTGCAGCATCTCAATTCCAGCGTAACCCTCGTCTTCGTCCGTTGGTTCTAAGTATATCAGATTCGAGGTCCCTCCCAGAAATCGTACAGAGCCATTCTCAAGCCTTAATTCTCCCATCTTGCCAGACAATTCAGTCTCGAAGGTTGGAAGAGTACTAGTGGTATATGCCATATTATCGTCGAACTCGTCATCTTCATCGTCCAGCCCTTGTTCTTCTCGCAATATCTTGTCTGCCACATCGTCTAAGCTTTCACAGGTTCGAATCTGCCGGATCAGACTTGGAACATCATCTTCCGCGGCGTTCAATATCGCCTGCACTAGTGTCTGCAGAGTTGAGTTTCTCGTTTTCAAGCTATCAATTTTCTCTTTGTAGACGCCTTTTCTTCGATGGTCGCTGTTTGGGTCGTATACGCATTCTGTTGCGTCATATGTCAGTTTGAAGATTTATAGACCGATATTCACATCAGCTCACCGGTCCCATATACACTCGAACATGCCGCGCAACTTGGCATGTTCCCATCGCATTTCGATTTCCTCCTTCTGCATGCGATACAGGCAGTACTGACACATCGTCTCTTGATTGCGGCAGCGTCTCTGCTGCTCCTCGACTTTTTCTTGGATGGTGCCCCGCCTCCTTGCGCAACTCCACCACTGTTGGTAATGTTCATCTTGGCTTCCTCGCCACTATCGCCTTGCATCATAATCTGGTCTCCATCCTTAATGTCCGCCATATGTGGGGTCAAGGCGAATTAACGTCTGAAGATCTTGAATTGTGCTCAGACCAGATGAGGGGTGGATTTCAGTCTCTCGGTCCTCCAGAAATTGGGATTTCTCCGGGATATTCCTTCCTATCGCAGCACTGATAAGGATTGTTGCGCCTTAACTAGGAGCAATGTCATGAGAATATTCGTAGTTGAGCGTGCAATTTTTTAGGACCCTTCGCAGACTTGCTGCAGATTCTGGAGTCTCCCCGGAGTAGTGATGCAGGTGAGCTAGATCAAAGTGTGCTGACAAAAGGAGGAGAACCCATGTAGGTTATGCTGCATCGCAATCTGGTGCTGAAAGAAACAAACCCCAACCTCGATTGGACGTGGGACAAGCCTAGCGAACTGATAAGAAAAAATGCTGTTGCTACGATTGCTGCAGTTGTTGCAAATACGACGTGTTGATTGGATCAGGTCGGCAGGGGCCCAAAGGCGTCCTTTTCCTTTTCCGTTTCTTGTCGTGGTTGGGAGTACGAAGTACTGGAGGTCTCGGCGTGGGACTTCACTTCACGCTTCAGGGAGGTTGAGCTGAAGTTTAGAAATCCTCAACACAAGGCTGCACCGGCAGCCCTGGCTGCACTGGTGGTGCCACCCCCATTGATTGACGGTGTGGTTGCACATTCCAGTGCTGTCTTTTGAAAACACTTCAACACTTTTTTCTTTCCTCTCTGCTTTCGCTTCACCATTGGTTGCATGTTCCGATTCATTCGAGACGCTTCATATTGTCGCGGTCAGAACGAGTTTGCGAAATGGCGTGATGACGAGGTTGTGTGCATTGGAAGAGACAAGACAATCACAACCCCATCCTCAATTTAGGTCCTTCTCGGAAGCATGCAAATCTCTCCATATCTTCCTACTCGATCTACATTCTTGCAACAGACGAGTGGTTCAAGGGACAGCAGAATGAGCTTCCGAGATGGCAATTCTTTCTTTTTCTACCCTTAATACCTTGCATCCGAAGTTGGATTGCCATTTCGATACTTGTGTCGTGTGACTAAAAGGTTACTTTTCATTTCATGTTATATCTTTGGATTGTGAAACAATATTCTTCAAGGGCAAGATACCTCAACTTATTTTTTCTTCTCGTGCTGTTATGGCAACTTCCTTTGAGGATTCTAGTTCTCTTCTTCCTTGCGGATGAAACTGGACGGAAGAGAGGTCTATCACCTTTTCCTCGCCAGTCGAGGTCAAGTCTGTATCTGGTTTATTCGAACTCATTTTGAGAATTGCTAGGCTGGTCTGGTTGATGGAGTCTAGTCAACGGAGTCTGCTTTCCTATGTGACGAGGTTTGTGAAGGAACTACTCACGTTCAACGAAAGTAGGTAGCTCGATGTAGTCCCACGTCGCGTACTGAAAAGTATACCAGACAACTGCGTTGTCGTCTCTGTAGGAGCTGAGTAGCACCTGAAGCGTTAAGTTTTCCAAGCTCGCCATACCGACTTTAGTCTTATGTTCTGATCTGTTTTGAAGATTGCATACCTTAACGTAAAGCCTGGGCTTGCACTCATGAAACTAGGTCAAGAAGGGTTTGATACGAAACGTACATCGGGGAAGCTGAACTTCCTATGCAGCTTTCTTGGACCTTTACACCAAGCACTTATTGATTGCGTGACTCTTTGGCGAGCAGTCCTCGAAGGTCGACGGCCTTGATGTACCGACTATATATTCTTGAATTACTATCATCTATCTCAGCGGCTCTCCCTCAAAAGTGGATCTTCAATCAATGAATAGTAGTATGAGGTCAATCACTCAGGTGCTTTTTAGATAATTTTAAGTCTAGCAACTGTTTTGTCTCATTGTTCTTCCTTGCACAATTAAGCTCAGCACAGCCGCACGCACGGGATAATTAAGCTTTCGGGAAGAGCCCTGCCGATATTTATTATACATAGTCGGTCGGTACATCGGTCACCGGTGGCGGACTTAAATAAGGAAGCTTGTCTCTAAAGCCGGGCCACATGCAGATATCTAGGTAAGGATGTCTTACGGAGAATAGTAAGAGCCGGACCTCAAGGCCTTCCTTTCTTCCAGCCATTTTGGATACCTTCAAAAAATTACAAAAATATTTCACAAAGTATTCCGCGCGCCTAAGGCCTTCTCTTTCATTGTCAGAGAATTTCATGATTATGGAAGCGTATTTGACTGTCGCAGCGAAGTGTGAACTGAGTTCGACCTGGTGGCGGCTCTTTCTGTCGAGCGAGATGATGCGTATTACTTAAACAGCCGTGGTCGCGCCGCTAATGCACCGACCGAAAAATGCGCTTTCGTGGTGACAATGCCGCATAGCCGATCTTTCGCAGCGAAACCCACCCCACTTCCTCTCTAGCACACCCCAAGGTCCCCAACCGTCGACTCAATCTTCCCTGCAGAGGGGGACTTTCCCTGGTTTGGCATCGACTGACCGCTCAAAATGGCTTCGTCATTGGCGCAGAAAGTTAAGTCGCGGCCATCGGCACTGCCCCCAGGTCCATCCCCTTCGTAACCCCGCGTCTAACTCTTCCCTTCTTCATCACTCTGCTGTACGAGAGACTCTTTTGGAACTGTTGTGGCGGCCGCTGATTCTCCTATCCCCATCTGGACCGATTGTCAGACTTTCTATATAATACAGCTAAGGGACTCTTTCGTTCTTTCTCATCCAGAGCTAGCTTGCTATCGATAGGCACATCGAGCATTATATCCCCCAGTTACTATACAGTTACACGCCGAGTATATATACAGCATGACAGATGCAGATGAAGACCGGAGGCAATCGAGAAGAGACACTACAGGCGCAGCATCTCGAAGGTCTGGCGCCACATCGAGAGGAACATCTCCTCCGGAACTACACAGAGTTGGAACGGGCACACACCCAGACTTCCACCCTTCGCAGTACTTTGGACATAACCACGACGAGCACGAAGATGAAGAGGCAGTTGAGGATGAGAGCAGCGAGGAAATAGATTTGACAGAGAAGGAAACGGAGAACTCGGCCGATCTACAGGACGATTCGAACGACGACATTGTCCCAGAAGTAAGAGATGGGATCGAAGACCAGAGGGACGTCGAGGTGGGTGCCAAACTAGAAAGGAAGAGGACATCAAGAAGCGCAAGAAGTGCCAGAGATCCAAACTTAGTGACCTGGACTGGACCAGATGACCCTGTCAACCCTAAGAACTGGTCGTTCAAAAGGAAGTGGGCAGCTACTTTAGTCGGTACGTATACACGAATCATAGAATTGACTTTCGCTGACTTATTACTTAGTTTCCTCCTTTACTTTCATTTCTCCCGTCTCTTCATCGATGGTTGCCCCTGCCCTTACATCGATATCAAGGCAGTTCAATATTACAAACGAAGTGGAGCAATCTTTGACATTGTCTATCTTCGTTCTTGCCTATGCAATTGGCCCCCTATTCCTTGGACCTCTGTCCGAAATGTATGGGAGAGTTATTGTCTTGCAACTTGCAAATTTAATATACCTATTCTTCAACCTCGGCTGTGGCCTAGCGCAAACCAAAGGCCAATTAATAGCATTTCGATTCTTGTCCGGACTAGGAGGCAGCGCGCCTTTAGCGATAGGTGGAGGTGTTCTCAGCGATCTTTTCACCGCCGAACAACGTGGGAGGGCCATCAGCATTTATTCTCTTGCACCACTTCTAGGACCAGCCGTTGGACCAATAGCCGGAGGATTCATCGCCGAGAGAACTACCTGGCGCTGGGTCTTCTACAGCACTACTATCGTCGACGGAATAATCCAACTCGTCGGCCTCTTCTTCCTTCAAGAAACTTATCCACCCGTCCTCCTCCACCGCAAAAAGAAGAATCTCATCAAAGAAACCGGCAACGAAGCCCTGCATACCGAATGGGACCACCCGGGCCGCACCATCTGGACGACTCTCAAAATCGCCCTCGTCCGCCCCTTCCGTCTACTTGGCACCCAAATCATCGTCCAGGTCCTCGCCATCTACATGGCCTACCTTTACGGGCTCATGTACCTCGTATTATCTACGTTCCCGGGTCTCTGGGAAAACGAATACCACGAATCCGTCGGCATAGGGGGACTCAACTACATCTCTCTCGGCGTCGGGTTCTTCCTCGGGACCCAAGTCTGCGCCCCGTGTCAAGATAAGATCTACCGCGCTCTGAAAGCCCGCAACAACGGCGTAGGCAAGCCCGAGTTTCGCGTCCCGCTCATGGTCCCTGGCGCGCTTCTCGTTCCCATCGGGCTCTTCTGGTACGGATGGTCGTCGCAAGCACATACGCACTGGATCATGCCTAACATCGGTGCCGCGATCTTCGCGGCAGGTGTAATCATCGGTTTTCAATGCATCCAGACCTACATCGTCGATTCCTACACAAGGTATGCGGCTAGTGCTGTGGGAGCAGCGACCGTGTTGAGGAGTTTAGCTGGTTTTGGATTCCCGCTCTTTGCGCCGTATATGTATGCTAAGTTACATTACGGGTGGGGAAATAGTCTGTTGGCTTTTATTGCTATTGCGTTGGGGTGGCCAGCGCCAATCCTGCTTTGGAAGTTTGGAGAGACGTTGAGGAAGAAGAGTACGTTTGCTGCTGGTTAGTTCCTTTTGAAAGAGAGGGGAATAGATAGTAAGAGACTTTTTTTGGAGAGGTGCCTTTGAGAACATTGGTTGGGTTTTTGTTACATTGCATTGCGTTGTGAGGTATGGATGGCGTTGCATGAAAGTGGGACTCAGATCGATGTAAAAGTATATACCCTGGAGTACTTCAAGTACTGTAATATTTGTATGCCGAAGATAATAGGTTCATTTTCAAATTGCTTGCATTCATAGGTCTGGTTACTCCTTCGTATTTGTGAAATTTGTACCAACATTTAAATTAAGTATTTACGTTCAAAGGGTTGTGAGATCTCAATTGTAAGGATTTCGTCCTCACATTAGACAGTCGCCGTGCGAAACGAGTGTCGGATCTTGCTGTGACATTAGCCATTTGAAGAGATGATTCATGTAGCTATTGCTATTGAAATGGACAGAACAGACAGTGATCAACAATACACGCCCTCACTCCATATAGATGAAGCCATAGGGCTACCAGGAGACTGCATCAAGAGATTTGCCAATCAAACAATCCATCACAGCTTCCTGCTCAAAAGATAAAATTCACCTAACAAGCATTCAATATGTCAAACGTCACAATACCATCAACACCAGCACAATTATTTCAAGTAGTCATTACATTCAGTATCTGACAATACTCATCATATTCCAATTCATGAGACCGGAACGCCTTCCATCCATCCATCCATCCATCCATCCATCCATGCTTGAAATGCTCTAGATGCAACTATAGAACGAGATAAAGGTCATCAATAGCATCTCTCTTATGCGCTGCTGCTGTGGGTATCTCTTATCTAATTTACAAAACACAAACGTAAAAGTCATCAAAAATGCAAACGAGAAAACCTTCGCCATCTAATGCTTCTTTTCATATCCAGCGCCACGTTGATGCATAATCACCGTAATCATCTCTCTCCTTCCCTTTTCGTTCCCAATCATATCTCGTTATTTCGTTTATGTGGGGGTAGGTAGTCGTTTAATTCGTGAATGAAGTATTCATCTTATTGAGAAGTGCTTCGATCTTCGTCCGAATTTGAAGGATTCGAAACGGCTTTGGCATCACGTCATCCATTCCCGAATCTTTAGCATGAGCAATTTGCTCGCCGCGTGCGTTGGCAGTGACGGCTATGATAGGCAAGTGACCATGGATGAGTCCTTCTGCCTCCATCTCTCGGATCTTGCGAACGCAGGTGAGGCCGTCCATAACTGGCATTTCGAGATCCATTAACACGACTGATAGATGCTTGCCATCTGCTTCTCGGCCTTTAAAATGCTTGGTCTCCTTGATCAGGTCGAGTGCTTCTTGGCCGTGATTTGCGACTTCGACATGGCTGCCAAGTTTGCGAATCTGTTGGGCGAGGATCTTCTGATTTACGAGATTGTCTTCCACTATCAAGATATGCCAATTCTCAGGGGCGGTGTTTTCTGACGAGGTCCCTCCCACAGAAGACTCTGCCATGCCCGTCAAGTGCGCAAGTGTCGATACCGCCGCTGCATGATCCTTTGCAACCTGAGGAGAATTTGTTGCAAGCCTCGCATTTGACTGGATCTCTGAGCTCAATCTTTTCTGGATCTCCGTGACGTTTTGTTGGCTTTCTGTCCGTCGAGCTTTAACGTAAAAAGCAAAGGTCGAACCAATTCCAGCTTCAGAAGCTACTCCAATCTCGCCTCCTTGTAGCTCGGTCAATTGTCGAGAGATGAATAAGCCTAAACCGCTTCCACCATATTGTACGTGAGTTCGTGGTGAAGCCTGCGAGAAGCGATTAAATAACTTCTTCTTCTCTTCTACGTTCAGACCGCAACCACTGTCTTTGACCTATAAAGGATATTAGCAGCTGTAAAATTGGTATTCTGTAAGCACATACCTCAAAACTCAAATAAATGACATCTCCGCTGCCCCAATCGGGCGAAGCAGTGACATCCGATCTCGCCTTCTTGGTAGGAAAATATTCGAAGCCTGCATCTCTCTCTACCGGCGGGTCGAGGAAAGCACCGATCGATACTTCGATTGACTTGCGCGGAGCGGTCTTTGTGAACTTGATAGCGTTCGTCATGAGATTGATCAGGACTTGTAATAACCGAGATGAATCTAGCATGACAAAGTCGATTCCTAGAGCTTGGAAAGACGGATCGATGTAAAAATCCATCTGGATGTCGTGGATTTTCTGGCATTCTACTAGAAACATCTGCAGAGCTTGCCTCACGGTCTCGACCGGTTGGACTGGAACAGGCGTAATGAGAAGGAGGTTGGAGTCAAGTTTCGAGATTGTGAGGATGCTAGAATATCCAATCAACGACATAGAATAATAAAGCAGGGGGAGACGTACTCATCTACAATTGATTTTTGGTGCTGGGCACAAAGCTGAATAGTCTCGGCGCTGGAAATGCTTTCCTTGAGATTGTCCGAAACTTTGGTATTGATGTTCAAATCTTCCATAGCTTCCGATAGTGACGCTGTGATGCCATCGGCGCATTGTAGAATTGCGCTCAAGGGGTTTCGCATTTCATGCGATGTGATATCGATGAAGTTGTTTTGTGCTCTTCTGGTCTCCTCAGCTTCCTGTAACTTGCGTGCTTGCAGACGATCAACCCATTTGATCTTAGATATATCTGTGGTACCTGTGATAAGTGAGTACCATAATCACCATCAGTGAGTTTAGCCACACTTACTACCCGTGACACCTGTGAAGTTGCCTAGGGCGTCAAACTCGGGCAGACAATCTGCAATAATCCAATTCTCCAATTCCTCACCCGTCTTGTCATCGACAGCAGGCTTCTTCAATCGCTAGAAGGGCCAAAATATTAGTCACGAGACCATGAGGCATGGCAAATGTCTTCTACATCATGTAGAGTTCAGGAAAGTACTCACCAACTCTGTAGACCACATAATTTTATCTTCAGTTAAGATCTTCCACCCTCTTCTTGCTTCCTCACGGCTCTCATCATGAACATTTTCGACCCATGACATAGCGAAGATCTTCTCCCTAGAATGGCCAGTCATAGCAAACCAACTTGAATTACCCTCCAGTAGCAAGCCCGCTGCATCGACGGAGAACATTCCGACTCGAGAGTTCTCGGCGATGCGTTGCATACGATTCTTTTGAGTGGCTAATTCTGCAGACAACCGGGCTTGCTCCAGGGCAGCAGCCTCCGCTTCTGAAAGCCCTCTGCGGATTTCTGTTTCTAATAGAGTCGTGGACGCCAAGGCCGTTGCGAGCTGCATGTTCAGAAGCTGAATAAAAGATTGATAGTCATCGTTGAATGGTCGTCGAGGATTGACGCCAACAACCAGGAAGCCCAAAACTTGATCGCCAGTTGTTGGACGGATCTGGTTTCACATGATAAGTACACGCTCCCCCACCGTAGGTAAATGAAATTGTAGTCCACCAAAACTATTCGGTAAAGGGCTGCTTACCGGACACACTAGAGCGTCTCTACACGGCTCAGGAAACCCTCTCCATTGAAAACCATCAATCAGAGCTTCAGACAATGTTCCATCCTTAGTACTAAGCAATGTTGGTTCTCTCGTCTGAAGTGCGTCTCGGAAAGACGGCACGAATCCACCTTTAGAGCGCTTCAGATCAAGGCGCTTTGGTGCTGCAGGATGTCCCTCAGGCACTCCCAGCGTTCCTTCCAATATACAGGACTTGAATGTCTGGGAGCTTTCGGAGGATTGTGACACGTTTTCTTCATCAATATCGTCGGCTACGGAGTATAGGATCGCGAATGGAAAGTCAAATCGATTTTCCTCAAGCGATGAAAGGATCTTAGGCCAGAAGGTGCGGACGGACTTTGCCAGTGCAGTCTCCTGACCTAATCTCAGAAGGGTCTTCATAGCTCTATTGCCACGAGTCTGTTTGGTTGTCTCGAAAGGGGCATTATATAAACCTTGGATTTCCTTTGCGCCACCATAAAGGGGGGTAATACTCCACGTATAGAATGTCTCTTCAAGAAATCCATGTCTCTCTATTGGCAGCATCTGTTCGGTGACAGCAACTGACTTGCCTGTTAGGCGGCACTTGTCGAAGATGGAACCAACCATATCCCAAAGTTCTTCAAATGGTCCTCTAAAACCAGTTCCCATCAGAGCAGGATGTTTATTGCCAGCGACTCCTGAGCATCAATCAAGTTAGCACTAAAATCCTAGATAGAATAGAGGGTGAACGTCAGTCGATAGCTAGCAGCCCCGAACTTATGCTTCAGATATTGAATTTTCACCTTACTTGCAGGTATCTGAAAAGATGAAGATGCTACGAACCTTCTGCATAAGCCTTGTTATAAATGACGGTCAATTCCTCGCCCCAAAATAGTGCACACGGATGGGGGTTGCTCATCAATAGATTTGCAATCTGCCGAAACTCACGAGACCAGGTAGACATGTCTCCTAAAGGAGTAGCCGCCCAATCGATGCTTCGAGCAAAGATAACATGAGCAGATAACTGTCCGTCTGGCTGTGGGACAGTCCAGTCGGGAGTGCCAGCTATCCAGCAAATTAGCATTGTAAGTTCAAGGAAAAATACTAAGGGAGCCCGGAGTCCCGGCGCTGTCTCGAGAGCCGTCATCACTCGTTTATTTCCACGAGGACGGATGACTTACGACGCCGCCCGAGGCTGCTCCTAGGTTCCGAGCTCCCATAGAAAACCAGCAAATTATTATGAAGAATAAGCCTTACGGGTGACAAAACTAGCCGTGAGCGGCGCAGGTTCCGTGTTAAGGAGGGCGTTCGCATCTTCAGAGCTGGTCAGACTTTGCATCCTCCTTGGGCGCGGCGGAGAATTGTCTTTGTAAAACTCATGTCGCTGGCTAGACAACGTACTGGCTTGTCCTGCCATTTGCAGAGGTTGATTGCTAGTGGCATGGTCACCGCTAATAATGATCCACTGCCTCAGGGGAATTCCAGTCCATAAAACGCCGGCGTAAGCACAGCACGGGTCGGAATCGGCCAATTGAACGACCCCTTTTATCCATGATCTCAAATCGGTGTTGGGGAGCTTCAAAGCTGGTTGAGAGTTGGTGGATCTTCGGTGTTTGAATGGGAGAGCTTTCATCAGGTGGGGATCTGAACGAAGAGCCGTATTGATGAAAACAGGCTCGAACGGAGCGTCGAAGTCGGCGTCGAGTCTCAAGGCGAAATTTGGTCTCGGATCAAGGTTGAAAACATCGCCCAGCCTGATAGAGGTGAATTCCTCATCCATATCGAAGGCAAAGTCGTCGGAGCAATCTCCGGTGCCTGAGCATACAAGTGCGAGATCAGTGCTTGAACATGCCAAGAGTTGGGTGGTATCGTGACTTCACCGTGGCTGGTGCCAAGGCGAGGATGCGCTTACTGCGTTGGGTACTGCCCGAATTGCTCCGTTTGGCCCGAGTTGCCATTGACTTGAGCGAGTCCTCCGAGGATCGCTTCCTCTGCCGAACAGACATGATGATTTGCCTCCCTACCTCCCTTCCTTCGGTCCCTCTGCCTCGCGCCTGGTGCCGCTCCTCAGCGTGACGGCCGAACTTGGTTCAAGCCTGCAAACCGGAGTGCAGCTAGCTCGACATCGACGATTGGTTTCGATGTTTGAGGCCAACGTGACTTTGGCGATGGCTCGCCGGCAGGCGGGACGAGGGCGAAGACGAAGGCGAGGACGAAAGCGAAGTTGAAGGTTTCCCAGGACGACGCTGGTCAAGTATGTCTCTGACGGCAGCGCTGACTAGTGACCATTGAGCAAACTGGAGGACAATGACAGGCGGCCCCGAAGCAGAAAATCAGCTCAGCCTACAAGAAAGGGCGGTTTGACGATAGAACTGTTCTCGACTGTCGAGTTCTAGGCCGATCGATGGGGGGGATGAAGACCGGGATTGCATGTCCAGGCGCGGGCAAAAATCTCTGACTTGCGTGACGGAAAGAAAGTCCTTCCGAGCAAGGAAATGGTATGTCTGGGTGCGGCTTTGGGTATCCAACACGAGGAGAGTGCGACGCGGCGTTGCTCACCTTGGGTGTGTCGTTGAGCACAGTTTCGAAAAGAGGACGCTGGCGATTTTCGGTTCGAGTCGCTTGTCACCCGTCGAACACAGCAGCATGGCGTTTCTCCAAAATCGGCTTTGCAAGCCGATTGCATGACAGGGGTCATACACGCTAGCAAAATCTAGTCCCGCCCGTCTACAATGACGGGGTGGCGTCAAGTCTGTCTCACCCCACGAACAGATTAAAGTTGTGCGGGTGGCCGATTGTAGATTGTCAGATTTTACGTATCATTCTACTGTACGTCGTAGGTCTTAGATGAAGATATACTCCACTCCTCAACTTACTTTCGAATCTCCAATCCTATACAGATTCCTGGACAGCACAACCATTCGCTCGCAGAATTTTCTTTGGACAGGCGCGCAAGCCACGGCCATACCAAGTCTTCGAGCATAGCTGCCAATATATTCCTTCTCTGTGCCTCACGATCAATCAACGGAAAACAAAGTCCGGTCCATCGCCCGGCCGCAACCCTTCAAGTGTCGGCGAGACTGTGCGATCTCTAGATAAGACAGGAAAGAATTGCCTGTCTTCCGGTACGTTCTGCATCGGGCACACTAATCATGTGATTCCTTGCACGTGCCGTACTGAGAAGGTTGCATGGTTGCCTAATGCCATGCTACCACGGCATTGGACGACCAAACGGCATCACCATGAACATCGCATATTGTATAAGTCCTTTTCTTGTGTCATTCATCTGGTCCTACTTTCTCAATCATCTGTTGCGAAAGTGGTTGTTGCATTATGTCATTTCTCAGCTTGCAAATGCTTCTATCCCCTTTATTGTGATCGCCTATCAATACTTAGATCCTCCCTTGTTCAAGCCTATTTTGGCTTCATTTGGCTCGTCGGTCTGTACGCGCTAGGACTTCTCATTTCCATCCGCTGCCTCCAGTCATCAACTATTGAAGCTTACTGGGATCGTGCATCAGCCACTATACGGCACCCACGGCTCCAAATGTTTAACCCGTTCTTGAGGAGCAGACATCCCTTTTGGAGACGACAACGCCAGCAAGCAATGGCTGCTCCGGGGATCATTACGGACGACGACCCTCAGTGGCCCATCAGTTCCACTTCGCTCTTCCCATCTCTCCCGATCCATGAAAGCTCCATCCCCGTCGATCCACAGGACAATTGCCCCTTCTTCAACGGCCGCATCCCACCCGAAATCCGCGACGAGATCTTCTCCTACGCTCTCACCGAAACGCTGAAGACAGATATCTTCTCCACCTACTCTGAGAATATCGCTCGTCCAGGCTACACCGGTAAACGCACCATCGCTATCCCCCTCCTCCAAACATGTCGCCGCATCTACCTAGAAACCTCCCACCTCCCCGTCGCCAACAGAGAGCACGTATTCTGGCACGCACCCGAGCGAGGGCCCTATGGCTACCGCTTCCCAGACCTCTATTCTCTTGAGCACGAAGACTGGTACTTTGGTCTGATGACCTCGTGGCAACTCAAGCTCGTAAAAGACGTACATCTCTTCACTCAGATGTACTGGCTCGAAGGCCAATTTCTTAAACTTTGCGGACAAGAGTACATGAGCAATGTCGAGAAGCTCAAGATCACCCTGCGAAGAGGAGATTGGTGGTGGAATGAAGACAATGCACCGCTATACATCCATCCCAAGCGCCATATCCGTTCCGCACTCGAAATGCTGCCAACCATGCATCTCGAGAAAGCCGGACGGCTCGCAAAGAACGGAGCAATGGAGGCGTTCCAAGAAAGTGCATGGGGATCTGCGTTCAAGCAATTGGAATCTCTCCAAGAGCTAGAGATAGAGTTCGAGACAAGCGATGACAAGAAAACCGAGTTGGAAGCTATCGTCGAATGGGCCAAGACGTGGAGATTTCCCATGAAGGATGGATTGGCGCTGAGTGCTGATGGGTGGGATGTGAAGAAGAAGATCTGGCAAGGTTCGATGAGTGAGTGGAGTCGTCAGTGTCCGTATTGCGGTAATCCGAACGGTGCCCCGTGCGCGATGATCGTGACTCCTACAGAGAGCGCTGAAGAGAATCATGAAGATACTCCTGAGGAGACGTCAAGAGAGCGACCCGAGTGTATTGAGAGGACACGACGGAGAGCACGGGGAGAGGGACCGACTTTGCATGTTATGAGCGTGCATTGGAATCTTGCTCAGTAACCAGGCTGAGAAGAAGTGATACTAACGGTTGTGAGATTTGGGTCGGTTGAGATGTTTTTGAGATTTCTACTTCTAATGTCGTAAGTAGAAGTTTAGTTGATGACACTCTGCAATGAATGATGAATGAATGAATTTTGAGTGTGTACGTGGATATATGTTCCTAACTTTTGTTTGGGGGCGTAGTGAGTGAGTGAGGGAGAGAGGGATAAGCTAGTCTAATCAAAGCTAGTGAGTAAGTGGTCGTGTAGAACGGGCACTATAATAAGGAGTGCATCACAGCAGAGGAGCATGATGAAGACCAACGAGTGACAAATCCAAACAATATATATATTTAACGTATTTATTTTCTTTTCCCCCGAACAATAAAATAGATAAAGTAAAAAACCCCTCCAAGCCAGGACACGATACAAAATCATCATTTCCCCCACACTATCATCGTACAGTAGTAGTAAACTATATAAAGATTTGACGACCTCCCAACCAGCACAGACAGACATGTACCCAAGAAACCAACCAGCCAAACAAATAAGAACAAAAGTTCAAGAAAAGAACAACAAGAACTCCGATTTTTTCTTCCTCGTCCCCCGAAACACCCCCAAAATAATTTCAATCCGTCCTCCATCCAATTTCCAATCCCATCTCGTCTGATCTCGTGTACCTCGTTTATTCATCGTCAGATATCATGACAATCATATTTCGTATCCCTCCCACACTACCAAGAACCATTAACCCGGATTCAGCTTCGGCTTCAAAAATGCCACCCAAAAACGTTACGCTTCATTAAAAAGTTAGTAGTCGAAATCCTCCCACAAAGGCCCTCGTCCACATCAAACTATAAAGCAAGACCCGTTCCATCTCCCGTCCACCGGTAGAGTGCTAACACTTCTCTCCTTCTTAATTGCTGCTCGCCGAAATCCTCTGGGACACGACCCCGGACTTGTGCGAGTGCGGAGCGCATCACTTTCCGGAAGTTGCGTTGGTACTCGGTGTTGAGCGTTACGACGCAGGCTTCGTGGGCGCGGACGATGGTCTCGCAGGCTTTGACGACGCTGGGTGATGCTTCGACCTGGGATTTTTGTTAGTAGTGAACGCAAATTGAGGAGTAAGTGAATACTGACTTGGAGTTTATCTGCAATCAACAAGAGCAAGAAGCTCCCTTGCAGCAGATATACACCAAAGAAGAAAGGCATGAATTCCAGCCCAGGATCATACTCGAGGATGTTATTGATAGCTTCAGCGGCACTAACAGCGTGACCTGTAGCATTGATGAAACTTTGCGAGGAGATCCAGAGATCGTTATCGTCAAGGAGGGATATCGGGTCCCATTTTCCTGTAAGTAAGATGTGCAGAACGTGCATTACGTGAGTACCGTACGCAACGACGATTCGTGTCTGTATATCTGCTTCGGAGACGTGAGCGGAGGAGACGGTGTGGACTGAGTGTACGGAAGGCGTCCCGATGTTGTGCTGTTGCTCGACAGATTCGGGCGCTTGACTTGAGGTAATGCCTTCCATGGAGGTTTTCTCGGTTTGATCTTCTGCTTGGGGGCTGAGGTTGCGGGTCTCGAAATCTTTGAGGCTTTGACCGTAGGCGTCGAGTTGGCGGGCGATTTCGCTGGCGTGGTCGTCCCATTCTTGGGCGGATCTGAAGCCTATGCCGAATCGGGGGTGGTTCTTGGCGTGGTAGAGGTCGACGATCTCGCCAAGGATCGTCATGAGGGGTAGGAAATATCCGAATATGCTATGACCGGTACACTCAAAATTAGGTCCTCTTCTTCTAATCCGTGGTGTACCACTCGGGGAAGTAATATGAATGTTTGAATCACCGGTGTAGTATTCTCCAGCCTGCCATAATGTATCGTCCATTGGCTGGAGAAGACCGTCGCACTCAATGTCTAACAGGAAGAGAGGTCTGTTATAACATAGGGCTAAGTGGCGATCGACGGTATACACCAGCCACCAAATCCTTCGGCGTTCCTCTCGCTCTTCTTCCGTGATGACACCTGGAGTGGGTAGGTCCTCATCAGCCTCGCCTTCTGCGTCGGGGTCATTGACCACCTCACTTGGTTGTTGTTGTGACATGGATGCAGGCAACTCTCTTCCGAGCTTAAGCTCTCTTGCCAATGACCAAGCTGCATTCCACCATCGAAGGCTTGCACCCTTGTATTCACTGGCCGAGACAACGGTGGCCAGATGGATGTAGGTCACCACATCGTCCAGTGTTCCAGCAGCGCCGAAGGCGCCAGTCTCCCCATTTAGGCCGTCCGGGTTGACAGAGCCATTCATGGCAACACCAAGGCCGCCTAAGGCTACGCCATTGATGACGGTGTTCGAGAAGTTGGGGGATGACTCGCCAGCCGAGGGTCCATGGATGAGAGGCTTGAGTAGGCCCACCGTGAGCTCGAGCAGTTTCTGACAGGTGCGTGCACGTGACGAAGGAGGTGCCGTCAAGAAGGCTGCATCACTTGTCTGGGCGACGACCCAGAGCATGCTCGCCAGCAAAGCTGGGGTACATTGTCTCGGCTTGGTAGGATGCAAGATAGATTGCTTCCTGAAGACGTATCCGAGAATATACGGAGACGTCGGATGCATCAATGCCTGATCATGGTCAGCATTGAAGTCCTTGGTCTCGGGGTGCTTGCTATGAAACATCCGCAAAGGGACAACACACAATCAAGTGTGCCGATATCCATAGCCAAAGAGGTAATCATTCATATGGGATCATGCTTACCGACGACGAACTTGCAAAGTACAAGTCCATTAAGTCACAAGCCAGGGATAAAGGGATGATGTTGCCAAGATGTGGGATGAGGGGCTGCAGGACGGGATAGCGGAGCGTGGTGTTGTAGTTCTGGTTCGTCACGTGTTGCTGATACTGGTTCGATGGTGATGGCAACGACATCCATCCTCCCGGTGATGCAGCATCAGAGCCCATGGGGAAGCCAGGGAGAGGGCTATCGCCTAAACGAAAGGGGCCCGGAGTATTTCCCGGGTAATGTCCCGTGGGACTGGAGGCTTGAATGCCGTATGGCAGATCGCCGTAGGCGGGTAAAGACCCCTGGCCGGCAGTGAAGTTGGGATGGCCACCGTTGCCATTCATCATGTGGGGATTCATCGCGGGTCGGTAGCCATGCATGTTAGAATAGCCGTTGAGATTCAGGGACGCGGGGCTTTCGATTTGATCCGCTTCCGCGCGACTAACCATGTGAGGCTGATGTCCGTTGGGGAGCTCCGACAAGCTCTCGAGGCTGCCAGCGCGTAGCCTTCCCTTCATGGCATCACGAGCTGAGTTCTTGTCGAGGCCTGTGGTGTTGAGGCTGAGAGACCTGGATGCCTGTGGCCGCCGAAACTCGCCGTTCTCGGCTGGGAGAGACGTCGTTGAAGAGGCATTCTCATTCCGTGACTCGGTGGGAGACGTTCGCTCATCTGAGGATTGGCCAGTGGGGGATTTTTGTCCATTGGCAGCTGCGGCCGCAGCTTGTTGTGCGAGATCTTTGCGTGAGGCTTTTCCTCGCTTCTTTCGCTCCCGAATATATTCGCAACCCAAACCGAATTCTATGTATGATTAGTCAAATCCAGGACTCTGGGACTGGAGACTCACCAACGCAATGGGCGCAGGGGCTTTGGCCATCGCATTTTGTTCTGAGCTGGTTGCACTGATCGCAGGCTCTGCTGATCCTGCGGCGAATGGGCCCTGACGAGCCATTGCTTGCAGAACGCCCCGTTGGACCAGGCCCATAAGGATGCTGGCGGTGCTTCTGGTTCTGGATCCGGTGAACCTGTCCATTTTGGTGGACATCAACGTGTTGTTGGAGTTGCTGGAGGGCGTATTGCGATCCGTCGGCAAGAGTATGCAGCCCCGAATGCATGTGATTGGAGGGCAAATGCCCACCATTGTAGTTATTGCTCGACGGCAAGGCATTGTATGCCGAGAACCGGTGCAGTGGATTGGAAAGCATCATGAAGGTCTTGTGGGCGTCGACTTCTTTGCAGAAGGATCAACCTGGCTTCGATGCTGCGTCTGTGGTGAAAGTATTGTGAAGAAGTATGGGTGAAAGATGTCTGGACAGCGAGACCTCTCGAGATGTAGGCCGGAGCATCTATCTATATCTGCTAGATGCGGTCCGGGGATGTGGTGGGCTCCTTGATCATCAGCAGGGTCCTCTGTGTGAGGCACTGTGGAGAGGGAAACAAGAGTCGAATCCACGGCCAGCGCCACCAGGTGACAGGGCAATCAATTATATTATTATGGCGGGGTTTGCATGGAGAGAGAAAAGAGGATAGAGGGCATGATCTGGAGTTTATTGCTCTGGACTGTGGAGAGACCAGGGGTCGAGAATTAGTGACGGTTCGAGGCAAGCTCAGGCGTGCAACTTCCCTGCGCGCGGGCAGTAGTCAGCAATTGGACGGAGTTGATATTGCACTCGAGAGTTGAGACTTGGGGCCGAGTGGGACGGGGACGGGGGGGGGAGGGAGGGAGGGGAGGGGGAGGGGAGAGATAGAAACTGGTGACCGGGGGGTGGCAGTCTGGGACGAGAGTGGGAAGTAAAGCTTAAGAGACGAGCGACCAGGAGACCAGGAGACCAGGAGACGAGCAGACGAGTAGACGAGATGGCGGACCAGGCATCACGGCGGCTTGCCTCCGAGAAAGAAAGGTCGTCGGCCACACTTTTTCCGAATCTGTCCACGGCGGGCACTTGCAGGGGCGTAAAGCGCATGGCCATGCTATGTGGGCTATTGGGCCACTGGGCTATAATTTTTAGACGACGCAACTGCTGCTCGATGCCACGGCCATTGGGTGCACTGGCGACCGGCATGCACGATCGCGCAGATGAGTCGATGCCAACAGACTGCGACTACTGTCGAGGCGACGACGCTGGGAGAGGAGGAGGAGGAGGAGGCAGCGGATTGCGGGTTGAGGATTGAGGATGGACCAGGTATGCGCTCATGGTCCGTAATGCAGCACGCCGCAGATGGGAATTGCGTATGGGGGACGGGGGTCGGTCGATCATAACGAGAAACAGAAGCCGTATGAGCGTGAGGTGAGCGTGAGGTGAGTGGAGGCGAGTGGTGGTGAGGCCGCTGGGAGGCCGCTGGGCGAGGGTCGATGACCGGTTGACGTGTGGATCTGTCAAACAGGACTGGAGCAGGAAAGGTTGGTGGAGTGCTGGTGTGGTCGCTGGTGTCGTCGCTGGTGTGTGGAGCGGGCCTGCGCTATGCAGGATGAGGCAGTTGTCGGCTGCAGCGCAGACTCTGGCGACCTGGTGGCCCCTCGGGTGGCCTAAGCGAGCTGGGGGACGGGGGGGGAGGGGGAGGCGAGGGAGGGCAGAGCGAGGGAGGGCGAGGGAAGAGTGAGGAGGGAGAGCGAGGAAGAGCGCTATCGAGGGCGGTTCAGTGCACTCGGTGCGCTGCGAGGGGACTTCGCCGCTGCCCATCCTGGAGGAATACCGAGCAATCTCAGGCACCTCAGCGGCGCGCCTCCCATCGTGACGCCCACGACGAGTGCGTGCAAGTGCACACCAAAGGGCGGCGTCTACGCCCGTGGTTCGTGCCCGCCCGTGGCCCATCGCGGATTCCCTCATGGCCCCTCGAGATTGAGTGCAGCAGCGCTGCAGCAGCGCTCCGTCCCCGTTCCCCAGCGTTCAGGCCCTCACCACGTACAGAACCTCGTGCACGCGGGCCCCTCTGGCGCTGCGTTCAGCGCTCATCTCGAGGCTCTCGTGCTTGCTCACTGGCTCCTCCGCATCGTGGCTTCTCCGTCGTGGCACCGCGCACGACACCCTCCGCTCGCCTGCTCCCGACTCGAGGGGCTCGAATCACTCCTGGCGTCGTGGGGAGCCCCTTCACAGTGGCCGCCGTCCCCAACAGCCGCATTCAGGTTCTACGATGCTGCCACGCCGTGGGCCAGTCCCTTCTCTGCTCCAGCGCCTCTCTTCTCCAGCGCCTCTCTCTCTCCAGTGCCTCTCTCCAGTCTCCCGTCTCCCGTCTCCCCGTCGCCAGTCTCCCCTCCCAGATCGTCCCCCACATCGCGTCTCCGTCCGGGGGGAGGCACATTGATGCACATCGAGTTAGACGCTCCTGTTCGTCCTGTACCTTAATAACGAGCCACGGCCGGCCACACCTCGTGGCGACGGGCGAAACAATTAATGCGCCAATCACGGGCGCGGTCCCAGATGAACTATCATTCCAGAAGGCCGCAATCTGATCCTCTGGCGCACTTTCATTAATGGCATAAAAGAAGAAGGCGCTCGTCACCCTTCTCTGCTTCCTCACGTCCGAGTGCCGCTCCGCCTGCAGGCCATCAAGAGATCAGGTCGACGACGCCCACACACGCCTTCCTGGTCGGCGAGCCAGGGAGCCAGGGAGCCATCGAGCCAGGGAGCCAGCGAGCCAGGCCATCAAAAGATCAGGGAGCGTCAATGTGTCGTGCATGGACTGAAAGGCGAAGGGTCCTGCCTCCCTGCGCGCCGACGAGGGGGGGGGTCTTTCCTGGTCGCGCATCCACGCCACACAGTCGAAACGGTCCGATGTTCCTTACGCTCTTGGCGCTGCCCGTCGTGTCCTGGACCGTTGGCCTTCTGGGCCCGGTCACAAATCACAAAATCATAATTACTGTATGGCATGTCCTGCCCTTCCTCACCTGCCTGTCGTCGGTCGGTCGGTCGGTCGCTCGTCTGTGCCTCGAGAATTCCAGTTGTCGGGCCAGGGTCCCAGTCGTCCCAGTCGTCCCAGTAGTCCTCCCAGTAATCCTAACGCGACCCTGGCGCTATGATTTTCGGCCCCATATTGCGATATGGTGATCTTCTGCTGCCGCGTGAAGACCTGCTCGAGCTGCTGTGGCGGTGATGGACGCGATGACCACGCTGCGGCTTGGCATGCCATCATCCGCCACCAGCGCGGTACGGGACTGCGCCGGACGGTGCTGGGCGGTGCTGGACGGTGCTGGGCTGCCCAGTACAGTACGCCGTGGTCACGGAATCGCCATCACAAGCAAGAACTAAGAATTGAGAAGCCCGAGGCCAGAAGCCAGGAGCCAGAAGCCCAGAAGCCCAGCGCGGCCCTCCTGCAATCACGAGCAAACTCTAATTCGCGGCCACCATCCACGTACTACTCAATCCTCAAGTTTAAGCTTACCCCGGATCTGAAGCTTCCAGAAAGGCTCCGCATGCCTCCGCAGCCACAGAGCGTGCGTGGGAGCATGGCCTCCAAGGTCATCCCTCCACGACGCCGAGATGAAGTGCCATCTGCGAGTGCTCGATCGTATGCTGCTCTATATGCTGCTCTATGCTGCTCTATGCTACTCTATGCTGCTCTATGCTGCCGTCTGCTGCTCGCTGCTGCCACATGCTGCCGGATGCAGGTGCAGAAATGCGGAGGCTGGGCTAGCCCCCTTCCAGGAACCGCAGAGATTAGATCGAAGCTTCGGTTCTTCGAGAACGCCGTTCGTCGCCGTGAAACCTTGAAACGAGGGCCGCTCGACAGGCACCAGAAATTCTTCGACTGGCTGCAGCAGCGAACCGTGGACCGTGGACCGTGGACCGTGGCCCGTGGACCGTGGTCGCACCGACGCCCTACCTGTCGAGCCTGCCTGCTGTCAGGTGGCAGGGCAACCCTGCGCCGGTCGTGGTGAGCCAGGGCCGCTCGTTGGTGGCGGTAGGCATTTCGTCTCGACCTCCGCAAATTGAGGGGGCTGTTATGCATCTCGGATGCCCCTCCTGGTGCGCTCCCAAGGCGCACTATGGCCCGTGATAGAGCGAGAGCCGGCCTCGCCTCGTGGAGTCGAGTGATGGTGATGGTGATGGTGATGGCTGCACTCCCTCATCGCACATCGCACATCGCACGGGAACCGAACCCTCCACCATATCGATATCACGCCCATCTTATGATTTTCTGATCATATAGGACTTGGCGCAGAGATCAATCTGATACAGGCGTTCCTGGAATCTCATGCTGCACGTTATTTGCGAAAATCGCCGAATCACCAGTCGAGGAGCGTGGTTGGCCGTCCCCTGACACATGGTGATCCCCATGCCGCGCCCAGGGCCTCCATGGTCTTCATGGTCTTCATGGTCTTCATGGTCTTCATGGCCAGCACGCTGTATAGTAGTACAAAGTAGAAGTGGTAGATGACGGAAGAGCGAGCCTTAACTGCCTTGCTCGCCCTCCTGGTCGGGGCCAATCACAGAGACGCTCGCTGGCGGCGGCCCTCCCGACAATCCCGCATGGAGCCTCCAGGCCCTACCGCGATTAAAGTGTAACGGCTGCCCGTTACCAGACTTGCCAGCTGACCATCTCGACCATATAATGTTGGCTTGTTGGTTCTCGCCATGTCATGATCAACTCAGATCGGATCTTTTATGACACACTTGAGGGTCTCGGGGGAACGGCATTAATCTGTCTTAGATTGTTTGTGCTGCCAATTAATCTCGGCCAGATAGAAACGAGACCTCGAGAAACAGAAAGTGCCTCGCGCTGGTCTCGACCTTCGCAAATCGGCTTCATTCTCGGAAGCATCGCAGCAACGGCAATCAAAACTTCACGTGTCGACCAAGAGCAGAACGTGCCACGGCGTGGGGCGGCAGCCAGCGACGACGCATGGGACCAGCGAAGATTGATACCGCACGTTCGATATTCATCTCGACAAGACACATGGGACGGAAACCTATGTCCCTTCATCTCGAGCATTCCCCGTTCGAGCAGTTCTATATCGTCTCTCGTCGAGTTTGGTCTTGGCAGCGCTTCAGACGAGCGAGGATGGGGCCGGCCAGTCTCGGTCCCTCCACGTCGATACCAGGCCCGGCGACAGGCAGCGAGCGTGGTGTCCCCATGGGAGGAGACGAGGTGTGCTTGCTTACTCTCCAGACCTCACACCGCACCAGAGCAGCAGACAGGAGCGAGCTGAAAGGCAGAGCCCAACAGCAGGATCGATGATCGAGGATCGAGGATCGTAAGATGAGCCCAATGCGGCACGTATCAGCATCTGAGAGACTTGGTGAGTGCATTTCACGCGTCCGGCGCCTCGCGACCTCCCATCCTCCATCCACAGATGCCCGCGCCCAACCCTCGCCGGCCAGGATGCCGTTAAGGTTTGCCTCCACGTGACCGTCGCAGAGGTGGGACCCTTCCACGCCGTCCCGCTGCTTTCAGACAGAGTGCCAACCTTAAAAGTTACAGTGGTTTCTGGCTCATCTCGAGTCCTAGCAGATATTAATATCTAGAGTCATATTTCGTCCCACCATCTTCTCTGTCTCAAACCCCCCTCCGGCCCCTCAATACTGAGCGATGTATCATGTACCAATGAGTGTTGCAGGCCCGGCAGCGACCTGCAGGTGGCCAGGGGAGGTCTGGCTCCGAACAACAAGAACATTTCTCGGCACCTCAGTGGCCCTCCGAACAAATGCAGCTCGAAACGCCCCATCGAGGGGCCATCGAGGGGCCATCGAGGGATGGTTGTCGATTGAGTAATTTGAGTTTCCCAACTCTCCGCTGCAGCGCGTGGAGCAGCACAGCACAGCACAGCACAGCACGGTGGATAACGAACGTGCTCGGCCACAGCCAATTCGACTCCTGAGCGAGCTCGGCGAGCAGAGGCCTGGTGGTGATGACCAAGGCATCAGCAAGCATGCGCCAGATGGGGCGCCGTCACGCCTGCGAGCCTTCGCGCCTTCCCACCACGGCGGGCAGCCTCTTCAGCGGGCCGTCTGATCTGCCGGCGAGGTGTTCCCTGCCCTGCCTGTGTCCTCTGCAGCGAGCTTCGACCCGAGGTTGGAGGCAGAGCGAATCAGAGCGAATCAGAGCGGTGCTGGACCCGCTAAGGTCTCCACCGTCGAGAACGTCATCCCCAACACGACACGGGTGACATCTCGAGTGAGAACAGACAATGAGAACTGCAGTGTCGAAAAGAGGGGCATGAACCCCTCAATCCTCAATCCTCTACTCACTGTGCACGTCGTACGCGTTCCTGCGATCCAATAATCCAGCGGCGCCCGTAAGCTCATCCCGAGCTGTGTCAACTAAGTCCGAAAAAACCTCATGTGGGGCTAGGACGAGGGGATTCCGATGACAACATCATGATGATCATTGGCATTCAGAAGGTTGTACGCCCTTTGTAGGCCCATTGTCACCTCATGTTCTGCTCGATTACAAACTCTCGTTTCTCTTCTCCACTCATCGCGTCCTACTTAATTATACCTCTTGGGAAACTTTCTCGTAGTTCCATTTCTCTGCATTATTCACCATGTCTTCCACTATTCCCAAGACAAACAAGGTCTGGACAATTGAGGGCAGAGATGGCTTCGAAAGCTTAAAGCTCAACAAGGAAGCTCCTGTTCCTCAACCTTCGGACTATGAAGTTTTAGTCAAGTTCCATGCTGCATCTCTAAACTACCGTGACCTGATTATTCCAAAAGGTACCTTTTGAGTTCAGGCCCCACATATACTTCAAGACGAATTTAGATGACTGACCAAACTGCACAGGTACGAATGACTGAATCCTTCCCTACCCATCCATCACACGACCTAGAGAGCGGATACGAGCCCACCCCTTCTGCGAGATGTCATCCGCTCACCCATTGCGGGTTCCCAAATCTCAACAACGCAACCGCTGACACGGTCAGGCCAATATCCCTTTCCACAGAAGGATGGGGTAGTTCCTTGTAGTGACGGAGCTGGTGAGGTCGTCGCCGTCGGACCAAAAGTCACTCGATTCAAAGTCGGTGCCAAGGTCGTAACATTGTTCAACCAAGGGCACATTGGAGGAAGTCTCGACGCTCGTAAGCATTCCCTCCAATTCCAAAACCCCAACACACAAGACATACGAGAACACGAATACAGCATCCTCTCCTTCTCCAACTATTCATCAACGAGGAAATACTAACCCTTCTCTCCTCGCACAGAAACCGTCGGCACCGGCCTCGGCGGCGTCCTCGACGGTACCCTCCGCCAATACGGCGCCTTCCCCGAATCTGGCCTCGTCCACATGCCCCCCTCACTCTCCTACCTACAAGCCTCAACCCTCTCCTGCGCCGGCGTCACCGCCTGGAACGCGCTCTACGGCCTCAAGCCCTTGACTCCCGGCGACGTCGTCCTCACCCAAGGCACCGGCGGGGTCTCCATCTTCGCCGTCCAGTTCGCGAAGGCGGCTGGCGCGACGGTCATCGCCACCACGAGCTCAGCAAAGAAGGCGGAAGTGCTCAAAGGCCTAGGCGCAGACCACGTTCTCAATTACAGAGAGATGGAAAACTGGGGCGAGCATGCGAAATCGCTCACCCCCAACGGCGCCGGCGTCACGCATATCCTGGAGGTCGGCGGACCGGCGACGATGGAGCAGAGTCTCAAGGCGGTGAAGATCGACGGCGTGATCTCGATCATTGGCTTCCTCGGCGGGGTGCATCAGAAGCAGCCGGGGTTCTTGGACTGTCTGATGAGCGTGTGTACGGTGAGGGGCATCCTGGTGGGGAGTCGGGTGCAGTTTGAGGATATGAATCGGGCCATTGAGGGGAATCGGATTCAGCCGGTGGTGGATGAGAAGGTGTTTGCGTTGGAGGAGGCGAGGGAGGCGTATCAGTACATGTGGGAGCAGAAACATTTTGGGAAGTTGGCGATTAGGATTGATTAGACTGTTTCGATCTGTGATGTACCTTTACTGTACCATATCATTCATACATAAATACATACATACATACATACATACATACATATATACATCCATAGGTCCATATGGTAGTAATTGAGGAATGCATTACGAGTTCAGACTAGAGCTATCTATGGCTTTGTTGTGCTTATGGGAACTGTGAAGTGCTCCAACTCGGCGTGAAGTCCATAGCTCAGAACTAGACGTCTTCAATCTATAAAGTGCTTGGCGAGAAGCTGCCTTGAGCAACCTTGTACAGTATGATGAGTTGGGTATGAAGATTTGAAGATCAAAGGGGCAACTATAATAGAATAGCCTGAGCCGAAAATTGATAATTCTCCCGACAACAGCTTTTTTTTATTTTTATTTTAATTTTATTTTTTTATTTTATTTTTTATTTATGTATCTGGCGTTGTCGTCTTAATACGAGCAGAAGGCGGCTTCCTCCAAAGGTCCCAGGATTGAGACCGACAATGAACCACAGCCATCTCTGGAATGTAGACGATGTTCGGACTTTCAATTTCACGGATTTGGTGGATCATACTAATCACAAATGCCTAGGTTCTGGATTTATTTACTCGTGCTGAGAAAATCCATTGCCTATGATCATTACCCCGTGACGAGTTGCTACTGCAACCCACATATATAGTCCTCTTAGAGGACTCCTCTAAGAATCCTAATAAAGTTTAGGCTCGACCATTCAGCTCTACCTTCTTCCTACCCTCGAAATACTGTCTCAAATCTCTTGAATAATCGCCAAACCTATCCACCAACTGAGCACCAGCCACCATCTTGACCATAGGACCAAGCACGCCTCCAAACGCTACAGACCTCTCGTTAGCATCTTTCAAACAAACATAAACATTCTCAAACGAAAAACTGAAGGTCAAAAACTCACTCTCCCAGCAAACATAATCCGTCTTCACCCCTCCCTCTTCCTCAACCTCAACCATCTCCATCACCCTCTCCGAATGCAGCTGCCAATGACTCCACCCCACCCCCTTCCACGCAATCCTATACCCCTTCCTCCCCTTCCCCTCTCCATCCTCCCCCTCAATCCTCTCCAACCTCGTAACCACCAACCCCTGCGTCCGACTCCTTTTCCTCCCCTCCACCAACCCATCCCCCTCCATAAAAACATCAATCGTCCCCTCACACCCCAGTTCCAACCACCCGTCCCTCCCGGTCGGAAGATCAACACCCTCACATTCCGGCGTCGGAGCAGATTTCGGTGACACGACACAGGCCGGACAGAATGAGTTCCAGACACGCCAGGTGTTGGTGTCTCGGATCAGGGAGAGGACTTCGGCGGGGGCGGCGGGGATGATGGTTCGGCTGAGGATGGAGAAGTTGCCTCCCGGGCCGTGGGTGGGGACCGGGATGGGGGGCACGAGGGATGAGGTTACGGGGGAGGAGATGGAGGTGTGGGGTTCTGTTGTTGGAGGGTAGAGAGGCATCTTTTTTTCCCACTTTTTTTTCTTCTTTTTTTTTTTCGGGTGAGAATGTGTTGAGGATGTTGTGAGATGATGACGCGCTGGATGTTGAAATCTCCGGGAACGTGGAGAGAGAGAGGCGAACTGATGGGAAGTTCGAGATGGAAGGAAAGTCAGTGTTCTTGGTTGGAAATGCAGTTCAGGAGGTAAGTGAGGTGAGATGAGCTGGGGGACTTGAGAAACGTCTGACAAGTAATGAGGAAGGAGCGTTTCAGTCGAATTTCAGAAACGAGGAGAGATCGACGGTAGCTGGCCTTCCTTTTTTTGTACACTAGGGAAAATGAAAGCAATCCCCCTCTGCTCTATTTTATACTTTATGCTTGTTACTCATGCAAACTCTGATGAGTTCGATATGAATTGTGAAAACTTGTGAATGGCTTTGAACAAGTTCCCGGGTTGAGGACACCGAGGGGCTTGAGCGAAGAGAGAAGGAACAGTAACGGCACTATTGGTGCCAGCTCTTTTCGATGAAGCAAAGACGAAATCAATCTTGCTGCTAGATATGGAAAGCAGCCGCATTTTAGTGAAAAAAAATTAATAAATATTCGAATGTCTTGACTATAAGTCACGTGAATGTATAGCCTCAGTATCCAGGCATCTAGCCGCGCTAAGTTTGACTTCGCGACTTGAACCTCAATAATTTTGAAGCTGCATGATCACAAGGCAGTCATCAACAAATTACCGCCAACATGCCTGTCGTCAAAGGAGGAGTTTGGACCAATATTGAGGACGAGATCTTGAAGGCCTCCGTCTCGAAATATGGTTTAAATCAATGGGCTCGAGTTTCTTCCTTGCTGGCGCGCAAAACACCGAAGCAGTGTAAAGCAAGATGGAGCGAATGGCTCGACCCCGGAATCCGCAAGATCGAATGGAGCAAGGAAGAGGATGAGAAACTGCTTCATCTTGCGAAGCTGATGCCGACACAATGGCGGACGATCGCACCTCTTGTCGGACGAACTGCTACTCAGTGTCTGGAACGGTATCAGAAGTTACTTGATGAGGCCGAGCAGAAGGAAGCTGGGGAGCTAGGTCTGGGTGGTCCGGAGGGAGGAGAGACGAAGGCGCCCTCTGCCGACGATGTACGGCGATTACGACCTGGTGAGGTGGATCCTGACCCGGAATCGAAGCCTGCGCGGCCAGATACGATCGACCTCGATGAAGACGAGAAGGAAATGCTGAGTGAAGCACGAGCTCGGCTAGCAAATACACAGGGAAAGAAGGCTAAGAGGAAAGCGCGTGAGAGGCAGCTTGAGGAGTCGAGAAGACTGGCTGTTCTGCAGAAGCGTCGTGAACTCAAGAATGCTGGCATCAACATCAAAGTCGTCAATAGGAAGAAGGGCCAGATGGATTACAATGCCGACATTCCGTTTGAGAAGGCTCCAGCACCTGGTTTTTATGAGACTGCGGATGAGGCTGTTACCAACGAGAAGGAAAGAGAAGCTTTTGATCCTCGGAAGCAGCAGCTTGCGAATAAGCGAAAGGGGGACCAAGAAGAAGATCCTGACAGGAAACGCCGAAAGGGAGAGAAAGAGGCCCCATCGGCTTCATACCAAGCCGCCATGAAAGCAGGTCAAATGCAGAAGATTCGGGAGGCAGAACAAAGTAGTAAGAGAAGAGCTCTAGTCTTGCCATCACCACAAGTTGGCGAAGGAGAGCTCGAGGAGATTGTGAAAATGGGCATGATCGGCGAAAGAGCAAACATGATGGCTCGGTCTAGCGAGAATGATGCTACGAGAGGCTTGGTCAACACGTATTCAACCATCAACAGTGGAGCTCCCATCAGGACACCTCGAGCTCCAGCCCAGGAGGACCATATTGCCAACGAAATTCGGAATATCAGGGCTCTCACGGAGACCCAGTCATCACTTCTTGGTGGCGACAATACCCCTCTCTACGAGGGTGCTGGCAGCACTGGATTTGATGGGGTTACACCACGAAAGCAGCAACTGGAAACTCCCAATCCCATGGCGACTCCTTTTAGACAGGCAAATGGCATCGGTCAGACTCCGATGCGGCCTCCAGGTGCAACACCGATGCGAACTCCACGTGATACGTTTGCTCTCAACGCTGATGGAGAAATGGCACTGGTTGGAGGGACACCTCGAGACCTCAAATTGCAACAGATGGCAATGAAGCACAAATTAAAGCAAGGTCTTTCATCCTTGCCGAAACCAAAAGATACAGAATGGGAACTGGAATTACCCGAAGAACAACAAGAAGCCCTCGGCATGGAGGAGCTTTCAGAAGAAGATGCTGAGATCCGGGATCGTCGAAATCGAGAAATCCGAGAAGCTCAGGAAAAGGCAGATTTCCAGCGACGAACACAAGTCATGCAAAGAGGTCTGCCTCGAACTAAAGCTGTTGATGTTGATGCTCTGTTCAAAGCTGCGTCGGAGATTTCAGATCCAGTCGAAGCTGCCATCGCGCGGGAAGCCGCGTTGCTGGAAGCGAATGATGCGCTGAAATATCCTGTTCCTGGTGCCAAGGTGAAAGGCGCCATGACGCCTCTCGACACACTTGATGATGACGCCCTTGCACGAGCAAGATTAGAAATTGACAGAGAGATACCTGAGCATATTGCTAAGCAGACTCCCGAATTCTTCCAAAAAGCTTGGAATGATGCCCAAAACTCCTCCTTGTTGCCCGGTCTTAGCGGCTACGACGATGAGATCGATGAAAACCAAAAGCTTGTCGAAACTTTTGACGTAAGTCCTCCTGTATCCTTGCAATTTGACATTGTCAAACTGACAATTTAACAGAATGTTCAAGATTCCATCGTCTCTGCCGCAGAGAAAGGTAATAAAATGGAGAAAAAACTCGCTCTCCACTTAGGTGGCTACCAACAGCGCGCGAAGATGCTTCGACAAAAGATCTCGGAAGCTTCAGAAGCTCTCGGCAAAGCTACTACTTCTCTCGACTCATTTAGAACATTGCAAATCTCCGAAGAGGCAGCAATTTCGCGACGTCTAGAGGGCTTGAGAGCGGAAGTTGGCTTTGTCAGTAGGAGGGAGAGAGAAGCACAAGACTTGTATAGGACTAGAAAAGAAGAATTGGCTAGTTTGAGCATGGGGACAAATGGGTATCATTGAGGTGCATTAAAGGCAAATTAAAATGGAAGTAATGTGGCATAGCATATTTGTATAACAATGGTATTAAGGCAAATGGACTGCCTTCTGAGGGTCGGATGAACTTTTTGGACCCTTTACCTTTGATTCTTTATATTACACCTGTCCTGAGTTGTGACATTGTCTTGAGATAATATCTATAGAGACTAGTTGAATTCTCGAGGCATACCAATGACTCCAAGTAGGACATCTCTACGATCTGGCCCCACCACTGTCTACATGTCGTACGACTAAAGATGCTTTCTTGAATTTCTTCGGCCCTGTACTTTGAGCGGTGAAGAAGGGCGAGTACTTGAGAGTCCTTCGCGATGAGTATTTCAATGTTGAGATCATTGCTTCATTCCACACCATGCTATGCTATGCACCATCTACTCTGACATTTCTGCTTTCAGCGCCTCGTCTTCGTTTCATCTCATCCAGCCAATGCTTGCTCACTATTATTCAAGCTCTCTATCCTGAATCAAAGGCTCCAAATGCAATGCTAACGCCAACACTCCATCATCATGCATTCCAAATATCGCACGCATCATGAATCTCCAGTCCCTCCGTATCAGGCACCGTGAGCGACGCTCTGAACTGTCCCAGCCAAAATACCCGCTCCAATGATCCCGCCATTATGACAAGGCTGCAATACCACCCTCGGTACCCCGTTTTCATCTCCAAATTCTGCCGTCATGATTTTATCTAGAAAGTCCTGGCAATCTTGGAGGTAGTCCTGGAAATGTAAGATACAGCCACCTGTATAGCCAACTAACAGCTCATCCACGTCTGGTAGCTCAATATTAGGAAGACCATTGCCGTTAGGAACACTGTCAGACGAGGACAGATGTATCTCGTCTGCACAACCGAGAAGTCCGATGATGGCTGCGGCAATCATGCCCGCTCCACGAACCTCAAGTGCCTTGGCAATTGCATAGACAATGGCTGCTGATTCATCCGTCCATTGCCAAGATGGGCCTGGAGGTGGGAGCTCCTTCTGTAACTGTTTGACTATCGAAGGCTCGATATCGGCGAGATGTGGTCCGAGGTTGCCAAGGAAGGTAGTTGTGAGACCTTGTCGTTGAGTGAGTTTTAGTGGGAGATTTGAAGAGGGTATATGAAGATGATTGGTGAAGTAATCAAGGATGATGATTCGGCCTAGTTCGCCTAGATATCGACCTGCTGTCATGAACTCAAATGGCTGGAAACCAGGAGCTTCGCACTCTCTGTCGAGAATCTGATCCCAGGGAGTGATCAAGTTCAGCTCGTGTAGAGGCCCCGCGGCACCTTTGATAGTCCATTCGGTGTTGACTGCAATCTTGAGATCTTGGTCGGCGTTAGAGCCATCTAAGACCTTCACTTTTGTTGGTCTCTTGCTGGGATGTAGCTTGTTGAGTGCCATCGGAATCGTGGCATTGCAGCCAGTCCCTACAATGAGCCCCATAGCTGGCCTTTTTCGAGGATTGTTTCCATATTGATAAGTGAAGGAAACGAGAGTCGAGACAGTGTCGTTCGCTATTGCAGTTATTTCGATTTTTGGTAGTTGTGGACTTCGAGCATTATCGTAGCTTAGGCAAAGTTGCTTGCCCAGGTCGAGATTTTCGGGTATGGCGAAACCTTTGCCCATAGCCATCACAGTAGCGTCTGATAACGTATATTGACTATATGTTTGTTAATAGAAATGTTTCAGGACAGAAGAGAGGCTAACCTTATGGGAAAAGAGAATGTGACTCCTAGAGGAACAGTCTCAGGCATTTCTCTAGGCCGCTTTTTGTAGTCATCTTCAACTTCGTCCGCTATGCATTTCCCAATCCAATTAAAGAGATCCTCCGCATTATTTTGCTTCAGCTGCTCCTCTATTGACCACTTCCTCTCCAGACAGCTTGGAGCACGTGAGACTTCTTCCACATTCAGCTCCGTAACCAAAACCTCATTCTTAGTTCGAGCTACTTTATTGCCGGATAGCTCTATGAAGCCGACTCTTAGGTTTGTACCCCCGCTGCCGAAGGTTAAGAGGCAATATACAAAACAATGCGGGTGTCCGGGTTACTCACATATCAATCGCCAAGTACCTATTAGCTCCGTCAGCACACGATGCACGCGACCATTTCTAGACTTCGGATGCAAAATTAAGAAGCAAATGTACCTAGGTAGAAGACAAAAGAAATATCACATGATGTAAAGAGACATAGAGCACTCGACTCACCTTCCTTTCGCTTCTCCTGAAGACCGCAGAACACTATCCGAAATCGGTGTACTTAAAAACTGGTCGTCAGACTTCGCCGCAAGGGACGTGTACGTAGCGCAGAACTTCTGGGCCAACCGATGAAGCGTTGGAGTGCCAACTCGTAAAGGGCGAAGAAAGTCATCCAGAGTCTCCCTTGTCGTAGCCATTGAGGAAACGGAAGTGGGAGATGTAATCAAAAGGACGGGAGAGTTTATTAAGGTACGATCTCAGCCTGGCCTCTGGTGCATGACTACATGTTGACGCGAGGCTTTGCTAGTAGTGAATGGAGGGAAAAGCAAGGTGTGAGGCTAGCCAAACCACCAGAAACAGGGGTCCGAGCATCTATCCCTACAATGTCTTGCATAGTGTAAGCCTCGTCATATGCCAACCTCAACTGGTTCATCGAGCTTCTCACAACAACCTCACCTTATGGATCCATCAATATGAAGCCCAGCATGTTGCCTACCGTCGCCAGTGATCTCAAGCACCCTATTATGGACAATGAAAAGGATGAAACCATGTTTATACGATCACCAGGCCGCAGGAATCGACCTTTAGCTATTGCTTTTGGTGTTGTCGCCTTGTGCTATTTGCTATGGTCCACGGTATTCAGAAGCTATGCTTTCCATCTGCCATGCCATCGCCAGGAAGCCAAACACGATATGCCAGTGCAAATCCTGGATGAACAACGCCTTGTGCCATTAGAAGCGCATATAATGAGTAAATGTCCCGACGCAAAGGTTAGTCTCAGGCAAAATATGCCAACAAATTCTGACTTCCAGTATAGGACTGCTTAAAGATGATGGTGCTACCTACTATGCAAAGAGTCCTTGACAAGGTCAACTTTACCCTCTCATTCATCGGTACGCCAACGGACAATGACGGGGTCGATTGCAAGCATGGCCCCGAGGAGTGCATGGGCAACATCGTGGAGCTCTGCTCTGCCAAATTATACCCTGACCCTAAGGTAATTTCCCCTTTGTATCTTCTATATATACGGGACGGCATTGACTAATATGACACCAGATCTATCTCGGATTCACAATGTGCCTTACTCGAGACTACCACGATATTCCGTCGAAGAGCTTAGTAGAGGACTGTGCCTTAGAGCATGGCATCGATTTCGACAAATTGAACGAATGCGCAATAGAAGATAATGGTGGACTCGGCATGGGATTGTTACGAGACAGCGTACGAAGAACGACCGAAGCGGGTGTAACCAAGTCCTGCACCGTCCGACTAAACGAAGAAATATACTGCGTGCGTGATGGAGGAGAATGGAAGGATTGTCCCAACGGACCTGGAGTCAATGATCTGGTCATTGCGATTGAGAAGCTATACCAATCCTCTTCTGCTTTAGAGGCTCAAATATCTCCGTCCAGAGCTCGCTAGCTTCCCCTACTGTATACTGTAAAACTACTTTTTCCATACCTGCATCTTCGTCCCCATCCATCGTCTCTAATTGCTCCATGATACTCTCCAAACCTATGGCCTTTCCCGTTGCTTGCGTGGCGCCAGCTTCTAACGCCACATGCACAATGTGGATATGAAAGTGGTAATACGTCGGCTGATAATGCACATACAGCTTCAGTTGATCTTCCTCCAACTCCGAATACGTCTTCACCGTAGCCTGTACGAACTTCTCCCTCATGTGCCTTAACCACGGTAAATGCTTCTTTTTGAGATCCCTCAGGCTCCATATGTCCCTTCGCTCCACCAGTCCTAACAAATGCAATCCTTCCATTGTCTTGCGATCCCAATTCAAGTCAGGAAGAAGTAAGAACCCTTCATCTCCATCTCTGCCTTTCGGCGTCCTGTAAATCACATCCTCGACTTCCGTTTTCCCATCGATGATATTCCATACCCAATTCAGTCGTCCCTGTTCTCGTTTGTCAAGCATGTAAGGTTTGATGTGCTTCCTATAAATCTCTGGGGTCTCAACGGCCATCCGAATGCCTTGCTTGCTGTATTTCTTAACATGCTGTTCCGTACAAGGGTATATTAAATTGATTTTTAGATCTGCGAAATTTTCCGGCTTCTGGTCTGAGGTTTGTGGAGGCGCGTAAGGAGAGCTATTGGCGAGGTACCAAAAGTAAACATCGTTCGCGCCGAGATTCTTGAGTGTTGACAAGGTAACTGGGAGTTCGGAAAGGTAGGATTCAGCGGTTGGGAAGGGAGCTCGTTCAAGGATGAGGATCGCGGGCAAGGAGTGTATACTGCCGTAGAGGACGCTGCGGCGACCGGCTTGATCTGGATGTTGTCAGAGCGCAGTGGAGGTGGCGGGATCTAAGATGTATACCTTGGTTTAGGACCCGCGAAAGCTGGAATGCTGGGACTAGAGATTCCGGGTCCGCTGATGAATCTCCCATTTTGATTAAAGGTCGGCCAAGAATATCTGATAAGTTGGTGTTGGTCTTGCTCGAACTGTTTGTGTGTCAAGTCGTGACCTGGAAATTTAAGGTTAGTGGGGTGCCTGCAGCTGAGGCTCAGCTCAACGTACCCCTGAATTGGGCGCTGGATTTAAGCAGATTTTTTGGAGAACTTCGTCGCAGCTTTTAAGGTGACATCGACCTCAACCCGACAGTGAATTTTGAAATACCAAATAGACTGCTGAACTGATCAGGAAATAAATCCAAGCCTTTCATCCGAAGTCTCAAAGTCAGTCGGCATCCTAAGTCGCTATCAACATCACAAGTCTGCAATGTCCTCCGAACTTTACGAGAAAGGGGGCAATAGAGAACAGTTTGAAATCTCGAGTGTAATCTCTAGTGAGAATCATATTGCACATATTCAGACCGGTTCCTTTATTTCTCCGTACTCAGATTTGCCGCGACTATGTACTGTACAGTCAATTTCGTTCTATTACCCTCGAAGCTACTCACTTCTGCTTGCCATTCTCACTTGCCACTCTATTCGCAAACCCACGCTGTCGTTGTAGCAAGAGCAGTATCCGTGACCGTGGTAGTGAACCTGACAACTGGACCTAGTCCGCCAATATTCGATGTTAGAAGACTACAGCCTCCACATTGCACAGACACAGTATTTGTTACTGTTAAGGGATGTACTGTCCTGGTAGGACCAAGGGCCATGGGCTCAGATCTCCAAATGGTTTTTATGCATGGCGTCGGAGCAACTTCTTTCCTTTTTACTACGGATACAGCGTCGCCAGTAAGGTATTCTGTGACTGTATTCGTGTAGCAGCCTTTTGAGCAGGTCGGACAAGGTCCTTGAATTGCGATGGTTGGAGTTGTTGGACAGCATGGATCGCTGGAAGGGACAACGATCGTCTCTGTCGATATCAACATGCATTGTGCATGTACACCACACGTAGAGATATTGGGACAACCTGTCATCACTCTCAGCAGGGCAAGTATCATCTGAATACATGCTCACTTACCGGTTCCATGGTGTCTTGTCGTTATTGTCTGAGTGTAACACGAATGAGGCACTGTCGCAATGCTCTCAATCGTGATAGCAGTGACATGAGCAACAGTGGCAAGCGTTGGTCCACATGTGAGAGCACTTCTTCCAACCAGTTCTGATAAGCCCGTGACAATTTGCCTGTTCACAACCTCGTAAGTCCAAGTTCAGACAACGGAAAGAGGAAACGAAGCACTCCACTCACCCAAGGAGAACCAATACAGTTGGATTTCTGATTGCAGGTATCATTTTTGCGATTTGTATATCTTTCGATATTGATTTGCGTTTGGGGTTAAGTGAGGTATTTATTATCTCAGATGTTCTCTAGCTAGATGGTACCGCACCAAAAATGCGGAGCTGTTGACTTCTTATGGCCCGTCTCTCCGAACTCGAAATGTCCTTGGTTCCGCGTTCTACAATGGTATCTTACCGCGATGTGACCGTGTGGATGGCTTGGACGCTGGTATTGTGTTGGGGAGGCATGGAGACAAAACGAGTCAGTCCGTCTCAATATTGGAATGTCCTGAATGGCCAGACTATGGCATCCTGGAAGCGACGAATGTCTCTGGAGCCTTCAGACGGGCTGACATGCAGTTGCCCATTGGTCTGTGGGTATGGATGTTAGCGCACGAGGTATGAATTGTGGCTTCACAATTTTAGAAATCGGATAGAGTGCATACGTGAAGGAAGAGCTTTTATATGAAGTATCATTTTGCCTGTTGAGTAGTTGTGGGGTAATACGAATCGCCCATGAATGTAAAGCAAGGGGCCCTTGCTACTAATTTACAACTCGACCAAAATAGTCGATTCTATTTTCCGCACAGTACGGATTTCCAACGCCCGTAAATGCCCATACCGTCGCTATGCTGCAGCAAAATGTATCAAAACACTACTGAAATTCATTTCCCGCACTTCCGTCTAGGACGGCAAAATCGGCCAAACTCCAAGCTATGTAATGTTGCGGCCCAAACCAGCGACTCTAAATCACGAAAAGAAGTATTCGCTATTCTTCAATCGTGAGACATCAAAATCCCCCTAAACTCGTTAGTATCTATGAACGTTGCAGACTGCAGGTCTCACTCACCTTTTCAGGAACCGGAGGAAAAGTTAATGGAAGCCAAATCACAGTAGTAGACGGGCCATGCTTCGACTGGCGTGCAATGGGTGCAAGGTTCTTTTCGAAGTTGGTCAAGTCTTCATTCGTCGACGAAGTCTTAGCTTCTCCAGTTTCTGCGTCCTTAGATTCTTGAAAAGATGCACCTGACGCCTCTTCAGCGACCTGATCATCCGCTTCCCCATCCTCAATATCACAACTCTGATCGAGCATTGGCCGAGTCGTAGGCGATACGTCTCCAAGACCAACAAGCTCAAGGTTAGCATCGACACTATCAGCGCCTGAAGCGTCGACTTCCTCTAAGATAGTGGCAGCCGTCACCATCTCTTTCCCTTTTTTGACATCTTTGGGATCTGATGAGCCGAGCAGTCTCTGACGCTCAGCCTCCAGTTTCAGCTCATCAAGGTGGAGAATACCACGTGAAATATTTCCCAGGCGCTGGCGCTCAGCAGTCCTCCCTGCACGCCATTCCAAGATTTTTTTGTATGCTGGCGAGGTTGCCGGGAGTCTGCGGAGGTATACACAGTCCTTGTACCGCGCAGCAAATTCAGCACCTAGACGTCCAATGACGTCGTCGCTATGGATTTGTATGAAAGAATCTCTCAGAACTTGATTCATCGTCCCCACGTCCGCGGCGTGAGTCCAGAAAGAATCGTGAACTGCTGCAAATGATAACCCAAGCTCATCACATCGCAAAGCAGAGAGAATCATGTGGGTGGCATCGAGGGAATGGATAAAGTTTGGTGGGAATCCCTGCAGCTGTTTTCGCTTGCTGACAGGATCGGATCGATGTGGTTCTGACAAGCTAAGCCTCTGCATGTTCGTTATGACGGTTTTGCTTTTCGTAGAACGATATGGTTGAACCACCGGCATGTGCACTGGGTTTGTCCAAATGACACTAGACTTGAACTGAACCAGATCTTCGACTTTCGGCACGTATCTCTCTCCGACTCCGCTTATAGGCTTTGATGAAAGTTTTGACCATTCCGCCTCCAAACGCGTGAGCTGCTCTCGAGTTAAGCAGGTCGAGATCCTGCTAGCACATTCTCCAAGCCAATGCTGTATGTCGTGAGCTCCTCTAAACATGGTAGATAGAGCTGTAAATATTTTTTTCGCAACGTATGAAGAAAGCACATCCGGAGTGATCCCATCATTGTTTGGAAGGTTTGGGTACGCCGCCACTAGCTGCTTGCGAACCTGTGCTTTGGCTCCGACGTAGGTTACCCCGTACACATTCGTCATAACTGTTTGTTTGACCGTCTTGCGAGAGATTTTACCATCGAGAACAATTGCCAGTGGATGACCTTTTTCCTTCTCCTCAGCAATCTGCGATTTCACAATATCGGCGACAGCTGTATAGACGTCGGCAGGTCGATCACCAGGCTCTAAGTTCACCTGCTTGGCACCCCATATATCACCACCTAAAGCGGCATAGTGCTGGAGGCCATTACAGGTACCATCTTGATGGACAGGTAGGTGAGAAATGAACTGTGATGGATCGGGTGAGCTAATCGCGTTATTGAGCTCAATGCAGGCAGCCAGACACTGCCAAGGATCCTCAGCCTGGAGCCACCAACGAGTGCCTGTTAAAGGATTTGTTGCAGAATCTTTGACGAAATCGAGGTTCTTCATGGAAAATTCCTCTCGCTCCGAAAGACTAGCTTTGTCGAAACCGAAGACGTTAGCCAGATGAATTTTGAGCCATTTCAAGCCTGTTTCGCCAAGTTCTCTGCCTTTGCCGAACTTCAGTAGTCCTCTGCAATGGTCCGCGCCCATATGATTAAGGTACGGCGGTATGGGGTAGGCTCGTCCGCGAAAATCGATATTATGTGGAAAATAGAACTGTTCATTCCTCAATGCCCGTGCAATTTCCAACTGGAAATTCTGGAAGCAGCGCTGTGAATGCATGCCACCTTTGGCATTCTCGACATTTTTCACAGCTCGTATCCACCGACGACGTTCCAAGGGATCTGTCGATGACTCAGGCTCTGGAGGTATCGAAATCTGGGGATTCTCGGGAGGGATGTTAGCGATAGCTTCGCCAGAGTTCCAAGCTTCCAGCATGACATCAAAAACGGGCTGATTGATTCGCCAAGGTGTCCTGCCGAGAGCGTTTAGGCCCTCAAACATTATTTTCATATCTCCCTGGTCAATCGCAGCTTCAGCGTAGTGCCTTTGGTCTTTGTCACCAGACTTGATTCGCATCATTTTCCCGGGGTGAGATATGAAGCCGCCCTTGTTGAATAATGTCCAGGGCTCGGGTGGCACTAGCATTGGCAGGTGCTTTGCCAAAAGGCTATGAACTGGCTCTCGCTTCAATTGCGCAACTATAGCCTTGTTGGCCTCAATAACTCCAAGCTTTTTGCCCATTTTATATTGAAACGAATGCGAAAATGCAGGTTGCATCTGTGTGACAGTTTCCTTGGTTTTAGGATGCGTCAACGTCACAGGCACTTGGGCAACTTCGATCAAGGCAGACATCAGAAATGCCCCAACCTTAGCTCTCATTGTCGCAGGCCATTCGTACTGCATTGTTGAGAGCGCATCTGGCTGATCTAAGAAACGGCCCGCGTACTTTGCCACAGACCCGGCGCGGAAGCTTCGAGTTGCCTTGCGAATAGCTTCTGCGGTGAAGCGACTCTTTTCCTTTTTAGGCATTGGCCATATCTTGCTCTTCCTCTTCTGTTGAATGATTTCGAACGCGCTTTCGTCCTCGACATTTTTGGCTATAGCCATGATTGCGGTCGAGAGTGGTATTCCCTTGTCTGCGCCCAACGACCCCACAGTGCCCATGGTAGATAGAATCGTTACTGCCGCGAGTTTCTGTGGGGATAAGATGCGCAGAAATGGTCCGTACAGACAACGTTCATAGTCCTCTGCAGATCTATGCACATGTCCCTCTCTGGGTACTTCAGCTGCATCCACCTTCACGAGCTCCTCCCTTAGATATTCCTCAAGGGCCAATTGCCACTTCCACATCCTTCCTCCTAGAGATTTCGTCTGGAGAACTGTATTCAAGCCCATCTTCGTGAGATGAGTGTTTTCCTCTTTCCATCTGCGGACAGCAGCTTCAACCGCGTCATTCTCGAGTCGTGCTTGTATGTCTCGCCTCAATTCCTGGCTTGCGTTGGCAATGTCGATGCCTTCGTCTGGGAGGGTTGAGAATAGAGAAAGTGCACTCTTGAGTGATTTTAAGCCCATTCCTTTCTGAGTCGTTGCCTTCACATCAGGAATGGGGGCTGTCGACTCTACATCAATATGATCTTGCTCGGGTACTTCCATAGTCCCCTCCTGAAAATTTAGATCTTCTTCATCCACTCCAGATTCAATGTTATACTTTGGATAGATGTGAGTGACAAGATTTAGTTCGTGTGCGGAGAGAATTCCTGCGTCGAGCACTTCGAGCGCAGCGTTTTCATCTAGCATGTCCATGTAACGGCGGACGAGTCTTTTTCTCCGTTCTCTCGGCGACTGGAGAGATGCCTTAACCATGTATGCCACCATCTCCGCATCCTGAGGCAGATTGTTCGATCGGATTTCGAGCTCAAACCATTTATGTAGACTTTGCAATGCAGCTTCGGTGGGATTGGTCATGATTTGTTCGACAGCAGCTCGGAGATATCGATTGTGAAGAACCATCAGCTCGTAAGAGGATAAGTCGACTTTGGAGAGTCGACGGAGGATGGCCCCGGCCCGCTGAATCCTTCCCACCTGCAAGCAAGCATCAAAGACAGATTGGACGTCTGCCAGGTCACCGGTGACGAAACTTATATTGTCCATTCGTATGCGTGCAGAAGGCCTCGCCATTGAGCCACCTAGATATATCGGGGCATGCTCATAGTAAGATTCAAAACTCGAGCTTTGCGCATTGCTAGGTGTATTCGGATTGGACGGGAGGGGCGGCATGTTTCCACTACCCACGAATGGTATATCATCCATGGTGTACCCAGCTGCTGTTGCCATCGCGCGTCGAGTTGTTTGGATGGTTGCATCGTTCGAATCCCTTCTCTTTCGTCCTATAGGACTGGGAGAACCCGCTTCGATTGAGACCCATCGCCGACTCCTCTGACTTGTGGTATAGGCAGGACATAGCCATGGGAGGCTCAATTGTTCGGAGAGGACTCTACTTCTAATCGTATCTGGGCGAGCTTTTCGACGAGCAGCTCGGACGAGCATCTTGAGTGCTATGGTACAAGAAAAATGAGCGAAGAATTAAACCAAATTGCAGGAAACCCCAGAAGAAACAATAACAAAATACGACCGTAAGAAGCTGTTGATACAAGGCCATTCAAGTGGTCGCGAGGTCGATCGCAAGATTTCCCGAAGAGGCGAAGGATGGTAGAAAATTTCTGCGCCTTGACTACTTCTCGGCTCCCGTATCGACCCATTCCCCTGATTCGTCTCGTTACCCCTTTAAAGGTGTACAGCGATACAACAAGCTACTCTATTCAAGACTATCGAGGCAATCAGATCACAAAGCTAGTCTCCTAGTGTTTTAGATGCAAAACGAAAGTTCAGTAAGATTGTATTGGTTTGTATAAACACTTGATTTCTAGTGTTAAAAATCTTTCCAATTTCGTGCATTTTCCCACGCATATGCCGTTTTCAAGCAAGTGATTTCGTCGAAGTGCTTTCCTACAATTTGCATACTGGTAGGAACATGTATGTTCTCGTCCGTCTTTGCCGCAACAAATCCAATAGGAAAAGCCAAGGCTGGGTGACCTGTTGCATTGAAGGGGCAAGTATTATCAAGCTTTCCAATCGTTTTGCTCATCTTAGTGATCGCCGAATCGTTTTCAGCAGGAAGTGGATCCGCTGGTGTGATAGTCGTTGGCATAATGAGGACATCGTATTTCTCGAGTGCTGCATCGTACTCTTCGGTCAACTTCCTGCATAAGTTCACCGCTTTCGCGTACACGTGGGGAAATCGTTCCCAGCAGAATTCGCCAGAAAAGAATGTATTCTTGCTCACAACACTCATCTAGATTGAACATTAGCGTCAGTACAACTGAGTCACGGCTACACACTACCCAACGTACCTTCTCTATCGTGGCTGCTGTACATGGTAACATCTTCTCATACAAGTCTGTCAGCATGACTTGTCGACGGCCTGATGCTCTTCCAGTCCTGCCCATGACACCCCCTTGTCGGCTTGCTGCACTAAATAAAGCTGGTGCAATTCCATGCATCGGAATTGAAGCTTCCTCAACAACTGCCCCAAGCTCTTCAAAGACCTTAACAGCAGCACGAAATTTGGTGTCGACGCCTGGATCCAGAATTTTGGAAGTCAGACCCTCCTTTAGAACCCCGATACGCATCCCTTTCACGCCAGCTTCTTTGGTATCAAGCAGTATCTGAGAATACTTTGGGATTTGGTCACGAAACGGTGTCCCCGCTCGCTGTCTGTCATCAAGTCCGTCAACACCAGCAATAGCCTCCAGTAATAGAGCATTGTCCAAGCAGTTCCTAGTGATCGGACCAACAAAATCGATGGTTGCTTCATTGCTGACACAGCCAGTATATGGAACCAATCCGAAAGTCGCTTTGAACCCAACCAGACCGCATAGACTTGCTGGGATACGAATTGAGCCACCTTGATCGGCACCAATACCGAGATCCATCTCTCCTTTCGCAACTAGGTTCGCAGTGCCGGAACTACTGCCACCGGCGCTGTAGCCTTTTGCATAAGGATTATCGACTGGGCCAGTTGCAGCCGTGTAGGAAGCAGCGCTTGTGCTTAGGTTTTCACATACGGCTTTGCCCTTGATAATGCCGCCAGCATCTAAGATTCTGCTCACCACCGTGGCATCCATTTTTGGCACCCAACCAGTGACTTCAACAAGTTAGCACTATGGTTTCTGTAAAAAGGAGGACCTAATCATATGGAACGCAGGCCGAGAGTCCAAACAAAAATATCAAAGAGGATCACAGAAACAGGTTAATTTACAAGTATCTGTGCCAACGAGACAAGGAACACCGGCCACGCAAATGTTGTCCTTGATGCAGACTGATTTTCCTTGAAGGAGCATGGAAGCTGGAGACTTATGGGCTAGATCGAAACGGTAAGCCCACGCATTGTCCGGGTTATCCGACTTTCCAGGGAAGTGGCTAAGTCGTCTTAGTAAAGTTCTTCTTTGGATGCTCTAGAACTTACATGTTTTCTCGTGGTGTCAAGTCAAAATCAGGTTCAGGTTGATAGTCTGGTTTGGTCAGGAAGATGAAAAAGTCGACGAAACTTGCAAAACGCACCATCCATTTCGGAAACGAACTGCATAGCATTGCAAGTAGCCGCAAGCAGGGTTGTGTATTCGGCTTTCTCATTGTTTCTGAATTCGTAGCCAAACTTAGTCGCGACTGCGGTCAAGTCATCCTCAGTGATATTTATGCCCCTGTTTTCTTGTTAATATCAAACTTGAATACTCTAGAAAAATGACTGACTCTGCTGGAGTTACAGACAAAAGAGACATGACTTTGGCTATTATACAGCGACGGTGGAAGCAAATCGCTCAAGCAAGCAACGAAGTCTGAAGCCGACCAAGTGCTTAACATAGCTTCGAAACTGGCCTTTATAGATCACGTCTCAGCGAAGCAGTTTTTGAGCCTGTCAACGAATTCAAAGATATCCCATCTTTGTTCCGCGTTATCTTCGGAGCTCCGTACCATAGTATAAGATTGGTCCGCCACGGTGAAGAATCACTAGTGCCATCTCCTAATAATCCAAAGATATGCCTTGATAATATGTTGGGTAAAGAGTTCGAATGTCTTGTCGTGAGTCCTCTATATGCGTGTCACGTGTTCTTACACCGGATGCCATGAGAGATGGAAATATCGGTCAAGGAGCATCATAGTCATGGCGTAGAGAATGGTCGTTCGCCATTAGAGGGTCTACCAACATGTCTTGATTTGTAAAGATACCTATTAGAAACACTGCTAACAAACAGACCACGTGAGCATCTCGGAGAATGAAGATCTTCCTTCGCCTCCGGCCTGTTTCGAGCACCGTATAATTTGCTTCCAAAATCTCGAGTGCTCGTCAACATCAGATAAAATCTACGCCCACATAAAATGGTCGTGGGAAGGGCATTACGGGCGACTGGATGTACTGGCTGCCGACTATCGTTATTACGAAGCTTCACGTCGCTAGCTAGTCCCTCAATTCGAATTCAGCAGCCTACAAAACTTTCACGATGCACGACCCGACATCAACTTCGATGCTTCGCTGAAAGCCTAGGAACGAGCAAGGCTGACGATGGTGGAAAGGTACTCGTGAATGAGGATGTAAATACTCAACGGGGGGCAGTTGCAAACGAGCAAGAGGATACACAAGTTTCTACTATACCATGGTATCTACAGGTGGATTCTCCTCAGAGAGCTCCGAGGCCTATATCAGAGAGGCAACGAATACCCGACTTACCTGATAGTCCACCTCCGATTCTGGCGCCGTTGATGCAGCAAATATCAATTGATCTCGGCCTCGATGATTTAACGCTACTGGATTTGCGAAAACTCGATCCTCCGCCTGCTTTAGGAGCCAATCTGCTGATGCTCATCGGCACCGCACGCAGCGAGAAGCATTTACATGTATCTGCAGATCGCTTATGTCGATGGCTAAGGAGTACATACAAATTGAAACCGGATGCAGACGGGCTGCTGGGAAGGAACGAGTTGAAACTCAAATTAAAGAGGAAGGCCAAAAGAGCAAAGCTTATGGGAAGCGCTACCGATGAGAACAACGACGACGGAGTTCGAACTGGCTGGGTCTGTGTTGATGTAGGCGTAGTGGTGGAGGCGGAAGGAGCCTCTGAATCTGCGCCTGTACCAAAAGATTTTATTGGTTTTGGCCGGAGGACAGAAGGTGTGAGGATTGTCGTGCAAATGCTCACAGAGGAGAAAAGAGAAGAAATTGATCTGGAAAAGTTGTGGAGCGGTATACTCAAGCGCGGAACTACTAAGGAGATTGAGAATGGAACAGACGCCGAAGAACATCACCACTACCATCCAGTCTCGGCTAACTCATCGAGCCAAGGACCAACATCCAGTCTGGGACAAAACCGGAGCTTTCACTCTACAGCACGTCGCCTGACCGCAGACCTCGAGGCACGCGTAGAGCATAATGCTGCTTCAACTATCGAACCATTGATGGCAAATGCATTCGAAGACTTTGACCTGCAGTCAATTCGAAATGTCGTTATGCAGGATCTCGCTTCCGGGGACTACCAGAAAGCCCGACAAGACATCCTTCAATACAGTCAACATGTTCCCCAATTACAGAACGACGACTGGAGACCATTTACGCTGCAGATTTTAAGGGCGCATTTGGAGAGCCTGCCAGCAGAACATGCGCTTGAGCTGCTAGGCAATGGTGAATCGGATCGTAGCTCAACGCCATTTCTAACATACTTTTATGCGACAATATCCCCTATCTATCTTTCACAGTTCGAAGCAGAAACCATGGTTTGGCTGAATTGTTTTGCCCAAGACCTTGGTCACCATGGTTACGAATATCCCAAGCTCCTAGAACTTTGGGATGAGCTTCGAGCTGCTGGGGTAAAAATCTCTTTAACGTCGTACAGGAGTCTCCTCCGTGCTATACTCAGACCGCCCAAAGGTCAAAGTAACTACCACGGCCCTTCGCGTGCAGCTCTAAAAGAGGCTACGGACATAATACAAATCATGCACAATCAAGGTTTCGATATTCTCTCAGAAGACATGCTTGTCGATTTGCAAGAGCTTTCGATGCCTGATGCCCTCGAAGTGGTGCCACAACACAAGATCTACACAGATCCAGAAGATACGTTCGATATGCCCAGCTTGCCAATGGCTCCTACTTCGCTTCGATTCCACGCCCTTATGGTGCAACTGGACTTGCCTCCCTTTCGAGACGACTCGAGGATGTGTTTGATGGAGCTCTATGCTCATCGACAACATTGGCAACAATTCTGGGAGATATTTAGAATGGCTCCTCGTCAGAACAAGCCTCAAACGGCATCTATGTATGCTTTCATGCTATTTCATGTCGCCCAAACCCAAAACCAAAAAGCCTGTATGACTGTTCTACGGACCTGGAGTGCGGATCTCTTACACGAGGAGCCAGCGATAGAGATTTGTGGAGATGTTAGTGAAGCCCTCAAAGCTTGTCTGCTGGTGGCTGATCCACACGTTGAACGAGATGCAAATAACAATCCAGAGACTAAAGGGGAGTGGATCTCTTTATGGCGACGGTGTCAGTGAGGAGGACCTGTTGTCGTGCAAGTAGAAGTGAAACAAGACCATACCCCCATGTATAGTAAGCATGTTGTACCTGCCAAATACCATGTGACTTAATGTCAGAATACAGTGTCAATTTTTAATCGATCATTCCACTATCCAACAGTCCTCAGTCTTAGAATTGAAGCTAGAGAAGCTGCAACTCTAGGTGAGCTTGCAAGACAAGCGTCAAATTAAGCTCACAAGCGTGGTTGAGAATTATAGTCTGTGATGCGGGAAACGTGCGTTCGTGGTTGGTTCCACCAGCTGGTTCTTGGCGTTTCGCAGTCTCGTCGTTTGATCGACCCGACAACGAAAACCAATCAAAATATGTCAACCCACGACTTGTCTCACCCGAACCACATCACGCTATGCAACTCTTGTTTATAGTTGATCAGCACTACTACTACTTAATCATGGTCTTTCATCTCATATCTCTTTTGCATTCATCTCATCTCCACTAATTCCATTTCCGAACTTCAGTATCGCAATAACTCAAGATGAAGCTTACAGCTCTAACTACTCTGACTACCATATTCGCGATCCTCCCCCCTGCCGCAGCATGGGGATCTCTTGGTCACGAGACTGTGGCTTATATCGCATCCAACTTCGTCGCAGCGGAGACAAAGGACGTGTTCCAAACGCTGTTATACAATAAGACCAGCTCCTACCTCGCAAGTGTCGCGACATGGGCGGATTCATTTCGATACACACAAGCAGGGAGATTCTCGGCTCCATTCCATTACATCGATGCTGAGGACGATCCACCAACTTCTTGCGGGGTGACCTATTCCAGAGACTGTGGTGTAAAAGGTTGTGTAGTTAGCGCGATCCAGAATTATGTAAGTATTATCAATGCAGGAAGGCGATAGAGTGGCTGATATTTAGTAGACTACCCAACTCCTGGATACTACCCTGGATGCGACAAGCCGGAACATGGCTACTAAGGTATATTTTGAGCTTCTATGCCTTTTAGTGTCATATGCTGATGCCAATAGTTTATCATTCACGTGAGATTCCATTAAAAACCCAAAAAGATATAGCTAAGGATACTTTAAAGTTTTTCGGTGATCTTCATCAGCCTCTGCACAATGAAGCATTAAGTAGAGGTGGAAACACCCTGCAAGTGACTTTTGGCGGAGTCAAAACCAATCTTCACCACGTCTGGGACACGAATATTCCAGAGAAATTGATCGGAGGTTACTCCCTCGCAGATGCAGAGAAATGGGCAGACACTCTGACCACAGCGATTGAAAGTGGGATCTACAAATCACAGGCAGCTACATGGCTTGACAGCGTCAATCTTGCTGATCCTGTGACTACGACCTTGAAATGGGCTACAGAGGCCAATGCATTTGTGTGCACAGCAGTATTGCCTAACGGTGTTGATGTATTGACTAATCAGGAGCTTGATGGAGTTTATTATGAAACAGCTGTCCCAGTCATTCAAATCCAGATTGCGAGAGCAGGCTACAGGCAAGTTGGGTGAAATTCTTGAAAATCACTCTTAATTGACCTCGTTATTAGATTAGCTCATTGGCTGGATCTCATCGCACAGGCTGTGACTGCAAACGAAAAGCCAGATCTTTGAGAAGGCTTGAATGCATAGAGAGTCTCGCCTTGAATTTGATTGTCGCTATAACATATGGTGCATTTGTTCTTAGGGGCAGGTGTACTCCATTCCAATCTAGGAGGTCGTTCAGGACCTCAGTTTGGCAGTTGTGCCTTAACTTTTCTGTCATTTCTATTCCTCTTCTTGTTCTAGTTAATGAAGTGGGCGAAATGCACTATAAAATAAGTTAGAGTGAAGCACCTTTCATTTCAGGCCTCGCTTCTTCCTAGCGGAAAAATCCTGGCTATGTATTGCACATTGCAACAAGGCCCGGACGAGTGGTGATCTCAAAACGGAATGGATTTGTGTACCGTTCCAAGGAGTGTTAATTGCAAACCTTATCGGATCAGCTTAATGCGCAACCTACAATGTCTGACCATCACTCGGCGCTCTAGGGAGTGTAGATGATAAAATGGTCATTTTCCACAAGCTAACATTACCCGGATTGGTGTCAGGAGTACATTTCGCACAATGTTACATCTCGTTAAGCAAACCCATAGATCTCATCCATCCTAGCACAATTTTGAACGAGTCTCGATTTAATCTATTCTAAAGATGGTCTATGCTCAAGCATAGCAACAGGTACGAAGCCCCACCCTCAGCTCCATTCAGTCCTCCAAGAGAAATTTCAAAAATGCCTCGGCAATGATTACTCCATCATGGTACCTGTCCGCTCGACTCGTACTATCATCAAACATCTCCTTTTCAAACAACCCACTAGCATATCTAGCCTTCAGAATCTCCCTCATGATATCCTCGTTAAATTCCGGATGTCCTTGAACCGTGATCAACCTCTTGGCAATGTACATACTGTGCACTTTACACTTCTCCGTGTACCCCAACTCTTCGACGCCCTCGGGGTATTCAAAAACAACATCCCGGTGCATCTGATGTAATGCCTACCCTCGGCCATCAATCACGGTTCTTTTTGAGGTTCCGGAAGGGAAATTGGCTTACCAAAGCAGTCTTCCCAAAGATTTCCTGCCCCTTCTTCGTCAAATCCATGGCCATAACACTAGCCTCCCACCCCTCCATTCTCCCCAACTTAACCCCCATCGCCCTTCCCACGATCTGATGTCCAAAACAAACACCTATAATCCTCACCCTTCTCTGCTCCAATAATTTCTTGGTATAATCCACTAATCTTAGTATCCATGGATCATTATCATACGCCGTGTATTTCGATCCCGTGATTAATATCGCATCGATATTCTCTAGTTCTGGATACTTGTCTCCATTGACGATATCCCAAGCTGAGATCTTGAGACCTTCCTTAGATGATAGGCCGGGATAACTGAGTTTGTCTGCTGCGGCGTTCAGGAGTGTGTTGAAGATGCGCGAGTAGGTACCGAAGCGGGAGGCGACGGCCTCCATTGGCGTATCGCATTCTAGGACTGCTATTCGCAGGGGTAACTTAGGCATCTTAGGTGGATTCGAATGAGTGGTTATACGGGGTCACAATAAGGTGAACTGGTTTTCACAAAGAACAGCTTAGATTGACTCGTGAAAATAAAGTGAGGTTGGCAAAAATGGGGGCGGAAGTCGGAACGAGAACCAGCAAGTTGTGGCAACGGTTCCACAAGCCAGTAGATATCTACATGAGCACACAGTTTCAGTGAATTTGTCGAATTCGATTCAAGTGTGCTGGGGTTCTCTGAACAAGTACACCGTGTTATCGGAACTCTTCCGACCTCAATGCTGTGGTCAACACGTGACAATGACGCAAGAGACCCCTGAACCTAGCCCCTCTACTTACACCTTTTCAAATGTTCATGCTTATCTTAGATGGAACTCGAAAGGGTAACGGGATAGGACATTTCTTCACGATATATTGATCTGAGAGTTTATCCTCTATTAAGACAATCTCCCATACCTCAATGTAAAGTTCAAAGTTCGGTTCAAGCATCAACATTCAAAGTCAGACTTATGTTGAGATTCCTCTTTTCAAATTACGGATGCTCTGAACTTAGAATATCACAATACGAAGCTTTGTAGTAACAAGTATTTGGCAAGTGTCTCAATTCTTTCTCCGTACTAAGTACAAACTTCGTCTCTATCTACACTTGCTTGCTTCTTCTCTTTATCGTTCTCTCTTCTTTGCTGCCGCCTCAATGCACGATGAAAACACTCAAAATTCCAAGAAACGCCCGCCGAATGCAATGCAATGCCTTCCGGGTCCGTAGACGCTTCGGATTATCTCATGAACCTTGAACGAAACTCGCCTTCCAATATGAAGTCCTGTACTAATGCAATCATGCTAAAACCCCTAGAACGCCTTTTAAGTGCCGCTAGAATCAACCTGTTCGCCCTGGTGGTTTGTGATCGATAGTCCGTCTCTATGTACTTGGCTTCTGTCCCGACTCCGCATCTCCAGGTGGATTATGCACAATGGTATCCGTGGAGTTTTGAGTGTCTCCTTCCCCTTCTCCGAGAGCCTCCGTTGCTGGATCCATCAAGGTCGTATCATCGGAGGACGCTTCGTTGTTAGGGGCGAATGCATCTTCCATAGGATTTGAAACATCCTCATTGACCGGACTCATGGTCCCATCAACCGCGACAGACTCCCACCAACTTCTCTCTCCTCTCCGAAAAACTTCTCCGGGCGGGCCAACAGAGTCTGTTTGATTTCTTCGCTGAGCTAACTCTTCATCGCGTCTTCGATAGGCTGCTCTAGCCTCCCTCACCATTTCCTCTCTCGACTTGCCAGGTCCATGAGACGCTCGGCTCTTCCTCATACCTCCCCATCCAGACCAAAACTTCAGACTCGCCCAAAACCTGCCATTAGATCCAGGAATTTGTCGCCAAGGCTTCTCACGAGTAGAGAACAGCCAGCAGTCGACTGCTGCTTGGCTACATATGCAGATCGTCGTCACACAGGTAAGTCCAAAGGGAGGGTTGACGGCAAATCTATCATCATATTGTAGCACGTGCGAGGCGAAGGGCAGAACCCACATCCCTATGTACACCAATGGGTAGATGAACAGGAAACGCAATTGACGTCGAATCTTGTCCCGTGTGCGGATCATTTCGGCTTCTACGAACGTCTGGCCCCGGGAGTTTAGAAGCTGTAACTGCGAGACAGGGGCAGTTGCGTTGGTAGAATCCGGATGGTTGCGCAAGATAGTCAAAATATCCACGATTGAGTGCTTTGTGCTGGAATTCTCGCTCATGTGGGGCGAAAATCTGCGAACGAATCCATCTCGCCAGGAGGTTGCTCGAGAAGCAAGGGTAGCGTCGGAGTCTTCAGAATATAATGGTTGAGGTGTTATTGGGTGAGGTGAGGTTGGGGGTAGAGGAAGAGGTGTAGTTGGCCCGGTAAAGGAATCCGCATCAAAGTTCGACGGTTCAGAGGGAGGTGAAGGAGGAGACCCGTTGCCGACTGAAAAACTCCCCCATATGAACCGGTGTGCACCAATTCCTGGAGATCTCAGGACCCCGCCCGATTCCAAAGTCGATATAGATTGCTTCCTTCCTTCATTGTCCCCCACAGAATCTTGTACGGTTTCCGGGATCAGGCCGTGAGAGATCAGTGTTGGCGTAGGTGGGACATTGCATCTAGCAGATCGTAAATGGCTTGCTGTGCTTGTGGTGTTCATCGTCCCTGAGGTTATTCCTCCACGATTGGCGAAGCCGTTGAATTTGTATCTCACATAATAATATATAGATGCGTATATGCCCAGAATGAAAATGAAAATGATATAACGAGGAATCCATGCAAGAGCGAGGCGATACCAGAATGGTCGTACTGGAAGATAGCAGTATGTCCCGTCAGCGGTATACGCTTCTTGATTGTTGACAAATGCGAGAGAAGCGCTGAGGACCGGCAAGATAATCCAGAGTGTATATGCGATATGGCGATATGGAAACAGGCCCCCTTCGCTTTTGGAGGATCTCGGTCGGAATATATATAGAGCAGTATGGATAGCAATCATAAGGACAGCGAAGTCTGGAAGATGTGAGACGAAACCACCATAAACCATGGTACCAAGACTAACCTGATGCCTCAATTCCCAAGGAGACGAAGAAACCACTGACTTGGCAGAAGCTTGAGCTGTTGGGAATGGGACCTCGAGTGAAGACAACAATTGGATAGATCATGAACCAGAGAGCTTTGAACATGTCACTCTGGATCAACAACATGATGAGACTATAAAGTGTCAGTATTTGTACATACAAGGAAAGGTCGGATGAAGCTTACTCATGCCGGAAAGTCCTTCGCATCTTGATGAACCACAGAAAGGCGAGCATGGCAGACGCAACGCTGATGGCGGAGAAAGTACATGCCAAGATTTGCAGAGTATTTCCTTGTGCAGGCGACATGGAAGGGTCTTGGTCTGTATTGTTTCCGCTGAGGCCTCTCGACTCGAGACGAAGGTCGTGCACTGCATTTGCAATGCCGGACGAAAACGGTGCCATTGCGACTTGGACGAAAGACGGCCGTTGCCTTAGTCGTGATTTCGAGAGGAAAGGGTTTGGGTTTTATGTGATTGAGTCCTTCCTACTTCGTAGCACCAACATGGTTGAGCTCGTATGCCCCGGTTGTCGCCGCCCAATCCGGAAATTTGTTGACTTTCAAAAGTTTCGAGATCTCTAGTAATGCTTGGTCGTGATAACTTTTCCTAGGACAGATATCTAGAGAGCATATGAAAACCCGTCCAATTCCTCCAAGCTTGTGCAGTTGTTGAGGCTTCGAGAGGGTTTTGGGCGACAGATGATGCTGTGCGTACTAATGCATAGCCCGGCGGTGTGTTCGGCACAGCCTTGCTTTGCTGTGGAGTGAACACAGCCAACGTGGGGGAAGAGACAATCTGAAACGCCCCGTCTCCGCTGGTGAACTTGGGGATCTGGAACGGGAGGGTGCAAGTCCTCTCTCTCCTCGTCGGCGGTGAGAACAATGCGAGGAAGAGAACGAGGGGGTGCGGATGGTGAGAAGAAAAGGGAAGGGAAGAAGAGGAAGATTTGGGCGACGGGCCGATCTAGGTACGTGAAAATGGCATCGGTCAGAAGTGAAAGTGCACTCGAGCGTTGTATGGCTCGCGTCGGCAGTCAGTGGACATGAATAAAGCGCTGTCGATCGCCAGGGATTTTTCACTACCTCGACTACCTGGATTCTACCCACTCGCACACGGCCAAGTGACCGCACGCCTAATGAATCTGCGAATGGTCGTGGCACACCCGCCCTTTTGGTAGCTTTTTGCAGCAATAGGTCGCAATCCCCAGCAAGTGGGAGCAATGGGCTGCCGCCACTGAGGAAACCTTTTTCATCACACTTTTTCAGCAACAGCCAACGCACGCCGAAATCCGGATTTGGATCTCAGCTTCTTTCTTCCTCACGCTCACACTCACGCTCCCGCTCCCGCACCCCTAAACCTGAGATAATCATCCTGTCAGTTCCGGAACCAGGGTGAAGGAAAGGATTGAATGGCATCGGGTCCAGGGTCGGAGCTCCGTGGGACGGTGGGACGGGTCGTCTTGGGCTGCACGGTTCACAGATTGGCATCGCGCACACGAACGCCTTGTCAAATCCCGAAGGACTGGGTCACTAAGGTTATCAGACCAGAGAGTCGACGCTTGCGGGGAATCCAAACCAAGCAACACCAAGCACGACCACGCGTGAGTCGTGCAACAATGCGCGACTCGACCTCGCAATGCTCCAAGCGGTACAAGAACGGGCGTGCGGGACACTGCCGGGACCGTTTTTTGGTGTGTATGTGTGTGTCTGTGTGGTTGCGTACTTTCGTACGTGCCATTGACCGCTTCGACAGCCTCACCTGAGCCATTAACGGGCCTCTCACAATACTGGTCGAAAATATCACTCACCTGACCTGGGCAACCGGAAAACTCAAGCCTCGTCACGCGAGGAGATGTTTTGCTTTTGCGATACGCATGTGCACCGTCCCGATTGATTCTGGGGACACCATCATTCGATTTATGTTACGAATGCAAAGGGAAAATCCGGCTGATGTTGATTGTGTATTTGCGCCTTTTGCGGCCCTGCAGCAGTTAGGACCAAGGAGCAAGCTAGATCTCCAGCACACCCGACACAAGCATTCTGCATAGCATCATGACATGCCGCAGAGTGTCTCGAATCTGACGTCGTCTGCAGTCAAAATCCACTCCAATGGTGATCTAGACGAGAAGCATGTGGTATTATCACGTGCATGTAATTGACGTATCTTAATATCGGCCTCTGGCTCCTACGCATATCAAATTCTGTAGGAAAAGAAGATGAGGTCTATAGCTTGAGATAGAGGTAGAGGCCTTGGCTTCGTACAGTGTACTAGATCTGCTGAGATTTCGAATGCCACGTGACATCACTCTTGCCAACAGTGTGGCTCTCCAGACCTCCCAGCTATTAGTTGACTTCGTCCTCCTACACCTTGAGGTCCGTTCAACGGTTCGGAGGTCAACATATATAACCAGATATTCTGCTACCTGGGCCGGTGATGGTTAGTCCATTTATCTGGCCTCCTCGATTATAGGAAAGTCGACTAGGAGATTAGAGGTATTAACGATAGAACAATTTTGTAGCAGCAAAGAATAATAGAGGACAAAACCCAGACAGAAAAGCCTCTAAGGTATTGAGGGGGAATCGCCATACTAAACAATGTGGTCTACTTGTAAAATCAACGTTGAGCTCTCTACACAGGGATTATACATATATTTCAGGTTATAAGATTACAAGATTATGTGCCACAACCGCTGAAATGGAAGCTATAAACCAAAAGATAGGACAAATATGCTCCTCACTATTTGTTTCGAATGTGGTGAACATTTCGGCCATAATTGGACTTAAATCACTTGAGTAATTATGAAGGCTAGACATTCCTCATCTTCATATCCTGATTTAGACAAGAAACTAAGACTCAACGCCGAAAATTGTAGATAAGCAAAGAAGAAGTGACGTTCGAGAAGACGATGTTTAGGATCGTTGGTTGAGTTAGTTTTCCATGAAATCTACTTGATAGACGTCGATAGGGGCTCGCTTCAGGGGTGACGTCAGGGCTTCGAAGAACGCGTCGCGAAATTTTGATCGTCTTTTTCACCAAAGTTTAGATGAACGAGTGCTGGTTGCTCGCAATTACACAGAAAGGAATCAAAATGTCTCTCCCACGCGCATCGCTTCGCTCCTTTCTCTCGTCCGCCAAAACTGCCTTGAAAAATGCTTCACAGCAATCATCACCCGTCACATTCGTGATCGGGAACGAATCGGCGGGCAGGCAGAATTTCCTCCTAGCCAGTCATCCACGTTAGCTAACACCAACGCAGACCTCGATTCCTTGTGCAGCGCTGTTGTTTTGGCATATATTCGAACCTACGCACCAAAATCGAAAACCTTCTACATACCTCTATCAAACATTCCCACAACTGATCTCAGTCTACGTCCCGAGTTACTACCCGTCCTTTCTCACGCTAATTTGAGACCAAACGATCTCATTACCTTGTCTGACCTGCCATCCATCACATCGAGCTCCTCACGATTGCCTCCTGAGAAGACGAGGTGGGTATTGGTTGACCACAATCTCATGGTAGGAGACCTAAGCAAAATATACGGAAACCAGCTAGTTAGCTGCATCGACCACCACGAGGAAGAGAACAAAGTACCCAAAGACTGCGGTGAGGAACCAAGGATCGTGAAGAAATGTGGGAGCTGTTCTAGCTTGGTGGTAAAATACTGCAAAGAAGCATGGGACTCGCTGGCCTCGGAGTCGACCCAGAAAGATGGAACCAAATGGAATGCCGAACTGGCACGATTGGCCTTAGCTCCGATTCTTATCGATACCTCGAACTTGAAGAATGGATCAAAAACTACGCCGACCGATGTAGAAATTTTCGAGTATCTGGAGCACTGGATCATTACCGAAGAGGAGAGTCAGTTCAATGCGGAAGACTACTTCAAAGAAATCTCTGATGCAGAAAAAGACGTCGATGGGATGAGTCTAGTTGATCTTCTCAGAAAGGATTACAAGCAATGGAATGACGGGGATGTTGCTCTAGGCGTCTGCTCCGTTGTTAAAGATATGTCATTCCTCGTGGATAAGGCTGGTGGCGACGAGAAGTTACTGAGCGCCTTGGAAGCTTTTGCAAAGGAGCGGGATTTGTCTATCTGCTCAGTCATGACCAGAACTTTGATCAATGATGTCTTCACCAGACAGCTTTTGGTTTGGGGGATGGATGAAAAAGGTGTAGAATCCGTCAAAAAATTTGTAGGAGATGCAGAGCAAAGCCTCGAACTCAAAACTTGGAGGGATAAATCTCTCGACCACGAAGATAACGGCCAGTTGTGTCTTTGCTGGTCACAGGGAAAGGTTCAGGATGGCCGCAAGCAGATAGCACCTCTCTTAAGATCTGCAATATCGAGGTGATTTCTTTACGAAAGCAGAGAAGTCATGCACGGAGCTCAGGAAAACTTGGCCTTTACCTAGAAAGCACATTTGATGCTTAGAGAAGTATGCTCGAGCATGCGCAACGAGACATTGGAAACGATTAGACCGAGGGATACCGTATTTGCTATCTTACAGAGCAATAGAATGTTGAGTAGACGGTCAAGTATGGCCAACAGGTAGAAAAGATGCTGCATGCGGGCAGATCCTTGGCAATTCCATAACCATGAATACTCCAAGCTGATATCTTTCGTACGTTTTCCGTATGATGCATCTGTTCTACATACAACCCTTGTTTCTTTACTTAGCCTCTCCTGTTATTCTTCCTGGTCCTGCTAGCCTGGTAATCTATTTCGAGATCATCAACTTCGATCGCATTCCTACCAAATGTTTTCTTTCTTCCTTTCAAGTCTGGACTTTCCGATATAATCTTTCTTTCTAGTATCATCGAGTCGGGTCGTGGATGCCAGATATGCAACCGGGAACCTGCCTCTTTTAGCTTCGGCGATTTCCCTTAAGCTCTTATTGCCCGTCTTCTTCGCTTTCAGAACTAGCTTTCAACTGCTCCATCCCTATAATCTCTGTGCGAGACTGAGACGAGTTCAGTTTTCTGGTTCATATATTTCTATCGACATTGTAAGTCTCAGCATTTCTTGATATTTGCTGGCAAGGCGTTGACAACCTAAGTTGCAGCGCTCCACCCATCGACTCGGTCCACAACAGAACAAGCCTACGATGCGTGTTCCCGCTGATCCAGGCTTACCGAAACGCGGTCGTGGCCGGCCACGCAAGCGTCCTCAACAGTTCAATCAAGAACAATCAAGGAAGAAAACAAAAGCGAGGGCTAAAATTGGTCCATCTCCGACCCCAGCGGGATGCGGCTCTAGCAGTCCTAGCAAACAACCTAGTGTTGTCCCTGCGATCTCAAATCCAACTGTCAAACGAAAAAGCGAAAAGAAGAATTCCGCATCGAAAGCGCGCAGGTGCCCACCGAAAGGCTCGAGAGCTTTAACAAGCCAGGAAATTCTTGGCTTTTATGATGATGGGCAGAAGATAGATATTTTCGATTTTCACACATCGATGGAAGAGATCTTGGTGTACGAGGAAAGCGGGCCCACACAGAATTATACGGAGGCCAATTACATACACGAGCACGCTCAGGCATCACAAGAAAGTGGACATGAGGAAAGTCAAATAATGAAGACGATTCTAAAGCAAGAGTTCCGAGTACCTGAAGTCATCATATTGGAATCAACAGGACCTGTCATTGGAGCATGGTCCACGAGAGATATCAAACCCGAGGATGAGGACACAAAGGCATACATTGACGTAGACAGGGGGAAGAGAGACGTTGCTGTGGCAGAGCGAGACGAACCCGTCGTTTTGAAGCCGGGGAATAATGCGAATGGGAGGAAGCAAATGGATCGAGTAGTCAAACGAGAATATTTCGGAAACGAGGACGATGAAAAGTTCAAAGTTGGTAGAGATGAAGACGAAATATGGGAGCGCATGGAACTGCTTGAAGAATTGTTGCAGTTCCAGATCCATACCGAGGTACTGCATGAAGAGTTGCGTTTGGCACAACTCGTCAAATGCAATTGGCTGTGGCCTATCATCAGATGGTTTCTGTAAATGTTGAGGGGCTTAATGTGTTAATGACTTAGGAGGGTGGAATGCGTTGGTCGTGAAAGACATAGGACTTTCATCTAGCTTTCTTCTTAAAGCCGATTTGTTATATACTTCATTAGAACAGTCCACTCTCAAAATGCTCAGTTTATGTCTATTTCAACCTGCATTCGAGAATCAGACTTGAGTAATTAACTTCTATATCTGCTCGCTCATGTACTCAGCATCCGAACATCTTCTGCGTGCTGACATTGCATCGACTCCACCATTTCTTCTCCCATAAACTAACCAGGAACATTGCTGGCCAGTACCCGACAAACAACCACCAGAATGGCCAGGGATCCCATATCTCGAAGGTGCCATCTCTCCAGTATAGAACATGCTCAGCAAATTCCAGCCACTTCTCCAACAGATCCGTCACGCCAATTTCAAACCTCAAAAATTGTAGCAGAGGTAAAAGGACTCTCGTAACCAAGTCATGTCCGACCCAGTAATAGCCCTGGATACCCGGCCTTGGCACAACAAGTGCTTCAGCACGATGCCCATTCGAGATGCCTTTTGGCTCGTGATCAGGTAATATGGAAAGATACGCCTCAGCCATATCCTCAGATTCGTCCGCCAGACATACTACAGCTGTATGAGCCCGAGGATTGCACTCAATGGGATAGATCTGGCTCATCAGCTCTCGAATTTCCACATCTGAGACGCCAACCCGTCTCTCTGCCTCCTCAGCCACATCCGCTTCTACTAAGAAATCGATTGAGAAGTGCCCCGTCATACTGGGTCCTGTTTTCTTGGCGTACAGAGTCGTGTAGAGAAGCATAGCTTGCGAGAGTGCTGACGAGGTTGGAAGAGGAACGTAATGCATGAGGAGATCGGCGGAAGGACAAGCTACGAAGACTTTCACCTTTCCCTTGATGACGAGGCTATGGGTGCAGTACTCTGGACCCGAGATAAATTTTTGGAGGACGAACGGTCGGAAGGGTGTGGGATTGAGCCGCTTGAGGTGCGCTTCTGTTTCCTTCAAAGTTGGTCTCGGGAGTAAAGTCATGTCTGCTCGACTCGAATCGTCGAGGAACACGCTTTTCATAACGTATTTCGTTCCTTGCGCTGATCTTGGTTTCTCTGGATAGAGAACGGAGAGTGATTCGGTCTCGGAGGTCACCAGATGTGTATCTGGAACACTGAGACCCAAGTCGCGTGTATTATCGATGAATGAATGCTTCTCGTGCAATGTCTCCGTCAACGTCAGGCCGAATTGAATCGCCTTACACTTCGTCTCCTTCTCAATCATTTCCGCAGCTTCTCCATCCTTGACCCCGGAAGCAATGCCCGAGCATGAGACCCACAGCTCAACTCTCTCCTTCTTGATAATGTCGATCATATCTTTCATGTACATCGCAGCTCCGGCCTCCGAGCTCGGCCGCGAAAGTCGGCAGAAAGTATCAATTGATTTCGAAAAGTGACCGCAAACTGGAATCATGTAGTCCTCGAAATCAGCTCCAATGACTCGATGCCCTGCGCGATAGAAGGTGCGCGCTAAAGCGAGTCCTTTGCTCATACCCACGCCTGTCACGAGAATTATCCTCGGCCGAAACGTCGAAGAGGATATTCTCCTCCATTTTCGATAGTGTTGGATATGTCGTGAGGTTTTGAGATATGGGGATATTATGCTGCTTACTATCGCAATGAATGTACATAATGGAAAGCAGCAAATTGAGAGCAGAATTAGGGACGCATTTTGTAGGACGTGGAGGTACGTTGGTGAGGTTCCGGATAAAGGCATTGTGCTCGGAACAAAGGACACCGAGTTCAGATTTCCATATCGTATTGACCGCGTAATGAGAGAGACTCGGCGAGAAAGATCCCCTTGAGTTTAAGGCCTCAACTGAAGCGGCGATTGAAGGTATGTAATATCGAAAGAAAGGTTCGTTGCACTTGCAGAACCCGATTTCCACGTCATCATCACATGCTTTAGGGTTGGGTGCGGAGCGTACCTGACTAGGCTAAGTGGGATGAAATGTCAAAATATGTGGCAGTCGAAGAGTGGGTACACCTCGCGCTTCACGCGCGTCAAACAAAAGCAAATTGGGACAGCAATAATACCTAGATACAGATTGTAATCCTAGAGTATTTGGAGGTTGGTCTTCCACGAAACCCAGGCTACGTGCTCCCTGTAGGGGATAAATGCCGAGGTTGAGCACGAAGCTGCAGCGCAGAGATAACAATTAAAGCATGAGCTTCCTTTTTCGCCTGCGATAAATCAGACCAGACTAGGTGCACTTGCTTGCCTTTCTTTGACGCTCAGTTTTGCCTGCCACATACGAAACACGGCCATCAGAGGAGACGTGGAGAAAGACCCGCTACCCCACGAAATTCGCTCGCTTGCCCGCGCCCGGATTTTGAAATTCTCGGCAAACTTCAAGGGGTGCGAAAAATAATTTTAAAAAAAAAATAACATTTAAGCAAACCGCTTCATCAATATAATACTTTACGACTTCAAGGCCTAGAAAAATGTAAAAAGTGCGGTTGTTTACTAATTGCCCACTCACGGAATCGAACCGTGGATCTTGTCATTATCATCGTCAGTATCATCGAGAATGATCATTGATCAAGGGATACGAAGTACGAGTCCTCAACTTCTCGGAGTAAATGTACTATATATAGTGTGTTTCTGGAGCTGAAACTAGTTTCAAGAGTGCATATTTGGAGCATATAATGCTAAACAAGCGAGCTAAGAATGTTCGAGTCCGAGTTCGAGGACTTAAGCAAGCAATACACCAATAAAGAACTCTGAAACTTGACCTCGCTAAGATATCACCGACCTAGAAAGTCTTAGCAGTCCTCGTGGAAAAACTCCTCAACCTCAACTTCGCTCCTATGAGATGAAGTCAATATAAGAATTCTTTAGTATGAAACCTCCTAGTCGACAACTTCTTCGTTAATAACTAATCTATCCCCTCTCCTCGTAATCAACCTTTTTTGACATCAAATCCTTTAATCACAGGTCCTTGGTTTCAGGGCCGAGCTCAACAGAAGTACTCATTGTTATCGCACTCTAACTGTCAGATCTCGGGGGCTCATTTATATATTTGAAAATCAGAGGGGATGTGGAAAAATGCTCTGAAAAACGTATGGGAACTTTCTGTAATCCTAGTCGGTGGATAGATTTGATCGACGATACAGCTAACGAAATCAGGAGAAGTGGCAGCTTTTTGGAAGCCTTTTGGCAAGAAACAAACAAGAAGCTAGTGGAGCACCTAACCCTTTAAAGGTCCCAAGCAAGCAAGCTAGAGGTAGTCACAGAGCTACTACTAACAGAGCCTCAGTCACAGTTCCGAGCACCCCCCTTCCGCTCTATCTTCCAGCGTTGCTGTCTCCCAGTGATCAATCCGTATCATCTGATGATGTTTGCATCCCGGCATCATCCGACGATTCATCTTGAATGGTGCCCTCCATGTAATGGTCTCGGAGAAGCTGGCGCAGCGAGTTAGTATTCCCTGAGCAACTTACGAAAACCCGAACACGAGCCCCTCGAATTCGAGTTCCTCGACCGCCAGATCCTCGACTGCGGTATCCTCGACCTCGAGTTGCTTGAAGCTGGCCCCATAAGCCACAAGGTCCAAGGGCTTCACCGCGCATTCGAATCTCAGCCGAATCCTGCCAGTGAATCACAGTAAGCGTTGAGCCACGGGACGGCAGGAGATAAGTACCATTAATCCTGATAACACTGCCGCTACTCGCCTATCCAAGTATCCAACCCTCTCGTTGCTGGGGTTGAAGATGGCGATTGCGTTTTGGTCGGACTGGATTTATTGTTAAACTTGTTCAAAAACAGGTTCGAGTCTTACTTCATTGTTCGGTTCTCTTACGAAGTGTAGGTCTGCACCAGCGAGAGTTTCATGACTCAAATTTGATCTAGCCCCAGCTACATATGTACCTATACGAACGTCAGTGTCAATGTGACGAAGTTTCGTTCCTACAACTTACGAAAGCTGCCAAGACTTCGCCAAACAGGTGAAGTAACACTTGCCTTGACAATTGAGAGATCTCCGTTTGTAGGAACTGGCCCAGGCTCAGATTCGTCCGCGTGATTCTCCCTATCCACAAGTTCTTTTCTTCTATTGTGATGTTGGTACATCCCGTAAGGATGAGCTTGGCTTGAAACTCTGGCTCTACGAACTCTCGATCTCTCAGGTAGCAAAGAAAGCCGTCCGGTAGGCAGGGGTCGAGGAGGACTGACTGCAGGCTCGCGGTCTTCAGCTGAGTTCTCTTGAATCGGATCTTGAACGGTCAGATCGATGATCTCTTTGTGAGCTATATCTGTTTCACTGGAAGCCGCCGCCGACGCCCTCGTCATCCTAGAGTGTTGCGAGAGGACTTGCTGTTCATGCGGAGCTGTCTGTCGAATATCTCTTCTGCTAAAAGGTTCGTTAAATGCTGCTGAGGGTGGGCCTGTGGGCGAATGAAATCCTCCAGTAGTTGCAGGTGAATTCTGGGTACGAATTGAAGGAGGCGTGTTTTCGCTGTCTTTTTGCCACGGCAGAATCCTCATCCTGAAATTGGCAGCAGAGAACGTTGAGGAAGGATGAAATGAATTTTTGGCACTCGCATCTTTTTCTATAGCAGATAACAGATTATTTCAATGGAGCTGTATTCAAGCAGTTAGTCAATCAACCCATGCTATAAAGGAATAGAGACTAAGACTTGCAGAAGGTTCCCCATCAACGCGATTGCGCCATGTAGAACCACATGATAAAGGATAGCATGTAATTCACGAAGTGGTCCAGAAAAGATCTGCGAAATATGTGAATAAATTGCCGCTAATATACGCTTAGCCTTTGCACGCTTGCTTTCTGGGCAGGAATATCTTGGAACTTGTGTCCGTCTCAATTCAGGAAGTGGGCTACCATTCAAGATCAGTTTTCTGTACGGTTTTGTTTTTCAAGCATTATTGAAAAGGGTTGGAAAGCTTTCAGATCAAAGAGGCTGTACTATGCTCTTCTTTCCGATGTTCAGTACAGGTTTCCGCTCCAAGAGTTATCGTGACATTGAGTTCCGGCGAGATCATCCGCCCTCTTCCTGGCCCAACCTGACCCTCGTAGCTTGCAAATTGCGAGCAATCCGTAAAGCTTGAACAAAGGAGCTCCAACCATTTCTGACCTTTGCCTATGCATCTGTGAGCTTGCACTCCTTTACACCTTTCCCACGACCTCGTTGATTCTATTCTATCGTCCTCATCGCGCCTACAGCAAGGATGCTGCAAGTATTGAAGATTTTCTCGATAATTCTGGAAGTAGAATCTTCATCTCGAAGGCTTTCAAGAGCCTCAATAATCATGGACGACCGTAGACATGAAGAGATATGAAATGCATAGAGCAGTTATGCCTACATATACTTGAAAACTGCCACGTCGCAAAAGTCAATCAAATGCTCTGATACTTCTGAGGATCATGGATAACTTACAGGCGACCGACGCAAATGCGTTATCTCGATTGCAGACCAGTGCACCTATAACGTTTCGCGGCAAGAAATACAAGTCTCTCAAGGCTGTCAGTGACTACATCGAATCTCTTCCGGCCGAAAAGCAATTTGCTGCGCAGAAGGAGATTCTCAGGCATCTCACCAAGGTGAAAGGCTCGTTCGACGAAGTCTATAGGTCATTTTACGAGTACATGATCCAGCAGAGATCATTCGAAGCTGTGGGGATCGACCTCCAAGAGTTCCTGGAGGAAACAGAAGAGGTGCGAGTGGTGGTGAACGAGGTCCAGGCTACGAATAAAAGACGCGAAGTCGACATGTCCCGCCTACATGAGTTCTGGAAAGGTGCAAACGGCAAAGCCTTCATTGTCTATCTTACGGAGGAAAGAGAACTTACCTGCCGGGGGGAGCTCATCAAAATAGCAAAGGTTGTGGAGGTTGATCAAGCTGCAGCTCTGCTGAATGACGAGATCCTTGCTAGAAACAGAGTCAGGACCGAGAAATACCAGAAAAGACGGACTGATTTCGGTATCATCTCCAAGGACGTCAAAGAGTTGGCCAAAAAAATCGGATCTATGGAGGATCCACAACTTCCTCCAACATTCGATATGGCCGAAGTCAGAGGCTTGGGCTTGAAACTAGGTAGCGTCGGTTTGTTTGAGACGGATGTTGTTAGCGATTTGGGAGGGGTGCTGCTGCTGCAGATGGACACCCCACAACCAAGGCACGGCAACGGGGAGTTAGGAACGAGACAGACTGCGAGAAACAACCAACTAGTCTCCAGAAAACGGACTGCTGCAACCAGAGCTACGAGCGACACGCCACCAATGATTACCGAAGACCCGAACTCCAACGACGAATCCAGACCTCGAAAGAAGCAGATGCTTGCGAAATCGACGAAGAATGTTGATAAAGAAGGTCCCTCCAAGGCAGATATCGATGAGAGAGGCACGGGATCTGGTCAGGAGCTACCTGAAAAACGAGAGAACGCTCGACGAGCCCGCTGGTCTCCGAATAAGGCAATATATGGCGAAGCCATGCAGAGATCGCTCAAATTTGAGCTCACATCCCGTGAATTTATTGAAGCCGCGAAGAAACCTGTCCTGATCAACAGCAACGTGCTTCCAGATACGCATGTTCAAGAACTAGCGAATCAGGGCTTCACCATTGTCCCCAAATACCCTTGGTTCTTGGAAGACACGAAAGTCATGGAGATGATCAAGACGGAGTTCGCAATGTATCGTCACCATCATCGCGACGAGAATGCAGAGGGTGGAATTCTGGGAAACATGATGTATTCCATCGCACAGCAGCTCGCTCGGCAGGATCCAGCACTCTACTTCTCGACCATACTTCTAAGAGAAGATCATGAGACGAGGCTGATCTCTTCGCCGCAGTGTGCACGATACCTCGAAGATCAGAGCGAAGTCTTCAACTCCGATGTCCCGCTCCGTGGCGGACAAAGCTTCCAACTTCATGACGAAATCTGCCTCGACTTCACCAACAGAGACCACTACATGGAGACAATCCCAGGATTCAATGTTATGTATGACGCGTGGCTAGTAGTGGACGCAGATGACAACATGGATCCCAAAGGAGGACTAGATGACTTCCTAGCATCGAAAGAGGACGACTGGCGCCGGATCGTCGTTAAATCTAAGCAAGCGGCAGGCGTGGTTTTCATGAAACCGAATATGCCAACCAAGCTCCTTCCTCGCGCAAGCAAAGCCAGAAGGAGTTTTGCAGTTTGCTTGACGAAAATTGAGGACGATGGTACGCTCGAGAATGGTGGATCGTGGTCAGAGCTCCGACAGTGTCATGCAGACTTGCAGGCGCCATCCTCTTCGTCGAAGATATACTTCGACGGCTTGTCGAAAGCGAAATTCTACCCGGAGGTTGAGCTTGTCGGACTCGGTATGGTGTCAGATGCGCTTATCGGTCGCCGACGATGGGACTCTCAGGCAGTAGTCGAGGAGAGGGATTGGCTATTGTCACGCTCAAAACAGGCGTTCGGGAACTATTACATGAGATGGTGGCAGAATGCAAGAAAGCAGGCTCTCGCAGCCTTCGAGCTGGTGAAGAAAAGGGAGCAGAGTATGTATGGAAAGGACTCATACTTCGCATCTCACAACCACAATACGCCCCTCTCCTCGCACACCACGACGGCCTCACCAGAAGAAGATCCGACGGAGACAGGTTCGTGACAGGCTCGCCCGACCGCAGACGATTGGAGGACATTGCTCACAATGAAGTAACGCTGAGCGCAGGCGCGGACGAGAGCATGCCCACCAGAAGAACAACCAAACCGCCCTCGAACGAGTAGCCGAATGCTCCTCGCTCTGGAGTATCGCAGGAGACGAGAGGGGGGTAAAATGCCTACTCTTGGACACGGTCATCTATTCTTGCGTCGGGGAAGGAAAGGTGTACCTACCTGTTTTATTCTCTGCGGTCGTTTTCTTATGCGCCTCTTGATTTTGCAGCAAGTTTTTCACACAAGGTGGTTTTGTAGGGTGTCGAATTTCCAGGTCCCATTCTCATTTGCGAAGCTGGGGCTAATATGGTTTTACAATACTGCAGGCGGTATTGCAAAGAAGTTTCGCACTGTAAAATAATATGTTATAACCACTAAACGAAACATTATCACGCAGTAAGAATAATTAGTTAACTTTGCAAACCTTTGAATTTGATTTCTCATTATTATTTGCATTACTTCCTTCCTTCTTTTTCTAAATTATCTCCTAGATTATAAGTGTCAGGAAAAGATCAAATTAGTTATATTAAGTAGTTCGCTTATAATGTCGGCAAAATTTTAATCGAGGTGGAAAAAAACTTGCCCAAAAAAAAGTCGCTGAATAATTATGCCCACTCTCCTATATGCAATTAGAAATACTCTAGTAATATTCAACTTGGTTAACTTACGGAATCGAACCGAGGGTCTTTCCATTACGAGTGGAACGCAGTACCACTATGCCAAGCTTTTTTTACGTTAGCTTGTGGGGGCAACAGAAATAGAAATATCGTAGAAAACATACCGGGCGAATCAGACATTGTGAGTCAAAATTTGTTATTTAAACTTATATTATTTAAACAGCAATTACGCTAGTTTCCACTAGTCCCACTACGGCCGAGGCGCTAGCTGCCAGCTCAACCGACGGACGTACTTTGCAAGATCATGTCCACTGTGCAGCCATACTCCCCACCTGCTCTGCTCGCAAGTACCAGAACAATCACATTCATCAGGATGGAAATTGCACCAACTTCAAAGCAATCAAATAGCAGTGCAAATGCTTGTGACTCTACCACCATCTCTGGTGGTTCTCTGGCCTTCCACGAACCAAATTCTTGACAACGCTCTGTGGACTCGATGCTTTATTGTGGTTGGGGCCTGCCTCCTAGCTCTTCTGAATTGCACCTACCTACTGTTAGGGGTTGAGTGTGCCAATAAAGTATTATAGGCTTCCGAAGTCGCACAAAACAGTCCACCCACTTCTTAGCCTTCCGCTCCAGAATGAGACTTCGAAGCCTCACTAACCACTCCACCCATGGCCTTCGCGACTGCGCTCTAGAGCCAGTAAAACTTTCTGGTTCAAAACGACACGCTAAGAAAGCATCGTTCTGACAGACTTGGCAACTTCTGCCTCTCCTGGAGCTAAAGAATCGCCAGCTTTGCTTCTTGATTCTTGCCTCTCATGTCTAGAGACTTCATGGCTAGTATTCAATCCCGCATTAACATACCTCCTGGCCCTAGTATGTTCTTTAGCATACATTAGTTCCACCATGCCCGCACACCTTTACAATCCAATGGGTATAAAAGCTTTCCCATATGAAGGAATTGTTACTGACCTTGAATTAGGCAAACCAATACTCACGATACGTCAGCCAGCACGTTATTGCAATAGCCGCATTGTTCATTCACCATGCATCCACCTCAGACGACAACACTCGAAGAGAAGTGTAGAACGGGGAGGGATGACGATAAGAATCAGGAGTTGGAGATTGGGACTAGGCAGAGCATATGGTCATGTTCATGAAATGATACGACACATCTAGGCGCGGGTCTGTAAGACTCACGGGTCAAGCCTGATGGGAAAAGGTCAGCGGTTCAGTGAGATAGAGTTGGAACAAAAGAGACAGAAGGTCTTTGGAGCAACATGCCAGAGTGGGGGCTGGGTCCAGAGAATGAATGGTATGAGGCTGAGCTTCTAGGGATACGTCCCTGGATTCTCCAAGCCGAATCCAATTATTCCTCTGGAAATCCACACTTGCTTAACTGGCTCAACATGTTAGAACGAGAGAAGCTTCTTTTGGTATTCTCTTTCTCTTTGGGGTAGCATTCCTCGAAATAGAGAATTTTAACTGGTGGATACTGAATAGAGAAGCATGGTCAAGTGTCATTGTACCTATCCTTCGTCTTCACCCGCATCTTCGCTCTTCTGCTTGCACTTCTTCCTGCCCATCATCTTGCTAGTCTCCTTGTTCTTGCTTCCAACTGTCTCTATCTTTTCGATCTCCCCTATTTTGTTTCCTCCGCTACTTTCTCCTCTATCGTCGCAGCGATTGCCGCCAGGCGGCGTGGTGGAATATCCTCGATCTCCTCCTAATACTTCGGATTCTCAATAGTAAAGTCCGATAGTAACTTCTCCCAGCGCTTCTTAGCATCGAGTGGAGGCTTGTCCAAATCGTCCCAGTTCTTGAGGTGATCTGGCTTCTCGTTGAGGTCCTTTTGCACCTCAGCCCACTTAGTATCGTCGAAGTCTGGCACCCAACTATTCTCCAAGGTGATGCAAATCATTTGGTGTATCTTTTGTTCGATAGGAAATTTTTGGGCTTTTGAAGCAGATGCGGGTGTGGAGCGAGTGGTGACAGATGCCGACGTGGCCGAAGGCTCACCCGTCGAGGGATTGTCATTCGGGGGGTTTGCGTCAGGAATTTTTGATGAAACCGGCATGACTGACAGACTGGATGGTTGAGCCTCACTGCGAGAAAGTTGGAGCGCTAGTGCAGATGCCTCAGCTCCGCATCATGAACTCCTCTACGCTTCCATCGTGATCCCACCTCGGTGTTCATCTTTGTGATCTCAGGGTTTTGCAATAAATATTAGTCCCACTCTAGTTTCGAGGTTAGCCTTGTTGCATATAGACGAGCTAAGGAGACTGTAAAGCTGAGAGCCTGGCTATGCAAATTCAGCTTCCCTAAAGAAGCAACACACGATGATGGCTTTGAAGGTTCCCTTCGACCTCGCTTCCTTTGGCACTGCTCTAGATGAAGGATGGCGCCAGGCTTCACGACCTTATATAAACTGTTATTTTGTTCCCCTCGCGATATTTTGCACCCATGTCACTAGCTTACAAGAGTCTGTTGCATTAAGGTTGTATCTATCCTATTCTCATCTTTATGTTCTCAAGCCTGCCAACACTCTAGTTGATGCCCATCAGACCACATCCAATCATCTTTACTGGACATAAGGTCGCACTTCTACCACGAGTCTCAGAGAACAAGCTTCTCTGCATCAAAATTCCTCTCAAAGTCTGCTCGCTTGACCATGATAAGAGGACCATCGCCATTCTCCCATACCGCCACAACTTCGTCGTTGCTTGAAGGGAATGGTGGCGGATTGGGCAATTCCTTGCCTTGTTCATGGAAAGCGCCCTTGACAATGCTTATGGTATTTGCGAGAGAGTTGGCCTTGGCCGAAGCATAGTCCTTCGAGTTGACGTAGACCTCCAAGTCGTTGAAGTCTTTGAGCCACAGAGCCAAGAGTCCATATCGAGCATATATGTGAGGCGACCCATGAGCTAAGACAAGAGGGATTGGTGGTCGTCGTGGTCGTCGGAGTCTTTGGGGCTTTTGCCAGCCAGCGTTGCGAGCTGTTAGTGCTGTACTGTTGATAGTAGGGCTGGAGGCGCTAGAGGCGCTGGTTTCGGGCTGCGAATTATTGATGTTCGGAGCTGAAGAACTCTTGTTGACTCCCGGCTGGGAGCCTTGCACGGAAGAAAGCGCCGAACCCATGGCTTCTTCCAACTTGTTAGAGTCGGGACAACATGATCCGGCCGTGAGGTACTTACTTGTACGTGCTTGGGTGATCAAGAAGCACGTGGAGATTCAAACCACTGCTTGTGCGCCCTTTGTGTCTTGAGATTTGTGAGAAATATTGACTGATATATGTTTTGGGCTTGGGTCAAGCCGAGGAAGAGTTTTGGCAGATATCTGCACTGGTCTTGAGGAAATGCGAAGTCCATGCTCTGCGTTTGTCGTTTCCTCGCCTGTTTTCAACACGCACCTGAAAGCTGATCTCGCCTGCAAGCAGTAGTTCATGCTCATATGCGGCTGCAAGCCTGATTTCATCGATACTTAGAATGCAGTATGGGCATCAACATGAAAAGAAACATTGCCCTGGCCTGATTCGCTACCAGATTCGTTTCAAGTTCAGCCCTGTGTCTTGAACTATCTGCGATCACAAGATTAGCGCTTGCAAACAAAACGAACATGAGCCGGCCAGCTACTGTCAACAACCGACGATGCCAAACCTGACGAGTATTTCCACTTCCCGTGGGATGCATCAGTGTCCACCGCTCCCCTCCTCCTTTCCCTTCCAAACAGCCAGTGCTGGTTCTGCCGTCTCTTGTTCTCTCAAGGACAGTAACGAGTCCGCTTGCACTTCCGCTTCCACTTCCTTGACAGAATATCTAAGTCGGTTTCTCGGCACCAGATATCTCCAAGACCAGCAATGTCTTCAATTCCCGCTTCCCCAAGTCACAGGCTCTCTGGCGTGACTAATTGGATGACACAGAAGAAAGAACACCTGAGGAGTTATTGTCTGATGCGAGGTATCATTGGAGAGCAAGACCCGAATCTTCCCAAGCATGTTTTAGCCGCGATGTTGTCTTGTCATGATGGTGGTCTCTACGAGGACGAAGGGAAATTTGGCAAGAATATAGAGGATGACATCTTGACTGAAATTGGACTTCTGTGGCACAACGACTCGAAGAAGGACGATATCATGCTTGCTGCGCGTCTCAGGGGTGTCGGAGACACTGGAAGTGGTCCGGATATAATCTATAGGATTGTGCACGAGTTAAAGAAGAAGAAGATGGAAGCCAACACGAGCAGCAAGACTGGCCAGCCGATATCACAGCATATTAATATGCCAACTAGAGCGACTCCACCTCACGAGGGTAGAGTTAAGAGCACTGAGGCAAAAATTGGAGGCCCTGACAAGCACGTTGACCCGAACATGGAAAAGCAGCTTATGAATGCACACAACAAACCACTTCCATCAGGAGGAAGCAGCAAGTCGGGATCGGACACTGAAATGGTGGACCTCGGAGGATCAGTCGTTGGTCCAACTGGCATGCATGGACTTTTTGGAGCCTACACCAAGAGTGAAGACGATGCCGTAGGTATCAAGCATTGTGTACTATCTTATTTCACTAACAACTTTTAGAATCCCACGGATCTGCCCTCGTCAGAAGATGTCTCTACCGATACCAAGCATTCCAAGAAGAAAACCCCTTTCAATCCTGTGCAGGGACAATTGAGTTCTGTTCAGAATATCGGGGCTGCCTCTGTAAATTCAAAAAATGGCCATACTGTGAGTCTATTCCCTTATCTCAGGACCAAGCTAATGCTTTCCGGCCTCGATAGCTTTTGAAGTCATTCACAGAGACCGCGAAAACTTTCACGAACGATGTGGCAGTCCATTCAGCTACCCTAGAGCAGATCTATGACCAGATCCAGCAAAACTCCCAACCAGTAGACTCCCCAATTCTCGACAAGATACAAGTCAAACTCCAGGAACTAGTCCTGCAAATCGACAACGTGGATCAAGAGACAGAAGAGAAAAAACAGAAGCAAAAGGCAGCTAGGCATGCCCTTGTACGAGCGAGACAATCTGAACAATATGCGCTAGATGATTGCCTGGACGTTGAAGACAATCTGATGAAGCTGGCGAAGGATCGTGAAGTGTTATGTTCGGAGCTACTTCTGCTCTTTCAAGCAAAGTACGAAGATGCCTAGGGCTACTGGCTCTCAGCATAACTAGGTAGCTTTGGGTAGGCATCAGGGAGATGGCACATTGAAGCGAAAGGATCAGCTCTATGTTTCCAGACTAGACTTCTTCCGGTTAATAAATAGCACCAATGAGATTGCTGAACACTGCTGCCTTCTTCGTGCTTTCCAATATTCTGACCTAGTGAGGTAGGCCATGCGGTCTCTATTCCGTGATAGACGATCGTTCGACTTATCTTTATTAAGGTTTACAAGCGATTCAACCTGGACGGACTGCTGTAACGTTGTCTCTGAAGCTGAGCTTAGATCATGCCCAATTTATTGAGTATAAGGCTTCGTCTAGTCCTTCCACAGTTTTTTATTTTAGAAATTGATTTCGAGAGGCGAGAGCTACAGTGGGTATTAAAAACTGGACATAAAGAGTTCTTCTGTCTGGTTAGAAGTCTTGAAATCTCTCCTCGTTTCATCGAAACTCATTTCCGTGTTCAGAAAGCTGCCACTTTAGGGACTGTTGGGGAGGACTTTGGGGGAGAGGGGAAGATTACAGCGTGAGCACCCACTTTCTAAATCTCAACACCTGATTTCAACATCTCACATACTCCTTTTCCCCCCCTAATTATGGACAGTATCACAACTTATCAAGGAAGGCAGGTAAGATTAGCGATAAGTAATGTGATTGATGATTTGGATTTCCATTTTCAGAAGGACTTTCTATCTGCCACAACACGAGGAAATAGCTGCAATGAGCCCCTTATGCCGAAGGCGCCTCTTGCTGGATCTCAGCGCATCTCATTCTGCACAATTCCTCCATACGCTTATGATAAGCAATGAAGTTCTCCAATAACGGGAGAAGATCTGCTGCCTTCTTCGCCTCCTTAATTTGCTGCTTCTTTGCATCCTTCATCTTCATCTGCCGGACCCACTCCCTCTGAATTTTCTCCTTCATCTTCTGCTTCTGGGCCTGTTTCATCTTCTCAACCAACTCTTCCCGCTTGATTACCTTCTTCTCCTTCGGGTAGATGCGCTCGGTGGATTGCCCGAAAGGCTGGGCTTGATAATAGGATCTAGCACGGATAAAAGAGGCGGTGTTGGACATTCCGTCATCAGAGGAGGCAGGGGACGCTTCGGTAGAGGGCATTGAAATGTTGCGAGCAGCATCATCGCTAGGGTTGGCCTTCTCGTTTCGCTGGACGAAGTTGTCTGCTCTGTCAATGGAGCTTAAGTTAGCTCGGATCTCCAAGAGAATACACTTTAGGACAGATCCGTACTTCGTTAGGGTACCACCAAAATAGTTGTTTACCTCCACCAGCGGGGATTTGGCAGAACGGACCGTCGCTCCCGCCGTGGCTGTGGCTGATGCCGCGATCTTCCGCCACTCGTATGCCAACTTGTCTCTAATCTTCTCTTCTAGAACGTCCCAAACACGCACACCTGCCGTACTCGTCGCATCCTCCAACCCATCAGCTCCAATCAAGGCGCTGATCTCTCTAAGGTCAAACTCTTTTAAGGTGGAGGCTGTGATGCGTTCATACCCGAATCGATGCACGTTGTCCTCCTTAAAGGCAAGGAAGCCGGGATTGGACCTCAGAAAGTCGTGCACAGTTGATGTATGGATAGCGCCCCAGCGTGCTCGAGTTCCGGTTCGGCGAATTGCTCGAAGCTCGAGCCCAATGACGTACCTCCCCTGCTCCGCAAGAGGCATTTGACTTGTGCGTGAAGCGAAAGAAGATTTCACACGAGGATTGCACAACACCACGGATTGATCTCAAAGCTGAGAGGGAGGAGCACATGAGGAAGTGAGTCCCAATTCGAAAAGGCGAGGGTGCAGTTTTTGACATTGCACAATCCCCAGGTCCTAATCTCAGGCTTCTGGAGAGGCGGCATCCCAAACCCTTTGAACGCAAAGGCTGACCCCACGCGTCACTCTACGTACCTCTATAGCGCCTCCAAATCATGAAGGTGTCGCGGTTGAACGTTCTAGCCTACCCGTACTGCACTACCAGATACCCTCTCGTTTGCTACACGAGGGATATTGGAGTCAACTCTGAGCGTTGGCAGAAGTAGGATTTTGGCCAATGACATCTTCTCTCATATTCAGCCTCATATCCAGGGGCTTTGCCCCTGGGATCTCACATTGAGCATCCTGGACTGCACGAAGGCACCGAGCTGTTTCGGTGTTCTCCGCGACCGGGACCTGGAGCGGCCAAAGAGGATATTCTGGCTACTAGTACCGGTAAGTCTCGGCGCGATTTTGTTGAAGGTGCGAAACTCCACAAGAGGGTCAGACCAGCTTGCCGACACCGTGGTCGTAGACACGGCTACCAGCTCAAGCATGATCCCTGTTCTCACGTCGCCTACCTAGTAACTCGTAAGCCGAGCAAACGTCGCTGAGCGTCACAGTAGTATAATGCTTCGAGCAAATCGTAAAATGCTGCCATGAATCGTTCTTCGTAGGCAGGGAATATGGAAACGAGAGCTGCTCTGGCAATGGCATAGGCTGGCATAGCGTAGGTTGTGCGAAATCTCGTTTTCACATAATGCCGGTCTTGAGCATTATTGATTTGCAAGAGAAAGACATGTCTTCTTGATGCCGCAGGGTGCATTTGATGATTCACACTTGAAGCATTCTGGCAGCATGCCTACATGCTGCGAAGCTTGGTACACCGCTTCTGTGCACAAGCCGTGGGAGCTGTCGGGAGAATCAAACTGTCTGCTATTTTGGCAAACACACAAATCATCATTGGGAAGATGGCATACGCAGCGAAGTACGGCATCAACGACTTCTCCCGCGGTAAGGTGCTTACATCCCCCACTCCCTTTTACACTTTCTTGATCGGGCAATATGATTTGTGTTCTTGGCTCTTCTAAACAAAACACTCAAGCTATCTATTCAATCTCTGTTCCAGATATCACTGTCTTCTCTTTCTATCGGTCTCTGGTGTCATACTCGCCACCTCGCCACGATGAAGTCCATGAATTTGACAGGAGAAAACGGCCCGGTATGCTATCTGCCCCCCCTCCCACCCTCTCGTGCTTTAGGCTAATTGGTTAGGAAATCATGGGACATTCTCTCTTAAGTCTTACTCCAAAAGCTGTCTTCGATTGGACTGATGATCAATCTATGATCTTCTTTGACATACTCGACCCGAACTCCAATCGCCAATGGAAGCGCCATTTGATTGATAGTGTTGCCAGCGGAAAGAAATCGCAGGATACAACAGGAGTAAAGACATTTTTTACTCACCAGTACATCAAGGATCATCTGTGGGTGCCTCTCGGATTCAATCAGTTACGTCAGGTACAATGGACCCCCAAATGGGATATGATCAATGAAAAGATCTACCGCAAGTTACTTGAGACTTTCAAGTTCCTGCGCGATGCAAAAGCTTTCGACAATCTTCCCGTTGCTAAGTCGGAGGCCTCACTCCGTCACTCAGGAATGCGACGACCGACGACTCCTGGAGCAAGATCCGCAAGTTCTGAGCCACAGAATAGAACGATATCCGAGGATACACTCATGACTGGAGCTCTGCCAGTATCGAAACAGGACATGGGAAGGTAGGCGTGTCTGGTCCTTCTTTCATTCTCGAGCTAACACACGGCAGACTTGTGGGCCAGACTAGCAGTATGTCTTTCTCAGATCTTAGCCTCTCAGCCGAGAAGCCTCAACTGCCACACACAGGCACCTCTCGATCAGCTATGCTACAAGCGCTTCTTGAAAAGGCTCGCGAGGAGGAGGGTCAGCTCATCGCTGAACAGAAGGCAAAAGACAGGGAAATGGCCGAGAAACGCGAGACCCAAAGGCTAGAGGAAGAGGCATTGGAGGCGGCAGCCAGAAAAACCCAAGCCAACATCGCGCAGTTGAAGCAGTCCCAGTGGGCTGATCTTAAGCAGAAGGAAGGAGGCCAGTCTTCCATTTCACAAGGTTATGGTACAGCAGAGGGCGAGCTTGCGAACAGCTCGGGCAGTGGACAGAGACTGTACACTTACCCACCAATCCATCCCCAAGAAGTGTCACAACAACAGCAATTCAACGCACCAGCTGCTCAACGTGACAACTCAACATGTAAGTCATTCCCAAGCAACACCACAGCTTTATTGTATTTTGTCTGATCGGCGCTCTATGTACAGTTGCCAACTCCCAAACTTTCATAACTGCCCCATCTCGATCCATGAGTGAAGCTCAGCAGGAATTGGCCCGTATGCGCACACAAGGAGAGATGCATGTAGAGGCATGGGAGAAAGCACGGGCTATGGTAGACAAACTTGGTCCCCTTCTCAAGCTTGTTGAGGATGCTGAACAGGACGACGATGAGGAGGATGAGTACGAGTATGGCAGTGACATCCAATAGTCGAATTTGACCAGTGGTTTTAAGTCTGGAACTGTGTCCGGCTGGGGAACCCCGCAACATCGTGCTGGTTGTGTCAGAGAAAGTTTTTTTTTACCGTAGGTAGTTGAGAGTAGAACAGATTTAACGAAGGTTCTAAGATTCAACCACAGCCCAGTTAAAGTCCTCTTTCAAAACTTGTGCAAGCTTTACTATCGTAGGATCCTCTTCCCCTTTACAAGTCCGTGTAGTATAGGATCCAATCCAGGATCTTGGCGGCTTGATTTTGGATTCTGGTTTGACAGATTCACTGGATATGACTATTGGGCCAATCAAGAATGCCAATCCTCTAAGAGGCTGCTATAGCCTGCAAGCGTCAGCGCTCTGCACAACTCTGCAATTAACTGGCCATGAAAGTTTCGCTAGCAATCAACCTCTCCTATTATCACGTCACACTTGTTACGGTAGTCACGTGCGCCAGCACGTCATTTAAATAGCTTTTCTTGAGAGAGACCTCTTCCTTCCTTAAACGCACCAATAATAAAACTTCCAGACTAGAACAGGAGACTTGAGGCGTCTCCTTTTCCTGCGGCGAGGACCTCTACAACACTTGGTTTTTTGCTTTATAGGATCAACAACAGGGGTTTAACACATCGGAACCTCATGATTAGATTGACTAAAAAACTTGCGTGGAGGTTGGGTGGGAATTGTTTGTCTAACAAACAAATGATGTGAGATCAAATACAGCCGCTCTCCCACCTCTTCCACTTGAAAGCTGTCATTAAGCAGCTGGTAAGCTGATATCGGCCCTGAATGTACCAATCTAACAACCATATCCAGACTGCCTTCAAGTCAGTCAATATGTCGCATTACGACTCGTACGCCTGCGACTGGTACGACGAGAAGAAGTCCGAGCCGTGTACCGCCAGCTTCAACCGCAAATACAATCTTGAGCGTCACATCCACGACCTTCATGAGAAGCGCGATGAAGAACGACGAAGCAGCCTGGCAAAGTCACTTTCCAATGCCAACTCGGACGATAACTGCCATCTTATCATGATCAACCAGGACGCTCGTTTCATGCGGTTGCAAAATATGAACAGGAAGTCAGATCTACACACTGTCCTGGTAGCCATCACGGCACAGCCTGATTTTGTCCAAGCACTTCAAGATCCCGCTCTCTTGGCCCTTGTCCGCAACGAAGTTCAGCGAGCAAAGAAGGTAGCAGGGAAGGAAATGCAGCGACGATACGGACCTCTCTCTCTTCAAGATCAGCCCAGAGAAGCTGTCTTACATGGGAAAGTTGAGCTAGCTGATGATGAAGTGTTGCCGGAAGGACGCGATTGGGAGAAAGACCTCAGAGTCGGTATCCTCGCGAAGTCCTCAACTAGCCAACCGCAAGTCCATATCCTCTCGCCCGACATGTGTGCTCCCGGTCTTCTCCACAAAGAGCATTATAATGCATTCGCGACACCTTTCTTCATCGGTCTTGACGATTTTCCTCTCACCCAAGCAGAGATAAAAAACCGAGAGAGACATCTTTGGTCGGATATGAAATGCTGGCATTGCGGAAAGAATTTTCATAATGAAATCGGTCTCTTAAAAGACCACTTGGCCGAGGAATTCGAGAGATGGAAGGCCGAATAGATGGTAGGAGGAGAATATTGCGCTAGATATCGCGATTAAGACTGTGTGGTTGAAAGAATCTTGACCAGTCACATTGGTTCGAGCCTTATGTTTTGCGGGAAAAGAATTGCAGATTGAGAAGGTGCTAATTCGGAATTTGGGTTAATCTTTCCTCGGGGGGCAACATTGTAGCATCAGAATAAGGAAAGACTGAAGTATTGAGCCTGCTTCGAGAAACCGCTTCGTGAGAGTCGTAGCTGTTAGCACAAAGAGAATGATGTTTGGTGGGGTTGGAACGCAGCTAGCGTTATAAATGCTGCATGCGAAGGGCCAATAATCACCTGACTACCAGCGTTCGCAAGGACAATGCGATTGGGATTTTGTGTAGTGCATAGGAAGAAGATCTTCAATTTGCTCAAAGCCAAGGCGCAAACGTGCCTTCTCGTCGGAACTTCGACGGGACTCAACGACTTCCTATTCACTTCACATACCGGGTCGCTCCGGTCCAGTCCTATAAATTCATTCAAATCCAGTATGCATACCAAATGCAACGGAATGAATTTCTTATTCTGCTGAAAGTTTGTGGTCCTAGCCTGTCCCTCGTTCAAGCCCAGCGACGTCCCTTCATAATCCCTTTAAGGTCAAGTCCTTGAAATTATTAAGCTTCAATTTGTTATAAATGCGTTACGTTAGTCGTGGTAGCAAACCGTTATAACGTTTTGAGACTCAACACTATCGGGAATCTTTCTCCGTTGCCCCTGCCGTGAAAGGGTCATCATTTTGGTTTCGAGGCTTTCACGGATGAAATGGGGATACGGCTGCTTAGGTACACATAGTTCAGGGCTGAGTAATTGTTCTTACAGTTGGTCTCGACTCCACCCAAGCAAACGATAGCGGATCTCTGGTCTCTTCCCTCTTATTAAGCTTTTTTTAAATGTTAAAATCGTTTAACGTACCACCGATTTTCATCCATAAGGATGCATTGAGAAGTCTCGGCGTACTTCGTTCCGAGTCGGATGACTGGCATGGCAGTAAGAGAAGTTAATCTACTCGTCTTGTGCTTAGCTTACGAGAAAGAAAATGTAAACCTCGAGGCATGTAAGCACATAAGTAAAGATTTGAAGTTCGGAGATTTCAAATGCAATCCAAAATAGAAAAGAATAGATTTTTTTTATTTCGGCAACGCTCTTGTACTATCACGAGTGCTGGCCCAAATTCACACCAACAATGCTGGCTTGGCGCTTAGCGGTCCTGTTCGTAAAGAAAGCAGTGTGCAATGTTCCCTTTATTGCTGACTTAGAAAACACTCGGAAATTGTAAACAAGCCACCCTCTAAAATCTCCATACTTAGAAAAATGGAATCAAATAGCATGCATAAACTAGCGGTACTTCTAAGTGAGTCTAGCTCAGTATCCCGCAGTAAGTTGTGTCTGCCGCTCAAATCTCCATGTCCCCTAAGCTTCCATGATGGGATCAGGAAACAAAATACAAAGCATGCATGTACGAGGCATACTCTAAAAAGAGTCCGACTCAGTTTCCCGCACTATGTCGGCTCCAACTTGCTCTGTCCTCGAAGGGGCTTCATTAAGACAGAAAAGAAACCAAGAACCAAAGAACATAATGTAAATGGACAGGTCATGCTCCCAAGATAGTCCAGCTCATCTTACCGCACCAAGTCACCCTCCCATCTTTATCTTTCATACCCTTCTGACTGCGACTGGCACTAGGAGGCTCCTCGGTAAGTCTAATCGCGTCGAAACCCGGAGTATCGAGATGAATCAAACCACAACCCCTTCGAGGGCAATCTCTTGGCAAAGTCTTAATCATCCATTCAAGCAAGCGACACCATCCCCACCAACGGACTTTGGCTCCTCACTTACGACATCTTCGTCGGTACTGCCAGAGGAAGAGCCATTTTCGTTAACCGTCAATCCACTACTCTCACTGTCACGGTCCTCCTCGTCGGTACTGTCCTCAGTTCCAAGGGAAGGACTATTGTCGGCAGCCGCCAATCCACCACTCTCACTGTCACGGCCGTCCTCATCGGAATTATCTTCAGTTCCAAGAGGACGATCGCTATCATCGTCTTTGGCATTGCCCCCACGAGTAGTGGGAAAGTGATTATCAGGGATCGCCGGTCCAGTCCGTCTGACTCTCTTGCCATGTCGACCACCATCTTCACTTGCTGATTCATTCGGGCTGGCTCTCTTGCGTCCGGCACGTTGGCGAGGTTTCTCCATGATCGGGATCCACACAATCACTCTGTTTCTGGGCATCAAGGCATTAAACAAGTCACGAGCGGTGGCCCACTCGTCGTCGTAGTAGATACGTGAATACAGGGCACTAGTAGGAGGTTTCTTGCTACCAGGGGAATACGACACGAAATAGCAGTTTCGTCCTGGGTCAAACTCGATACCTTTTGAAGTAGCGAAGGCCAACCAAGATTTGTACTTCGAGAAAACTGAGTTCGCGAAAGCGTAGTACGCTTCCTCGCTATCGAGCTTGGTAGTCAAATCGAGCGAGATCATTTGTATTTCTTTCGTGGTGTTGGAGCCCTTGCCGTATCTGAAGGAACAGTGACATGGTGTTTTTTCTGTCGACGCCGCGTTGGCCGCAGGGGTCTTCCCCTTGGACGTACTCATTGTGCCGCTTGTGGCGAATGAATTCTGGTCGATGGGCGGAAAGACTTGTGGTTGGATTGCTCAGAGTGACAGGAAGTGATTTAGAAAGCTGTGCAGATTGAATAATGAGAAATGGGTGCCAAGGTCGCTGCCCTTATACTCAAGATCAGGATCTCATGATAAAGAAGCTTTCTAGTCTATTCATGAAGGCCTACACGTATACGAGGCAAGCCCTCATTCAGATGTAGAGTAATGCATCGCTCATGGCAGAAACAAATTCAAAAGGCGTTGATTATTCAACACCGTCAAAAGCCCCATTAGCTACTTAAACGATAATCGAAGAACTATCTTTAATAGACCCGAAACTACTTCGTATATAATAGCTTCGAAGCTTCTAAAGGTTTTCAATAAGGCTTTCTGCTATAAGAGGCAAGGACAGATGGCCAATCATGTCCGAGGAGGAAAAGATATGCGTCGTGAAAGGCCGGAACGAAAAACACTACAATTATTAGGAGTATTCTAGTACTTCGAATTAAAAGGCAGAATTATAAAGGGTGTTGCAAAGGTAAATAAGCATAGTAAAAACACTACAAGCAGAAGATTCAGGGGAATGAGTTATAAAAGGTTGGAACGAAGAACATTATCTAATCATTACGAGCATTTCAATACTTTGAATAGAGTAGCAGGATTGTGAAGAACGCCGCGAAGGCATAAAAGGACAGCAGAAAAACCACGATTGGAAGATTCAGGAACCGAGGTCTAAAGGCAAAACGAGAACTTAGCGGATTGATAGATTTGGGAATTGTGAAATAGCCGTAGACTCTAGACTTGTAACGAGACGACACTGGCATTGTCGACTGCCCTTCTGGCTCCTCCGCTAGAGTTTCATCCCAGAGGACCTCTCCCTGTGCTCCCATTCTTCTCAAATCCTCGCGCCTCTATCGTGATGTTCCTTCCACCCTCTTCTCCTAGAGCAATAGATTGCACTACTTAAGTCACTGCCCGAGATCTCTCAATCCGACGTGATTAGGCATGGTTTGATTTGATCCTTATCTCAAAGACATTAAACACTGATGCGGAACCCGTTTCTCCAGATCTGGCAATATGTCTTTCCACTTGACAAAGGCTATGGAGTACGAAGATCCCAAGCAACAACATCAGCCCAACTAAAGCGATTGCCGAAAGCTTAATCTAGCATTTCCTGGGTCTCGTTGTTCTTCCCCACATGACTAAAACGCCTCCAATACTGTCCCCATGATCCAGCAGAAACTGTGATTTCCTGTAAACGCTCCTCATTCACAACACGTCCGTGCTCGAAGAAAATATAAGACTAGTAGGCACGAATGCTGTTGTAAGAGTTGATTCGAGGGCAGAACAGGCAACACAAGTCTGGTCTTCTGTTGGGAGTTGTTGGTTGTGTCTGGTCGCAGTGAGGCAAGATCTGATAATCTGGGGAGACTCGACAGAGTTGCGGGAACTGAGCTGATACGTGATCATTCGCTAACAAGCGCCGAGGCGTAGGCCACAATGCCTTCAATGACTCCGTACAACCTGTAAACTACCTAGGGAGTTTCCTGACAAGGTCGCTGTTGGTCGCATGACTGTTATATGAGTGCTCATCCTCCGATATCACGTGAACTCATGCATGCTCTTGAAACAGCTCTTGAATCATGGCTCAGCTCCGGAGCTCATTATTAAAAAAAATCTTTTTCAAGGCTCTTTTCGTTCAGGCCACAGGTAGCTGCGTCAATCCCGTTCGCTTCTATGCAGGTACCCTCGCCATAACAGCCATTACTCTCAATTAAGGTCAGATGTCCTTTAGAGTACATGCTCGATGCAAGTGCAGCGAACGGATTCAGCCTCATCAATCCATATATTCAACCTGTCAGGGAGAAACATCTACAGTATCGGTGTTCTGCTCTTGCACTTTAGTGCCACTGCCTATGTCAGCACGGCAAATCACTTGTCCATTATTAACAACGCCATTCGACACATTCAACGAACGGGTCCCAATACTCTCCTCGTGCCTCCAGCAGCTCCCAGAAAGGTGGCATCCGAAGTACACTCGCAATGCCGAAGCTGAGGATGACTGATGCTGAGACGGGGGCAAACGGGTCGGGCCAGCGAGAACAGACCACGTACTTCACGAGGGTTGAGAAGCTTGTCATGCGACGATTCGAGCATTACAAGGATGATATGGTTGCAATGGCAATAAAAGGATATAGCAGGCAAGCGATCCGAAAACATATAAATGAGCGGGCCACGCTTGGTATCTCTATGCCAGATGTCACCAAATTGCTAGACCTATGGGGCTATCCCATACCAATTCAGACCAAAATGCGTTCAAAGCTTCACCCAAATACCCTTTCAGTCAAGGGCCTCGAGGCATATAAGGCTCGTATACTTCAATGGGAAACAGAAGGTCGACATATTGACGAGATGATCAGTGTGCTTCGAGAGACATACCAGCAGAATGTCGGACAGCAAACGCTTCGAAATGCACTTAAGAAATGGGGTCCACCCCCAAAGTGGCGCAAGATTGATAAACAACTCCCGGTGCCTATTCCTCAACTTCCCTCCTTACCAGTGGACTTGCTCTCAGAACTTGAGCAAAATCTACTTCAGGAAGGAGTGAAAGCAGCATACTTAGAAATGCCAAGAGCAGATCTCGGTTCTGCACTGCTACGAGATCTAGAAGCAGGCGACGCAGCTCAAGGTTGGTTTCTGACTACCCTGTCTGAGCAATTGTCTAACCTTCGGAGAAGATTGCCCCTCGGAATGGGTTGACCGACTTGCCGAGGCAGCATGTTACGATGAGACGGTGCGACAGACAGCACTGGGAGAGTGGCTACAGCCAGGACTCCATTGGTCCAACAATCGTCTCTTCAATTCTCTCTGGATCTCTGGCATTCAACTACCCGGTAGCTACATGTTTAAAAGTGTCGATACTAGGGAGAAAATACTGGCGAAGATAAATACTGCCGCTCCGAGAATCTTGGAGCGCACACGACAAACGTTGGAAGGGTTCATCAATGCTCTCGCGAGCGATCTAGAATTCGAGGGCATATGGGCTGCTGCTTCTTTGTCAAAGGTGCCATTCACAACGCCCCCCAAATGCGTCACAGATCTCGTTGATGCCATCAGGGACGAAACCTCGTACTCCCAGGCCGAAACTGCCTTGAAAAATGACTTGAATCACCTTGACCTAAATGATGTGCCTTCAATCGATCTTCTTCGCCATGAGCTTGACTCGAATTTGTCAAACAGCTCTCTTTGCTACGAAATGAGTCGTTTGGCCCAGGAGAGTTTGCAATCTTGGCACCAACCCTGGATGGATCTTGTTAAGCTTCCGCCACCTGGAACTTCAGATACAATGTCATTCTGGGAAAGCCTCAATACGAGACAAGATGGAGACAGTGACATGGAGAATGGGTCTGATGCCGATGTTCTCGAGCAAGGAGAACATCTTAATGAAGTCGACGAAGAAGAGAGAGATGAAGCCGAAGAAGAAGATGGAGATGAAGCAGATGAAGCAGAGGAGGAGATCGAGTATTCTGCAGTTGATGACACATATAAAGTGGTATGCCCTGCTTTGCACACTCTACTCTTCCGCATGGTCATGAAGAGAGTTCGTGTACCGCAAGTGCTGAGCAATTGGAGAGCACCAGTAGCTGGTGCATTATTGGGCTCATCACCAGCAAGGTTTGGTATGGAATCTTGGAAGTTGAGGTCCCTCGCTGCCGCAGAGCAAACAATCGCCCACCCTTTAGCTGATGATAACGAGGAGCATTTGTACACCGGAGACTTTCGCAAAGCGCGTCGACTCTCCAGCGCCAACCAAGCAAACCAGTTGTCAAAACAAGCATGTATCGTCGCCATGGGAGAAGTGAAGACTTATCTGCGGCAGATTACTGAATCGCGAACTTCAAAAGAGAAAGAGCAGTACGAGTTGGTTTGTCAGAGGATGCGTCTCTGCGCCTGTCGGCCGGTCGAGGATCCAAAGTTATCGGGTTACTCCTGGGGTCTGGCCAAGAGAGACGATAACTGGTGGCATTGTCGCCGAATTCTCCAGATGCTCTCGCTCAAATGTCTCGGCGACCCCAAGAAGTATCAGTACTTCGAACAGAAACTCATGATGGTTTTGGCTGCCACCGAAGCTGGCTCATCGGAAGGTCTGGTTTGGATTGTGGCCTTGGATGGACTGCTGACGGAGATTTGCCAGTATGCGGTACGAAGTTTCCCTCTCGTGGCCAAATCCGATGCACATCTGCGAAATACTTCACTTGCTCACATGAAAGCATTCGCACATGGTGTCGCATTATGCAATTTTGTACAGAGATCATGGCCCACGACGAGGGTTCGGCGAGAGCACGCTGTACCATGGCCGATCCGAAGATGGTACACGGCACTGTATTTGACAAATCCGATCTGCTCCTATGCAAGCTGCCTTCGCTTCCTCCCAAACCCCCGTGCGGTCACAAGGGATATATCTTCGGATATTTTCGTGGTTGGAGTTCGGCAGAGCAGGACAGGATCACAAGGCTCGGATCCGCTCAGCTTAGGGAATCGTCATTCTCCTCTGGGTCGCCGTTCAGCTTACCCTTGTCTATCAACGTGGTTCACGAGGTATCCGGATCCGACAATGATCGTTGCATTCTGCTACTTGGCCAACTTATGGCATACTGGAACATCATCTTGTACAAGTAGGGCCGGGAGGGGCAAGTGGCGGGAAAATTTCTAGGCAAGGCCAAAGATTTATGATTAGAGACACAATGTGGCCGATGGTCCCTAGATGCAGTCTATTGTACGTGAAGTCTCAAATTTAAAGCTGTTCTCGTCTGTTACACTATTCTGCAATATTTCCGAGTTTGGTAGGGTGAAGAAATGTGACATAGCCACGAAGTCAGTCAAGATAAGTTGAACTAGTTATTAGGCACTGCTCTGAGTTTACCCCTATCCCATTTGCACTCAAGGTGCCACAGTCGCGCGAAGAAGAAGAAGAACGGCCCAACGCTATGATTCCAGTGAACGGTCCCCGAACCATCTCCTCCCGTGGTTAGCCCAGAAAAGCAACCAAGTGCCACAGGTCGGTCTTGCGAGATTCCTGACCTCAATACTCGATCCCCCATGTCGATATCCTTCATGCCGATGCTGATATATTTTGAGGGATTGATTGTTCCTTCAGGCAGCTTGAACTCTACCCCGCATCCACAACATGCACCGGACCAGGCCAGTAGACTTTCATACTTAAATCTACGCGCAGATTCTGCGCATCTTGGCCCTGGGACAGGGATATCGTGCCACCCGAATGTGTGAATGGATGCAGTGGCCACAGCGGCGCGCATGAAGGCAGCGGCCTCGGCGAGAATGGCTCTAGCTGCTTGGTGTTGTGCTAGCAAGTTTTCGGCAACAGGATTGCCTGAGGAAACAACGTAAACTTGTTTTCCATTAGCGTGGGAAATCTTGGTGATTTTTGTCGTGTGGTCAGTAACAGTCTCCGAGTAGAGGCTGGGAGAGAATCCTGGTTGTGAATCAGTAATGTGGAATTTGCGTAGAGAGAAAGTGGGGTTTTACCAAACTTTGATCGTAAATCGTCTAGTAGATGGTCCATAGTGCTCAAGAAGAATGCTGGCTCAGACGTGCAGCCGTAAGAAATGGCGACGATTGCCATAAGGCGAGTCCAGGTCTGTGCGAAGAATGCACGATCTTTTTGCCCCTCGACCAAATCTTGAAGGGCTTCGAACAATGCATGAGCATGGTAGATATTGTCGTGCACTTCACGCAGCCTTGCGCTTAACTTAGAGGTGCTCCTGGATGGTAGTCTTGTGGTGGCGCGGGAAAATGAGTCTAGATTGGACTTGAAGAGGTGTACATCAATCTCATCTAGGACATAGGATGCGAAATTGCAAAGGTTCGAGTCAAGATGACTGAAGGACGGACAATCCTGATCTGTTGCAGGTGATTGGACCTGTGTGCCCAGCAGCTCGTTTTCGACTCCACCTCCGGCAATCATCCTATCGATAGCTCTAGTAATAGTGTGCTCAATGTGTGAGCCAGATAATCTACCACGGCATTCAGCTGCGGTTTCTTGGAGGTAGTAAATCTTTCTCGGAACGTCTTGTACGCTGTCATCGTCGCTCTGAGCCAGATTCTGGCGCACCAGCCGAAGTAATCTGTATCGAAGCTCTTCGCAACGCCTTTCGGCATTAAGCAGTTGCCAACGCTTCTCGTTATACCGAAAAAGGTCCTTCCGAGCTTCATCCCATCTTGGTGCGGAGCTGGGGCTGGGTGCCCGAGGAAGAGGCTTCTCCCACCATTCCAGCGGCATATCCAGCGCGATATTGTATTTAGTTGATAGGGTACTGTCGCCTTGCTTCGTACTTCGTTGCTCGCGAGTTCGACCAGCTGCAGAAAATTCGAAACCAGCATTGAAATGTTCCTTCATATCATATTCGGGTGACAAGATATTGACTTGCTTTGTACTTCCTTGTTTGCGAGGTCGACCAAGACTAGAAGACTCAAACCCAGCATTGAAATGTTCCTCCATATCGTATTCGGGTGACAAGGTATTGACTTGCTTTGTACTTCCTTGCTTGCGAGGTCGACCAAGACCAGAAGACTCAAATCCAGCACTAAAATGTCCAATCATGTCATATGCGGCTGCTTCTTCCTCGACGTCTCTACCACCGTCTAATATTGGCTGAGCCAGAGTGGGGTCCCATTTGGCGACCAACTGTTGCATTTCTCTTTCACTTATCTCATAATCGATCTGATATTTGCGAGATAGCTTGTCTAAGATGGCTTGGCAGCTCATTCCATCTTCCCAATAAAAACATATCTCCTTCCGATACACCTCGAGATGGCCTTCGACTTCAAGAAGTGCGGCAGCTTCGGAGGCCATGATACTGTTGACTGAAGAGCATGAGCTGAGAAATAATCCAGAGAATCACAGCTGCCGTGGGTTCGGCCAACGTTGAGTTGAGACTTCTTGGCAGAAATCTTACCGCACTTCGAAGCAGAACTAAGGACTCAAACTGTTTGTTCTCCAGTCGGAAGATAGACCACTAGGGATCCTACTTTTTTTTTGGAGAGACTTAAGTAGCTTATGGTGGAAGAAGAATAAGCTCAAGAAGCAAGTTTGAGATCCTCTCTCAATATAATCAACGACATCAGCAAGCCGTTTACCTGCTGAAGGGCAAACGAACTATACCACACGCAAACTGACCGGCCTCCGACATATCCCACCACAATGCTAGTGAAATTGCACTCTGGGAAACATGTAGTTGCTCCGTTGAAAACTGGCCAACCTGTAATAAAATGCGGCTCCGGCCAACGCAAAAATGCACCAAGATGAGCAAACCTCGAATTACTAGATCCTAGCCCCATCACTAAATGAGGTAGACATAGATCCAACCACACTTCACGCATGAAGCTGCTGGTAGGTAAGACATACGATGTGCTGAAATACATCAATGATATATTCCCTCGAGCAACACTGATAGCTTCTATGCTCTGGTTCACCCAGCAGCCCAATCGTGATGAAACCTGGCGATCCATCACAGCATCGAAAATCGAGGTATGAGGGTTTAGGAGAATCCCGGAACTCTGTCAGAAGTCATGACCTTGCAATAGCAGAAACAATCACTCAGAGATGTGTTCAAGATTTGCTATTCTGACAGATGCCGGTAATTTACTCATGCGGCACGGCTTCAAAACGTGTAACATGTAGCCATCCGATAACAAAAAGGCTCTTGACTCCTCGGCCACAACATTCAAGACAATCTTGTCAGAAACATGCATTCAACGTAACTGCCACTCCAGAACATCGCTCCAGGCAAAATTATCCTGCTCGACTTGGATCAATTTCAACATAGTCGGGTCACGACGCTTGCCACCATCACTATGGTCACGCCAGTAAGTGCGCCACAAGCTAGCTGTACGACGAACTTCCTCGACTAACTGCTCCTCCTCTACCACTACTTGAGACCATGTATTGTTTTCGAACCGCTTGTAGTGTTGATGGACATAATGAGACCACAAAGCAATAATGCTCTTAAAAGCCTTGATCCTAGAGCAAAAACAGCATTTCAATTCTGGTTTTCCATTTCGACTCGTTTGGACAACATCGCTAGCTATCTCTACAGATGCCAACTTAACAGCCGAGTTAGCTTGACAGAAGGTGAGTGGAAGCTGGTATTCAAAGGTCGGGTAGGGATGCCATCGTGGTCGAGGAGGCACTGTGAAAGGTACTTGTCCCTTCGCCTTAAATAGAACAAAGAATTGTATTAAGAAGACTTCGAGCGTCGTGAGAGCTGCATGTTGCATTAAACAAGGAGGGTCGTGCATAGTACAATGCTTCGCAATGGGCAGATTTTCTTGCCGCAAGAATTTCGCTCTCGCATGGCAATTTTTACGATCTTCGTTCTTTTCGGTATCCTCGAGGATGAGATGGATTAGACACAAATGATGATGGCAAAGGTGGGAACCTTGCCTCGGCTTATACGGGCCGCTTCCTAAGAAATTGTCAAGCTCCAGACCATTTCGAGGCCAAATTTCGTCTGCGAACCATGCGACAGCTCGAGTAAGGCTTGTATTATGGTCCGCATGTTTGTAGGCCTAGCAAAGTCAGTTGCCTGCGTGTGAGAGTGAAGGAGAGGACGCATACAATTCCATCTACATATGCCAGTGGGCAATTCTCTGCAGTAAACATTTCAGCTAGCCTTGAAGGCTCGAGTGCAGCCCAGTCCGCTGGCAGAAGGAGGCAGGTGCCTTTGTGTGTCTCCTTTACCCCCCATTGCGCCAAGATCTTCGCATAGTGACGATCAAAATGTGTCTTCCCAGCTTGTGTAATCCACTCAATGGCTCTTTGCTGCAATGGAAACGTTTTGGACCTCTTGACTTCGTAGACAGGTAAAGCCTCCTTCTCAAGAGATTCACTGAGGCGTTTGCGGGTCCTGTCCTTACGTTGCTGCCACGGCACGGTTAAGGTGCTCTTCACAGCTTGGGAACCACTTCCTACATTTGACACAGAAGAAAAGGTAGATTTCGAAATAAGTGTAACATTCTGCGATAGGGTTTCAGGATCCGGGTCAGAGGTGTTGCCAATGGTTGTGGGAGTAACGTGTGAAGGTGTAGACGCAAGGCTGGGTTTATTGACAGGGTTTGTGTCTGCAGGCGGAGCAGCGTGAAGCGTAGCGGGAGTTGCAGAGAGGGCTCGAGGAACAGCTGTCGCGATAGAGTTCGGAGTAGCAAGATTAAAATTTGAAGTGAGCACCTGGAGTAGCTGCGACGACTGGGAATCTGGCGGTGCTTCTTGGTGGTCTGCTTTCGTAAACATCAACTCGGTAGGATTTTCCAGTGTCACGTTTCTGCCGGTGTCGGCTGTACGGCCCAAGGTCAAAGACGTCCCTTTTCGAAGGACTCCACTGGCGTGCTCATCGACCGAACGTGGAGGGATGGCATTGCTCTTCTCCTTGTGTTTGCGATCTATGTGCCTATTCAAGTTGGATTTCCTCTTGGTCGTGAAAATGCAAATGAATCCAGTGATGGGATCAAGCCGATCGCAAGGATAGATCCGCGGCACCGATGCCATCTTTTGTCTTTTCGACCCGTACTCTTCTGCTACATGATGCTCGCCGTTCTTGCACTTCCTTCATATATTCAGACATCGTCGTTTGTCCTCATGATCTTCCTTTCGTTGGAGCTCGTTTTCAGCATCACTCACTGCGAGTTCGCAGCTTCCGAGACGCTGCAAGACAGAGAAATCCACACAAGAACATTTCCTTCAGTGCATGCACGACATCAGAGCTCTGTTTGCCTTGCGAACTCTCTTTAAATAGAGGCCTAGGATTTCGAAACGTCTTGATATAAATGCGGCGCTTCTTCTGCCGACTGTAAGACAAGTAACGTCCTCCTAATTTTAGCCTAGAGACCAGCGATCTCATGAAACGAAGTTGTGCAGTGCCTTGAAAGCAAAGACGGAACCAGAATGTTGCCGCAGCTATCGACTCATGTCTAATTCGTGTTGCCCTGCTTCTTCTTCTCCTGCTATTAAGACATGCCCTTCAAGTTCATCTGCGTGCGATACTACCCTCTTCTCCGTTTCCGTCATCTCAGGAAAGCGTCGCATCTCACCCTCTTCTATCACCTCAACACAAACCTCAAATCCGGCCTAGTCTCGTCTGTCATCACACCCACCACGACACCTTCAGCTACACAGCCAAAAAAAACCCCCCATCACAACATCTTCACCTTCACAAGCAAAACATCCTCCCACGACGACTACCTGTAGTGTGGTGGAATTCATCTTCAGAAAAACTCAGCACTTAGCCTCATGCCCTCAAGGACTTAATACATTCGAGAAAATGCAGAAGCTAAAGAGTTCTTGCCATGGCATTTGCAGTAATACTTTCAATACAGAATTCGGTCCAACGTTTTGCCATATTATGTTCCCGTCTCATACATTTCAACAACCGACACCGAAGCATCAGTTCATGAAATGTATGAGACGGGAATATAATGTGGTAAAACAATACAACACAGCTATCTCTTATTAAGATAGGAGAAAGCAACGTTTTGACGCTGGTGTGGCGAGGTATGCGGTGAAGGAATTAACGACCGTGCGCAGCCTAGGGTCAAGAAGTACACGAGGGGAGACGGAGAAGAAGAAAAAAGGAGGATTCAACAGCCTTGTGCAGCCTGTTGTCAAGAAGTACACGCCGAGATACGGAGGGGGGAAAACCTTGTGACATATGAATAGTGTGGAAGAGTAGTACATGCTGTGGTGACAGGAGACGGCAGGTCTGTGGTCTGGAAGAAGAGAGATGGCGTAGGTGAAGACGGACGATGAGTCGCTATGGCCATAGAATGAAAACACTGGAAGGGAGACGATTATTCTGGGTAGGGGCGGCTTGGTATTGGAATGGTGCGGAGGTTGCTCAGATGATGGTGAAGGCAGGAACTATGGGTGAGATGTGGGTAGAGCTATGATTGTGAGCTGCGGAAAGGGATGTATTGGATTGAGAAGCGGCACTTCAACTGCTAAGTGATTGAGTCACAAGTCTGGCCGGCTTTGCGAACCTCATGATAGTAGGGGAGTTCTCAAGTAGAGTGGTGCACCACTTGAAAGAGAGGGGCCGTCATGTGGAGCTGGGAAAGGGAGCTGGGTGATGAATAATACCGGTACTCGCTGTTGGAGAATGGAAGCACAAAAGGATGATCGTAACATTCATTTCAAATTCCCTACAAGTTTATCACACTTTGGGCGATACACCAATTCTCTAGTCTGTGGACAAGGAGATAGTGGGACCAAGTACCACCTCTTCTCAGTAGAGCATCTACCTCATTGGATAGAGTCCACTACCAAAACAAAAAGCCAAAATCTCACCATTTGAGATTTATGTGCTCCACATGCACTCCTGAAACTAGAATTCAGCTCCAAAGACATACTTTATTTAGTATCTTTGCTCCGAGAAGTTGAGGGAGTGACACGCAGTACCACTATGCCAAGCTGTTACTTATTAGATTTGATGTTCTGATACCCGAACAGATGTAAACTTACCGGGCGAATCAAGAATTTGTCAGTCAATTTGGTTATTTAAACTTATATGAGATGTTGCACTTTTGCCGGAAGAAGCATTTTTAGCGAGGCACTAGTGCAACAGTCATGTCTTAGTGCCTCATGAGTCAGGCCAGCCAAGCCTAGCTAAACCTAGTTTAGATAATTTATTTTAAAATGGTTCTTACAATGCCAGACTATCCCAGACCAACATCCTTCCAACACTATACAATCTCGCTAGACTAGAAAGGAACGTCAAACGTACCCATCCTTATCTACGAAGAGAACTAACTCGAAAAATTACCAAATATCATATACCTAGAACTATAAAGGAGAATATGGGACCACAGTAGCCTCCAGTGAGGCGTTCTGGATAGTTCTGGATAGCTTACTATCTTTGAATGTTAATAGACGCAGAGTTTTGAAAATAAGTCCGTTTCATATTACAGCAATCTTGAAAAGCGTCATTTTTTGCATTTTTATCTATTGGTACTTGAAAAATATTGCCTTCTGCTAAGATCCGGGACTATTTCTATATATTCGTTCCCGAATCAACGTCAAGGGTAATATCCAGTTTTCTAATTTAGTCTCGACTTTCTGGTAGGAAATTTTTATCATGCATTCCCCATTCCATAATCCGCTTATCAGTCATAAAAGTGTTTGTAGCAGTATGTGGATCCCTTTGCGACTATTTGTAGCTATTTCCGAGTTTTCGCCGCCTGCACCGCTCAGTCTTGTATTTGATGGTACTTTCGTTGAGATAGCATCTATCAAATCTCGATGGTTGCCTAGTAAAGATAGCCTGTGACTGCAGCCATTTACATGAGTCTGATCTCAAATTATCTAATGTCCTGGAGTACCTTGATTTCATGGGATGCGCATGAAGCGGGCGGAGTCGAATGAACGAATATCGATAAGGCCTTCAGAGCTAGAAACCTTGTGCAGAACTTGTTAAGGTCATTAAGTATCAGCTATAGTCTCTGGGGATCATTTCAATAGTGAGGGGATGATAACGGAAAAGGGTCACATGCTATCATTCTAGCTTAGGTGCTCGTCGATCTCTGGAGGTCAGTCAGATCTTAGTTTAGATCGTGAACCTAAGAAAAGCTCGACCATGGACAGAAAGTAGGTTGGTAGATGAAGGATGATAGACCATTGTTTCAATATTGACGAAAAGTTGAGTCTACTTCGTAATTCACATGTGATAGTTTTCTATTTTAAACTTACGAGACTAATAGTGAAAAGATAGCTAGTCCTTTACTACCTGGCTTAAATTGCCCTTTTCCGTCCATGAGGACATTTTTCCTACACTTACGGATAGAAATCTCTACTTTCCTTCCCGAAAGTAGAACTAGGCTTCAAGGTGCTGTAACTTGGCAAACTGATAGCTCACGTTTCTTTTTTAGAGTCCTAACCTCTGAAAAACGTGCCCTCCACATCTTAGACCCAGATTCTTTCACGAAAGTATGCAAGCTCCCCATTGCTTCAGCATGCTGTACTATAGTCATTGGTATCCCTCTCCTCCTTGCTTCGATAGCCATCCATTTATCTTGATAGTTGCCACAAGTGACCAATCCGGTCCAGAATCATACCATATACGCAGCGCAAACCAGAAGGAAACAAATCGCGCCTATTGCTATGAATGCTACGCCGCGCGGACAGGAGCTGAAGTCTTGTGGTACGATGCTTGTGGCGTTCGCAGCACTTGAGGCTGCGGCATTATGCTGATAGACGGCAACATTATGATTATATCTGCTATTGGCTTTGCCGTTGATTGTTGATGGGTCGACGAATATAAAGACGGAGGAGGCTGAAGGTTCGAATACGTCGTTAGTTTTTATTCTGTCTTGAGAGGATGCGAATCTTTGAAAGTATAAAGGCTAGTTTTTGAACTGTGGGTATGAAGTTCCTAAGCCTTATCTAGCAAGAAGTCTTGCTGTTTAGCTCCCAAGATCAAATTAGGTGGGTATGCGAGTTTTAGGTTACCCCTTTCCTGATTTAGGCCTAATCAATCTACTCCTCAGCCGATCATTGACGAAAGCTTGATTCTAGTCGAAGAAGTACCTTCCAAAGTCTAGATCGCTCTCTTAGGACTTTTGTTGATCGCACGAAAGTCCAATTCAGGTTCCCAAAGCAAACACTAAGCGCCGGAAATGCATCGCTACAAACTTGTGAGCGCGATTGTCGGGCAGAAGCTGAACATGTCCGTCGCCAGCCTCCCTTCCCTCCCAGTAAAATTGCTCATGAGAACAGGGACATGCAAAGAATTAATTTGTGTAAAAAGAAATAAGAAAAGCAACCGACATTGTCCGTCCTCGTCATACAACCTCTCCCGACAACTTGTCCGGTGCCTCTCAGTTCACTACCAATCCCCATAATGCCCATCCCCCAATGTACATACCGTACACTACAATTGGTGAGCTCACAAGGTTGAAGATCGTCCGCTGGGTGAATGCCTCAGGCTTCTGCGTCTTCTGCTTTCGGACATTCGCTGCAGCTTGGTGTTTGTTCTTCTGTTGTACATTGTTGAACAGTTACTGGATCAAGGCGTTTCGCCAGACACTGGTCCAGAAAAGAGCTCCTTGGCAGAAGCAATCAAGGGCAAAGACATAAAAATCTTGAGCTTTCTTCTTAAATTCGAAGCAGATCGAAATGAGAAGCTTGCAGGCGAGACCACGCCACTTCGTACAGCTTGCGAACTCAATCGAGAAGCAGAAGCAGGCTTACTTCTCCAGTATGTCTGCCCAAAATTGTGGAAGCCATGCTAACCTATGGCACTAGCCCGAACGTGAAGATGCTTGTGGATTCTCTACACTGTTTTTGGCATCATGCCGTCGAAACCAGCCTCGCCTTGTTGAGATGCTCTTAGCGTTGGTGTTGACCCCAACATGCCTGGACCAGAACTTCCTGTAATAAACGCAGCTCGATATCCTCAATGCCTTCAAGCTTTATTTGTTGGTAAAGCAAATCTGAACAAAAGAAAGGGATCATGGAGCAGGCAACACATTGCAATTCTATCGAATCAGTGAAGGTGTTGATAGACGTTGATCCAGACGAGAAAAGCCAGAACGTCTACAAACAAGAAGCGGTGATGGAGATACAATACCTGTACAGGACAAAGAAGAATGTAATGTTGGAAAAGAAGGATGATGCAAATGAAATGCAGGAATCCTGTACATACTCAGCAACAATTTCCCATTCTCAATCCACGCCAAACGCCTCGCTATAATCAAGCACGTACACATTGCCTGCTCCTATCTGAGAATTCCGTTACCTCAGATAATGTAGCACCAACCAGCAGAACAAGAAGAAAATCACCACTCCTGCCCAGAAGATCCATTTATCCTGCTTCGCCCTCCGTTCAATCATGCGTATTGTGTCTCCACTCACGCCCAGTGTATTTGCCACGCTGTACAACCTCTTCTGTGTTCCTTTCAGGATCTCTCTCTGCTGTCCTAAATCTCCTAGTACAGCTTGTCCCCGTGCGAGGTACTCGTCTAGTGCCGTGTGCGTGTTTTGGAAGAATGTCTGCTCTCTTAATGCATGCGATTCCCTCGTCGCATCCCCTGATTTCATACTCAGACTACCCGTCGATTCCTTAGGCGCCCAAGGTGAATGCACACTCGGACTAGATGAGATTGCAGCATTTGAGTAAGGATTATCTGGCGTAGCAGTATTATGCGGTCTTCGTCCTAGCAGCTCTTGTCTATTGACGGAAGATTGTGCATCTTCGTTTTGGAGTTTCAGTTCTTTGAACTCTTCTCGGAATGACTGGAGTTCTGCTCTGAAGGATTTGAGACGTTCTTCGGCCTTTTCTTTTTTGGAGGGGTTGAGTTCGGACTTTATGAGCTCGGAGTAAGAGTCAAGTGTTCGCGAGAAGGACGTCAGGGATGCTGAGATCTGGCCGAGGAATGAGGGTGAGAGAGGCTGGCCGGAGGGGGTGGATGATAGGTCTCGTTTGAGAGAGGTAGACTGTTTAAGGGCTGTGTTGAAGAGGGTATTCTGATAGGAAGTTAGTTGAGAGTGTGTGAATGAATATAGGGACATGCCATTGTGGGAGACAATTAAGCTCGCGCGAAGCTTCGATATGTGGGTCAATATGTGCAGAGAAGAAGAATGGCGAAGTTGCGGACACAATGTCCTTTGACGATGTTGTGTTCTGCCTCGACAAAGATTGCTCTAGAGCCTTGTCTTTCACAAACGTGGCTAGAAGTCGATCAATCGCTTCAGCCCGATGTGGCGCTTGGGGCTTGATGCTTGATGTGGCTTGATCGTCGGCGGTTGCGTGCCTGTTCGCCGACCGCACATCACCGCCTCGGTCTTCAGGGGACGAGACCCTGGAAAAATTTGGGGAGCCTGTTTCTGCTCAGTTTCTGTGCCAAACGAGGAGAACTTGACGCACAGATGGCAATCTGATCCTCGTATCACGGTATCATAGCTCGATAAGGACCTCGGCAAGTATAGTACGAAGTAATTGTCCGCAAAGACACATGTCAAAATGTTTGATCTCTTCAGACTGATTGGAGGATGGCCGATCAACTCGCGATGAAGCTTGGGCAGCACGGTTCATGAGGTTGCATGCTTGCATAGATTTCCAACTTAGGAAGTAGAGTTCCCACATTCCTCGTCCCACGTAGTTCGTAGCTTCCTCCAATCTGATGCAGATTCCATTACTAACTCTTTCAGCTTCATCTCCTTCATACCTCTCAATCTCAACAACGAACATCTTCTACTTCGGTCAGGACTTCGAACATCTGATCTCTTTCTCAGCAAAGTATTGTTTTGCGCCTCCGAAAACGCCTTGCCGCACACTGTCTCACGAGATCGCACAAACGTCACCGTCTGATGAGACCGTGGGGTGTTCAGAACATCTCAAAGATCGAGCCCATACATTCCACCACAGCCATAAGTTGTAGCGCAAACCTAGCCACGACGTTGCTCTGTTATCACCGTCTACGCAACCTTTTCTTCAGAAAATAGGCATCCGTTTTGCGACCCACCACCTCTTTTCAATCTCTACGATTCTTCAAAGCCGCGACGGATTTTCACCGCGCCAGCTTTTTGAAGAACAATTCGCAAGGAATGATATTTGTGGTTGGCATACCTTGTGCGCATCTTCATTCCCTCCATTAGGAATTTGCCTGATATTCAACAGAAATCCCTCATCGCGGCCAAGATGCCGGCTTTCAGCTCCACCTACCTGCTCCCAGCTATCTTGCTGAATCCAGCTTTGATCCTCCACCTCATCAATACTTTTGTTTCGCATATTTGCCCGCCTCCACTGACAGTCTCTCATTCTCCACATCCTATCATGGAGAGTCTTGGTCCGCTGCCAGGATCGACTCTTTATCTCGATATGCATGCCGACGATCGATTGTGCTGGGAATATACTGCTATTATGGTTGTGATTCAGATGCTTGCTATTGGGCGAGTACAGGACAATAGAGATCAACGCAGAAATGCTAAGGCAGCAAAACTTGAAAAGGAAAGAGGTACTAGGGAGAAACTAGGCAAAATTGCCAGCGAGAGGAGGAATCTCGGACTAGACGGAGCAGATGATTCTGAACATGCAAGAGAATTAGACCACATTAGCAATGGTCAACAAGAACATCCACTAACTGGACTTATTCGCAAAGGAGAGGTGGAACTGATGGAGGAGAGTGACTTAGAAGAGAGAAAGAGCGGGATCGAGAGCGATACAAGTGTAACAGAGACGAGCGAAGAAGAGATGATGTTATAAATCGCCCTTGATTCATGGTTTGATGAACAGTAAGGCGTGTCGATAAAAAAGAATGGCGTTACGGGACGGCAAGACAGGGAATGGTTTTACAGGAAATGGCATCGGTATAGGCGTTTTGATCCATCGAGATACTGATAAACAAGAGTATCAGAACAATGGAACGAAGTTCCTTTCTTCATCAAAGGCTTCAACTTGGGTGTTGTGGAGTGAAGTCGGCTTGTCAGACACTCTAAAACCGACTCAACCAGCTGACTAATGCTCCACCAACATGCGCCAGATGCACCACCCTTTGCATTCTGCTGCTTCAATCCAGAATAACCGCAAAGTATGCTGACCAAATATTCTAACCTAATTCGCTGGAGCTTGCCAGTTTGCGCAGGTATCTTGCATTCTTCTGGGCGCGCAGCTTACTATCGGGATCCACTCGTCCCATGGACCACCAACGAGCTAAGATTGAGTAGAACTATAAAGGATCCCAGTTTGTCCATTACCACTTCTTATTCGACGCTGTAAACTGAACTGTCAGCTCGCCTTATTTATCAAGTATAGAGGCAGAAGAGAAGAACTTACGCCTATCAATGAGAGTATCCACCCAAGCTCATCCAATCCACGAAAGCACAAAACTCGAGGAATTGGGTTCTCAGTTTTCGGGCAGAAGATGTTATGAATAGAGGGTGGCCGGCAAAAATTACCGCGACAGATCAAGATCTGGGGCCAAAGACAGATGCGACGATGGCTCTTTTCATTTTTTTTATGGACAAAGCTGCCAAGTTTCCGAATTTGCATTCCGGACATCCCCGCTCCTGTTTCTCTCAGCCCAACAGTTCTCTTTTATGCAAGATCAACTTGCCCTGCAAGTGCTTTGTTTCACAAATCTCTATTTTAGATGAATAAATTATAGTCTCAACTAAGACAGTTCCAGTTCCAGTTACATTTACCCCACAATTTTCTTCTACTTTATTAAGATTCACACCATTTGCCAGGGACTTGGAAGTGAGGCGACCTTGAAGTTATATTATAGCATTCTGCCGCCAACAAGGTCTTATCCAAGATGATTCCAATTCTCGTGTCACGTCTCGAAGAGGGATTGGGAAGAAATGGTTTTCTTCCCCCCTATTCTTTAGTGAGAGGGAAGGAAGTACAGTAAACGACACAAGGAGCAAAGCGCAAGCAAATTTCTATCTCCTTCAACCATGCCAACTCTTCATGCCGATCCTTCTCACCAAGCGCAGTGACCACCATCACACCGCAAGTCCGCTCCAGTCATGAAACTGCTTCCATCACTCAACAAGAACAAAATTGGCGCTCTGTACTCTTCTGCATAGCTTATTCTTCCTAACATGTTACCCTCGATCCACGTCCTCTTAGTCTCCTCATTTGCAAGAGAGCTTTCAGTGAGTCGGGTATAGATATATCCTGGACTTACCGAATTGAGGCGGATGGGAGGATGATATGGAGAGTTGCCCCATTCCATCGCGAGCGAACGAGCGAGTTGGAGAACAGCGGATTTCGAAGTATTGTATGCGGCAGTGTTGACCCCCTTATAAACGTTAGCTATATAGTCCTCCATCAATAGTCTCGTCGAGAAGACAGCAAAAGCAAGAACAAAATGGCACCTTGTTCGCAACACTCCCACTAATACTGGCAATCAAAACCACACTTCCCGCTACCTTCTGTTTCTGCATCGCCCTTGCTGCAGCTTGCACTACTAGAAATGTGCCCATGACATTAATTTCCAGCATTCTTCGAAACGACTCAGCGGGATAATCGACAGCATCGACCTCTCCAATTATCCCAGCCGCAGTCACGACACCTCGAAGCGGATGGCGAAGTTTGGATACTGCCTGGTCCACAACTATAGATACTTGCTTCTCGTCCGTGATATTGACTGAGTGGTAGAAGAATTGAGTCCCATTCTTAGTAGCTATATCATGGAACTGATCTATTTTCACGTGATCAGCACGTGCTGAAACAAGAGGAAAGTTAGATGAATACCGAGATGATCAGGGTCTGTAGGAAGATCGAGACATATTACATCTCCTCCTGATTCTAAGATGGAGTGGATGAGAGGTGAGCCGACTCCTCCCAATCCACCACTCACTGAGAGGTATTAGCTTGTGATATAACGGGAGAGCGGGGTATTAGCGATACCTAGAATGGTGCGTTCTTGGAGGGTGAACAGTTCCTTGGTAGGTTTGTTGTATGTGATTGAGTTCATGTTTCTGTGCTGGGTTTGATCTGGAATCAAATTTGAAGTGCGTGATATATATACTCGAGTTCAGGTGTTGCCTATTGAATCGTTGGGCTTGACGTCGCGAAGGGCGTTCAGGCGTCAACGCCTTTTTGGACTTGCATGATTGGAACGCCTGTGAGAGATAATGCATTCATATATATTAAAGATGCTGATCATTGAACTGAAGATCAAGTGTTGACATTCCTCTTCTCGTCAGACTTTCAGTCCTGTGGACCTCGAATCAAGTTCTTAATACCCTCTCCACGCTTTGTCTTCTCCCAGGCATAGGTTGCTCGTTCAAACGGCTCCTCGGTACTGATCAACTCTTTCACGGATATCTTCCCTGTCTCCAGGAAATGCATCGCCAGTTCAAAATCTCCAGCATTATACCGAAAACATCCCTTCATGTTAATTTCCTTCTCGGACAATTTCAAGATAGGAAACTGAACCTTGGACATTCCCAGTCCAGCTTGAATGAATGTCCCACCACGTTTCAAGGCGTAGATTCCAGTCTCAATGCAGATCTCAACTCCCGTTGCTTCGAGGACCGCATCAGCACCTTCTTCTAGCCCGTGTATCGCCATGATCTTTCGAGCTGATTCTTCTGCAGAATCATCACGAGAAGGTAGGAAAGTCTCCGTTGCTGCAAAATTCTTCGCAAATTCAAGTCGAGTAGCGTTAACGTCCACTGAAATGATCCTCTTGGCTCCCATAGCCTCTGCAACAGCTGCACAAAGCAATCCAACCGTTCCAGCTCCAAATACTACAATGTCTTGGCCAACTTTGATGTCCGCCAGGCGAGCGACATGAACTGCTACCGCTAGAGGTTCCACAAGCACACCTTCGTCCAAGCCCATGAAATCTGGCAGCTTATAGCAGTAATCTTCAGGCATCTTGAAATATTTGGTAAGTGCTCCATGAGACTTCGGAGGAGAAGCTGCGAATTTCATGGTTGAGCAAAGATTATAGCGCCCAGCTTTACAGCTTTTGCAACGACGACAAGGCTGGCCTGGCTCGATGGCGACAAAGTCGCCGATCTTGAGGGAAGTCACGGCTGAGCCGACTTCATGAACAATACCGGAGGCTTCGTGTCCCATGATGAGAGGGTTCGAGGTGCTAATTTTGTTGATGATTCCGCCATGGTTCCAGAAGTGGACCTGAGACTATATTAGTATGGAAGAGAAGTAATTCACTGAACTCACATCACTACCGCACACTCCTAACATCTTATTAGCATGGTGACAAGCCATTTGTGAAGAGAGAGCTCCGGAGCTCCCAGAGGAGAAAACAGCAAATTAGTACGAGAATGGACTTACCCACATAAGCAATGCGGAGAACGACGTCGTGTGGGTCTTCGATTGCAGGACGTGGACTATCCTCTATCCTCGCATCTCCTGGCCCGTACAGAAAGCATGATGGATTGACCAAAAAGTTTTCCATCTTAACATAAATGTTTTTGGAAGTTGTAGTAGCAAAAGAATAGTGGTTTGCTTTCTGGATGAACTCGCAAGATGCGATGACATGAGGTACTTATAGAGGTAATAGGGAACGGCAACACGACTGTCGGATTTTTGGGTAATAAATTCCGTAGCTTGATATGTCTAAAGGTATCTTATACTGATCGTAGAAGGGCGCTCACGATGTAGCACAAAGCATTAGCTAGCGAGTAACAACTCTCAGGCCTTATCTGTTGACATGCTCACGCCCAGTAAGTAACTGCATCTTGACGCGCTTTTAGCGCATCTGCTGGGTGACACTGCGCCTTGCGAACCCTGAAAAGGGGGGTATAAACCGAACTAACGGCGCACTTTGCTCCGAACGCCAACGCAACCCCAACAGCTCTTGAAGAGGGCAACTTAGCCGAAGTCAATCAATACATTTCGCGCCTGGAGATCGTCAACTTTCCTTACTGGCGGCGAACATCGCGAGGTGAGGAGAGCACATGTCAGGCATTTTGACATGCTTCCTAATTCTACTTGATCGTTTTTGCGCTGAAAGTTTCCGAGTCGGCCATAATGTATATGAACAGAAGGGAGGACACTTTATGAGGCCAGCCTCTCCTCGAGATTATTCCTTGTTCGCTCTCTTGAATAGTGGATCACCATGAGTTCAATCGCTCCAGAGCAGCATACTATCAAACTCCCTCACATTCTTCTCCAAGAACCTCTGAGTGTTCCACCAATTGATGTCGTTGAAAAATGGGTCGAGAAGTTCAAAGTTACCCTTGCCTCTTAAAATGTCTCTTATGTGAAATCTCTCATGCATCAGGACTGCTGGTGGCGAGATATGTTGGCGTTGACATGGGACTTTCGTACTATTCACTATCGTCTAAACGTCGCGAAATTCCTGGGAGAGGATGTGCCAGGTTCCGAATTTGGCCATTTGAAAGTCCGAAGTGATGGTGCATTTCCGCCATGCCTCCAGACCCCAATCACCGGCCTTGATTGGATACAGGCCATGTTTGACTTTGAGACGAAAGTGGGAATTGGTGCAGGAGTTTTACGCCTTGTTCAAGACACAGACGGAGAGTGGAAAGCCTTTGTCATCTCCACGCAATTGCAAGAGATAAAAGGCTTCAAGGATCAAAGCGGTCTTGCTCGGCCGCATGGTGGAAGTAATTCGCTCGAAGGAGGGGCTTCGGCTGGAAACTGGTTCGAGCGTCGCCAGAAGCAGAACAACTTCGTGGATTCAAATCCTACGGTCTTACTGATCGGAGCTGGTGCGCGTTCGATGCCGTCTTGAGATACTTGCTAAAGTGTTCCAGGTCAGTGGGGTTTAAATATGGCTGCCAGACTTCAACAGCTTGGGCTCCCATGCCTGATCATAGACCGAAATCGTCGAGTTGGAGACAATTGGAGGCAGCGTTATAGAGTGAGTCCCAATACTGCTCTGATTTCACATCCCTAACAGAATCCGCCATACTTTGGTAAATCATGACCCTGTTTATTACACACATATGGCGTATCTACCATTCCCTTCGACATGGTCAATGTTTACCGCCAAAGACAAGCTGGGCGACTTGTTCGAAGCTTATGCTTCCCTCATGGAATTCAACGTTTCGACCAGTACCACGGTCAAAAAAGCGGCTTATAACGATTCTTCCAAGATTTGGACTGTAGACCTCCAATGTGAAGGCGGAAGCAAACGGACTCTGTCCCTAAAACACATCATCCTCTGCACTGGCCACTCCGGTGAGCCTAAGATCCCAACTTTCCCAGGACAGGACACTTTCAAAGGACAGGTCTACCATGGAAGCCAACACCGGGATGCCTCCATATCTGGCTCCATGAAGGGTAAGCAGGTTTTTGTGGTTGGAACTGGCAACAGCGGCCACGACATCGCGCAGAACTTCTACGAAAACGGTGCCAATGTCACCATGCTTCAACGTCGAGGGACATATGTCCTATCGGCCAAAAAAGGACTATTTATGTTGCATACCGGTATGTATGAAGAGGGAGCACCGCCAACTGAGGACGCGGATATAATAGGGCAGAGTTTGCCTATCCCTGTCCAGTTCGCTCTAAATGTCGACCTCACGCAGCGTATCAGGGAGGCGGAGCATGAGACGCTGGAAGGGTTGGAAAAGGTAGGATTTAAGCTGAATTTTAGGAGTGATAAAAGTGGGATATATAGGAAGTATATTACCAGAGGGGGAGGGTATTATATCGATGTTGAATGTAGTCAGCTGATTATTGACGGAAAGATCAAGATTGTTAGAAGTCCCGCCGGCATCAGACAATTTGGCGAGACAGAGGTAATTTTGGGAGATGGAAGAGCAATTGAAGCGGATGTGGTGGTCCTAGCAACAGGTTATGATAATATGAAGACCAGCGTTGGTAAAGTACTCGGGGAGAAGGTCGCGGAAAGGTGTAAAAATGTGTGGGATCTTGATAAGGAAGGAGAGGTCAACGCGGTATGTGCAAATAAGCTATGACGGAAAAGGCTAACTTGCTACAGATGTGGCGCAATAGTGGACATCCTGGGTTCTGGTATATGGGTGGAAGTCTAGCGCTTGCGAGGATCTATTCCAGATTCCTTGCCTTGCAAATCAAGGCGATTGAGGAAGGGTTTATTTGAAAAAGAATCAGAGTTGCAGAAGACTGAAAGATTAAATTGTATAGAATCAATGGACGAGTCCCTAGGAACCATGGATTGCCAAGTACCTTTTCCCGTTGCGAAAATGAATGTCTCCCTCGATTGAGCTTGGCAGTTTGGCATCTGACACTGGGCAATGATTCGCCAAGAACCCGACTTTTACGTGACTCTTTCATCCGAAATCGATCATGTTTAACAACAATTATAGATAAATGGGGCATTGGAAGCACACTTGCTGACGCAATTTTTGTCCAAACTTCCAGGCATCTCGCGTATTCTTGGTGTTGTCAACGCCCGAAACCCTCTTGAAGAAATGATAGTATTTCGAACTTTGCATTTTTCAATTTTGCGGAAGTACTGCTTGATATTCAGACAAGTCATTGACTTAATATGAATTGGCTGTGAGAGGAAAATGTGATTAGGAAAACTATTGTCATTATCCTCGAAACGACACCCCTAAAGTTCTCACACGCTAGCGGCCGCATTCCGCCGTCGCAATGATGTTGTTCAGGCAAGGCTTTAAGCTCACGAACATAACAAATGATCAAGAGCACCTTATACCACTGAGGAGCTCTAGAAATGCGTTTACTACGAAGAAGGCCATGAATTCTCGATCATCATCTATATCACTGCCAGCTGCCCGCCTCCAGACCCGACCGTCATTCGCTTCCCGATTATCCTTCGCGGTATCGAGTGCTGAGCAGGGCGAGGCTAGGGCTGCTCCGACCGCAGCAGAACATCAAATAGAGGAGGAGATTGACGAAATCAAGAGATATGAGGTATACTCAAGCTAGCCTTAGTTCTGTATAGAGAAGTGCTAACTGGCACAAAGGACTTTACAACGATAGGTAACGGCTAAGACCTACGAATACGAGTCGGCCTGCTGATAACTGCTCTCAGATTGGGTCCAGGATGCTGCGAAAGAGCAATTGAGAAGGAAGGTTCGAAGAAAAGAAACCGCAGGGTTTTTTGAACGAGGAGGACGAGCAGGATGGAGATACAGGCTTTGGGAGTCCTATGAAGCAGCTCAAGGATGGATAGTGGTCACATTGATTGGTGACTATGGAATGACAGCTGAACAAGCACTTCTAACGTCGCATAGGCGCGGCTATCGGAGTCAACGCTGCTTTTCTGAACATCATTACGGAATGGCTCTCAGATGTCAAGTTGGGATATTGCAAGACGGCATTCTATCTGAACGAGAACTTTTGTTGCTGGGGAGAAGACAATGGTAGGAGGAAGCTTTGTTGGATGTATCTTGGCTGACAGTATATAGGTTGCGAGGACTGGCATCGATGGAGTTCTCTCACGTTGGTTAATTATGTATTATATATCATGTTTGCTGTACGTTTCCCCTTCCCTGAAGGAAGCCCGGGCTGAACCTCCTAGACAATATTCGCCTTAACTTCTGCCAGCTTAGTTAGGTCTTTTGCTCCATATGCAGCAGGATCTGGAATTTCTGAGATCAAATGCATTATTGCTGGTTTCGTCATGAAAGGTTTCCTAGGATTCTGGACCCTGGTCATTAAATCCGTCGCCCTACCTCTAGCTATCGCTTCGGGTCTTTCCGTTGGCAAAGAAGGACCTAGTGTGCATTACGCTGTCTGCACAGGGAATGTGATCTCAAGACTTTTCGAAAAGTACAAGCGAAATGCCTCGAAAACAAGAGAAATTCTGAGTGCTTGTGCTGCAGCTGGCGTTGCTGTAGCTTTTGGCAGTCCGATCGGAGGAGTGCTGTTTTCACTCGAAGAGATGTCGTCTTACTTTCCTTTGAAAACTATGTGGCGAAGCTACTTCTGCGCTTTGGTGGCGACGGCTGTACTCGCAGCTATGAATCCTTTCCGGACAGGTCAATTGGTCATGTTTCAAGTTCATTACGATCGGTCATGGCACTTCTTTGAAGTTGTCTTTTATATCATTATTGGTATATTTGGAGGTCTGTATGGAGCATTCGTGATCAAATGGAATCTCAGAGCACAAGCATTTCGGAAGAAATACCTCACGAAATATGCGATTCTCGAAGCGACACTATTGGCGACTGGGACGGCAATAATATGCTACCCGAACATGTTCTTGAGAATCGATATGACTGAGAGCATGGAGATTCTATTCTTGGAGTGTGAGGGAGCCGAGGATTACAACGGGCTATGTGATAAAGAGAACAGATGGAGTATGGTCTTTTCGCTGACCATAGCGACAGTACTGAGGGTGTTCCTGGTCATTATCTCCTATGGATGCAAGGTCCCAGCTGGCATTTTCGTCCCATCTATGGCCATTGGGGCATCATTCGGCCGTACAGTTGGTATACTGGTACAAGCCCTCCACGAAGCATATCCTAGATCAGTGTTCTTCTCGGCATGTCAACCAGATGTGCCATGCATAACACCTGGTACTTATGCCTTCCTTGGGGCCGCGGCTGCACTCAGTGGTATCATGCATATCACTGTGTCCGTCGTAGTTATCATGTTTGAGCTCACTGGAGCTCTCACATACATTCTCCCAACCATGATCGTTGTTGGCGTGACCAAAGCTGTCAGCGAGCTCTTTGGTAAAGGCGGAATCGCGGATAGGATGATCTGGTTTAGCGGCTTCCCATTCCTAGATAACAAGGAAGACCACACATTTGGTGTTTCCGTCTCGCAAGTCATGACCGGCGACGTTGTAGCGATACCCACCACCGGCCTCAGTATGAAGAATCTTGAGCAACTCCTTGCGGAGGATAAATACCAAGGCTTCCCTATCGTCGAAGATCGCGCCTCAAAAATCCTTGTAGGCTATATCGGACGTACCGAGCTTCGGTACGCCATCGATCGTGTCAAAAGAGATCGATCCATCACTCCTACAGCAAAATGTTACTTCAGCCCATCGGCCTCGATTGGACAATCACAACCAACAACACCTGCCATCATACCCACCACATTCGAAGGCATGGCATCTTCCTCCGTCGACTTCAGCCGCTTCATAGACGCCACTCCGGTAACAGTCCACCCTCGTCTCCCACTCGAAACGGTCATGGAACTCTTCCGCAAGATCGGACCCCGGGTCATCCTGATCGAATACCACGGCAAGCTTGCTGGATTAGTAACAGTGAAAGATTGTCTGAAGTACCAATTCAAGGTTGAAGCGAGTGAGAACCCGAGAGATGACAGTCGCGTGGTTGAGAGTCAGGAAAGGCTTTGGGGCGTGTTGAAGAAAGGAGCCATTTGGGTTAGTGACAGAGTCAGTGCTGCTAGTGGAGGACGGATTAGGATCGGTGGCGAGAGGGAGAGGGAGCCTGCGAGGCCACAGAGGGGCCAGAGCGGACCGACGAATTATGTTATGGATGGCACGGAAGAGGGTGATCATGATGGGGTGGAGTTGGACGATCGGTAATCCTGCATTGAAAAGACTCTTTCCAAATCACTCTTGGTGCTTTTGTGATAAATATTGTATTGTGTCTTAAAATCTGTCAAAACTTTTTGTTTGGTGCATATCCTAGATCTAACATCTGTTTATCCAAGATTCTCTATATCTCTAGAACATTAGACTAAATCTCATTCTACTCGTCCCAGATAACACTCGTGATCTCGCCCGGCACATCCACACTCGCCACAAAATCGCCGTACAACCCCGTTGTCGCATTGTAGCTGACAATCACAACTCTAGCATCCTCCTGCATGCCTACAGCAGCGAATGTCCCATTCTTATTGATCGAGAACTGTCTAGGATAGAACCCTCCTGCAGGAGCTAATTGCACAAACTTTAACTTTCCCGTCGCCTCATCTATCGACCATGTCTGTAATGTATCAGACGGAATCAAGGTTGTATTCTTTGGATTAAAATTCTTGATGTTGAATAACGTCGCATTTCGTGCTGAAGTGAGCAAGAACCGATGGTCAGGTGATAAGATAGCTTCAGCGGAAGCTGCTCCAGCGGGAGTAGGGCGGTCTCCATACGTGCCTGAGATGAAGACTTGTTGGAACGAGAGTTCATTGTCCCCATAGGTGACGTTGTAGGAGGCGACTGTATTGCCCAGCTCGGTGATTAAGAAGAAATAGGTATTCCCGTTTGCGGCTTTTAAGAATGTTCCGTGTCGGGGTCCTGAGCCGGCGGCTACAGGGATGGGAGTTGCGGCTGTGATGAGGTTGGTTTTGTTGTCGATATGGAAGATTCGCACGAGATCTGCACCGAGATCGGGGACGGCAATGTAGCTGCCAGTCGGGTCGAGGATCACATCGTGTGGATGAGGAGCCTCCTGTCGCGCTGGGTTGGTTCCCGGTGCAGTGAGCTTGAAGACGAAGGATTGCAGTGGTGTCAGAGAGCCGTCGGTATTAATGGTGAAGGTTGTTACCCCAGAGCCGGAACTAGTGACTGTGAGCTTGCGATCCAGGAACAAAAATAATTCAGGGACTTACTAGTGTGCATTGACCAGCGCCTTGCCGCCATTGTAGATCACAGTGGCCACAGGACCATCAATCGTCGAGTGTTTGTCAATCAAGGTGAGTGCACCTGACGTTGAGGTCTTGTACGAAGATATTGTGCCATTGGGTCCTGCAAATCCCTCCTCCACGCAGTAAACAACACCATTGTACTCGTCTTTCGTCAACCATGACGCCTGCGGTGCACATCCATCGTTGGTCGAGACGGCTTTCAAAGAATATGCTCCATTGGGCGATTGGGTGAATTGCACCGAAGTTATATTCCCGGCGTAAGACGAAATCCACAAATTCGTGGCCAGTGCTGACGTGACGAAACCACCAAGGGAGAGCTGTGAGAGACGCATATTGGCTTGAAAAGTGTCCGCCTGTTCCACAATAGGATATCCAAAGGAGCGTATGAAGGTAGGAAGGAGGTGAAGCTGGAGAAAAATGGGGAACTGCCACATCTTTATTTACTGTAGGCTGAGCAGCCGGGAAGTCTACGTTCATTCCAGAGTACAAATGCGCGTAGAAAGCTTAGATTAACAAAGCAGCGAGTAAGAGAGTGAGTGAGGGGTATGTGGTTGAATTGCTGCAGAGTGCAAAAATCTAAGCGGGCCGCATTTGGGATAAATGAAGGCGAATCTGATGCGTCGTGCACAAACTTCCAAAAAGCGAGTGTTTATTTTGACATAAATATGAAACGGGACCCGATTATCAGCCGCGCCCAATATGTGCAGATGCGAGTGCCGGCTCGATGAAAGATTGTTCCGCAGGCGAAAACGGCACTCGGGACGCCGGCGATTTCCCCGGATTTGGCTATTTTGGTCTAGTCTTCTTATAGCTTAGCTTCGCCCCCCCCCGCCCATGATCGTGTCGCAGCCGGGGGGTTCTTGCTCTGACCAGCCGAACCCTCCGCAGCATTTTCGGGAAGAAGTGTCCCTCATGTGATATGATAACACCACTCATATTGCGATGATGGTCGCCGCGCCGGTATACTATGATGTTCTCCTCTTTCAACACCTGCATCTCAAACCCTTTCATACTCATAGAACAGTTTGGCTGCTTTTGCTCTCTCATCGCCTTGTCCCAGCTTAAGTCCGAAGATGGATGCCAAGCATTGGGACGACTCTGTTTCTCCTGCCAAATGGACCTCCCCTCTTCTGTACCTCCCGCCGGAGATTCGAAATGAGATATACTACTACAGTATCGACTGGCCTAATTTCACAGATCTATTTGCAAGAATTCACGAATATCAAGACTTTCTTCAGGACCAGGAGAGCTCAAAATGGGCGCCCTTGTGCAGAATTACCCGCCCTCAGGTCGCTCCTATGAGAACTCCCTCGATCCTTCTTCTCAACCGCCAGCTCAGCTCCGAGGCTCTTGATAGCCTATATAAGAAGCCACTTATAATCGACTCACCACCTCCCTATGTCCCGCAGCTTACACGGCCCATGGACATCACGCAATTCATAAGCGAAGTTACGTTGCAGAATCTACGATTTGTGGTTCTGAAGATGGATCTGAATCATCAGCGAAATCGGATGTCTGGAGCGGCATGGCTGAAGACTGTCGAGATGCTATTGGAGGTTTGGTGCAAGCGGAATTGCTTAGAATGGGTGGAGGTACAGGCAAATTATAATCCTCCATCGAAGTCGCTGGGATGGACTTTTGGAGATGCGGCGCATCACAGGAATGTGATGTATATGCTATCCATGGTCAGTACCTCACATTAACTTGAAACTAGGCTAAAAATGAATAGCTGAAAGATTTTGGGGAACATGTCCCAGTCGTGTGGATCAGTGAAGCTCGAATAGGGAAAATGATCAGGAGAGCACCAGACCGACATTGATCGTATCGTGGCGTGGAAATACAACATTTGGGTCTTCTGGTCCATTTCTGCATACACCGGTGTTTCTGAGCGTGATGAATAACGCATGTCATTAACGTAGATTCTGTAGCAATAAAATTGTCTGTTCGGAGATAGTGCAGTGTTGTGGTTATAAATCCTAAGAAAGCGCGTCGTCATTGCCCCGCTTCTGTGCTGCCCCGCCATTCAGCCTCCTCCGTCCGACTTTCTCTTAAATATTTTGCAGCCTTCCTTCTCTTCGTTCATCTTCAAACCAGATCCTTGATCAAAAGGAAAATAACTCACCTCAAACCTTTAATATGGCACCCAAGATCTTCATGTATGTCAATTGGACTCGAATGCATCTACCCAGTTCTGCCGCTGGTGTCAATAGCTAACGTGCTCTGTTACTAGAACAGGTGTAACAGGCTACATCGGAGGCGATGCGTTATATGCCCTCGAGAATGCTTATCCCGACTACGAATATACAGCACTTGTCCGAAACCCAGACAAGGGTGCTCCCGTCGCAGCAGCATTTCCCAAAATCCGACTCGTCTACGGAACAAACGATGATTCCAAGATACTCGAGGAAGAAAGTGCTAGAGCAGATATCGTGATTCGTATTACCGCCTTTTTCAGACTGCTACTGCATATCCTGACATCGAGCAATAGATACAGCAGATTCGTCAGACCACGCCGGAGCAGCAAAAGCCATCGCAGCAGGTCTTGCAAAGGGGCACAGCAAAGATCATCCAGGCTTCTGGCTTCATACATCCGGCACTGGAATCCTGACATGGAAAGACACGGAAGATAATAAATCCGGCGAAGCACCTTCCCAACCTCCCTACGATGACCTCGAAAACGTCTCGGGCCTTACCGGCCTCCCAGACAAAGCATTTCATCGGGACGTTGACAAGCTCGTTCTAAGCGCATCGTCCGAGTCTGTAAAGACAGCAATTGTTTGCCCACCGACGATCTATGGTCCTGGACGAGGACTGGGGAATCAGCGGAGTAGACAAGTTTACAGTCTTGCAAAGGTTACATTGCAGCAGGGACAGGCGCTCCAATTAGGAAAGGGATTGACGGAGTGGGATAACGTGCACGTGCATGACTTGAGTGATCTGTGGGTGCTGTTGGTTGATGCAGCGATTAAGAATGACCAGGAGATGGATGATAAGTTGTGGGGGAAGGAGGGCTATTTCTTGGCGGAAAACGGACATCATGTTTGGGGAGAGGTGTCGAAACAGGTTGGGGATGTTGCCTTCGATAAGGGGTATGTTAAAGAGAAAGGGGTCAAGGTGAGTGCTTTTGATCTTCCTTGCCATTATTTTGTTTATAAGGCTACGTTGGTCGAATGTCTGAAAACTGCGATGGTAAATGTCGGGGCCGTACTTGGTCACTTCGTCACTTCTCAGGCCTAGGATGTCGGACTCCAGCGCCTCAAACTTAGAACTCAAGGCGGCGAACTAAAAGCTGAGTATTCACTTGACGAATCTCCAAATGACATTTGGATATTGTCATTGACAGGAGGATTATCTTAAGTGGAGGGCTTTTTAAGTCTAGAATATCTACAATGGCATAATATCTCAGCCCAAAGACAACGTCTTACCATAGGCAGATATTAACAGTAGCGTCATCATCTCATCCGAACACACATATTATATCAATCTTCAACACACGTAAGAACATTCCGCTAACGGGAACCCTAGTCAATGAGTACCAAAGAAGCCAAAAAAGCAGCAGTTTTCGAAGCAAGCTGGGGTCTTAATTCAAAAGGATACGCCAAGAGAGCAAGAAAGTATCTGGGATGGACACCCAAGGGGAGAAGTCTCAAGGATGAGATTCCCGATATTGTGGAGCAAGAGGCGACTTTGCTTGGGATAAAGAAGGGACATGCTGAAAAGGTTGCCGGCGCGAAATAGGGAGGGGAAGGTATATGATAAGGAATGAAGGCATGACCAATGTCCTCATAAAGGTATTCCCGTGAAGTCGACCTTGAACATCTTCCCAGGTGGCCTAGTTGGTAGTCCCGCATCTTGAACCCTTACCCAACGACCTTGCCGCTTCAGTCCGACCCTAATATTCACAGGCTCTTTCTACTTTCCCTTTGTATCAAGCTTCAACGGGAAATGAGCCTCCTCTGCCACCACTTCAGTATCAAATCAAAGGACGAGAGGAGCAGACTTACTTACCATTAACTCCATACACTAAACTACGATTCGCAAGCGTAGCCTCAACTCCTGGAATCAGAGAGAACTCTAGTCTCCTCCTTCTCAACAGCTTATCAAGTCCAGCAACACGATCATAGAGTTCCAAATCCACAAATTTTGAGTTGTTTTGGATCGTCATGAGGAAACTCTTATTTCAGACCGGGAATTGAGATTTCTGACATACCTCAGTCTTCACCTCGAAAAGCCTGAACACGCCACCTGTAGCATTTGGAACATAAAACATAGCCCGCACAAAGGTTGACAGCTGTCCCCAAACTTAATTTCAGGAGACCTGAACCAGAGACGACTGTTAACTGGATCAGCTCGTCGCCGGCTCTTCCTGAGAGGATACTTTCTGCTTCTTTTCAGTCGTTAAGGGATTTAGTGACCTGGTCTCTTAACGTTGCGTTAAGCACACGCATATCTCGACAACGGAGCACTGCATTCTCGACTTCATTCCAAGTGACAAGCTATTTCTCTATTCAAGCGGTACAGGAAGCCATGTTATTGTATTTTCAGAGGTATTCGAGCTCGACTAGTGGGCGTATCAGATAGGTCTGTCCCTGGAGAATATCCGAGAGCACTTCCAACGTTCCCATCATATAGGTGAGGAGGTTATAATGACTTTTCCGGGCCAACTCAATTGATCGTGTCGGAAACTCGTACACTTGCTTAGTGTCAAGTCTAAGTGCAGTGCTGTATTCACAATCTAGACTATCTAGGTCGCTAAAGATGCCATGGGCAGATCTCTGGGCTTGTAGTAGGACAAATTTTAAAGCGGCAATAGACAGCACTTTCAGTGATGCGGGTACCTCCTGCACTACTCCCTCTGCTGCGATTGATTTATGTTCAAACGATACACGAACAAGACTTTTGAATCGTTCTATCTGATCGACGCAGGGAGGCAAGGTCTCATAAGCCATGACTGGAGCAGTCTGTACTCAACAACGGAATTAGGTAATCCATTCCGTTAAATTTCTTTGTATGTAATTTGGGAGCCAAGAGTATGGTTATTGTCCCACTGAAGGAGATCGTTCGTGCTTGAGAAAGCGGCGACTAGCTTCGTTGTCTACTGCTCGGCGAATGTGTTCTAGAAATTCTTCGTCTATCGTTTGATTGGGTCCGCTATCAAACGCTGCCTAACGAATTAGCACTGTAAGATCCTAAAAAGTCCAAGGGAGCTCCGGATATTAGGAGCTGACAAACGGGAGGACAAACGGGTATGCCGCTCCTACAGTGAGGGACAATAAGTATTCGTTTTAAGCGAGAATCGCACCAATTTAACTTCAATGCATTGCAATAATTAAAGTATTTGAAATCAATTCCTCTTATTATAATATCGCTTCGATCTTATTATAAAATTTGTCTTCTTTAAAATATTAAAATTAAGCTTATATATCTTAAAATAGTAAGTTATTTAATAAGTAAAGTGAAAAATACCACTTTTACACCAAATTTTAAGCGAAAATTACGAACCTCTTATTTGATTGCCAAAATTAAAATGGATAATTCTACCCATATTTTGATTCAAAATTATATAGTTAAGCTGCTTCCGGGCTATCTAGCGATTGAATTTATAAGTGCACATCTACTGTGGTTAAAATTTGGCGGCCCTCCGAAGGTCGGGAGTTTTGGTGTGATTCTCGCTTAAAACGAATACTTATTGTCTAGTACTGTAAACAGCTCCCAAGCTCCGGAGCTCCCATAGAAAAAAATAGCAAATTAGTATGAGAATAAGCCTACCATACGGTGGAGGAGAAGCTTTCGACGAAGTCGGTACTGGCTCGGCATTCTCACTGCCGGTTACAAGTTTTGTTATTTGTTCGAGACTCGATACTTTCGGGGATGGATATTCGATGGGCACCAGGAGTGTAGCTCGGTAAGACCTCTTCAACTTCTTCATTGTTTTCGGGCCACTTCTCGTCCTAGTACTTCTCAATGAAAAAAAACTTTTCTTCAATCATGTCCGTTGATAACCCTAACTGCTGTAATTTAGTGGCCGTCGCTGACTAGTCTAACGAGAATTCGCGGAGATGATCTTCGATTCCGGTGTTGGTAACCTGTTCGAGCGCCATGAACAGGCGTTGTTTTTGATAGCTTGTTACTTTAGTTAGTTAGAGTCACGGCATTGTAGAGATCCTGTAGCTTCAGATTCCTCAAAAAGGAAGACTATTCTGATTGTGGCAGCTAGATTTTTTGAAAGTTAGAAGTCAATAAGTCATGATTTTTTAAACTTATAAGTAACTTATAAGCTATTTTATTTAATTTTCACGATTTTGGAGTTTGTTTTAGTAGAAATTTTAGTGTTTTAGTAGAGTTTTCGGCTCGGAAAAACCTAATAAAAGGCCTTTAATTGGCTAGATTTAATCGAATAAATACATTAAATGAAAATACTAAACTGAAATATTATAATTTCTATTTAATAAATAGCCGTTTTAATTTAAATTATAGCTTTAAAATAGTTAACGCTTTTAATGCTTAAGCAAATTAACTTTATAGATTTATAAACCGATGATATAACTTCTGTAGACGCTCTATTTAATGCCTTCGATTTTTTAAAGCGTAAGGAGAGTTCGACTATTTCGAACGATTCGCGAAATCGATGCTTTCGACTAACTTCGATATATAATACGAATTACAACCTTTATAAGCTTCCCAATTTTATAAAGCTTATTAACTACTTTCTTTACGGCCTTAAAGAGCCTTTATTTAATAATAGACTTTTTAATATAGATAAATTACGTAAATACTATATTATTGCAAATACTTTCAAAAAGTTTAGAAATTCGTGAGTATAGTAAATTAGGTATACTTTTATCGCCGAGAGGGCTAATAAGAAGCCATTTGTATAGTACTGCAAACTATATATATTATTTATAATTTCTATTATAATATACTAATTCCTATTAGATTATTACGATATCTATTTCTTTAAATAGCGAAAGCATTACTTTTATACGAATATTTTTAGAAATGTTTACGCTTACTTTATTCAAATCCATTTTTTAAACGAATAAAGAAATATATAGCATATAGTAAAGAGCGAGAATATAAAAATATAAACTTCTAAATTAATTAATAGCTTTTATTAAATAGTTATTTCATTTCGATAGCTTGAATTTAAGAACGCGTTTATAAAATAAGTAATTTATAATAAAATTAAATATAGGAAAGTAACGTTTTATAAACTATTATATTTATTTAAAATTGCTAACGCTAAAGTTATTGCGGCAATGCCTATTTTCTATTCTATAATTGCACGTTAAATCCATAATATATTTAATTACTTTAAGTTTAAAATAATTAAAAAAATACGAAATACTCGATTTAAAATAATTATATTATTTAATGAATAGGGATTAAAGTATAAAAAAATTAGTTTTATTAGAGTAATAATACATTTCATCGATGCGCATTATTATTGCGTAACTCGCTTTATTGGCTTACTAAAGCTACCAAATTATGGAAAGCGCGATATTAGTATATATATAAGTAATGTACTATAATTCTATATTAATAATATATATGCAAATTAAGCTAGAGTTATACTTTCTCTTTTAAAACGATTCGATATTAATAGTAGTAATTTAAGCTACTTTATTTTAGATAACGCTACCAATAACGATATAATATTTAATAAATTAGCAAAGGTTTTTAAATTCGATAAATAGAAGTATAGACTTCGTTATATTAGCTATATTTTTAACTTTATCGCCGAAGCGTATTTATTCGGCCAAAATGCTTTTAGTTTCGACGACGATTTCAAAAAGGCCGGCCTTGCGCGTCGACGCTAACTTTGGAAATAACGGGGGGAATTAGGCAAGCTTTATAATTTAGTAGTATACGTTATAGCTTTTAAAAAGCGTACGAATATATTCAAAACTTTGCAAGAAATAAAGAATATCGGTATTGCCGCTAGCAAATCTTAAAAACTTATTTTAAATAATAGTATACGCTAGAACGCATTATATAATATAATACGACGCGTATTTAAACTACAAAAAGCTTTTAATGCGTACTACTTCAAATTACGGGTTTTTAAAAACGCTAACGATAGAGAAATATTCGAATAAAATTACTTATTAAAAAACGAATAAAAGATTTTAGATTTTATTAAATAATAGCTCGAATTATTTTTCCACTTTACTAAAGGCTTAGAAAGTAACGTAAATATAAGTAATAGCGTATGTAAAATCTTTTACAACGCGTTATAGAAATAATTTCCTATACTAAAGCATATTCTTTCTTATTTCGAAAATCTCGAAAAAGAGACTAAAGCAAGTAAATTTAATAAGTATAAAAGTATATAAAGTTTTATTACGTTAATATAAACGAAAGCGTAGAATTATTATAAAAAAACGAATACGTTAATTATTTAAATAGTATCGATAATTTTATACTCGCGATAAAAATAAATATATTTCGAGAAAAATTAAATCGATTAATAATTTAAATTCGTATAAAATAGAAAGAAAGTTTTACGGAAATTATAGGAAATACGATATAAAAAAGACGTTATTTCGAATCGAATACTATTACTAAAACCTACTATAACGCGTTTCTATATCGAAAGCATTCTCGATAGCGTAGCATTTATTATTATAATTCGATCTCGACTTAGCGCGCGACGAGACTAATTATTTCTTTATTTAAAAAAGCTTTCTACAAGTCGATTAGGCCCTATAAAGTACTAGAAGGAAAGGGAGATCGAGTGGCCTAAGTTAGTATATATAGCGTATAATTTTATAGCAATACCGGCGATAAGCTTAGAGTGCGAGCGCATTTTTTCTTTTTGCGCAAAGCAAATAATACTAAAGAGTTCTAGGTTAATAGGAACGTTACTATAGCATCAAGAGTATCTTAATAATTGGCAGAGAAGAGGTGCAATTCGAATGGAGTTATGCTATAATGCTGTAATTTTAAATTTTATCGTATAATATATCTTTATTTTTCACTTATAAGCTGCTTTTAAATTAGTTAAAGCAAGTCAGCTACGTAGCTAGATTTGTACAAGTCAGTCAGCTCAGAAATATCCCCCGCTTTTAGCTGACTTGCTTGCTTACAGTCCACTTTGCAGAATACGGGTCTTGAAAGTTATGGTTAAAGACGTATGAAGCCATTTCGAAATCACTTTAGATGAGCGCCATGGGTAAAGCAGAGAGACTCCCAAGAATACTAATGTCCCACGAAAATATTGACTTTAGAACCTTCTTACAGATCAACTTAGATACAGTAATGTACCCAACTCGAGACCAGAATTGCAGTAAGGGAATTAGAATCAAGAAAAAAACCGAACACGCAGCCTTCTAGTCTTCTTTGCAACATCTGTATCCAATTGCAACGGCTGCAAGACCGCTTCTAACTTTAGAAGATTTGATCGTAGATTTGATGGTAGACGTTCCTCAGAGACTTATGAAATATTCTTATATACCTTCCCTGGATATTTTCTAGGAATGAAGATAGCTGGTGGGTCTGCTCCTTAAGTCAGCTGTGAAGGCTCGCTACAGGCATAATATCTGTTTCCCTGGACTTAAGCTTCGACAAAGGACTCTCCAACTCTAACAGGGTGGCACTGCATCCGTTGTTCAGTTCGGAGAGTGAATTCTGGTCTATCAAGGGTACTTGAAACTCTCGGAAGGTTTCATCAATCATTCGTAGATTCGCTACTATGGCAAGAAGACTGCTGCATAACGGCTGGAACTGAGATGGGCCTTTCGACAGAAATTTGTAATTCAGTTACATGTCAAAATTTTGCAAAGCTGAGTACTGATAGGTAGGAGTGTCTCCTTACCTTCCACGCTCTCGCCATGAGCTCGTGCAGATCATCTTGGAGTGCAGGAGGCATTTTTGGAATGAGTGATAGAACCTGCAGTCTTTGGAAAAGGCTCCAGGATTTGTTTCATTGAGCGTCGAAGGCTTCCAATGTGTGTTGCACTTCGCAAGGCTGATCAGACTGTGCCCCTTACCCGCCTAGGTAGGTTAGCTGCATAGCCTCATTTTGATCCAAGGTATGATATTCATCTTGTGGCTGAAATCCAACCTCCTCTAGAGGCGCGATTGCAAGTCATTGTGATTGTGTAGCAAAATACGAGAGCACTTTCTTCGAGGCAGGTTTTGGATAAAAACAGGTGAGTGTTTAGCGAGGAAAGTGGGAGTGGCCAAGGAGCGTCACGTGGTGAGCCTTTTGGCTTCGCGTGTTTCTTTCTTGACGCGGTCTCTCCCTCCTACCTCAAATTCGCAGACGCACTACTTTCGAGTGACAACGCCTTCTTGCCCAAACCGGTACGTGTTGATTACTATTCAGCTAGAAAGCAGATTCCAAATGGTCAGAGGAATGCCGCTAACAGCACCGTATTCTAGCTCCTATTATCAAATACGCCTCTGTGCTAAAGAGCTCTCCTCTGGTTTCTTTCTCCGACGAAGTACAGCAAGAGGTAGGCTATCCAATTTTCCGACGTCATTTCGCCAAGAACAAGCGTTCTAGGTACTATAGATTCTATTCAAACTTTTCGGCGCTCGACGCCTTTCACACTTTAGAATTCTTTCCCCCTTCGCAATAATATGCTTCTTTTAGTAGCGGTATTCTCTTGTGGTAATTATGGGACATCTCGTACCTGAAGCCGCTAGCCAAGTCGCCATCTTCAATTTGCTCTATCTGTTCATCCTTCAAGCAATGTCAACTAAGAACAACTCCAGGGCTGTATTGAAGCCTTGAATTCTCCTTTATAGACTTCTCCAAGATGCCTTACAAAACGACCGCAATTCCTCGCCGGAGTGAGAAGGAACCTACAGGAACAACACAATTACCCTGTAAGTAAAATCTTGAATTACTGTGCTTGCGTTCTAACATTTCATAGTGTCCCGAGTCAAGAAAATGATGCAGATTGACCAAGATATCAACGCTTCGTCGACAGCTGCATCATTCGTCATCACCCTTGCTACGGTGAGTAACGGTCAATCGTTTTTGTATTTTCTGTACTCATATCATGCAGGAAATGTTCGTCCAGTACCTAGCGGAACAAGCCCACAATGTCGTCAAATCGGAGCGAAAACCACGCCGCAACATCCAATACCGTGATCTCGGTACATTTCTCCACTACCCTTACTTAAGCCCGGACTAACATCTCCCAGCAAACGCCGTAGCACGCAACGACAACCTAGAGTTTCTCGGCGACATAGTCCCACAAACCGTTCCCTATAAAGCAGTCAAAGAAAAAAAAGCTGCTGCAGGACCAAGCACCAACGGCGAGAGTTCTGTCGAAGCCGGTCAAACGACGCTCGATGGTAAGAAGCCCATGCTGAATGGAACGAATGGATTTGGAAGCCACCCTACTACTGTAGTTATTGATGATGATGATGGTTCAATGGAGGATCCCAATGCGCAGCTGGAGATGGAGATTCGGGGCGCAAGAACTAGTGCTGGGTCAACTGGGGCTTTTAGTGGGAAGGAAGCTTCGCAGGATGTTGAGATGCATTGATTGGTTTGAATCATGGTGCTTTCTAGCGTTTATTTCGTGTACGGTAGAAAACTCAATGCATAGCATGTCTGGTTTGGTCATGCGCTTTTACAAGTATCATAGAGGTATCTATGGACGAAATTTTTGTATGTGATTACCGAGTCCAACAGGATGGGCCACTTTTTCTATATCCACAGTGACATTGATTAGCTCTCAGTAGCCAGGAAACGCCTGTACTTTTGCAATCATCATGCTGTAACGCCAAATATGCTGAAGCTTGTCTGAATTTGAGAATACCACTCCAAGCACCAAATCATCATTCCTCCATCTCGTCGTCTGCTCCTTGGGCTCCGACTGGCACTCGGCCTTCATTCAGCTCCTTCTCTAGACGGATGATGTCCTGTAAGCTCTTTGCATTTCTGATCAGCTCCTCCACCTTCTTGCGTTCCTTGTCTGTGAGCTTGACTCGATAGTTCTTCGATGATGAGGCAGACGAAATGCCGTTTGCTGTTGGGATATCAAACGTCTTCGACTTCACTCCCATAATCTTCTCAAGTCAGCATAGAAAGCGCGGAGGGGTGGTGAAAGAATGATCCGAACCTTTGAAGCAAGCGCAGATGGCTCCGCTGCAGTACCAAAGAGCTCCTTCGCCTTCGCCCGTTCCACATCCTTCACTTTCTTATAATCCAAAAATCTCACGACAGGGCATCTCCAAAGGACCCAATATCGATAGTGCTATATCTCCATTAGCTTTTCTTCTCCACCTCCTCATCCTCATAGAACCAACACGCACCTCTTTCCTCGTAACCGGATTCTCCATTAGCACCAAATGCGTCAGTATCGGGAAAGAACCCAGGACATCTAAATCTGCCAATTCCGCAAAATTATTCGCCGTCAACACCAAGGTCGTAAGGTTCGGTATCGAATTCGTGAGCGAGGGCTGGATACTCGAGACGCGATTCCTCGCTAGCAGGAGGGTATGTAATCGTGGCGAGAGGGGAAAGTTGCCTAGGAGTTGAATATCGTTGTCCGTGAAATCGATCGCATCGTGTGGCTACATCTCATCAATCTCTACTCGCTCATTGCTCTCTCAATTCCACCAAATTGAGTTCGGGAAGGAGAACACTTACACCGGCAACACCCAAATTCTCAATCGCGGGAATCTTATGTCCTGGAATCCAGAAAAATCGATATCAACTCAGCTCATCAAAGTGTAGTATCATGTTCTTTTCAGTAACGCACCTCGCAAGTCTAATTCTCGCTCTTTGAGTGGATTGAGGTAGGAGAGGGAGGATTGGATGAGCTCGGCTGTAAGACGCATCGTGTCGAGATTTTTTTACCTGTTGATGAGAAGTAGGGTTGAAGAAGGAGATGGTAGGATCACGCACGCGACAAGATTGAAAGGGAAGGACGTGAAAGCGACGAGGCTGAAGTGCTTCCCCTCCACCAAAATTGGCGGAAATTTATTGGCGCTAGTACAGAATAGGATGAAAGTTGTCGTCCTTTGTTTTCATTTCAATATTGCATTGTTCTAGTGTTGGTAAAGGTTTGGAATATCTTTAGGCTCATAACTAATCAATATACTCTCTCGCATTTGACCTTTGTTATTGTTGATTATCTCAGTATAAAAACCAAGCCTTCCAGATACATCGGACCAAACGCCGCCTTCCTATGCCCCAGCCCTAAAGCGCCGTCCAGATGCAACATATCCTCTTATTGGAAAATGAAAACAACGCCTGACCTGTCCACCGATACCATCATCCCATAAGGCGACTCTAATAAGGCAATGTCAAGGATTGAATCCAGATGTGACTTCAACAATTGCTGTTGCTGAAGCGAGATCACAGTAGATCTTGGTGGTCTCCCGCTCGAAGCTTTGCTCGAAGTCGAACGAAGTGAGCCCGCTCCTGCGTTAGGAGCCGTTGGACCTGGCCGCGGTATCCTTTCCGTGTTCAGCGTCAACGAAGCTGTAGGATGTGCGGACGTGAAAGTGGGCTTCAGTTCCTCTGCATCAAGTCCACTGACAACCATAGAATTCTCCACTCGAGTAACATCCCAGAATCGAATTTTTTTATCCGATCCTCCTGTAATTATGAATCCATACTTGGACTCTCGGCTATCATCGTGGGTGTCTGTCCCAGCGATCATGGCACGTACACCACGGTCAGCGTTCGTGGAAGCATTTGGCTCCAGTGCCGTGGCAAACCGTCCAAGCATGCCTTCTGGACGATCTTCGTCGACTGGCCAAGGATCATAGCCTTTTGGACCATCTCTGCTGCCACCAGCGCGGTACACTTCTCTGCATTGTGTCTTCTCAACATCCCACACGGTGACTTCTCCTTGCCCACTACCGCCTGCAATACATACCCACCTACCCCTACCTTTGGTGGGATGTAAACACATGCGATAAATAGCAGTGGCTCCAGGTATCCCCCACGCCTTCAGGCGAACCTTGAATCTCATGTCCCAAAGATCAACAACCCCATGGCTAGTGCCGAGGAGTAGCCAATTCCGCTTTCTGTCCACCACAAAGCAAGTTGGTGTACCGTGGTGCACTGGATTTTCTAGTGTGTACATGGTCACCATTGTTCGCATATCGATGGCAAGAATACGGGACCGGTTGGTTGCGATGATCAACGTAGAGTTGGCTTCCACCTTGAAATGTTCCGCCCAGATAGCCATCTCGGCTTTTGGAAGTTGGTAGTCGCGCAACATTCGAAGTCTGAGATACTTGACTGTGCCAGCGACGGGAACACACTCGACTCGGACCACATTTATACTACCATCACTTGCACAACTAATGAATGAATGGGTGTGCTCAACGAAGCACAACGCCGTAATGCTTGCATCTGTTCCTTGCTTGTGTGTCTGCCTTGAACGATGTGCGATATTGCGCTCGAGCCTCCCAGTATCCCATACCTTGACGCAGCCATCATCACCACCCGTAAGGAAGAAGAGGTGATCTGGAGCAACAGCAATATGGTGTATAGGACCCGTATGCTCGGAAAAGGTTGCAACTAGACCACCTTCAGGTTTCCATGGTCTATCACCAGCTTGGTTCGTGCTCTTGTTGATCGTCTTACGTCGACTTGAGGGAGCGATCATTGGACCAAAGTCTGCAATGTCGTTAGGAAAATTGTCAACATACATGGCATCGAGCATCTTCAAAATGCTTGGATCGTTGCCCTGGTATGTGTGAGCTCCTCTAAACCGAATTTTATCTTGTTCGATTTGGTCTTGGTCTTTTGCGAGCGCCAAGGCGGATGGTTCTCCTAATCGCGAGAATGGGCCCTCTACTTTCCCGAAAGCATTTGTCGAAGTAGTGCCAGTCTCGGCAATCGTTTTGATGGAATCAGTTCTGTTCATTAAGTTCATGGCGCTTGTCTTGTGGCGCATTCTGTGATGGTGTTCTTTCGAATTGACACTTGACCCGGAGCCTGGTACGGACCCTCCCTCATCATCACTAGTCTTGCCATTTGGAGTCCTAACTCGTAGCGACGATCTCCGGCGGGCTGCAGGATCTATATCTTTAGGTGAAGTAGAAGTCGCTGATGAAGGGGATGCTGGAGAGCGATCATCACGCCCATTGGAAGGTATGGCGACTTGACTATTCAATCTTGCTTTGTGGGAATTATAGGCTGAACGACGACGTCGTGAGATCGAATCGTCAATGCTCATTGAGGCATCCAACAAAGCATCAGCAATGGTATGTGGTATCTTGTCCCCGGTATCGGTTCCACTGCTGACTCGTCGAAGAGGCTCTTCAATGACCTGCTGATCGTCGAACATGACGGTCTGTGGAGTGATACCTATACTTCGAAGCTGGATGACATTGTTGAGATATGAAGGATGGTGCGAAGACTCTCGGGCTTTTGAAAGCGCGAGTCGCCAGACGTATTCTCTCAAGGCGAGCAACTTGAAATCGTCCTCTTGCCCAAGCCCCATATTCCTGAGCTTTGCCAGCCATTGCTCATCTTCTTCGTTTCTGGATACCTTTTGCAGAGCATTGTGACCCAGTTCCTTGCCAGAGATTGTTGGTATGACAAGCGAATTGGAATCGAACGAGAAAGTCCGTAACTGATGTACTGGCTTCCAAAACAATCCACGATCCACCTTCGTTGCCCATGTAATAGAAAGATCCAGAACTGCGCGTGACAGTGGCTTCTTCAAGTTGTCGAGCAATCCCAGCAAGGAGAAGTCCTTTATAGATGTCTTCAGATACGGTCTGACTAGAGGCTGGATGATGCACTGAGTATCGGCAATAGATAGAAAAAGGGTAGCGGAGGAAATAAACATCGCCGCTGCTTCTCTAATCCAGATATTTGGATGCATTGTAAAGCGACCAACCACATCAACCAGCTCCCAGACCTTCGATCTTTGGAAAAGGCCAAGTTGCGCCATGTTTGCAAGTGAGTGCAGAACACTCCTTACCACGAATTCCTCCGGGTCAGTCAAGGCCTGGACCATTAGCGGCAAGATAAATTCCTCCAAACTGGTTCCACCGAGGAAAGTAGCAACGCCGACAATTGTCTCGAAGAAAGCACACTTGAGCATCCAATTTCGATCATTGAGATATGTATTCAGATGACTCAAGATGATATCATTGGAATCGGCGGTTCCAAAGAACATACACAAATCAGGAACAGAGCCTAGGAATGCTCTTCGTACAGCAGAATCACTGTCTGTGATTAAAGCCTTCGTATGGCTTGCGTAAACTTCTATCAACTCCGCCCGTGAGTTGTCAAAAAGCCCCTGCAGAGCGGCATCGACATGGCCGCCATCCTCCGTCTCGGGGTCAGCTGTAGGCAAAGACCCGTCTGCTCTCAATGTAGCGACCATGTCTAGAAATCGCGATGCAGAGGTTGCTAGACTACCAAGGCAAGCCGCATACGTTGCTCTTACCAATGGCCCAGGGTCGGAAGGTGAACCGGGAAGGAAAACTTGCATGCGCGGCAAGATATATTCCGGGAAGACATGTGCGTTTACAGGTGACACAACAGTGACAAGAGACATTAACTGAGTCAATGTTCGAACCGCAGCTATTTTAACAATGTCCGCCTTATCATTAAGCAACGAGACCAGGTAAGGTAGGACTCTGTCAAGCTTCGCTTCATCAGTGAGCCGCTCTGAGAAGGCGAGGAGAAGATCGCAAGCCCTTATCTTGGCAGTCGCTCGAGCAGTGTTTCGGATGGAAGATACAACCAAGGCTAGAAAGATGAGAGTTCCGTCATCACTCGGTCTTCTTGAAAGAGCTGCTGCTTGATGATCATTGTTGGGGATGTTAAGATGGACTGGGAAAAGTTCTAGTCCAGAAGCGGTGCATGGAGACCTTTTCACTTCTCGCTTTTCGTTCTCATATCCCAAGAAATATGAGATCTTGTCGAAATCATAGTAGATCCGATCTATGCGTTCGTCGGCTTCTCCAAGGTTCGCTAATGCTCCTGATATCGGCCTACGTCCAGAGGATGGATCTGTAATCAACCCCATGTACTGATGCAGGAAGCTGTAGAAGTAGTCTGGAAACACTTTCTTCCTCCAGAACTCAAGATATTCCTCCGCCGAATATCTGGACTCCGGATTCAATTGGATCATGCTCGCCACCATTTCGCGTATGTCTGTGTCTGCTATGCGATTCAGATGTGTCGCAACAGGATTGTACTCTCCTCTCCGGTATTTGAACAGTTGACTGAGATTGAAGATTGGAGCCTCTAGAAAGAGCTCTGCAATCACACAACCAGCACTGAAAACATCCATAGCCCAAGTGACCTGGGCCTTGGGATCTGGCTCCTCTCCAGCAGCTAGAAAACGCTCCGGTGCTAGGTAACATGTTCGTCGTCCTGCTGTATCGAAGAAGTATGAAAAGTCTGCAGGATTATCCTCTGGTAAAGTCGTGGGCTTGAAGGAGGCAGAGAAATCCGACAAGTATAACCAGTTCCAGGAAGTGACCAATGTATTCTCCGTCTTAATATCGCCATGGAATACTTCTCGAGCATGGCAGTCGCGGATAGCGCATAGAAGCTGGAAAGCAAGCCATTTCTTCTCGATATCCTCCAGGAACGGTCGGGTACTCATGCGATCGTATAGAGAGCTGTATAAGTACTGTCGGACAACGTAGCCGTTCGTCTCGCTTTCCACAATGCGCTGATACGCCAGTGCATTTGCAACATCTGCCAAAGCTTTCCTCTCCACTAAACATTGTTATCAGCAGTGAACTTCTCGATATCAGTCTCCCATGCTTACGGATGATCTTGTGCTTGTACTGTTCTAGCTTCATGGCATAAGGCTTGATGAACACTTTAACCAGGACAACTCCATCTTGATGTCGGGCTCGAATGCTTTTCATGAAGCGCGTAGTTCCCATAGACTTTTCATACACCAGATCCGAGAGCTCTGGCACATCGATACCGGCAGAGCCCGCATTGAGCGTCGTGAGGGAGAAGCCTTGTCCCATGGTTGCAAAGGACGGGGTGTCATCTGGGCGAGGTCATCGATGAAAAACAGAGGCAGCTTAGGACATATAAGTGTGTCCTTAAGCTGCAGAGTTGTAGATAGTACTGGAGTTGTGATAGGCGATAGCGCAAGTAGAATATATGGTTTTTGTTGGCGCTTGACAAGTTGCTACTACTTGCCTGTGGTATCCGCCTCGCAGGTAGCTCCCGCGCAGTCCCTCTACAGTAAGCGAAGCCGACCAGTGTAGCTATGCTATTACTACTACTAGCCTCTGATCCATCTTGGTTCGAAATGGTTGTTCAAAATTCTACTCTGTTTCAATAGTTCTGTGCAAAGCTTATTGGCCTCTTCACATGATCACCAAAGTAATACTTTCCTGTCGCTATAGTAGAACACATATCGGTTGGTTGCACAATCTCGTCACGGCAAGAAATTTATTCGAGTGCTACAATAGCGTCTTGGTCTCTTGTACCTCCTATAATGACTTTCGCGTCTTCACTATCTAGTACTTTCGTTACGCCTTTCCCTTTCTTCTCAACTCCTCTTCTTCCTCGGCCTGAATTTCAGCATCGATCTTTGCGCCTTTACTGGGCTCGTTGCCGTGCATCTTCGCCTGGGAGGATGTTAGTTTTTCCTGGGCCGTCGACTTATAGAAGGTAATAGAGAAATCTATGTCAGATCTTCTGGAGATAGTAGAAGTCGAAGACGTACTGGCAATGTGGGATCTTGTTTGGATTGCTTGGCCTCTTCACTTTCCTTCTCAGGCTCCTTCTCTCGCTATTCATATATCAACACAGTTCATGTTTCAGAGAATTCGCTCCTAGTGCGGATTGTGTGGTTCGAGATCGACTGACCTTCTCCTCTCGGGCCAACTTATTGGCAATGGTTCGCTCGTCCTCTATTAAAATACCATATCAAAAGATGTGCATGCGCATGTTCCCAAGGATAGTCTTACTGGAGTCATTGGCCTTGTGACTGTTTTCCTTGCCCTCGTGGAATCTCGCATCCTTCTTCTCCTGGTTAATTTCTGATTGGGGAACGGTCCTTTGGTCTCTAGACTCGTAGACCTGGGAGTTCCCGACGTTCGACGTTCCGCTCATTCTGACGAATATTGAAGAATTGTCTTTTGAATATGCCTAACCTAGGTTTGAAAGAATAGGAAAAACAAAAGGATGATAAGGAACCTACGATAGAAATAAACTTGTAGCTTTCCAAGTGTGCATGACATATTGACGCTATGAGTTAGTGTGGTAAAGCTACGTGTGATGTCATGGCCAAATGCCCTCAACGCGAAACGAGTCGCCTCTCAACATCAACACCGTATAAGAAAGTCGCCACCCTCGAACATTGGGTCTCCCATCTTTGGATAAGAATGATTGTATGGAATGAAAAGTTGCTCCGATACCTATCATTCCTCTTGCCGCTTTCCAGTCTCCATTTCACCTCCTCTCGCAGGACTGCAGGTGAGCGATGATGACTCTCGTCTCGAAATCGCTGCCCAGACCTGGTATGAGAATCGAGATTTTGGGTTCGTCCTAAGATATCTGGACATATGATGGATGATATGTAACAAATATTTCAAAGCTGAAAGTTCAGAGACGGGACAGAAAACTTTTCTACTCGTCAACCTCAGGACTTCCCGTGTTTATTTCGTTCTGTATTGACATCTGATATATCGTTTCTAGCCGCAGATCCATCGGGCTTAAAAAGTTTCTATGTTTTCTTTTTCTGTGCAGTCAACCCTAGATGACATAGAATTTAGAGTCGAGCGATCGCGTTTTGTGTCAATGGGCTTCGACACTTGAAGCTCGTCAGAACCGTTGCATTTCGATTTCAGAATAGCATGGCAGTGGGTAGGCATTCGGAACGATGGACGATCAAACCGATTCAAACTTTTATCGGAAGCAATATGGACGGGGGGGACTTCCCCTGGCACGTGTTTTGACCCCGTAACCTCATCTCCGAGACACCCTTGCCGAGCCAGGAACGAGGAACAAACGAACCCTAGTCTAAAAAAGCACTTCTTTCGAGATGCAATCTGCAGGAGAAGCAGAAGAATTGTTTACGCGCGTCAGCGTATCAATCTTTTCTCCTCTTCATCGGCCTAATTCTTGCGGGAGTTGTTTATCGAAACAGAAACTTGGATTTCTGGCGCCCCGCGAAGAACAGTGCTGAAAATGAGACTCCAAAGTTCCAAACTTAGTCCGGCAAAATTGGTCAGCCAAGGAGCGTGATCAGTGGATGGTTGTCGAGAACATTCATGCATCAGTAAGTGCATAACCGCGCATAGAGATCGACTTATGTTCTTAAAAAGGTCGAATAAGAACGGAACATGCGGTTTACATTTCTCTACCACTTTCAATTATCCCAGGGCGAGTCGTTGCCGGCTGTGTGTGAATGGCATTGAAAGAAGTGACCACGCATGATAATGCGGGGCAGAGAAGGTTGTTTTCTCAGAGTTTTGACGCCATGGCCTGTGCCTGTGTCAAAGAGGGTCTTCAAGGCTTGATCCCCCAAGAAAAAACTGATCTCTGCATAAAACGATCTATGGACCGTGGAAACATTGGATGAACCTCGTTCTTGTCTCTGAAGGTGTCAGTCGCGGGGTGCTGTCTATTGTTGGCAGCAATGACACTATTCGGAGAACGGTACTTCTCTTCCCACGCCCGACGACCAGGCTCTCAATGGTAGACTGAAGGTTGGTGAAGCCGTTATGGTCATCCTCCGTCTGCGAAGTTTGGTACTCGGGACGGGCAGATGTCTATGCACAAACCCAAACATAGATATGCAAATCGCGGCAGCTAGATGCAAAAATGGAACGGTTTGAACTTGACCACCACCGAGCTGCAGGGTCAGAGATGCACATCTTGGAGGAGTGGAGCTCGCTATTGGACGATTGGCGCGCGTGGGCTATGAATACACAGAGTGCTGACCTTACCGCATTGAAGCTGGCGCTGGACGTTGTTTCTGCACCTCACAATGGCCACCACGCCCTCATTTCCCAGGGCTCGCTGCTAGACTGAACATGGCAGCGCGTCGCAGCGGCGGCAGCCAGCGCGAGCCAGGACCGGCGCCCACTCTTCATGAAACCAATCAGCGCGGTGCGGACAGTACGGTACAGCAGCCTCGGAAATATTCTGGCCCTTCGGCGGCGCTCGTGGCTGGTCGATGGTTTTGCGGACGGGAGCGAGCCAAAATAAAGTCCACCAGTGCAGCCAAACCAAAACCGCACCGCACCGCGCAGTCTCAGAGCTTCAGAAGCCCAGACGAGCTCTTTTTACCCGCCGGCGACCTCAAACATAAAGAGCACACTGGCATGCCGTGCACCCACTGAATGCCGTGCCCGCGTGAGTGGTGTTCTGTGATGGTGATGCTTCATCTCGCTCTGCCAGCGTCGAAGGAGCTGATGGAGCATTGAAATTGTACGTCCTCCAGGTCCCACGCGCTTCATGCCCACAGCCAATCCGCCCTCCCGATACCTGGCCGACAGGCTCTCGTCCCAGCCCCAGTCGTTGTTTGCACTGTTCCGAAACCTTCTTGGGGATTTGCACTTAAATTTGCGCTTACAAGGCTCGCCCCTGCGCATGCTCCCTACGCTACGGTGGTGGCTCTTTTCTGCTTTGGTCACGCTTTCTCACAACGCAGCAACCGTAATCCCAGCCCCAGAACCGCACCAACACCAATCTCCCCCCCGTCCCTCTCGCTCTCCCTCGCCCTTGCCCTCCTCCAGCATCCACGCCAGGCCTGCGCTCGCTGCTCGCTGCTCACACTGCTGCAGTGCCCTGCCACCACCCGCTCTCTTCTTCTCTTTCTCTTGTCCACACTCTACACCACGCTCCTTCAACAACAACAACACCAGAGTCATTCGTTTGGATCTTCACTTCGTCGTCCCAGCCGGCACGGTCTTCGTGATTGTGCGGGCTTTTTAGGTTAGGAGGAAAGACGGGAATTGCTGTTTACGCCGTCGCCCAACGTGGAGAAGATCAACAGCGCGACAGTGGTTCGGCCTGGTGCGCGTAGATGAGTTGAGGGCGGACAGCAAAAACGAAATATGAGGGAGGATAATTCGGGAAGAGCCCACAACACCGCGATACAGCTCTCGTCCACCGACAATGCAAGTATCGTCGAGGTAGTACCATCGTCCGGATCGCCTCGAGGGTTGACAATGGCGTCCAGCAGGCAGAACGGCTCTAGCAAACGGAGATCAGGGTCAACCGGTCTCAACGCTAGAATTGCGCTTCTCTCAATCCTCGCCGCAGCACCTGGGGCAATGGCAGAAACCTGTATATCGCTTTCGGGCTCGACACAATGCTCTGCGTTTAGTTCGGCTTCAATCTCGACCGATAGCACCTTGGTTGGCTTTTTGTAAGTTAATTCCTCGCACCAATCGACCAAAATGTCGATCAATTACTGATCCCATTGCTCCTATAGTCCGTTCCTGCAGTATGTTTCGAGTACGGCGACATTCGATGAGCAACTCGCTGCCTATGTTTCGACAAGCTATGTACAAGAAAAGTGTGTATTTTCGCGCCTCTTGATATCGACGCCTCTAATGCAAGATGCAGGTACCAAACACTTCTCGGCTGCGGCGGTATCGATCTTACAAACACTACAAACCTCTACGCCCGTTTCTCCACCACCGTAATATGTAATGCTATAATACAAAACTCGCGAACGCCATGTGGATTGTCGGCCGATGCTTCTCGACCTGTCTGTGCCGACACTTGTGTAAGTTCACAGTTTACTATTCTCGACACACTTCCATGCTAATTTCAATCAGGCCGAACAAGCTGAAAGCGAAGCTATAATCATCGCCAATAGTGCGTTGTGCACAAATCCAAGCAGCAATGCCGACTCCCAGATCAGAGCGGATTTTACGAACTGCGCTCTGCCGGCGGAATCATTAACTGGTACCTGCATCGAAGGTGCCACAAACGAGCCAGACAGTTGTGGGTTCGGCAACAGTACTATAGGTTTATGTCAATATTGCGGTTCAGGAGGACAGAACAGTACAGACACATGCTGTTATAATTCTCAAGCACAGTCACGATGCGCCGGTGTGGTGTTACCGACGATCACTGCATTCATGACATTTTCCACAAGCTCACCGACTGCGTCAGCAACGTCATCGGCATCAGCTTCCGCAACTGCCGCTGCGTCTAATTCTAGCAAAGGATTGTCTGGAGGCGCCATCGCAGGAATTGTCATCGGATCCGTGGTGGGAGCTGCTTTAATTGCAGGTCTAATTGTGCTCCTCATACTCTGTCTCCGGCGCAGACGTGGAAGTCAGAATGGGAGCGTTTTCAACCAACCGTCCCCAGCACGGAGAGGGCCTCAGCCTGGAATGGCTTACAATCCCGTCGGCACAACCACCACACCTGAAGGGTACGAAGTGCTTCCTGGGGGCCGCATTGCACGTATGTCAGCATTGGAGGGTCATTCAGGAGACTCACCGCCTCGAGGGGAACTTGGAGCGATCGGAACTGGAGGTGCAGCTGCAGGTGCTGCAGCCGGATATGCAGTTGGACGACGGAGGCATCACGATCAGTCCTCTTCTGACGAATATAGTCCCGTCTCTAATTCACAGGGTGGTGTGCTTCGCCCTCCTCCGACTGGACGACGAAATGGATCCTTGTCAAGTAATTCGGCTCTGGGTCTCGAAGATCCTCAATCCCCACATTCGGGTAGCGGTGGAGATATGTCATCTCCACAAGGAGTTGCAAGTCAACAATCTGAGCAATTGCCGTTCTTCAAGGACTATTACTCGCAGGATGAGATCCATCCAGGGGATAAAGTTGCTACGCTTTGGGCATATCAACCAAGAGCGAGCGACGAATTCTCTCTCGAAAGGGGAGATATGCTCAAAGTCGTGGGCATCTGGGATGACGGCTGGGCTACAGGAGTGATGATTGATGAGCGAGCTGATGATTGGGATGCGAAACGGAACGCTCAGCGGGATAGTGGTGTCTCCAACACATCCGGTCGGAGAGATGAATCGCCAGCTGTGAGCGGCGAGATCAAAGCATTCCCACTGGTTTGCGTCTGTCTGCCCGATCATTGGAGAAAAACCATAGAAGGGGACGGGTCGACAGAGACTGGTTCCAGCGCTCCTCACGGTACCGGATCATAGCCTCCGAATTGACGCCCATTTACTTTCTGTTTCTATGGCCTCACGATGGTGTTTTTCCGGATTCGGCGTTTTGGTTCACGGATATCTCATTTGTCATTCAGCACCAGACCTCATATTAACTCGGCTGCCACGCATTCCTCTGGCCATCAACCCACTACACCAGCTCGTTCTTCTACGTATCAACACGTCACATCCCTTCTCTCAACCTTCACCCCTATTACGTTCTAGATTACGTTCTGCATAGCATCGCATCGCATATACAATACTGCTGCCTCCGGCTTATCAGCCGTCCGAGGACTCGGCACTTAATAGGATTACGACAATGATAGCGTATCGCGTGTGTTTTGTTTGATTCAAAGGAGTACAGCAGTACCCACTGAATAACTTATTTTCTTTTCTATATACCCAAATTCTTGTATTGAGTTGCGTTGGATGACGGGGTAAGCCTCCAGTGGACGGACTTTTTGTGTTGCATATTTTGGCGGAGAGTAGACAGGTTTTACGGTGAAGAGTATGTTTATATGGGGCTTTTCATGATTGAGGGATGAATCATGCTTGAGAAGAGGAGGCGGGATGGTGAAGTAGGATAATTGATAGTATCGCATGGTATGGTATGCTTCGGAGACTTTATAGATAGGACGTGGAATGCAGAAGTTAAAATCATGGGTTCTCCTTTCGATCTAGATGGCATACCGAATTTTCCAATAATTGATGCACCTGGGTCTACTCAACACAAATCAATTTGAATAGCAAATTGCCATCTCTATGGTCTATAGCGCCGACCACTAACGCCAAAAAGCAAAATAGGGGGTATCCAAAACCAGGGATAGAATATGGAAACAAGACAGTCTTGTCTGTCTCAATCAGCGATCGCCTTTTTTTATCTCTACTCCATCTCAATCGTCCCAGGCGGTTTGGTGGTCAAATCATAAACCACACGACAAACGCCATCAACCTCATTACAAATCCTAGTCGAGACCTTCTCTAAGAAATTCCAATCAAAGCGAAAGATATTCGCAGTCATGAAATCGGTCGTCTGCACGGCGCGTAGAGAGATCACTTGTTGATGTACGCGCTTGTCTCCCATCACACCAACTGCTTTTACAGGTAGAAGAGCAGCAAATGCTTGGCTGATTTGATCGTACAATCCGGCTTTTCGGATCTCTTCGATGAAGATGTAATCCGCTTTTCGGGCAATAGCTACTTGCTCTCTGGTCACTTCACCCAGGACGCGAATTGCAATTCCCGGACCGGGGAAAGGGTGACGCATGACGAGATCATGGGGGATTCCGAGCTGGCGCCCGAGTTCTCGGACTTCGTCTTTGAAGAGTTCGCGGAGGGGTTCTAAGTTAAATTTAGAATTAGATAAGATTAAATTATTGGAATTCACAAAAATGAAGAATTATTACCAATTAGTTTCAGCCCTTGGCCGTTCATCATTCGTTCGGGTAGTCCGCCGACGTTGTGGTGTGTCTTGATGGTTTGGGAGGGGCCTTTGAAGGAGATGGATTCGATTACGTCTGGGTAAAGAGTTCCTTGTAGAAACCATTCGATACGACCTGCTTTGGGGGAATTCTTGGCTTCTCTTTCAATTTTCAGGGCTTCGGCTTCGAAAACATCAATAAATGTGCCGCCGATGAATTTTCGTTTTGCTTCAGGGTTATCAGTTATTCCTTTGAGGCCATCGAGGAAGAGATCTGAGGCGTCGACGACGGTGAGGTTGATGCCGAGGTGTTTGGTGAGGGTCTCTTTGACTTGCTCGCATTCGTAGAGGCGCATACAACCATTATCAACGAGGACGGCATGGAATCGTTCACCAATGGCTTCGTGCATCAACTTTGCAGCCACGGTTGAGTCCACGCCTCCACTGACAGCTCCAAGAACTTGTCCCTTCTCTCCCACCAAAGCTCGGATTCTGGCAATTTCCTTGTCCACAAACTTCGCCATAGTCCAGTTTTGCTTCGCTCCACAGATACCAACAGCGAAATTCTCCAAGAGCTTAATTCCTCGGGGCGTATGTGTAACCTCAGGGTGGAATTGGATACCATAAATTGGCTTGGTCTGATGCGCAATGCCTGCATAGGGCGAGTTTTTGCTAGTGGCAATGATGTGAAACGAAGGAGGAAGAGCACCCAGCTTGTCGCCATGGGACATCCAGACCTTCAAATCGTCCTCCAAGCCTTTGAACAGGCTGTCGACGTGGCCTTCATCTCTCTTTGCTTGTAGCTCAGCATGGCCATATTCGCGCTCAGTCCCCGCTACCACGTTTTTTCCGTGATGCCATGCAATTTCTTGCAAACCGTAACATATTCCCAGGATCGGGACCCCAAGTTCAAAAATGGTGGGGTCGACGTGCGGAGCTTCCCTTTCGTAGACGGAGTATGGGCCTCCTGAGAGGATAATGCCTCTTGGTTTCCAGGAAAGATCTGCTAGCTTCTGAGTACAGGGAAGCATCTCAGAGTAGACATTGAGTTCGCGCAAGCGCCTCGTAATCAAGTGAGTATATTGAGAGCTGCATTATTGTCAGAATTGTGACACGTTTTAGAGAGGCACGCGTCGTAAGGTGACTGACCCAAAATCCAAGGTGAGGATCGTGTCGAATGTTTTATGTGGCTCGTCCACGATGTCACCGTTGGTGCCCATCTTAAATCCGCGTTAGAAGGAAAAGTAATTTAAAAGTAGAAAATAAGTGAGAAGATGTGGAGTTATGACTCTTGCTCAAAATATGAGGGGTAGAAATGGTGGGGTGTATCGAATTTTTATTTTCTCGAGCAAGGAGCCTGGTCACGTGGCGATAAGCGATAACCTTTCAAATAAATATTCAGCGGTCCTTGTCCAGGGTGCGACAAGAACAACTTCATAATGGTCAGGAAGAGGATCAGAGACCCAGAAGTCCTCTCGGAGGCACCTCCAGCCCAAACAACGGAGAACGATAGTGAGAGTGACGATGTATGTTGTGCCTAGACAGACTTCAAAACCCTTTCTAACTCCTCCGTAGGATGTCGACATGGTCAATGTTGAATTCGAATGGTTCAACTTCAAGCCTGATATCGACTTCCATGGAGTCAAGAGCTTGATACGACAGCTCTTCGATGTTGACTCGCAACTTTTTGATGTCTCAGCGCTGGCTGATCTCGTTCTATCACAACCTACAGTCGGATCGACAGTGAAGGTCGATGGTGAAGAGACGGACTCATACGCGTTCCTGACGATCCTCAATCTTCGTGAGCACAAGAAGAAGAAAGTTATTAAGGATCTAACAGAATACATCATCGCAATGGCAAATTCAGAACCTACACTGAAACCAATTGTCGACCTCCTCTCATCCTCCGCAGAAGTTGGACTCATTTTGGCAGAGCGTTTAATCAACGTTCCAGCCGAGATTGCTCCACCGATGTACTCGATGTTGATCGATGAGATTGAAGCGGCGGTAGAAGACAAAGAGCCTTACGAGTTTACACATTACCTTATTCTCTCGAAAACATATCACGAGATCGCATCGGCGCTTGATCAAGAGGACGCACCAAGATCGAAGAAAAGCAAAGCAAGCAAGGGAAGCAAGGAGATCTTCTATTTTCATGCAGAAGATGAAATTCTGCAGAAGCATGCATTGGCATCTGGTACTTATGAATACACGAAGGATGAGGGCGAAGGGATGGCCGACAGTAAAAGGGCTTTCTCAGATATGGGTATCAAGCCGCAAGGATCAATACTTTTGATTGAGGCAGCCAAGTTTGAGGGTGCTGTAAAAGCTATCAGCGAGTACTTAAGTCCGCCACAATAAACCTCTGGCAATTTGAACCCAGATGAATTCCCGTATTTATTCCTCTGGTTCGAGTCTCTGCATCAGGTACTCAACCTCAACCTCCTTCGTAAGTGGAATGATAAAGTCCTTATACATCGTGACCACTGCCTCCACATTGATCTTTCCAGGTCCTTGTGCGCCAACAGCGGGATCCATTGCGTAAGTTGTGGCCTTCAATCGTAATCTCTCCAGCACCTGCTGCTCAACCTTCTCGTTAGTGATAGCAATATCGATACCCTTGCGGTCCTCTTCTCGAATCAACTTGGTGAATCTCTCAGTCTCGGTCTGGAACTTCGATTCAGCTACAAACTTGCCAAAGTGGATTCTTCGAGAGATAGCTTGCAAGCAGTTGATGTCGGCAGTCGCTGACGATCCATAATTCTCCTCTGTCTCACCACGATCTTGGCGTCCAAAGTCTGCACAAGCTCCTGGAAGGAAATGCTCGATATATTTCTTTTTAATCTCCTCATTGACATTGACATTATTCTTGTGAAGGATCTTGGGGTAATGAAGTGGTTTGAGAATTGGTGTCTTAACAGCCTCTGGGAAGAAAGGATACTCGTCGGGTGACTGGAAGCGGCGAATCATGGAGTCAAGCTCTTCACGATTCCATAGCAACCAGTCTAGGAAGCTGAGTTTGCTTTTTGGGATATCAATGGCGCCGGCCTTGTAGATAGTGCCATTGAATGGGAATTGCACGCGCTCAATCAAGTGAAAGATGATCGAGTCCTCCATTCGACTGTGTTCAGCCGTCAGTACTTATTACAAGTTCCAATTGACGATGCTTACATGAGTTGTACTCGAATATGATTGAGATCTAGTGCCTTAGAGCGATCAGAGAGGTCGATCACGGCGTCCATCTTGACGGCGGTGGTGGGGTAGAGGATGGAGAAAATTGAGATGTAAACAAGAAAACTAGCTCGACAAGAGAGACTTAATTACAGCAGCAAACCATTTACCAAGGATATGACAGCTATTGGTGCACAATGTGCCACGTACTGCCTCTTATTACCTCTGTCGATTCTGTCCTATGTGAGAGTCTCAAATCTGGTAAACCTTCAACCATGTCTACGGGGCTATCTCGGCCCGGTGCGGCCGCTTCAACCCAGGGTTGAGGTCAAGCCACAAGTGTGGCTTTAGAGGAGGCGGCATCATCGTCGTTCACACGACCAAGATATAAACAAGACATCAAGGATTTACTTGCCCCATCCACACCAGATACCCCAAATATTGCAACAACTTCAATCATTCTCTTCGGATTACATGCTTTGTTTACGGCGAAAGAAGACATATGGCTGGCTCGCGCAGCCGCAATGCCTCTCCATTTCGAGGTTCGGCGGATGAGGATAGTAGTACCATAATATCAGTACGTGTCTAACCGCCTCTTCTAAAGACAACTGTTGACTCGATGAAGACCAGAGGCCTTGAAGCGTTTGGGAGAAAGGTCACTACAACGGCTGGCCATCTGATGGGACCTTTGGCAGATCCTAGCTCGAGTACACATTATCAAAATGCGATGAGCGACTTGCACAAGCAACTAAGAAGGCCAAACCTCCAACGAAGCGTCTTCTCCTTTGCGAAAACGACGCCAACCGACCTTGTCCGTTCGAAACTGTCGACCTCCGAGATACAGTATCGCGCCTTGACGTATCTACCCGATGAACTTCTGAAGAACATCCCAGAAGATGAAAATGCCTACTCCCTATTCCAGGGCTTCCAAGCTACGTTACCAGAGAGTAGCCCAGAATCAAAACGCCATCGAAGACGAATATCAAGGGGGAGGAAGCTCTTGGAAGATGACAAGTCGGAATCCGATACTCCTCCCACAATAGGGAAGCTCAAAAAGGAGCAAAATGCCTTGAACCACCAGTTGGAGATGATGAACATCAGAAAGAACATGGCTAGCAGTGAAATCCGGGAAATAGACAATAAGATTGCGAACCTTAACAGCATGCGGAAGATTGTCCTGGACCGACTAGCTGGTTTAGAACAGGAAGAGGCCTTACTGGAGCATGACAGTTCGTTCAACCCCTTCCCAACCCCCCTCTCTCTAAAAACACAGAACTACGAATTTAATTTGCTAATTGCTATTAGTCCTGGATGCTGAAAACAGACTTGACGATGCGCAAGAGCAGCTAGAAGATGCAGAAGCTATGGCGAAAACGTTAAAAGTCGAGGACAACGATGCGCTCGAGGATCCAGCCATGGATGCATCTTTCATGTCTGAGTCGATATACGAAAAGTTGCCTTCAGTAAATAGCACACCTACTCGACCAAAGCGACATAAGACTATTCGCCGAAAATCGATGCCAATTCTGCACGAGCATTTCGAGCCTGGGTCAATGATCCGGGAGCTGCATGCTCATCATGATATGGTCACTGCACTTGATTTTGACGTACCATTTGGCACTATGGTTACCTCAGCTCTTGACGACACCGTTCGAGTTTGGGACATGAATGCTGGACGATGTATAGGGTTCTTGGAAGGCCACACAGCCTCTGTACGAACACTACAAGTCGAAGATAATATCGTTGCCACTGGGTCTATGGATGCGACGATCCGGTTATGGGATCTTAGCAAGGCACGTTACGATCCCCAAGATAACCGCATTAACAAGGACGGTGACGAAGACGATGACCCCTTGGCGTTTGGAAATCCAGAAGACGGAGAAGTCGAACCGCCTGCTGGCACTATGGCGGATTGTCCGTTATTCACACTCGAAGCTCACGTGGATGAAGTCACAGCCTTGCATTTCAGGGGTGACACTCTCATTTCAGGATCAGCAGACAAAACACTACGGCAATGGGACTTGGAGAAAGGACGTTGTGTGCAAACTCTTGACGTAATGTGGGCTGCTGCACAGGCTTCTGCGACCATGGGATCAAGTGAGGGTGCATGGCGGCAAACTGGGAGGTTACCCGACGCTTCTGCCGACTTCGTTGGAGCTGTGCAGGTGTTCGATGCAGCTTTGGCGTGCGGTACAGCTGACGGCATGGTTCGACTCTGGGACCTGAGAAGTGGACAGGTTCATCGCAGTTTGGTTGGACATACAGGACCTGTTACATGTTTGCAGTTTGACGACGTGCATCTGGTGACTAGTAGCTTGGATCGCAGCGTTCGCGTAAGTTATCCACAAATCATCCACTAGACCCCTAACTAACATTTTCTAGATATGGGATCTCAGAACGGGTGCGATTTATGATGCATACGCATATGACTCTCCAATCACGAGCATGATGTTTGATAACCGGAGAATCGTCTCAGCAGCAGGCGAAGACGTAGTAAAAGTGTACGATAAGACTGATGGCCGACACTGGGATTGTGGTTCTGGTGTTAATGCCGAAGAAGATGGTAGACATCCTGCAATTATAGAAAAGGTTCGCATCAAGGACGGCTATTTGACAGAGGGAAGAAGGGATGGTATCGTGGGCATTTGGACATGTTGAATATAAGGTTTAGAGCAGAGATGTGTAGTCTCGAGGGCAAAAATGCATGGATGCGGCGTTCGGTTGTGTTGGGTTGGGTAGGGGGATGTCTGAACGAAAAGAAACTGGTGTTGTGTAAATATATGTACCAGTGCATCAATATACATACGAGGTTTTCGGACATCATTTTTGGGTGTTCTTCCCTTATATCCAAGTATACAGTGTCTAAAACGATACAAGGTCTAAGCGTACGAAGATTCGCATGTTGTAAAGACGCATAGCAAGGTGAATGGATGTTCGGATAGATGCTAAACATGGTCGTACTCCGCAATCACTTTGGGCCGATTGCCACGATTCAGATGCGAACATGCGGATGCCAACAGAGCCTCCTTACAGGAAAATCGTGTATAGATCGCTCGATTTCCAAGCACCGAAGTCGAAATTAATCCGGGACGACGTGATTGGTGCGCAAATGCTCTGAATTCTCCGCGTCGAGTTTTCAAGAGGGTTTGGATAGCGTCGTTCGCTTTTGGCTAAAGCGTGCAGCATCCTCGATCCTCAAGGTTCACATTGCTTTGTGCTCAGGAAATATAGGTCATTCCTAGCCACAGCCGTGCATTCTGCAGCATCCCGTAACATTGCACCGAGCAAGCTCCGGTAGACTTTTGCCTCCGTTACTTGCTTGTCGATTGCACAACACGAGGCCTGCCTGGTAGGTTGGTCGTCCTCCACCTCATCCCAAGGTACCCCGCCTTTTCCTATACACGGTTCGGGGCCTCGCCTCATCTTCCATCGTCCTTCGAGCATCACACGTTTCTTTCGTACGTAAATGAGCTGCCAGTCACGGTAAGGATTGTCGTGAAATTCTCGCGTCTTGTCAATTGTCGGACATGAGCCCCATAATTTCCTTCACTTTATGGCCCGTATTTTGAGAGGGGTAATCTACCTAAAGAACTGGATATAGCCGCAGGTCGATTAGGGCAGAGACAATATATAATGGAGCTCCCCTGCACTTTTGCTGTTTCTTGGTTGTTGTGAAGGGAAAATTCCCAAGTTCGTCCGAGATGAGATTCCTAGGTGCGCTCACAAGTGCTATCTTTGCAGCGCACACTGCAGCTCTAGCTGTTGGAGGAAAGCAGATGCATGTTGAGCGAGAAAGTGATGGACTTCAAGACATAGTATGTGGATTTTGAATCCCCTAAATAGATGACCCCCCTTATTGACATCATATCCAGGTCACCTATGATGAGCACTCGCTCATGATCTACGGAGAGCGTGTCTTTGTCTTTAGTGGAGAATTTCATCCGTATAGACTGCCTGTTCCTGACCTCTGGCTTGACGTTTTCCAGAAAGTCAAGGCATTGGGATTCAATGTTGTGTCATTCTACGTGCATTGGGCATTGCTGGAGGGTGAACCAGGGACATACCTTGCGGATGGCGTCTTTGCATTTGAGCCTTTCTTTGATGCAGCGCAGAAAGCAGGAATCTACCTCATCGCTCGCCCTGGGCCGGTCAGTTGAAACGTTCTATATGATAGTCCTAGTCTAATACGGGTAATAGTACATCAATGCCGAGTCAAGCGGAGGTGGATTTCCGGGATGGCTTCAGCGAGTCAACGGGCAACTTCGAACCAGAGCGCCAGACTATCTTGCTGCTACCGACAACTACGTGGCAAATAGTAACAAACCCTCTTATTTATCTCCCCTCTGTGATTTTGCTGTGTAGCGACTTTACGCTCACGTTTCATCCTCCTCGGCTCTTATTGGATAAAGCATATTGCTAATTTATTGTAGTCGGTGCTGTCATAGCCAAAGCCCAAATCACGAACGGAGGGCCTGTGATTCTTGTTCAACCAGAAAACGAGTACACGGGAAGCTCCGGACCTGTAACTGGAGGCTTCCCAGACCCGGTGTATTTCGCATATGTGAAGAAGCAGCTACGAGATTCTGGTATTGAAGTTCCATTCATCAGCAACGATGCTTGTGAGTAGCTGTCTTCACTCGAATAAACTCCAATACTGATAACGTCTCAGCTCCCACGGGTCTTTTTGCTCCCGGTGATATCGTTAATGGAACTACAGAAGGCGATGTTAACATATATGGCCATGACTCTTACCCTCTTGGGTTCGATTGTGCCAATCCATACACATGGCCTGCTGGCAACCTTCCCACGTCCTTTCACAGCACTCACGCGAAGCAAAGCCCTTCGACATTCTACTCTTTGGATGAATTCCAGGTAAGCAGAATGAGGATACATGCTTCTTTTATTATTTGTTCGCTAAAGATATGCCCAGGGCGGCTCTTTCGACCCATGGGGTGGCCTCGGCTTCGATCAATGCTCTGTCCTTTTGAACATGGAATTCGAACGTGTCTTCTACAAGAACGACTTCGCAGCCGGTGCTGCGCTGCTAAGCATCTATATGATTTTCGGTGGCACAAATTGGGGCAACCTAGGACATCCTGGTGGCTACACATCTTACGACTATGGCTCCTCCATCACAGAGAATCGTGAACTGTATAGAGAGAAGTATAGCGAGCTGAAATTGGAGGCAAACTTCCTGAAAGTTTCACCTGCATACCTTACGGCGTCTGTTGGTACACCTGGAAATGGATATACTACTTCCACCAGCATCTTAACTACTCCTCTATTCAGCAACAGGTCTGCATCGAATTTCTATATCGTCAGGCACTCAGACTATCAGACGGAAACAGCAGCCTCCTATAAATTGAATGTTGCTACGAGTAAGGGAAGCGTATCAATTCCTCAACTGGGTGGCAACTTGACATTGAGTAGCAGAGATTCAAAATGTAAGCATTTTGCTGCCCTATTATCTCGTGGAATTAAGAGTAGAGAATACTGAACCTCTTAGGGCATGTGACCGATTACGACCTGGGAGGAAATACTCTCCTCTATTCCTCGGCGGAGATCTTCACCTGGAAGAAGTTCGTCAACAAGACAGTCATTGTTGTGTACGGCGGACCAGGAGAGCACCATGAGCTTGCAGTTATCTCAAGTAGCCCAGCTAAGACGGTTGAAGGTGACGGAATCACTACTAAAAGCTCGAACGGGACCACTATTCTCAACTGGGAAACCTCTTCTACTCGGCGAGTAGTTCAAATAGGCAGTCTATTTGTATATATCCTGGATCGAAATACTGCATACAACTACTGGGTTCCGGACTTTGTGCGGAGTGATAATTGGGGCGCGTAGTAAGTATCACATCCGTCGAGGGCTAGGCCAACTTGAGACTGACTAAGATCTAGTACCTCGAATATTGGTAATACAACGTCTGTGATTGTTGAAGCTGGTTATCTTATTCGATCGGTATACATTGAAGGAACAGCATTGCACGTCGATGGAGACCTCAATGCCACTGCTCCGATCAGAGTTATCGGAGCACCTGCCAGCACGAAAGATCTTCACTTCAACAGCTTAAAATTAGATTTCACAACAGACCCAGTGACGGGTGAATGGTCTTCAACTTTACCATACACAGCTCCAACGGTCAGCTTACCCAATTTGTCAAATCTAGATTGGAAATATATCGACAATTTACCCGAGATCTCCTCATCTTATGACGACTCTGCCTGGGTTAGCGCCGACCACACAACTTCTAACAACACGGTCTTCAAGCTGTCCACTCCTACTTCGCTATTCAGTAGTGACTATGGCTATCACACAGGCGTCCTCATCTACCGTGGTCACTTTACTGCTAATGGCCAAGAGACAACCTTCAAAATCGAAACCCAGGGTGGTAGCGCGTTCGGTTCCTCAGTATGGTTGAACTCAAGTTACATTGGTTCTTGGCCCGGCATAGACAAAGCTAGTGCCTGGAATAGCACGTATACTCTTCCAAACCTCATTTCTGGAAAGAAGTACATCTTCACTGTTGTTATTGACAACAACGGTCTAGATGAGAACTGGGTCGTTGGACCCGATGAGATGAAAGACCCTCGTGGGATTCTAAATTACTCTCTTGACGGCCACCCACAAAGCGATTTTACCTGGAAATTGACCGGAAATCTAGGAGGCGAAGCATATATCGACAAAATTCGTGGTCCTCTAAACGAAGGTGGATTATATGCTGAAAGGCAAGGTTTCACGCAACCTTACCCCCCAAATCATGATTGGGTGTCTGGGTCTCCGGAGACCGGGATCAGTACAGCTGGTGTGGCATTTTATCAAGTCGACTTCAAGCTCGATCTGCCCGATAACTACGATATACCGCTGACGTTTAATTTTGGGAACACAACAATCAGTGGAGCGACTGCAGACTATAGAGCGCAGCTTTGGGTAAATGGGTTCGTATTTTTCTGGCCTAAAGCTGTCACTTCATACAAAGCTAAGCCCTCGGGAGCGGTCTTGACAGCTCGGATCCTTAGCTCCTGAAACAACCATGAAAAGCATACACTAACAATCGGGGCAGTTATCAATTCGGGAAATATACGAATAATGTTGGGCCACAGTCCTCGTTCCCAGTTCCGCAGGGTAAGCCAGTCAATTGCTCAGATGATGGGGATTGAAGACTGACGCTGTATAGGTATTCTGGACTATCATGGTCAGAATTGTAGGTATTGGGGGAGAATGGCTCCCCAGTTTGAACAATTCAGCGGCTTCTTTATCCCGGGACAGTGTCTCAGTCTTGTTGGAAACAATCTCCAAAATACAGTTGCTAACTTCCCTATCATCTAGGGCTTGCTATTGAACTCTGGGCCCAAGAAGCAAGCGGAGCTCATCTGACGAATTTTAGCCTTGGAATAGGTACTGTGGCATGGACTTCTATGCCCAAGCCAGCCATGGCACCTATTCCAAGCTACAGCAACAGACCAGGTGCCTACTGATGACCAGTGCACTAGGGGATGTAGGAATTCGTGATACATTGTCCACTCAACTACGTAAAAGTCCGAGGCTCCTTAAAGGACTTCTAGAATTGGAAAACACTTATTAGAAGGGACCTGAACCCGTCTCTTGCGATGGTCAAGCTATGAGTCTCCTCAAACACGCTTCGCTCATTGGAATTTATTAACTGGGCTCCAATGTTCCCTGAATTCCAGTACGCTCTCGTAGTTCGATTGTTTCAACTTCCTCCTCTTGTCAAATGGGTATTCTTTTGTTGTACAGGTCTACAAAATTGTACAGTACATATCTGCCTATGCATGACGTAATATAATAGCGGCGATGATAGTGACTATCGCTGCGCCTGTAGCAGCACCTTCTAATGCAATCATGGTGACATCTTGCTTACGCATTTCCACAATCTTGTCGCTGAAGAGTTCCTTGATCGCAGCCGTCCAGGTCTTGTGATCCTGCCTTAGCTTCATCAGTGCCGTAGGCACATGCATCTCAGCCGAATCGAGTGATGCTTCTTCCTCTTGTTCCCCTTCTCCCCTTTTGATACAAGCCACAAGAGCATCAACCGCAGGCTCTAAATTCTTAGTGCCACTGGCTACCTCCTCTTGTAATTCCTCGATACCAGCTGCTACAACTGCATCCAATGACACAGGCTCAATCTCCTCCACACCCTCATGTCTCATCTGAGCAGCCAGCTTCTCCTTCTCCAGTGCCTCCCTAACCTTTTCCTCAAACCCATGCACTAGCCTTCTCCGTCGCCAAGGCTCGAAGCCCAATTGGAACACCAAAAATAACAACACATTAACACCCATCAAACCCCAAGTTCCCCACGTGCTCATCCTCCGAATCTTGTCACTCCAAATTTGCTCCTCGTGATACCTGCTCAATATACTACTACTCAGCTTACTCGCCGAATGTTCCGCTTCCCGTTCCGCCTCTGCCAATTTCAAAGCAGCTTCCTGGACCGCTTGCTCGTTACTATGATCCATTCTATACAATGACGTGAATCTCTCTAAATCGCCTGGTGTCCAGCTATCTTTTCTCGCTAGTAGAGTAGTTACCTCTTTTTGCGTCGAAGCTCTATCTGCGACAGTGGTTTTGTACTTGAGGCGTGATGAGCGGACGAGTTCTTGAGCATCAGAGACACGTTTTTCTAGGACTGTGATCCGCTCTTTGAGAGCTTCGATACCGGAATAGCCGGTCAAGTCATTGATGCGCTGTGAAGCGACGAATATATTGCCTTGGAGGTGGTCCATGAGTTTGGAGAAGCGTTTTGTGACGGCAAGGCGGCGTCCTTCTTCTGCGGAAGGAAGCTCGGAAGAAAAGTCTTCGGATATGCCATTTTGGAAGGGTTCTTCTTGTTTCGGAAGAGGGGGTGGAGGATTAGTCGATGGCTGCGAAGATGTACTATTCGATGAAGAAGGGGGTTTGGGGGAATCGGCGAAAAGCCGTCGTTGGGTTCGAATACTACATTGTAGACAAATGGAAGGCCTTAATGAAGGTCGGTCTGCGATTCGAATCGCTCTTTTCGCTGATGTAGTAGCGATTGTATCGAAGAAGAGCCTTGGAGCAAACCGACCTATTGGCTGCATGGCCACCCTCCTTCGAAGTGTCGTTGGATTATGGTGTTGATTTAAAGCTTTTCCGAGGCTTTTCGAGGTTGAAGCTATTTCCCGAAGAGCCCAAGCTGCTCACCGCTTTGGCAGAGCGGGGCCGGCAGGTACAAGTTTGACCCCTCCATCCCATTCCTCCTTTCTCAACGAATTGTTAGGGGATTGTTTTTCCTGTACATAGAATTATCTTTATTCAGTTTTACATCGTTATTGAAGTTCCATAGATTCAATACATTTATCGCTATTCCTTTCTTGTGATCTATTTGCTTGAGGTTAGTAAGAAATCTACTTGCTCCGACGCTCGACGTCATTATGCCCAAGAATATAGATATTTTCAGCCGTTCAATCTCCCAAAGCTTCGTTCAAAACATCTTCAGCAGGTACTTAATCACACGAAAATTAACGTTTTTTTTATAGCCCCTCCAAATACCTTTCAGTTGCCTGACATGGCGGCTTCCACGCTACCTGCCATGAAAACAAATCCGAAATTCATCTTCTTCACCGACTTTGACGGAACGATCACCCAAAGAGACTCGAACGATTATATGACCGACAATTTGGGATATGGACAAAAGTTGCGGAAGCAGGGAAACAGAGATGTCCTCGATGGAAAGATGACATTCCGGGACTCCTTCCGAGAGATGCTTGACTCGGTCAAGACTCCTTTCGACCAATGCATAAAAATCCTCTGCGAGAATATCAAGCTCGACCCATACTTCAAACACTTTTTTGATTTTGCTCGACAGAACAATATTCCCGTTGTTGTGTTGAGTGGCGGCATGACGCCGATTGTCAGGGGTTTGTTAACCCATCTCCTTGGAGAAGACGCAGATGAGATGCAAATCGTCAGCAACGATGTTGCACCAAGGGATGGAAAGAGCATAAATGAGGAGGGAGGTTGGCAGATAGTCTACCACGATGATACCCATTTCGGACATGATAAGTCCCTCGAGATTCGCCCATATGCTAATCTCCCTGCGGATGAGCGACCAGTACTGTTTTATGCCGGCGATGGAGTATCAGACTTCTCAGCCGCTAAAGAGACAGATCTCCTCTTCGCAAAAAAGGGGCATGGTACGTTACCAAAAGATCACACTGTCATGGTTTGCTGACAATGATAGATCTCATTACATACTGCGTGAGAGGTGGGATGCCATTCACCATCTTTGAAGACTGGTCGACCATTTTGGCCACAGTCAAAGATATTGTAGCTGGAAAGATAACTGTGCAAGAAGTCTCGGCTGCTGGCGTCAAAGAAGCCAAGGCAAAAGGTATGGCAAATGGCGTGGCAAATGGCATGGTGAATGGAAAAGCATAAAATCTTCGTTTTATTTCCTTTCCTTTATAGAATATAGATCGCTTGATAGATCATTAGAAAGTTAGATAACCCGCTCTAGATATTTCATCGAATCACATCCACAGCCGAGAGGATGGTCCATATCAACGATAGTTTGTCAGGCATTCCATGAAACAACTTCCAAACACCCTTAAGTGAAGTCGAATGACACTGGTTTCCACTGAATATCGCACTCCAGTTCGAACACTCGGTCAAGGTAAACGAATAACACGACTGTTCCGCCCAAATTCGGATGATACATGGAGACCGTTTCCTAGATTCCTGGGACCAGAGGGTCATTTGTTGCAGATAGAATATTATACAAGACCTGGTATTCAGGCTTCTGATGCTGATATCAAGTATTCGTATACCTAAATACAAGTTTGAGAGAAATCGTGGTACGGCATAGGGTTTAATATCCAACATCGACCAGCACAATCTCAAAAATATCTGAATTTAACGTCGGAATGAAACAAGGCCTTCGGGTTGAATGAAGCCCAATCCGTTCTGAGATTGTGACTGATGTGGATGTTCGATGTCATATTCGACTTTCTTGCCGCCTCATTATCTCGAGGACAAACGGACTTTCAACTTCTCATCATGCATATATAGGACATAGCAGAACCTACGGCTTGTGAGCTGATATTGAGGATATTTTCCATGTACAATTGAGTTCGTGGAGGTCGTATTGCAGCTTGAAATCCACGAGCCTGCATGTAGCGTAAGAATTCAGCGATATGGTTATAGTGGAACAAGCTTTTATAACTATGTCTTTGACACCAGAGGAAAACCAAGTCGTAAGGGAAGACTAGGCAAGGATGATACCAAAAGAGAAAGCGTTCGCAAGAGCCCGAGGTTCCATGTTTTCCGACACGTTGAATGAAAGAGCCTCGAAAGGCCGTTAGAATTCTGTATATGTAGCACAGATATGATCTAAATATGGAATGAAATTTCTACTTTAAATGTTCTGAAAGGCTAGTCATTACTGCCCTCTTTCCATTTTCAGGCGTAAGTGAAGAGGTCTGGTGGGCTCTCAAATTTAAACCCGGCTTCTTTCCAGAGCTCCGACTCCCGACCAATCAAATCGCTTCCAGTACCTAGGTCATCAACGTCTTTTCCCGAATCAAATTCCTCAGCTCATACTCGACCATCAACCTCAATTGACGACAACACTCCCCTCCCATGATGGCCTCCCTCACGCAGACCTCGCGCACGCTGTTGCGGACCCTGCGGCGCAGTTCAATCCCATCAATTCCGGCTCGTGCCCTCTCTACCTCCGCTGCGAGGCGTGATACAAGCTCGTTCGATTCGCCGTTCAAGGGAATGGGAAATGACAAGACGGCGAAGATCCCGGATTTCAGCCATTACAGGAGTAGTGCAGGGAGCAACAGGAACTTGTTGTTCCAGTACTTCATGGTTGGTACGATGGGAGCGTTAACGGCTGCTGGAGCAAAGGCTACCGTGCAAGGTATATAGCTCAACTATGTCTGGATGGATTCTGGATCGATGGAACGAGGAGGAAATAGGCATTGGATGAATGAATAAACTCAATTGGGACCGTGGACTGATTTTCTGTTTTTCTTTAGATTTCCTCGTCAACATGTCTGCTTCCGCAGATGTTTTGGCCATGGCCAAGGTCGAGGTCGACCTCTCAACTATTCCCGAGGGCAAAAACGTATGCTTTACATATCAATGACAGAAATTCAGGATACTAATTGGCACAGGTTATCATCAAATGGCGAGGCAAGCCAGTCTTCATCCGCCACCGAACGGCAGACGAGATCAAGGAGGCCGAGAGTGTCAAGGTCGAGACATTGCGGGATCCACAGTCAGATGCGGACAGAGTCAAGAAACCTGAGTGGCTGGTCATGATTGGTAACGTCTACTTTGTTGATACAGTCTGGACTATAGCTGATTGCAAATGCAGGTGTCTGCACACATCTTGGATGCGTGCCTATTGGTGAAGCTGGTGATTATGGAGGTTGGTTCTGCCCCTGCCACGGTTCTCACTACGACATCTCTGGACGTGTACGAAGAGGACCTGCTCCATTGAATCTCGAAATCCCTGCATACGACTTCGGCGAGGAAAACTCACTTGTCATTGGTTAGGGCGATGATGGTGTATACTGAGGGACGGGGTTTCGTTTGTTAGAGGGAGTAGAATAGAGTAGTGGGATCATGGCTCTGTAGAAGACGCAGCCGAATGTACAAAAGATCGTCAAAATGCATTGCCAAAGATGTTTGTGGTTACAGCGTGATTATGCACTGGTTATCGATGCACAGGTGGTCTCTCGACGGCACCCTCTGTGAATAATCTTGTAATCCTCGATCAGTGACCGTCGAAGTCACGGAAGTTTCCAGTGAGAGGAACTAAAATACAAGTGATAGCCAGATTCTTCTGAGACTTCGAGTTGTCCTTCAGGCTCTACGCTACAGGAATCTAGTCCATTATTTTACAAGCGCTCTCATCAATGACCATGACCATCATCCTCTCCACCTCTCTGCTCTGGATCAAGCGTGATCAAAGTATCTATCCTCATAATGGAAATGCAAGCCTCCACAGCGGACTTCAACTGCCGAATCTTGCTCATGCTCGGTTCCAAAACACCAGCCTTAATCTCATCCACTACCTTTCCTTTCGTCAAATCTAAACCATAATTTTTATAATTCTTCTTCTTGGCAATCGTCTTCTCATCCTCATTTGCGTCACCGTCTTGGATACGCTGTGAAAGGGCATGTCTCGATCGGAGTTGAGCTACGAGCTCGGAAGAGTCTTTAGCGGCATTGACAGCGAGCGTCTTGGGGATGACGAGCAGAGACTGAGCGAACTCGCCAATGGCAAGTTGTTCTCGGGAACCAACCGTGCCAGCAAACTCTTCGAGGTAAATATGAAGAGCAGTCTCAACGGCGCCACCACCTGGGACGATGCTGCCACTTTCAAGAGTTCGCTTGACGGCGCAGAGCGAGTCGTGGACGGATCTCTCCATCTCGTCAAGTTGGTAGTCGTTAGGTCCTCGGAGTATAATGGAAGCTGAAGTGTGGACCTTCGTGCCCTTGATCAGGATACACTCATCATCCGAGATTCTCTCCTGAACGACTTCCTCAGCATGGCCAAGGGACGAAGCCTCAAATTTTTCATCACCATTGAGATCTGATAATGAGCTGATGAGAGTCGCACCAGTCGCCTTCGCAATTCTTCGAAGATCCTCTTTCTTGCATCGACGTACAGCCATAGCTCCCTTTTCAATAAAAAGCTTAAGACACAGGTCATCGATACCCTTCGTAGTAAGGACAACGTTAGCTCCAGATTTGAGGATCATCTCCACTCGGTCCATCACAATGCCAGCTTCTCGTTGTCGGATCTGCTCCAGTTGTTGAGGATCATCAATCGTAATGTGGACTCCCAGCTTCATTCTCTCCTTCTGTAGGTTCATGTCCAGGACAGCAATCTTAGCATCTGTGATTCTGGTTTTCATTGCTTGTGACGCAACCGTGCAATTTAATGCATATCCCTTAACCAGAATCGACTCCAAAGCTCCTTTTCCGTGTGCCTTAAGGATATTGACTGCCTTGACTGGGTATTTGACCTCCTGTCTGTTATTTGTCGACTTCACTGCCTGCATAGCATCTACAACCATGTTCGCAAAGAAATCTGAATCGGATCCAATAATCTTGCTCGACATCGAGGTTTTCGCGATACTGATGAGAGACTCCCGACCTAGTTGATCCACCTTAATGCTGATATTCTCATGCATATACTTCACAGCTTCTCGGAGAGCTAATCTGTAGCCGGTGATAATCGTTGTGGGGTGTATTCGGTTTTTCATGAGCTCGTTCGCTCTTCGTAGAAGCTCTGCTGCAATAATAACCACGGATGTTGTTCCGTCGCCAACTTCCTTATCTTGCTGTTGTGCCAGATCGACCAGTATCTTTCCTGCTGGGTGCTCCACATCGAGTAAGCTCAGAATAGTTGCGCCATCGTTCGTCACAGTCACATCCTGCCATGAGTTTAGTTTGACTAGTATTTCGTCTGGCAGTTGAAGCTTACCCCAATATCGTCCACCATCATTTTGTCCAAACCACTTGGACCAAAGGAGCTCTTGACCACATTGGCAATAGCTTGAGTTGCAAGTACTATCGGAAAGTTTAGTTCACGTTCATTTAGAGCTCTTTTTCAGGTCATACCATTTTGATCACGAATATCGGAACCACTGATTTTCTGGCCACCAAGGACTGGGCTATGTTAGTCGCAGAAGGCAGAGAATTGGATAGTGATTTCTTACACAAGGTCCCGGCATTTCTAGGTTGTTCAAAGAGTGATCCCATCTTGTTGTGGTTATGTTGACTGCTGGGTAGTCTTTCGCGCCTTTGCAGAAATTTGGACGACGCGCTTCCACGCTACTGTAGCGAGCTAGCTCTTTAAAAACGGCAGGCACCCTCGTCAAACTCATTAACACGCTACACTTCAACTACGACACGCTTCGAAAGCTTTCCCTGCATCCCTATTATTTGATGTGCTTGTGAGAATGTCAAATCGTACCAAATTTATCATCCTCAGTCTCGTTTAGACTAACTATTTGAGTACATCAAAGTGTATGCGAAGACCTTCGCCGCTTTCCATCGTGATCCTAATGGGAGTATCTTGATTGAGCCATCTTACGAACTGCTGCATGCCCACCAATCCAAAGGATCCCTCTGCGGAATGTTTCATTGGTATCTAAACTTTCTATTTTGTTTGCAGTCATCGCAAGTGACATTGCATTTCAGCGGTCATCATATATATCACTCTTGGGCTAAATTGGCGGAGCTTTCTTGTTAAATTTCTGATTTAAAAATTGTTGTGTATCCGCTCTGATGCTATATGAGGAATTAGTCGTTCATTTCAAAGATGTTGGTAGAGATGCTGACTGAACTTCTGCAACCTCAAGAGGTACACCCCTGACTATTTGGGCGAGCCAAATTGTCTGTCAAGTCTAGAGGCTTCTTCAGCTTCTTCAGCTTCTTCTTTGATTATTCAAGACTCGAATTTGGGATACCAATATGGCAGGATAGATAGGTAGAGGCGCAAATTTAGAAAGACGGCTGGTTTAGTTAGATTTGCTTGAGGGATGTATCCAGAATGTCGGGAACAAGCAGCTTGAGCCATTACTCTTCTCGTAGATTGCTTGATGTCGGAGAACTGGTCGGACATTATATGGTATATCGACATAATTATCTCTTCACCGCAGACAAGGCATTGCTTCTTAAAAGGATCATGATAGATATGTGAGAATGAGATGTTTGAGTATAGAAGGTTTAGAATGGTGTGGTCATTATTATTGAGAAATAGACTCTCAATAGAACATCACAGAAAATCTATTTCGTGCTCACACAGTGCTTCGGCGTGGCAGTCATTGTTCTCCGTACTTTGAAACTAATGCGCTTATTGGTACTGTAGTAGGGGCGACAAGGCTGCAGCTCGCTTCCGCACTAAAATACCCCTCCATCCAATTTCAATGCGGGAGTCACAAATTGAGTCAACACCGTGTGCGAAGTCCCAACTCCAATTTTCCATAAATCGTTCACGACCAATCTCGGAGATCGACAAGCAATCATGGCGGATAATCCAGCAGAACCTTCCAAGAGCGCGCTCAAGAAGGCCGAAAAGCAAGCAAGGCTCGCTGCCGAGAAAGCAGCAAAGGCATCAAAACAAGCAACAGTCGCAGTTGTAGGAGGAAAGAAGGCGGACGATATAATGGGAATGACGGTCTCGAAGACTGATAACTTCCCAGCATGGTACCAGGAGGTTGTACTGAAGGCTGAGATGATCGAGTATTACAATGAAATCTCTGGTTTCTTCATCTTGCGTCCTGCGTCTATGTTTATCTGGAACACAATTCGCAAATGGTTTCAGGAACGCATTGAGGCTATGGATGTTGAGGAGGCTAGTTTCCCTATGTTTCTGTCCTCGAAGTCTCTTGAGAAGGAGAAGGATCACGTAGAGGGTTTTGCTCCTGAGCTTGCCTGGGTTACCAAGGCGTTCGTCTTTACCCCCCTTTTTAATCGAAACCATACTAACGCGTTGTAGGGGAGATAAAGACCTCGAGGTCCCAGTCGCCGTCCGTCCTACATCAGAAGCCGTCATGTACCCATATTACTCGAAGTGGATTCGAAGCCATCGAGATCTCCCTCTCCGACTCAACCAGTGGAACAGTGTCGTGCGCTGGGAGGCCAAACAGACAACTCCTTTCCTCCGTGCTAGAGAATTCTTGTGGCAAGAAGGACATACAGCACACTTAACTGAGGAGCTGGCTGGTGAGGAGGTCTTGCAGATTCTCGAACTTTACGCTGGTGTCTACGAGGAATTGCTTGCTGTCCCAGTCGTCCGAGGCCGCAAGACTGAGAAGGAGAAGTTCGCAGGAGGGTACTACACCACCACAGTTGAGGGTTACATCCCATCTAATGGTCGCGGTATTCAAGGCGCCACGTCTCATTGCTTAGGCCAAAACTTCAGTAAGATGTTCGATATCACAGTCGAGGACCCGCAACCAAAGGGCGGCGAGAAGGCCAAGCATATCCACGTCTGGCAAAACTCTTGGGGCCTTTCAACTCGAGTCATTGGTGTCATGGTCATGATACACGGCGATGACAAGGGTCTTGTCCTTCCTCCAAGAATCTCAAAGCTACAGGTAATCATGATCCCCGTGGGCATCACCAAGTCCACCACCCCGGAAGACAAAGCCAAGCATTACGATCAACTACAAGAGATAAAGGAAACCCTGAAGAAGGCTGGTGTTAGATCCGACTACGACATGCGTGAAGGTTACACCCCAGCTTGGAAGTTCAATGACTGGGAGCTCAAAGGTGTTCCTCTCCGTCTCGAATACGGTCCTAAAGACGCCGCCAAATCTGTCGTATCATTCGCTCGTCGCGACACCGGCGAAAAGGGTACAATCGCCATCTCCGACCTCCCCACCGCAATACCCGCTCTGCTCGAAACTATCCAAAGCGACCTGTATAAAAAAGCCGAAGCCTCATTCCGATCACACCGCATCGAGATCAAGAACTGGGGAGAGGTGATTCCAGCTCTGGATGCAAAGAACGTAGTTTTGATTCCCCATTGCCTAAAAGAGAAGTGTGAAGATAAAATTAAGGATTTGACGACCGGAAAGCAGGATGAAGCTGAGGGACCAGAGCAGTTGAAGGCTCCTAGCATGGGTATGAAGAGCTTGTGTATCCCATTCGAACAGCCAAAAGGCCTCGTAAAGGGCGAGACGAAGTGCTTGAATCCCGAGTGTGAGGCTTTTGCGGAGGCGTGGTGCATGTTTGGTAGGAGTTATTAGTTTGTGCGCAAAAGTTGCTAGATGGATGAAGTTAGGGAGAAGTCTTACAGGTGAGGGAGATTTGCATGAGTTGATGATCATTGTGATGAATGTATGAGGGTTATTTCCTTGGACCACGTTTCCAATCGAAGCGATTTGCTGGACCTCGAAGTAAATCGCGCGAGCAGATATACACCAGAGCAGAGAAGAATAGAGAGATTTGCATATAGATGCCTTGGCAATATCATCAAATGTCATCGTGGTCTATTAAGAAGGGCCCCTGGCTAATGTGAAGTAGAGACGTCCGCCCTTCCCTAGATGCCAGTCCGTCTAGAAGCGAATGAGAATCATGACTTTTGATCATCCCTGATGTGTAGTGAGAAGTAATCCACGTCTTCTTATCTTCACGTCCATAGTATCATCCACTTGTTACTCTACATTCATGTGATAAATAGCGGACAAGACTCCGTACCATGCAGCGAATGCTTTTGACCGGAGGTATCTAGGCCGAAGATGTGATAGAATCGCTCAAACGAAATCAGCCGAGTAAGAGAAGCCTCGGAACTCTTCTTGCATAGCTTGCGACAAGACTGTTATAAAACATTAGTGATGAGATGACATGCAGTTGCAAAATATTAGCTTACCAGACTGTACAGGGGTCAACACAGGCGTCACACTTGTGAACTCAGAATCGAAATTGCTAGTATCTGTGGCGCTGGAAATTTGTGGTTGGAATGGTGGGGGGTATTTCTTGTCGTATACATCTTGCCAGTTAATGTTTTTGAAGAAAGGCTGGCTCATGATTTCTTGCGCATCGGTCGGCCCACTTCCCAAGCGTTGATCCGGTTCTCTCGTCAACAGCTTTTGTAATATTGAGACCGAGTCGCGAGGCATGTGAATTGGGTATAGTGGTTCATCGGCAAGAATAGCGTCGTAGATTTCATCCTCATCTTCACCTCTGAATGGCGATTGTTGAAGAAGCATTTGGTATATCAGAACGCCGAATGCCCACCAATCAACAGCCCTGCCGTATTTCTTGTCCAGCAAGATCTATAGATGTCAGAAGAAGCTTCTTCCGAGTCGGAAAACACTTTTACCTCAGGAGCCATGAATTCAGGAGTACCACAAAAAGTGCTCGTGGTAGATCCATACCACATATCTTCTTTGCAGAGACCGTAATCAGCGATCTTGATATGACCATCTAGTGTCAACAAGATGTTGTCCAATTTCAAATCACGGTATATAACACCATTTTCGTGGAAATACTTTAAAGCTAAGCAAACCTCCGCCGCATAAAACCTGTGATGATCAGTATAATATAGATGGTATGAACGAGAGACCACTTACTGAGCACGCTTCGTGCCAAATTGACCACGTTGAATGTGCAACATGAGATCGCCACCACTGATGTACTCCATAACAAAGTAGACTCTCGTCTCAGTCTGGAAACAAGCATGAAGATTCAAGAGGAATGGGTGACGCTCCTTGTTTGCAATCAAGAATACCCTCTTTTCAGACCTTGTGCTCTCAACTTCGTCATTTTCGATGATGAATTCCTTTTTCAACACTTTGATAGCATATAGTTGCTTCGACGCCTTCGTTTCTGCGAGCATGACCTTACCGAAATTACCCTTCCCGAGAACAGCCAAGAAGTTGAAATGATCTAAACCAATCCGCTTACCAGGACCTGGCGTATCGGCTGGGGGCGCAGCTTTGCGGGGAATGACAGCTGTCACAGGTGGCGCTGGCTCTGGTGCAGGAGCTGGGGCATGTGTTGATTGCGCACCATACATCGCCTGAGTTGGAGATATTTGAGGTTGTTGCACTTGAGGTTGTGCCATAGGCTGTTGCGAATAACCACCACTGACTTGTGCATACGCCGCAGGGTTGTAGGCTGGTTGTGGGGGTTGTTGAGGTTTGGGTGGTGAACCATAAGGTGCATCTTCCGCATGGCTTTCAAGACGTGAAGTGCCGTATGAAGGATTAGTAGGACCACGCCCACTAGGATAGTCTGCAGACACTCTTTGGTATGGATCTCGTGGGTCTCTCTGGGTCGGGCTTCGGGGTCCACTCATTGCCGCCATAGCAGCTGCAGCAGCGGATGATGATGCCGTTCTGTCAGGTCCGGGCGGTCTTTGACTCTGAGGTGAGATTTGACCTTGAGCATACATTGTTTTGGCAGCCTCAGTGGCCTCCATAGACGAAACTGATTGGCCGCCATAAGATTGGGTCCGAGGCGGCCTCGTTGGGTCTGGGCCATAAGCAGAAGTGGGCGTACTCGACTCGGAAGGTGTTGATGTCTTAGATTGTGGTCGTAAGGTGCGCCCGCTCATAGTCGTTTGAGACGTCTGTCGACGTTTCTGATTGCGAATGCCGTCAAGGATCACATTTGCTACCGCCATAGACATTCCACAAAAGTCTGGAACAAGATGCACACACTGGGCGTGACATGTAAGACCACATTCTACATGAGTTAGCACTACTTAACATCTTCTGTATTAACATTGACTTGCCTGAGCATTTTCTGCAGTTCTTCTTTCCAAAGGGCAGAATATAACCGCAGTGGCAACACCAGTTGGCGCTCATATTTGCAAACTTCTCGAAACGATGCGGAATACGATGATTAATTTTCTCTTCGTCCGGATCAGTCTCGGCATTGGACTTGCTTATACACTTCGTGACCACACTCGTATAGCACTTCGTGTGGCAAGTATATTTACAGTCCTCGCACTGCATACCCGCGGAATACTTGAGAAAGTCGCCGCATAGTGCACATCGCATAATGTTGTAGAACTGCTGTTGGACGAACTTATGGCCATACATCTCGTGAACTTCCTCCTTCCGTTGCCGAACGGCGCCCTTGCGACCAAGTCCAGCGGCTTCGAAGCGGTTTGGTGTGTGACCCTCGAGTTTGTTTTGCTTTGTAAAACTGATGGTCAAGTGGATCGCACCAGACGGCTCAAGAGCAAACCATGCATCAATCGGCTGAGGCGGAACAATACCTGCACCAGGTAGAGGTCCTCCTCCTGACTGTGTTCCAGTTCCTGCACTTCCAGGTGGAGGTCCATATTGGGACTGAGTTGGATTCATGTTGAACTGTGGGGGAGGGACAGCAGGCATGCTGCCGTTCGCCATACGATCAGCAGAAACCCACCCTGAGCTATTGATCTCAGCCTCAATCTTCTTTCGTCGCATTTCTTCTACGATGTCTGATATACGGACCCATAGCAAGCCGATTGGGGAGGCATGGTCTGAGAGTTTGTCATAGACAGTCAGCTCAATCTCGTTTGCCTTGTCCACGTTCAAAGTGTGGTATTCGCCTTCCCACCTGTCCATCCGCGTAGCCTTAGTACGGGCTACTACATTGTCTTCCACCTTGATAGCCACATATGTGTCGGGTGCACGAGAGAACCGGCTTGTAGCTGCGTGATCAACGTCTCGAACAGCGTGTACTCGAATTGAAAGTTGGCCGGTGAGAGGTTTCCGCATGTTGGGAGTGTTTATGCTATCATCTGTAGAATAAGAGTCAGTATGGCTACAATGAACCCATCAGAATACTGACCATCAGGTGCATCCGCAGTGCTCTCCATATCGATGTGAAGATCTTCATATCTCTTCAGAGCCTGTTTCAGAAGCTGTATCTTTTGCGTGCTTTCAATTCTGCGTCCCGCAGCATCTGCACGACTCTTTCGATCGCCCTCCATCTGATATAACTGAACCATCTTTTCAATTCCCTTGAGGTATTGCTTCTCTACGTTGAGCTTAAACTCCAGCTGTGAAAGCATAAGCTGAATGCGGGGTCCCAGATGCGGGGTATCATATTTGATGAGATCTGTACCCTATAGTTAGCATAGATGTATAAGCAGCGCGAGAAAATGACTGACCAAGCTTTGTGTAATTTGGTCGTGATTTCGGCATGCCTTGTCCAGGGCCGGGTGGTGCATATGGGTGTCTTGGAGGCATCATGCTACCGTGCCCACCGATGTCACTGTACTGACCCGCGCCATAACCACCTTGGTCAGAGCCACTTTCCATATAACCTCCTCTGGAGTCTTTTGGTGGCGGGGTAGGAGGAATACCAGCACTCTGCGGCCGGCCTGGAGCCCCACCGGATCCGAGGGTCATATCATTCATGCCCTGTCCCATCCTCCGCATCTGCAGTTCCTGCATGCGCTCTTCGAGATACTGTATGTTTCGACGACCTTCGCGGATCTGGGTGTCTATCCTCGACCTGACCTGCTCATTCTGCGTCTGCTGCCGCATCTGGTTCGCGGCATTAAGCAGAGCCCTCTCGCGCTCGATCTTCTTGTAGACCGAGGTGAGGGCATCATCGTCGTTGTTCATGATGGCGGTCACCGGCGCGTCTCTCACGCCACAAGGTGATGATGGACGTGGTTATGGGAGGGCGGAGGTTGTAATTCTCGGTTTTAAGGTTGTGGGGTCGTTGGTGGTGGATTGTTTTCGAGGAGATGCCTTGGCGACGTCCTTCCTTCCTTCCTTCCTTTCTTGCGGCGCCAACGCCAGACTATGCGCGGCTCACTGTTTGGAATCTGTGTCGAAGATCACACTCGTATTGTGTTTCGAAATACTTCTGCGTTTGCACCACACGTGAGATGATGTTGCTGAAGACAGGACGGCACGCAACTCAGCCACGATTAACTAGCTATACTTGGAGGAGGCGCGGCTGTGTTCTGGGTGGGATGGCGGCAGTTGCCCTTAGACGAGTGAGTCTTCCGCGTACCGTCCCACGCTGTATGCGAGGGAGAAGAGCATGGAAGACGCGCGAGGTGACAAATGCGCATTCATGGGAAGAAGCTGGCGAAAAAAGGATGTGCATTCAGAGTTGGGTGAGGTTGCTGTGAAGCTGCGTCTTCGCCTGAGAAGCGTTGGGCTGGGCTGGACTGGGCTTAGAATCTTGCTGCGAAGCTGTGATTCCACACCTTTTATTTGGCGGTGGTATTGCTCGACTGCCCCTCTCGCCCCTCAATGCGCGCCCGCGCCCTCTCTCTTTCGGCTGCAACGCCAGTCTGTGCTCACCAAAACAACGAACGATGTCATCTACAGGGGTGGGGCTCATTATCATAGGTACTCATGATAAAACCATACAACACAACAAATGCGACAATCCTGCATTACATCAATGTGCTCAGTGGAATACGGACGGGCGATGTCCGGTTTTTTCTACGAATTTCAAGGCAGACTGACAAAGCTGACAGAGTCTTCAGAAATGAGCCTCAGTCCCAGGACACATCCTGCGCGAGTCAACCAGGAAACAGTCGGTAAAATATCAAGCTATTTCGGCCTACGTGAAATGGTAGGTATGATTATGTATCCTGCATTCAATGCTTGTGATTCATACCCGTGAGATATCTCCATAAAGCATGTAAAGCCAGAACACCAGAAGAACTCGAGGATGCATGGCCAGCGTTTGGCTTTTCGGCGCAATGCTCGTCATCATTTGCTCCTCTATGAAGTCGAATACTTGCTTTTGAGCAACTTCGCGATGGTCTGCAACTGGATGTTGCTCGTCCCCTCATAGATAGCCCCAATCTTACTATCTCTCCACATCTTCTCCGCAATTCCTTCCCTAACGAAACCCATACCTCCCATCCATTCGATAGCCGATCCACTAACTCTCTGTGCAACTTGTGAGGCATATAGCTTGGCCATTGCAGCGTCTTGTACAAAGTCCTCACCAGCCTCCTTCTTCCTCGCAGCATTGAAGACTAATGCTCTGGCTGCGGCAATCTCGGTATATGATTGTGCAATCTGATGTTGCATGCCCTGAAAATCTCCGACTAATTGTCCAAATTGCTTTCGATCATTCCACACGTATCTACCATCTGTTTAATAAGTGTATGGGATGCTCTCCAGCAAAACTTACTTGGCGGCGTTTTCGAAAGCTCCAAGAGCAAGTCCAGTCATTTGGGCAGCAATTCCAATACGCCCTTCGTTCAGCAAACCAATGGCATACTTGTAGCCTTGTCCCTCTTCGCCAAGAAGGTTCTCCTTCGGAATTTCAACGTCGTCGAAATTCAGGACGCACGTACTGCTAGCCTTGATACCAAGCTTCTTCTCCTTCTTAGCTATCGAAAATCCCTTCGTGCCCTTCTCCACAATGAATGCTGTGATACCCTTGTAGCCCTTGCTCGGATCAAGATTCGCGAATACAATGAAAAAGTCGGCTTCCATCGAATTCGTGATCCACATCTTGCTGCCAGTAATCTTGTACCCGGAGTCCGTCTTGGTCGCCTTGGTGGCAAGAGCAAAAGCATCTGAACCTGAGATAGGTTCGGAGAGGCAGAAGGACCCTATAAAATCAGCTTTTTGCCTCAATGATCCTAGAATAGGTATCTTACCAACGGTATTCGTAGCTAACTTAGGTAACCACTTCTTCTTCAGCTCGGTGCTTCCCCACTTTAATACCGCTGTGTTGACCAAGGTATTATGCACATCCACCATGACACTGACACTGGGATCAACTCTAGCCAGCTCCTCGATGCCTACAATAGCCGCTGTGAAGTTCATTCCCGCGCCACCATATTCCTCCGGAATCTCCACACCCATCAACCCTTGCTCGAACAGTTGCTCCACGACCGAAAGATCCATAGATTCGTTCTCGTCCATCTCGCGGACTTTAGGCGCAATTATATCATTCGCGAACTTCGAAACTGAATCTGCCATCATGGCTTCTGTTTCTGACATATGAGAGATGGGTGTGGGAGGAATGTCGGTGATGTCGATTGAGGAATTGCGCCGTCTGGCTGTCACAGAAAGAGGTCTTGCACTGCAGAAATCATCAGCATAGTCTGGGTGTTTGGGGTAATTCATTTACTGCTGGTATATTCTGCTCGGTCTGGCGGGTCTCAAAGCTGGTCGAGCTGTTGATGCTGCCCCTCTAACGGCAGGACGTAAGGCTCTGGCAATTGAAGCCATATTCGTGTACTCTAGGATGTTTTGAGTAAAAGAGAAGTATTAGAAAATATTGAGATATTGTAGGGAGAAAGATTTCAGTCCAAAGGATGCACTAGGAGATGTTTCGTGACTCGTGACAAAGCGGTTGTTGAAGGCTTTGAGGACGCCGAGGCCTCGGCTAGGAACGATGAACCCCTGACAAGCGTTGGTCCGGGGAATGCCCCATTGGCACAAGTTCACGACTCGAAATCATATGTACGAAGTCTTCCCCGGGCGGAATGGCATTTCGGTCTACGGTCGTAACTTGGTTAGTACTCGTTCCGTTTTCGGAGCCCTGATCCACGACTCATACGTATCTTCGTCAATATCACATGCCAACTCTTTACTTATTTCTCCTGATCCTAACGACTTCACAGCCATGTACAGCGGGATCTTATAGTTATCAGCTATATCTACAACGCGATCATAGGTACGCCACAGCACATGCACAATTTCCCTCCCAAGAAACAGATGTAGTTGCAAGTCTACATATCATATCTTAGGGTCGGACGGTATTCAACCCCATGATGATTTTCGTAACGCCACTCAGCCATGTCCCAACGTTTGAATGTCGTATAGCAAACGCCACAGCGCCTCCGCTTTTAAAAAGGCTCGAAACTTCAAATCCAAAGAGACTCGTCACTGTATCTATCATCACACCTATGCTTCATTTTCCATGCAGACAATTAAACAACTCACGCCAGCTCTCTTTCTTGCCCCGTAATTCATCTAATCCGGTCTATTCGGTCCTCTTCCTCGGTGTGGGCAACGAGAACCAACACCCCAACATGGCGGTAAAGAGTCCAATGGCGATTGGATGGAGGACGAAAGTCCCCGCCGCCTGGGCCAAGATACCAGTCGTGAACGGGGCCACAGCTCCACCAGAGCTTCCAAACGCACTGATGACACTGAGACTGCTCACTTGGTCCTTCCTAGCAATCAATTTCGAGAAAACGGAAGTAGCACAAGGATAAACCGGTCCCAAGAGCAGCCCGACGATAGCAACAGCCACAGCATCTCCGATGATATTCGGAATGAACCATACCAAGAGCTCAAATAAAGCAGATCCAATGACAACGCCATAAACAAAGAGCTTCTCTCCAACCTTGTGAGCAGGGTGAGATAACAAGAACCGTCCAAGAGTGATGCCCCCCCAGAAACCACTGGTGACGTATCCCACCGCAGACGGGTTCCCATGACGAGTTGCAATAAGGAAGGAAATGACCCATCCAGAAATAGATACTTCCGCTCCTTGGTAGGCAAAGATGAACAGAGCTCCAAGAATAACAGTTTTTGATTTGAATGCCTTGAGCATGCTAGCCATTTGTTCCTTAACTCGGCTCGTTGATTGTTCAGCAGGTACCTGAGCTATCTGTGTCTGCGAGGCAGTTCTCTCAACAGTGGTAAGTAGCGAAGTGCCCGATTCTTCTTGGAAATGCCAGAACGACCAACCTGCAAACGCGAGGTTGAAGAGTGTTACCGATAAAGGCAGAAAATAGTATCGGCTCCATGTAATTCCTCCAGTGGAGGCCATCGCAGTCGCAATTACTGGATGAAGAAGTCAGCGAGTTGGAATCCGAACATGGTAGCCAAGAGACGAGTGGAGCTCTAAAATATGCTACAAAAGAATACAATTTCTCGGGAGAGAAAGGACAAAGTCATGTAAGAATGTATCATGCTTACGTGGGCCAATTGTGCCACCGACTCCATACGCGCCGTGCATCGCGCCCAGCATTTTGGTTCCATTGTGAAGGTTGACAGCAAATGTATTTCCCATGGCTAGATTTATAGCCATTCCCAAGCCAAGAAAGAAGAACGACATAACTACAACTGGAAATGGAGGGGTGCAGACAATCGGTAAAAATCCGCAACTCATCAAGGTCTGGGCCACTATTAGTGTTCTGGCCCTGCCGAGGCGTGCACGAAGAGCATCGACAATAAAAGCGGCGGAGATGAAACCAATCGCGTTCGTGACGAAAATTAAGGAGACAATGGCGTAGCCGATAGAGTAGTGTCTTGGTTAATGTTAGCATAAGACTCAAGGCTAGGAGGGGGCGCGCCCGTACTTTTCTATGTAAGGAATTAGGGCACCAGGTGCCGAATCGTTGAGGCCGTTCCCAAAATTCATCAGACAAACAGAGAGCATTCGAAATCGATTCATTGGTGGATTTGAGAAACTTTGTAAGGCGTCGACGCCATCCTGTTCGTTCCTTGGGGTTCCAGGTCTGCTCATCTCAAGATCTGTAGGCACCCGGGGTGTCTGACAGTCGGAAGGACTGACTGTGCCTGAACTTGGTCCATTGAGTTTCGTCCCCCATTGCAGATTGTCGAGCTCGACAGGGTCAGGAACAGAATGGTATACTCGAGGAAGAACTTTCTCCGGGGCAGTAGGGATCGTGTAAGCCTGCTCGTTGATTGAAGACGGCTCAATGTCGATGAAAGGATCGAACAAATGGCTTGTCATAATGAATGGTAGTTATGGATGTACGAAAGTTTCCCGGCAAAATTTGGAGAGCTTGGAAGCTTCCATCCAGGTCCTGTGCTGGAATTATAGACCGATGAAGGACAAATCAAAAGAAATTGCTCTTGTGAACCGTGAATAGAATAAACAAAAACAGGAAGGGTGGGAATGCCATGGCAGAGGTGAAAAAGTGAATTTTAAATTCCAATAATCCTGTAGCGACGTGCTACCTCGAGACGATCCAAACATTGACAACCGGTAGGACCCGCCATTGGAGACTTTAGCAGTCCGATAAAGACTTTGCGGAGAGTCATGACTGCAGTTGTGCGGGCGTGCCTGGTTTGAATTGGATGGATATGGGACTGGTGGAGGACCCTTCTGACACCTCCCTGCGTGTGTTCGCGCGAAGACAATCCCGGTGCGCAAGTTGCATGTGCTAAAGCACTGCATTCCCACCTCCTCTACGGAGGTATACGATCATTGGGTCCTGACTTCCCAATCGGGTAAGGCTTTCGAGCCGTGGGCTCGGCCAACCTTCCAGCCTCCCGGCGAAACATTTTTCCTAGGTCCCGCATTCGACAAACATTTGCCGAGCTCGAGAACATGGTCGCAGAACCTCCCCTCCCTTCAAACACCAACGGAACGTAATTTGTCACCTCCCACATTCAAGGACTTGGATCCGCTGACCAAACCGGACCTGAATTCCTTGTTCAAGAAACGAACATGGGTCGGCCAAAGAGGAATATCTTCGCAGCCGCAGAAGAAACCTCTACCCCGCCATCTACACTTACCATTACGCAATCCATTGCCCGTGTTATTAAAGCCGAAGGAAATAGCTTATACTCTTGCTCACTACCAAATCAAAAGACCGTCCGCGTTGAGCTTCCATCTCGATTCCGCAATACTATCTGGATGAAGCGTGGGGGTTATGTCTTGATTGATACAAAGGAGGCGGATGTTAGGCAGAACAAAATCGACGGCGAAATCCTTAATGTCGTTCGCGACGAACATCTTTGGAGGAAAGAGGCTTATTGGTGAGCGCCCCCTTGATGCCGGTACCAGTTTAGGCAGCTAACTTGTGCGGCTTTTAGGCCGAAAGAGTTCGTAAAGGTGTCTGCGTATCCCAAAGACTCGGACGACGAGGAATCAACGGTTGGCAAGATGCCTCCCTCCGATTCGGAAGACGAACAAGGTCTGACGTCCTCAACATGAATCGAGTAGCTTAAGCCAGCTTTTTACTTGCCCCGCCCTCACCCTTAGGGTTCACAAAGTCTTTCCGTGTACCCCACCACACACTTGCGACCGTGACAAAAAGGGCACCAACAACCACTTTCGAGCTCAGGTCGGTGCTTGGATACACATTCCACGCCCACTCCTGCACAGCCCAGATAACATACTGTAGGATCGGATGTAGGCCGCTTCGCCACAGGAGAAATGGCGTTGCCAGTGCAATATAAGCATAGAATTGGTAGTGAAGAGAGCGTGCGAAGAGCATGCCAATAGCGTTGGCCGTGAGGATAGTCGTCAAAATATAATTTGGCGATACTCGAATGGAAATAGCATGTTGCATCTTGCCGAGCGGTTCTCGGAACTTCAGCGCATTGCCAACCAGTTCCATGATTGGCTTTTCCGCAGGCTTCAACCATCTTGTCGTGGCGAATAGAGCTAGGGTGCTTATGTGTCCTATAAGCAAGGAAATTGAGAATTCTCTGCTCAAAAATACGGCCTCGCCAACGAATCTCCAGTTGACGGTCCATTTAAATATGAATTGTCGAGAGAACTCAAAAGCCCTGCTTAGATATCCCACGGGATTGGCAGGTAGGAAAGGGAAGGCTATGACAATCTGCAATTGCAACATAAGCCAGGCTTGTTTAAGACTCCCCTGAACGCCTCTCGCAAGAAATAGCACGACTCCTACTGCTGGAAGAGCCAGCAACAATGACATCTTAATTCCTAAGCCCCAACTGTATGCCATGCTCCCAAGGGTCCATATTCGGCGTTGGAAAGTGTAAATCGCAACCCAAAGGAAGAAAACCGCAAAGCAGTCGTTGAAGAGTCGAAGCACGAAGATGCTGTGAAGCCGTTTAGATAATATAAGCATGGGGAAGATGTATAGTGGTGCCTTATTCCCAATTAGTCAACGCAACGCTTCTCCGAGAATGATTCCACACCTTGGCTCTCTTGTAGCACGCCATGACAATGGAGATAGTCCCCAAGTACAACACCCCAAATATCCGTTGCGCAAGCAGGATATTCGTTCCTTTGTCTGTGATGTGGTACAGAATCCAGTAAATAATCACATGTGCAGCAGGATACACAAGAGGTCCTGTTCCCCCCTTGATTTTGGTGTAGTCTCGTTCGCCAGCAATATACTGTTCAACTTGCTCCATATAGGCCTTCCAGTCAATCTCGGTATCTGCATATTCAATTACTGTTAGAAATTAGAGCATGAGCGAGTGACCTTACAAGAGACTTTGAAAATCACGAAGCTAGTCAACAATGCATCTGCAAGCAACAGCAGAGGAGGCACATATCTAGACATCGGATGCTCGCCCATAGCAATATCCTTTGCCTGTCGCAAATAACCGGAACGCCTTGGAAGGTCGGTCTCGTCGGTACCTTTCGTATCTTTCGCCATTCTGCTCAATCAATTTCCTAGCTTGCAATATACTCAAGAAAGAAGAATCAGTATGTATTGTAACGAAAGGAGCTAGTGTGGAATCTGCGGATTCAGACACGCATCTGAAGCTTCCGGAGCTTGCAGGACCATGGAAGCACAAGGCTGCCGGAGATGAAGCGAAGCGGCATTTGCACCCTGCCTTCTTCGTCATCGACCTCGCAAGAAAGTTCCAAAGCTCCAATTCGCGTCACCAGCACATCACACGCATTCACAATAGGAAAAAAAATGTACCCTCTACGATCAGCAGCTCTTCGGGCAGCTCGAACTCCTTTCTGCGCACAATGTCTCCATCGCAATGCAAGATTGCCGTCCAGAGCATTTTCCGCCCTTACAAAACTAACTCCCCGCCGACAAATCCGGTCAACATTACGCCCCTTACCTAGACTCCTCATTCCGAGACTATATTCGAGTAAATCTTCGGCCGATAGTCTCATTGAAGACATCCAAGACCAATACGCAACTGCACGAGACGAATTCGAGATCGCAGCTGAGGAAACGGAGAAGAAAACCGTTTATGCGGCTGATGATCGAGCGGCGGCAAGAGAGGAGTTGGATAAGTTGAAGAGCATGTATGAGGAGGCTCTGAGCGGGGTGGATGGAGAGGAAATTAAGGGAAGGGTGGGACAGAGGATTAGGGAGTTGAATAATGCTGTTCAAGCGATGGAGAAGAGTGCTACGGAGGATTAATCGAAGCGATGATGGCGAAGGAGGATTCGATGTTGAAAATGTTTTGGATCTATGGGGTGCGATAAGGTACGATACGATGTATTATGTGTGCATTGGGAGGCGTCTTAAATAAAGTGACAGGTAGATACCAAGGTGTAGAAAGAAGGAAACTCATGTGAGGTCCGTAGGATCACGGACGTATCTATATGATTTGGGGAAATTGTATTGAAAACATGTAGAACGGGTATCATTAAATACAAGCTGTGAAGCGTGTGCTGAGTTGCGCTTATAGCTGCAACTATAGGGGTATTCCATCCATCAAACGAAACGCCGCGCGGCAGTAAAATCTCCGGAAGTCCAAATAGCAACCCATAAATACGAACGCACGTCTATCTAGAGATCGAAAAAGTATGCCCACTGCTCAAGAGAGGACATGGAGCTTCAAAGCGCTCAAAGATCTGGATCAGAGCTTTCTTCAGTCTCCTCCTCTAGCTCATCCTTGATCGACATGAAATAATTCCTAGCCATGATGACCATATATGCAATAGCAAATCCGTTCCAGGCGTCCATAGGCTTGTCTTTAAAGTCGAAGTGAGTCAAGTGCTTAATCTTTCCACTCTCATCGGCAGAGTCCATAGTGACGAAGATGACCATTGTTCGCGCAACGATGATTCCATAGAGAAGTGGTGGCCGTCTGCTATACCTTTCGATCTCGCCAAGCTCATTTATGTGCTCTTTCGGGAGAGTCAAATGCTCGCGATGTCTCTCAGCTAAGAACTTCATCTGGTCTTCAATAGCCGTACTAATCGTAGTAGTTGACTCGCGCGGTCTGGCAGCAACAACAACTAAAACTGGTAGAAAGCGCATCTTTTCATAGCCGCCGTCTCTCTCGGACCACTTGATGTAATCTTGGATGCATTTCGCAATCAATTGCTCAGCGGATCCGACGGCCTCCAGCTTCTCTCTGGCACGAACGCCCAGTCTTAACAGTGCTTGTAAAGCTCTGGCGCCGTTAGCGTAGGAACGACAATTATAATTTACAAATGTGTCCTGGCCAGAAGGTGCAAATATGTCTTCAGGAAGGGTCGAAAAATCGATCTTATACACCTCGGGGAGAACCTCTTCGAAGCTCCTGAAAGAGAGTCTCTCGAACAAGAATATGGCGTCCGGGTGCCAGTCGCCTGCAGCTTTAACTTTCTCGACGTCTTCTCTTCGCAATGCAAGTTCTGCTTGCCTAGCAAGGTATTCCTTGACCTTTGCATCAGCTGCGGCGGCCTCTTTAGCTTCAATTTCGGCCTCATCCTCTTCGATATTTGCTTCTTCTTCTAATTCGTCGATGTCGATTTCCTCGTCGGTGATTTGCGTGGCGTCCGAATTCTCGTCATCCGCTTCTACTTCCTCCTCATTATCGATCTCTCTAGCGTCCAACTCATCATCGGAGCCAACTTCAATTTCGTCCTCACTCTGGGGGTCAACCTCCATGACATCATCGCTCTCTTGGTCCTGATCGTGGCTGTCTCTGTTCTCCTCGTCTGTATCGCTGCCCTCGTCGTCGCTGTCTCCATTCTCTTCATCCGCATCGCTGACTTCCTCCTCATCTTCCTCATTTTCTTCACTTTCTTCTACAGGTCCAATTTGAGAAACGGAGTCTTCAGGCTTAACAGTGACAACCGTCTCCTCCTCATACTCCTCGTATGCTCGCTTACGGGGGTTCTTGACATATTTCTTGCTAACTCTCGCGATCATGACGCCTTGTGCCTTGCTGCCTTGTGGTTCAGAGGTAGGAGCGTCGAACATAGGCTTTTCATCGTGCTTCGAGGGAGTCGTCGTGGGTCCGATTGTACGACGGCGCTTCGAACTCGGAGAGAGGTACTCGATGACCGAGTCTCGAAATCTGTAGACCAAGTCCATTGTGGCGGTGTTGCTTATTCGCAGTAGCCAGACCTACAAGATTGTTGAATTTGCCTCACCAGGCGAGGAACCGATCTGAGCTTTTGTACCCTTGCAGAAGAAAGCGGTGAAGTTCTCAAGGGTGATCGTCGCACGATATTGAGGTCGAAGGTGAATGGGAAGTGATGTTGACATTCGGCTTCGCTGACATGTAGCTGGCGGGAGCGCTCGTCGAGAGAGTATTGTGGCCTTTCCCATTGTTTGGATGAGGTGCGAATAGCTCCAATGAGCTCGCCCTCCTCAATAGATGCGTCACAGCCAGCACATTTCCACAGCCTTGCTCTTGCCAAACGCCTGTTTTTGTGAAACGCGCTAGTACTGTAAGTGCCCCTGAACGCGAGGACGCGACCTCGATAAGGGAGGGTGCTTCGTCCAAATCAATAATCCGAGGATCTCGAAGCAAAATGGACATAAATCATAAGTATATAAGAAGAACAAGAATCAACAACAAACATCCAGCATAGTTGCCGATGGCACTATACAACTGCTTCAGGTCTTCAAGACCGATAGACATTCCCATCTGCGTGCAGCACCTCAGTCCCAGTCGATCAACATGTGCATAGACACGTTCTCCAAGATCCTGTCTTTACTTTACCGTTGACGTCTATATCTCGCAGAATACCTTTCTTGGAACTTCTACTTTGTGCAAGTCCTATTTCTCTATTAGCATACCTTGGCACATTAGTGACAGGTGTGACAGCTTGGATTAGAATGTCTCACCATCTTTACTTCAATCATGAATAGCGCTAAATTTACGAATACCCACTTCTGGCTAAAATGAGCGGATTTTGGGCAGTCAAGTTACTATTGTGGTCGCCACTCAAGTATTTATATTTCAAATTATCCCAGTATGAACGGCCCAAAGGTCATTCATTATCCATCATATTCCTAACACCTAGCAAAACCAAAACAAAAGCACTTTTTATCCGCTCTTCCTCAATTCGTCTCGCCGAACAATACAGGGGGCAACACCTTCGATTTATCTTTCCCAACACAACTATCAATTGACGGTTTATCACAACAGATGCTAACCCCCGAACAAGTCGGGCCCGCAAACATGGCCGGCTTGCAGGTAAATCCAGTAGCGGGTGCCAGTGCTCCGTGTATGGACTCTGTTTGAGTACAGCATATTGGAGACTTTGGGAGAACACACTTCACTGTAAATTAGTATTTAGTTTTCAAATCTCTCCAAGATGAACCGCAACATGGAGAGAAAATAAAAGATTGTCTCACCTGAGAGGCTGGAATACTAGTGCTTCTGCCACTTGCCACATCAGTCGTCACAAGGGTTGTGTTCTGCCTCGTGCCATTTAGTGCGGCTGTATTGTTTAATGGTATTGTCTGGTTTTGATAGAGTGGGAAAGCTTGAGTGATGGTCTCCTTAGGAGTTCCTTCCGATGTTGCTTCTTGAGATCCTTTGGTAGTCTTGCCCGTCGTTTCCGTTTGCTTTGCGAGTGTGGAAGGACTTGGCACGATCGCTGGAGAGTCTCCTGCTTCCGCCACTGGTGCAAGCGCTAGAAATGATGAAGCTAGTGCACTACTAGCGTCTACAGATGTGGAAGGAGCAGGCTCAATTGGCGGAGTCAACGATGGGTTCGGGAAGTTGTTGTCTTCTGCAGGTGTGGTGGAAGAGGGCACAACGTCCTGGACCATTGACGACGCCGGGGAGCTTCTCACATCGGCAGGCGACGAAGGAGCGGGGACTATTTCCTGAACGATTGATGAGGCTGGGGGGCTGAGGTCTTCGGCGGGCGTGGACGCAGCTGGCACAACCTCTTGGATCCCTGTCGAGCCTGGGCTGATAATCTTAGTGGGGATAGGAGCAGATGGAATAATGTCTTCGACTTGTGACGAGGCCGGCACGCCGATAGCATTTGCAACTGTGGATGCCGCTGAAACAACGTCGTGCTGCACCGGCGATGAGGCTGGATTCACAGCTTCTGCAGATACGGAGACAACGGGCTCACTCGTTGGAATAGACCATAAGGCCATTGAACCGAAAGCCTCTGTAAGTGCAGAAGGTGCTGAATCGTCGTTAATTCCGAAGCTCGACAAAGGAAGTGCTTCAGTCAACGAACTTGCTGCAGGTGGAGAAGGACCGTCTGGGTCACAAGGTGGGAGCTTATTTATAGGATTCCAACCTGGTGGCAGCGTATTCCAGCTCCAGAAATTCGGCAAGGTCCACAACGAAAAAATGCCCATTGTGAGAATGCTGATGAGAAAGGCTCTGGCGATTCTCATATTGCAAGTGCGTATCTTGATGCACAATCGCAAATGCGTTGATGAGCATGTCTTTTTGCCAAGCATGCAGAGGGCGAGATGCTAAATACCTGTTGTTCCTGTGAGGCATGTTGTAATTCTCGCTTCATGCAGCTTGCATTCTGCGAAGAAGTTGGGCGCAACAGCTACATTCCTCCTTATCATGACCTCGTTGTTGAGCATTCTGGTGTCAGATGCTTGAGGCCGGTAGAAGTGGCCGATAGAAGCATTGGGTTCTGAGATGCATCATAATGTTTCTATTTTAGAAGCTCTTGAGGTCTAATCTACCTGCCTAGGTAGTCTAGGAAGAGACTTATATGCCGGTTGGTCACGTGCTTAGACGGGCACATTCATGTACCAACGTGTGAGGTTGATTCATTCTAGAAATGCTCCACAAGGTGCCTACTCTTTGACGGGACCAATCGGCTTAGGCCAAGCAACGTGCTGTTGAGATCCAGCCATGGCCATAAGCCAGACATCATTAGGACTTTGGACTCCCTTCGGCCCACCAAGGAAGTTCATTGGGAAGCCAATATCAAAGGGGTACGCTCCATCAATATCATCCATATCCTCATCACTCAAATCAACTTTCAATCCCTCGATATTTCCTTTCAAATGCTCGATCTTCCTGCCTCCGACGATAGGGAAGACATAAGGAGTCTTCTTCATAACGTAGGCCAATGCTATAGAAGTGATCTGGGTCTTCTTCACCGCGGCAATCTTCTCGAGCACCTTGCTAATCTTGATAGCCGCTTCGGAAGCTTCGCCCATCTTGCGCCCTTCCTGGCTCTTTCGTTGCTCCTCAGTCTTGAAGTTTCCTCCACCAAGGGCACCCCATGGGCATAGTCCCATCCCCTCGTCCCTTGCCATATGGATAATCTCTCGCTCAAAATCGCGATGCTCAGCACTCCATTGGCCTTGATACACGGAGAATTGCCGCAACCCGTTTTGGCGAGCATATTCGTTCGCTTTCGAGACAACATAGGCGGGAGTATCAGACACACCAAGGTAGAGGACTTTGCCTTGCTGCACCATTGTGTTGAGGGATTGCATGAGCTCAGGGATAGTCACAGTCCAATCCCACCAGTGCACATATAACTATACCAATCAGCTTCGTCGTTCAGTAAATAGGTGCTAGAAAATATTTACCAGATCAACGTAGCTCGTTTGTAATTTCTTCAGCGAATCTTCCAATGATTGGCGCAAAGACTTGGTTCCATTGCCAGTCGAATTGATAATGATCTCCTTCGACGAGTGGGCACTCCGGAAACAAGTTGTGAATTTGGTAGCGATGACCATCTGGTCTCTGTTTCCGCGCTTCTTCATCCATTCTCCGATCCATTGCTCGGATTCCTCGTCTTGGTAGTTATTGGCAGTGTCGATAAAGTTTCCGCCATTGTCGTAGAAATAGTCGAGGATCTCGAATGCGGTCTGTTTGTCGCATTCGCCCATGAATTCCTTCCTACATTATCCTTGTTAGCGAGGAGCTCGCAGAACGTGAGTAGTGAAACATACCAAGCATCACCGAAATTCATCGCCCCAAGGCATAAAGGACTGACCCTGACGGAAGCCGTTGGAGCCAACATTCTGTAATGGGCCAAAGCCGACTTTGGCTGTGGGGGCACTGGTGGGAAAGGCATGATGTTGCTCGAAAATTCTACAAATTGCAGATTACAGGAACTGATTTGGAAGCTCAACTGTCAATTGAGGATGGACAATCTGGAAGAGCAGAGCCCGGAGGAAAGCTGCAGTACTTATACTTAGCCATGATCTCATGATGAAACTACAACCCCTCCTCTTGGCAAGGCCAATGGTTCGACATCTCCGCCCCCGAGTCTAGGATCCGCAGAGCACAACGTTTAGTCATGGGCGATCATTGGAGCTATCTGCATCTCTGATCCGCATCCATGCTTCTAGAAAAGCACACGGTGCTGTCGGCATGGCAGTCGTATCGGTTGCTGCGATGGGGTTTCGGCGTTAATACATTCTGCCTGTGAAGTCATGGTTCTCGGATGATGTGGGGCGCGTGAATCCATGCACAACCACAGGTGCCAAGGTCACGAAAAGACTATTGCATACAGGATCCTCCCCCGCTCCGCTGTCGAGCTGTGTGATTGTACATGTCCGAGAATTTGAGGGCGAATTATATCTCTTGCCATGGAACCTTACGCATCGAAAATCGAAAATCTGATTCGGCGCCGCAGGATTAGCAAGTTAACAGCCAAGCCGGGGGAGTCCTGCAGACGACGGCTCGGGGTCCATGATAACTTCGAAAATTGAATGTTTGCATTTCGGACATAGGAGAATGCCGTAAAAGGGAATTGTCGTAATCCTTGCGTTGGAAAGTCGACCACAACGTGGGGTTTATGCGGGGTGGTCTGTGCAGCGGGCTGCGACGTCTAAATCCGAGGGCTGGTGCATCGGCGGGGATGGGAGGATGGGAGGATGGGTGACGAAGTACTTGGTGGAAGTGGAGGTGGAAGTAGGGTGCTGACCAGATCTTCTGTCTTCGCCGATGCAAGCAAGGCATCCATGCCTACGATCTTCGGACGCCAAACGAACCCTTCTTGGGAGTCGCCCGTAGTGCGCGGCGCGGGAAGTATTTGTTCCGATGACCCGAGTTTGGAGTTTGGAGTTTGGAGTTTAGAGTTTAGAGTCTAGAGTTGGTCGGCCTGATAGTCCCGAGTCCCACGTCTCGTGATGTCTTGGGATTGCAGAATGGACGAGGCTACCTGGGTACCTACTTTGTACCCGTACTTCGTACATTCGGATCCTGATCTCGCAGAGCCTCACTATACCCTAGACTTTACTTGGATGCCTGGACCGGGTCAACAGCGCCGACCGCCGACAACGCAACGTTCAGCACTACCAGCTTTCCGGCGGAGAACCATCTACCTACTGGAAAGAGGAACGCCCTCGACGTCCCAGTTAGCTTGGGCGTTGAGATTGATGCTTCCAAATCTAACCGCGATTATGACCAGGGCCTCTTCTGGGCGTCTAAGCCTTCACGGACTGCCATTGAATATATACTCGTACAGAAGAACTCGGGTAGATGTGGAGGAAACTTATGGCGAGCAGTCTCTTCCCACAACTTTCCAGAGACAAGCAAGTCGTAGGTTTCCCTCGATTTCTGATTACCTGGTCAAGTCTCCGATGTCATGCATCAATTCTCAACTTCTTACTCCCCGACAACCTTGCTATGTCTTGATCACGACATGTGAGGCATCAAAAACTCTACTTGTTGTACCGTCAATAATTCAATCTCCTCTTATGTCTAAAGACGTCAACATTTACACACAGCACACAAATTATCATCATCAAAAGTCTCAAGTTGAAGTTGATAATCAACCTCAACCTTGCTTTACGCTTTCCTCAAATAACCGACCATAACTTGTTTTGTCCAATCAATGCATTCGTTAATTCTTGGCACTACCAAAGTCGGGTTTCCTTAGTACCAAAAAAACTCATGAAACGTCGGACACCGACGATATGTATTGTCTCCCCGGTCATAACTCTACTTCATACAGGACCATGTTCTTAAGCGCACCGCGTTCAGCACGCTAAATGGATTTCCTCACGGAAATTATCCTCCAACCTAGAATTACTTGAAAGCAGATTTCGGATTTTTTTTTTTTTTTTTTGATTAAGTCATTTGGATGGTTTTGTTGATACTGCTGAAAGTCGTATAGCAGCAAAGGTGGGATGCAAAATTGCTAGACTGAAGCTGCACCCTTTATGGATAACATTACCACACATTTTCTTGTCATCGGACTTATTCACCGCCACAAAGACGGTTCAGTCGGCCAACTTGCAGGTCACGTGTAATGATTCTCATTCCCAAAGCGGCTGGCTATTGAACGGAGCCGGCCGTTAGTGGGGGATCTTCTTTATTTCTTTTCCCCCGCTATTCTCTCCCTATCCTTCTTCAAATATCGCCCTTTGGTCACATCTACTCAAACAACAAACGCATTGCTGTCGACTACTTGAACCATTTTGGTGTGGCCTATGAGCAGAGAGGGAACCAATCAACCAGAGGCAGGCTGGTCGAACAAAATCCACCCACAACACGATGTCACCGTCAAAAGTGACAATTCTCCCGCGCGCGATGTCGAAAAAGCAGAAGTAAGGCCTACGACTACCACGACTAATGAGCAATCATCAGTCGCGGCTGTAGATGCTTCAGATGCCACTGCGAAAGGTATCTTTGTACAAAACGATGTATCAGACTCGGACAGGTCCACTATAGTTACTTTGGACGACAAGGACGACTTCCCTGAGGGTGGTCTTCGAGCATGGCTTGTGGTGCTAGGGGCTTTCTGCGGCTCGTTCTCAGTATTCGGAATCATAAACAGCACAGCCATCTTATTGGAATACTTCAGCACTCACCAGCTACAAGATAAAAGTGCTAGTCAAATTGGATGGATCTTCGGACTCGCCCTTTTCTTGACATTCTTCTGTGGTGCACCAATCGGTCCCATATTTGACGCTTATGGCCCTCAGTATCCTATGTTGCTTGGATCAGTATTCCTTGTTGTTTCAATGTTCCTCCTAGGGCTATGTACTCGTATGTGCTCGCACCTCTTATCTCCTTTTCTGCACAAGCTAACGTGTGATCAGAATACTGGCACTTCATCATGGTTTATAGTGTCCTCAATGGTATTGGAGGATGTCTCATCAACACCCCATGTATCGCGTCCATTGGCCATTGGTTCCTCAACAAGCGGGGCAACGCCACTGGCGTTGCCATGACAGCAGGCTCAATCGGCGGAATTATATTTCCATTGATGCTTCAGAAGCTCTTCCCAGCTGTCGGCTTCCCTTGGGCAACTAGGATTCTAGGTTTCATTCTATTATTCTTGCTAGTGGTCATGAATCTACTTGTCAGGAGTCGCTTACCTCGCAAGCCAATGACCAGCCTGAAAAATGTGTCACCAGACCTTGGTGTTTTCAAAGACTTGCCATTTGCATTTGTGACGTTGGGCATTTTTCTTATGGAGTGGGGCATTTTCGTGCCTCTCACCTACATCACTTCATATGCCACATCTCACGGGCACAGCTCGGCGTTCGGCTTCCAGATCATCGCCATTTTGAATGCTGGCTCTGTTTTTGGCCGATTTTTCGCTGGCCTGGTAGCAGACATGATGGGAAGAGTTAATACGTTGATTCTCAGCATTGCAATGTGCGTCCTCTCATGCTTTGCACTGTGGCTTCCAGCCGGAAACTCGACTGCCATGATTGTTGTATTTGCCGCCATCTTTGGCTTTGTGAGTGGCAGCAACCTCAGTCTAAGCCCCGTCTGCATCGGCCAAATGTGCAGGACCGAGAACTACGGAAGGTATTTTGCCACTTGCTGGATGTTTGTTGCCTTTGGGACATTGACTGGGCTCCCTATCGCGGGGCAGATCCTTCAAGTCTGCGGCGGCCAATACGACGGCTTGATCATCTTTGCCGGGCTGTCCTATGTAGCGGCCGCCATTTGCCTTATCGCTGCTAGGGTCCTGAAGGTCGGATGGAAGATCAACGTGATCTACTGATGGCTTCTCGACTCAATGATGTGCAATAGTACATGTCGATGATAGTTGTCCAGAGCCGAGACTAGGATTTGGAGGCACCTCATACGATGCTTCTAAGTTTGTGCTGTGGGGGGTGTTAGATTGTTAAAATGAATGTTGGGAGATGCTTGGAAATAGATGCGGTGGAGGTTGAAAAGTTATTTGCGGATCCGTTCTTCGGTATTTGATTTCGGTTTTGAGAGTTGGCTCTCATCAATTTTAATTTCATTTCTTTACACTCTTTGTCATTTCAAAACAAAATAGCAAATTGAAAACACAGTCCCTTCTACCTTCAATTCCGTAATGCCGTGTTCATCTTCCGTAGCTTTTCATAGATTAATATATCGTAACTGAATATTCGCATTCACTTCCGCGCAATAGCTCTAACTCCGCATACGCCTTGCCCTTATCTATTCTTAGATACACACCTTATTTTCATCGGGTTATCTTGACTACCAACTATTCTTCCTTATTTGGCTATTTATACGTTTAGATAATTGAATAAAGGTTGGCAAACCTAGTTAGAAAAAGAAATCATATTAGTAGAGTTAATAATTTTCGTACGACAGAATCGGATGATAAGATTATGATTGGTCGCTTAAAAAGGAGAGCAGGAACGTGACTGAGCAACCTGAGTAGAGGGTAAGGCGAGGATGAGCGGCGCCTGAGCAGGGCGGTCATGCAGAATAACCGCGTTGATAGCGACGTAGGTTAAGATTCGGCGCAGACCACGGTTATCTCTATTATATATCTGAGATTCCGCTTACCCCAGATAAAACTCTCTCTATGCTGCACCTAGCTTCGATGGCAGTTCTTCCAGGTCTTCGGCAGAGTCAATCTCAAGAACCTTCCCGACTTCCGCGGTATTCCTCATCAGCTCCTTTGCACCAGCATATAGCATTCTCATCTCCGCATTACATGTCACTGGTAAATAGTATAGCAGCACGTACGGTACTGACATCCGTCCAGACGGCTGCACCAAAATTGTCAACCTCTGGTAACACTTTCGGCATTCGGGTGCGACTTACTAACGTCAAAGGATAACTTAGCAACACGAATCTCGGGGAATGGTCTGGTAGATCATCTCCAATCTCTTCTAGGCTCTTGTATACTGTCTGTTCCTCGTCCTGCTTGATCTCCAATGTGTGCTTATCGATCAGATCTACCCCGCATCAGCCGGTCCTTTCCACAAGTGAACGAGTCCCGATTAATCGACAGTGTAGTAAGACAGACATACAGATCACAGCATTTGGGATGCTGGCTCGCGAGGTCCCCAGGCGGAACTTGCGCAGATGATCTTTGCTCTCTTGGCTAAACACGTAGAGTCTTGATTCGGAGGCCTGTAATGCATATTAGCTCCCTCAGTCCCGAAAGAAGCTTCGCAGATCTGACCATGATATGCGATTTCTTCACAGCTCTGGCTGTGACGTTGATGGCAGGAAGTCAGCTCTCGTGCTCTTTAAGTCGCAGCCTCGTCTCACTTCGTCGTGCTGGCAGCTACCAACGCATGGTGGGGTCATTTTACCCCTCGCGTAAAAAGCCCGAGATCTTATCTAATCAATCCTAAAAGGAGAACGCTGACGTCACTAGTTCCTTAGTCTGTGCAAGTCACCTGTCTCCTATAGAGCACATGAGCAGAGGCGAGCTGTAGGTAGCAGACATATACTGACTTGAGGGGACGTGGTTATACCTAATTTGAAGTTTATAAGTATATTTATTACTTAAGCTCGAAGGAACAATGGCTTCGCCCTTCGTATCGTGTTCTGTGCTTGAGTTCCACACATAAGACGAAATTTGAACCCCTACATCTGCTGGATCGCTGTTTGAGACTCTAAACAGACCACCAACTAACACGAATCCACCATTCACAAACTAGAGCCAGATCCAACCGCACATCCCTGAGATGCGCTCTGGGGTTGAGTTGTCAAGAATAGCCTGCCCATCTGTCGCCAATGCGAGCCAGTGAACTTGGCAAAAGCTTGGTTTAGACCCCTGCAAGAACCGTCATCGCCCCTCGCACGCCTGAAATCGACGCAGTGCCACATCATCTTGAGGTCAAGGTGAACGCCAGTCCTGCCAGGAACATGCGCAATTAAGGATCGTAGTACGAGAACTACAAAGACATCGCTTTCCCCTCTTTTCTTGCCATGAATCTTCGAGGACGCTTTGAGATATTGTGATCATATCGTCCATCTTCATCATTCTACCTCGTGCATTCAGCACACCATTTCCAAACGACAGCCATTGAAGCTTCGAATACGACCCAGACTACTTGAATTGTGAAAGAAGACGCCTCGCGGCGCAATATCAGCAAGTATGATCTCAGACAAGGTCTACAAACTCTGCACGAGCAAGGACAGCGTGTCGGCTCTCCTGGCGCAGGATCCTACGATGGCGCCGGCAGAAGCATGGAAGAAGCTATATGGCGGCCATGCAGCAGGAGAGAAGGAGAGCAAGTCGACTGCAAGAGCTCACAGGGATAAAATTACTTCGGAGGATCTGCAGCGAGCTTTTGAATGTGGGAACTGGGGACCGACAAAGCCGAGTGAGCTGTTTTTAAGAGTAAGTAGTTTGATATGAGGTCAATTGGCGCACAGCTGACTCTGCAGATGTACCATGATGCGTTATGCACTCTAGACAATAGTGTTTCGGGGTGTATGGTCAGCCCTTCGTTGATGGGCAGCTGTGGTGTGATGCCATTAACAATCATCTCTGTGTATGTACCGACCCAATTGAGTTGGGCATTGCTGATATATACCCTTCTACAGTGTCCCTGATATCATGCGACATATGTCCAACCTCATCGTACGCGCAGAGAAGGAAGTCATCCTAGCGACGAACTACTGGCAGAACTCAGTCGCCTCGAAATTTATCACAAATGCCATGAAAGAACTGTCGAGGAGAGCGGGTGATCGAGGGGAAAGAATAGTCTTCAAACTGGAATATGACCGTGGAAGTCCCAAACAACTGATCGAGCCTCACTATATCGTGTCTGAGAAGGAACAACTAGGCAAGGCAGTCGCGCTCCCAACAAAGGAGGAGATCCCGAATCTTGATCTTCAAGTCATCAATTACCACAAGCCAATGCTAGGAACGTTCCATTGCAAGTATATGATTGTTGATCGGAAATATGCGGTTCTTCAGAGCAACAATATTCAGGACAATGATAATATGGAGATGATGACACATTTGGAGGGACCCATTGTCGACTCATTATACGATATGGCCTTGATATCCTGGTCTAAGAAATTGGAACCACCATTGCCGAGTCATAACTCTCCTGCTGCGGCTGGAGGTCTTGGATCTTTTGAGAACAAGAATCATGATAACATCTTTGATGAAAATGGCGCGTTGCGAGGACACGCTCCTGCGATGCACCCGGAGAGAATGGCCCAGCAGAAAGCATACAGCTATGAACCTCGGGCAGTTAACCAGCCTGGAGTTGTTCGAACAGAAATCCCCAACAATACTTCAGAGACCAATCGAGCAGATGTTTTGACTGGTCCAACAACGACTGACAGTGTGCTCAGACCAGTGGATAATGAAGCATCAAACGATGGTGCTGCTGGCATCACTCAGGGAGTCCAACCAACGAGTTTGAATTCACAACCTGATAGTACTCATCACGATTTTGAGGAGAAGAATTTACACGCAACTGAAGTGCTCCAGGAGAATGCTCGGGCTGCCGCCACAACTGGTGATATTGAGCACATTGTCCATACCAGACGCGGAGATACGAAGAAGGCAGGCGGGACCAATGAGGCTAGTGGAGCCAATATCCCTGCTCACGCTCATGGTGTCAACGGCCCTGATGCAAAAACTCAAGAGTTCCTTGGCGCTGGTGAACAGGCACGTCCGCAAACGCAGATCGAGCACCCATCACCTGCAGGCAAACTCCTACCAGAGCATACAACCGACGACCCGCACTACGACTCTGACATTGCCGGAGAAGTCGCACGTGTGCAGACAGCCGTATCGCCAAAACCAGGAGAGACTCGCGTTGAAGCTGTCACTCGTCACCTCAATCATACTAGGAATGTTGGCTTCAAGGGCAATGCTCCTGAGTGCGAGCCAAACGAGGAGATGACCCCATATATTCCACATCCAGTCCATGACCCTTTCCCTATCGCGATGGTTTGTCGTGAGCCTTACGGGAATCCAACACACAATTCCGTTTACAACCCACAGAATGAAGTCTGGCTTTCGGCTTTGAGGAATGCAACGAAGAACGTATTCATACAATCCCCAACCTTAAACGCTGAGCCACTTATACCTGGAATCATCGAGGCTTGTGAACGAGGCGTTGATGTCTATTGCTACATCTGCCTCGGGTACAATGACACTGTAAGTCTCCTCCTACATTGTCTTTGTGAGAAATGCTAACAGAGAATAGGGCGAACTCCTCCCACACCAAGGTGGCACAAATGAAATGATTGCCCACAAGATGTACACCACCCTTTCCGCCCAGGGAAAACAGCACCTCCACTACTTCTTCTACATCGGCAAGGACCAAACCTATCCCATCGTCGCCAAGAAGAAGAAGCGTGACTGCCATGTCAAAGTCATGATCGTCGACGAACACGTTGGTATTCAAGGTAACGGGAATCAAGACACGCAATCTTGGTACCACAGCCAGGAAATAAACGTCATGTTCGATGGTGAGCTGATCTGTCGCGCCTGGATTGATGGGTTGAGGAGGAATCAGAATACACATATCTATGGCGAAGTCAGCAAGGAGGACGGCATCTGGAGAGATGAGCAGGGACAGGAAGCGAGTGATGTTATTGGTGTTGACCCAGGGAGATTCAGTTGGGCGAAGGGGTTTATGGGCGCCATCAGCCGGGTAAGGGGAACTGGTGACTTTTAAGGACCTTAGCGGAGAGGAATGTTTGTATGAATACACGACTTGGAGGTATATACATGTGCGTGCGGTTGGACTCGGCGTCTTGGATGGATTGGTTGGATGATATCAAAGAAATATACATCATTGACTTCTACTTGCCTCGCCTTCTTTCTATGATACTCGGCGGCTCAGATCCGAGCTGACATCTGCTACTACGAAACCTACTGAGCCTTGACTAGAGCATTCCCAGTAGCAGTAATTAAAGCGAGTTTCCACCTCACCCTTGCCTCGAAGTGTTAGGTTTTGAAGGTACTGGAGCAGTTTTGTCACCTATTTATCGTCGCTTAGCTAAAGGCTTACAATAAGCGAATCTCGCTTATAGAAGGCTAAACGCAAGTTATATTATTTTAATCACGGCTGCAAATCAGACGGGTGGCAGGTCCGGTGGACGTGCACATGAGCTCATGTGCACCTCGCTTGCCTGACTTCAGAGCGAGGACTTCAGCACCTAATGTTCACCGGACATTTAACCGTAGACCTTATTATCAAAGTAAAATCTCAGTACTCTTGCAATACTTTTAGAGTACTGCTATGGTATTACTATAGTACTTTAAAAATAATAAGGCTTAGGAGAGTTAGAGGTTAAGGGGTTAGGGGTTAGGAGGTTAGGGGTTAGAAGGGTTAGGGGTTAGAGTTAGTCCGGGGGGTTGGGGGGCGGTGGGAGCACCCCGCATTAGGGATATATCTTATAATACTATTATAGTACTTTCAAACTTGAAGTACTGTTATAGTACTACTACCTCTAGTACTTTTGAAGTACTATAGCAATACCATAGCAGTACTCTGAAAGTATTGCAAGAGTATTGAGATTTTACTTTGATAATAAGGTCTACAGTTAAACGTCGGGTGAATATTAGGTGCACATAAGCTCATGTGCACGTCCACCGGACCTACCCACTGCAAATCAGATGGGCTATCATGCACTAGTCTAGGCCTATTGGCGCATATTCTCTCCTTGAATCGCCCAAAGTTCTTGTTCACTACTAAAAGGTGCTCTCCCGATATTTAGCGAGCTTTGTGAAAGAGGCGACTTTAACTGCACGTGCAGTCTTGTATTATCACTAAGAACGTTTGAATATAGCTCGCAAGACATTATAATAACTTTCCAGGATTCTATTGATTATTGATCTAATAAATAGCCTGTCCTTCTCAGATACTAGTGTTTCAAACTACTTCAAGTCCAGCGTAAGGACATCCAATATGGTACTTTACTGTCTGCATTGGCAACTGGTCAATTTCTGTCCTAGGATGTCAACACGGCCCACGTATGTCTAATATTTCGGGCCCTGTTCCCATACTCTTGATTGCCGCACTCTCAAATCCCAGCTTTGGGACCGACTTGCCTCGTCTCTCAAAGTTCTCTTGCGTGATTGCATATCTAGTTTCTAAACAGAACTTTCCTTACTTGCACAACAAGTCCAAGCTAAGTTTCGTGATTCTGCACCTTGGAGATTCTCACTTGGTATTGGAGATTCCGCTGCCTATCAAAATTGAAGCTGAGATTTGTGAATGTGCATCTTCAAGAATCTCGTTCAGTATTCAAGATTCTACGCTTGACAAATCCTGAACCAAGTTTCATTCCTCTGCATCTCTGAAGTCCAAACTCAGCCTCATAATTACTCTTCTTACCCTTCATATTTGACAAAGTCGGAACCAAAGTTTGTAACTCTCCTCCTGTAAAGTCCGGACTCGACCTCAGCATCAGCCGTCTGATCTTTAAACTCTAAGAACGCTCGGCTTTAGCTTTAACTCCAACTCGAGATCCTTAATCCTTGGCAATAACAACTTCTCAGCTACACACCTGAACCTTCGGCTCTTACACTTTCTTCAACACTTTCAACTTCTTTCTCCCATCGCCTAACCTTCAATTCGACTTTGCACATCACTGTTCCACTGCCTCTAAACTCCAGCTTCCCTTGATAGCAATTACTCGTCGCTTAGTTCAACTTACCTCATTAACGTCTACTCTTTAATACAACTACAACTTCGATCACCAACCACAGCACCCTTCCTCGACACAATTATTCATATCCTTGGATATTTGCAACCTATCTTCGCACATTGGCAACTGATAACTTGTATTTGTAAGAATCTTTTCGACCTCAAAATTATCACAACTATATTCTCCCACTCGAACTCAAGATGCCACCGAATGATCCTGACCGCCGGCAAGTTGCCTCACCTTCATTAGATATCTCTCTTCTAATCTCGACCTAGTTGGCTACATGGTGGTCTCGTCCGCGATATCAAGGGCAAAGTCTTCGATATCTACTTTGCATTCAAGAAATCCGAAAAGACCAATCGCGAAACTATAATCTACGCGTCTGACAATCAGGGAACTCCATTTGCAAACTACAATGCTGGTGAACTGAAACGAGACATGATCACCTGGGACGACCACCACCAACAGAAATGGGCTCGCTTCTTGACCGGCCACGGCACTTGGCAGCGCGGCAAGAAGATGAAAGGCAAGAAACTCATTATAGACTCTCTTCGTGAGACATACCATGACGCACGATTCCGTGACCCTCACCCCAACGGAAAAGTCGACCGCACAATTGGCCCTCCACTCAACAACCTCTTCGTAACCGATAATTACTCTGGTGCTATGCCAGCTAGTCTCAGGCTCGTGGCTGAGCGAGTCTTGGCCAAGGACAAGTGCTACCCCTTCACGAACATCCCATTGTCCACCAATGGTATTCAGTTTGGGGCTTGGAAGGAAGAGCACCCTCACAACCCGTCTGCTAAAAGAGTTGTGGGTGACTTCTTAGCTGGTCTTATGGCAAACGCTACGTTTGTCAGGTATCAAGTTAGACAGCTTGACCGCATCGAGTCTGCTTTCTTCGAATTGGGATGGAGAGTCAACCGGCATGCATTGCTCCGAGCTAATAAGGATATGAGAGAGGGAAAGGCATCGAATGCTTTTGGAAGCGCGGCATGGAGGCAGGCGCCACCATTGCGGGTGGACCAGTTCAAGGGCGATGAGATCGAGCAGTTAATGAACAACATGAGACAAGGTGTACCTGCGGAAAATAATAACGGAGATGAAGACATTGACGACAGCAATGACGATGACGATGCTGGTCGTGATGATGGTGATGGTGATGGCGATGATGATGACTCGCCAGGTAGGTCGAGGGATAAGAAGTGGGGTGCAGGTCGAAAGTCGACATGGCCAGCTTGCGCAGATGTTGAGTCTGTGAAGGACGAGAGCAGCAGTGATGAAGATGAAGATGACGACGACCTGCTGTTCGTTCGTCAGAACCGTCGCTCATCGCCTGTAGTGGCTGGTCCTAGCAGCTCGAGGGATTGGCATAGGAGAGACGTCGACGAGGAGTTGGCTGGTCGCTTTGCCATGGAAGAAGAGGCTGAAGCAGGAGCTAAGGCTGAAGTACGAGCTGAAGCCATCGAATCGGTACGGTATAGAACTTCCATCTCTTTTTGAAGTTCGCGTTGACAGAATTGCAGGATGATGAATATGACTACCTCTCAGACAATTCGCCCGAGAAAGGTAAGGGCATAGCAGCAAAGAAGCGACCCATTAATGCCATCGAAGAGTCTGATGACGAGGATGTCATAAGTCCTCCTAAGCGCACAAAGTCCATTCTCGACGGAGAGAATGTCATCTCGCTAGTCGATGACTCGGACTCAGACATCGAGATTGATGAGGCACGAAGCTGCGCTCCTATCATCAAAGACGAAATCATTGAGGTGAAAGATGTAGGTTCCCTTCCCACATCAGACAATGAACATTGCTGAATTGTCGGAATAGGATCCAGATAGCGATGCAGAGTGAAGTGGCCGGTGCAGAAAGACGTAAGCATTTTGCTCCTCGCTGATGTGTAGGACCACTGCTAATGCGTTGACAGAGGTCTAGGGTTAACAGATTCACGGAATGGTATTGTTTCAAAGATGAGTTAAAAGCGTTGGTTTTTAAACAAAAGGAGAATGTCTCATAAATCTGCGGTCATTTTCAACTTGAAAATGTTCAATCCAGATTTAGACTTCCAACACGACTTTAAACTTCCGGAAAAAAGGGTTTGGTTCAGAAAATTACATATGGCATCTAGCAATAAAATATCAATCCCATCAACATACATTGGTATTGGTTTTGACAGGCGAAAAAAGACGCACTTGATTTCACACCTTATGGTGCAATTCTAAAATGCAAGAGTGCAGATATATTTTAGACATTTATGCAATGTATTCCAACGAGGCTGTTCTTACTCGTCTCTAACTAGCTTTGGGCACGCACAGACCTAAAACGTCGTAGACTACCTTGCAGGTCACCCCCAAGGCAGCCTCTTCTTATGTCCTCATGCTTCCTCGATTTATAGTTGTCGTCGGCCTAGGATCTGCTTGAGGTGGCTCCCCGGTGGTCATAATTCAATGCCATACAGCTAGCATGAGGAGCAGTCCAAGTATTCCTCTTGTCAATTTCAGTTTCGTCGTGAGGCTTACTTAGTATTAGGTCTTGATTCTCAATCGTCAGGTAAGACAGTCTCGGGCTTCAAACCCATCTCCTCGCCAACTCTTTTGACCACTCCTCTTAACGCAGTACAAGCAGGACTATCAGGCCATGCGTCGAAGAAGCTCTCGCCGTAATCGCAAGCCATGCCGATTCTCGGGTCCAGAGGCACGGCGCCAAGGAAGGGAATATTCATCTCTTTCGCCAGCGCTCTGCCTCCTCCCGTTGTGGCCTGGAAGATCTGACTCTGGTGTGTGCACTTCGGGCACACAAAGCCGGACATATTCTCCACAATCCCGAGGACCTTGATGCCAGCCTTTCGGCAGAAATCAATCTCCTTCCTAACATCAAGCAGAGCTACCTCCTGCGGTGTCGTAACCACCACAGCTCCATCAACCCCACTCTCCTTCAAGAATGAATTGACACTCAAATGCTCATCGCTGGTTCCGGGCGGCGTGTCTACAAGCAAGAAATCCATATTACCCCACTCCACATCCTTCAAAAATTGTTTTATGAGACCGTTCTTCTTCGGACCCCTCCAGATAACCGCGTCGTCCCTGTTCGGTAGCATGAATTGCACGCTCATGACTCCCAGATTCTCCATAACCCAAACAGGACTCCACCCCGCACCACTAACATGTATTGTCTCCTCTTCGACGCCCATCATCTTCGGTACACTCGGACCACAGATATCTGTATCCATTATCCCCACCGTGTTATCTGGGTTCATTGCGAAGGCATGCGCGAGGAGAGTCGTAAATGTACTTTTGCCTACTCCTCCTTTGCCTGACAGGATCAACACTTTATGCCTGATGCCTGATAATCTCGCCGTAATAACTGGGATATCTGGATCTGGGCCTTTGGGAGCAGATGCGCAAATGGCTTGGTTGGGACACCCTGCACATGAGTCTGCTTTTCCTGCAGTTTCGGATTCGGGGCCAGGACAATGTTCTGGTTCGGGTGCGACGAGCTTTGGGGCGCTTTTGAGGGGGTTAGAGAGGACATCCTGGATGGATTCAGGGACTTCCAGTGAGGGCGCCATTCTAGATTTTCGATGGAGTTTGTGGATTTGAGAGGATGAGGTTTCCTCCGGAGAAGCTGCCTTGTGTTTACAAAGCAACGTAGAAGTGGGGTTGGAGGGGTAGTCACGTGCGCGGATCGGACTCTTTGGTCTGTCTGCGCAACTCTCATCACGACTGCCATAACGCCGCTACTAGGTACGTACGATTCGTAGGTACAGACCTCCGCTAACCCAGTCATATCGTTTGACGTCAACAATCTTGCCAGGTGCTTTGTTTATATACAGGAAGAAGATGAGAGCGATGACTCCCAAACTGATGATAGGAAGAGTGATCCAAAAAATCCAGGTCCATGAGACGTATAGGTACGCTTTGGAATGCTCCTTCCCGTGTCCTTACGGCCCTGTCGGATGGATGATCATGTGAAATAGTCTTTGATGGGCCATTTGAGCCTAGTTCAGGGGTACCCCTCTACAGTGTATATATAGACCACCAGAGCCTCATTTTATCACCAATCCAGTCTTCATTTTCCATTTGATAGACCCCTTCAACAGGCTCTCGGGTATACCCATAGGTAGGTAGTTCTTCTGTCCATACCATGCGCACTTTTCTCTCACTCTCTCACTTCATCCACATGGAGTCTACTCCACAAATGACATCGACTTCCGACAGCATGTCCGGGTGCGGGATCGCGATGCATCATCTCTTGAGCATGGCTTGGTTGATAGCGGCACAGTGCTGCAACTGGTCACCATCAAAGCTGCAGCTACTCAACGGCATCACATCGACTGGTGGAGCTCACGATGCCCGACCCTCACTTCCTGCCGGGCTTGTGCGAAAAGCAAATAGTATGGGCTCATCTCAACAGTGATGATGGAGCGGGAAGGTCGTATTTCAACGTGCGCCTGCAGAACTGCGCCTGTTTATGTAAGAAATGATTGCTTTTGCAGGTACGCGTTGCTTGTTTCTGCTTCCTGCACTGCAAAAGACTATATTTTGTGGCGCTAAATTTGCTCGACCCCTCTAAACTTCGAAGGCCTTTACGCCTTGCTTTCTATTTCGCCTGAAACTGTGGAAGTTACTTGGTGGTAGCTAAACCGTTGCTTAGTATCTTTGATCAAATCAGCTACGTTCTACAGGTCGAAGCCCTCGTACGTTTTGGAAAATTGTACTAGGTCACTTGTTGATGCAACAGGCTTCTCAATCCTTTCGTCTCATATAACTAAAAAGCCGAGTCGAATAAGCAAAGATTACCAGGTATCTATGATGGACCCTCACCAAACCAATACTGGGCTTAGCCTTATCCTCCCTAGAGCGTGGTGTGGTGCTAAGAAGAGGTGCAATTACTGTAAATTTCCCCAGGGGAATTATTGCTGAAATAAAGAAACCGCTCTGAATATTCTGAGGTTAGAAGCAAGCGCACTCATTCATCGTCCTTTCCTGCAACTGCGAGCGAGGACCGGATTCGGACCCGAAGACCTGAGTCGACCCAGACCTGAGATATCGTTCTGCGGATGGCTCAAACAATGTTCGTTCTGCTCCCGGCATTAAAGTACAGTTTTCTCACACTAACATTTAGAGCCCCGAACATCCTTTGCTTGGAACTGCTGGTAGTCATTGTGCGAGGTAAGTCATCTTTTCAGGGTATAATTTCACTTTGCTTGTTTTTCCAAGGCATTAAGACATAGAGTTATTCTATCTCCATGAACATCTCGATTCTTCAGAGACACTACCCTCGGCTCTTTGAAATGTGTAAAAGAGGCATACTAACCTCGAGGTTCTGCTTCAAAGACCACCAAAGCGAAATGCCCCAAGCTCGCCAACCCACCAAGCCCGGCAGATATATTTGACAATTTGTTTCTCCCAATCCGAGTGATGGATGACACTGACCCAATCAAGAGCTATTGCTTCGTACCAGCCCCCCTAAGTCGCATCCGAATGGCATCTCGAACATGCTGTTCTACTTGGCGACCATAATCATTCATGATAAGTGCATGCATTTGCCACTTTCTTGTTAATCATGTAACTGCGAATGCGCCAGACATCTTCTACACTGACGAAAGAGATCGGAGCTGGGCCAAAGGCCCATCTTACCTTGATCTCGCACCCCTATATGGTCACAACCAAGAGGAACAGAACGGCATCAGAGCTTTCAAAGACGGTCTCCTGAAGAAAGATGCCTTTGCCGATGCCAGACTTCTCGGGCAGCCGCCGGCGGTTTGTGCTTTCGTCATCGCATTCAATCGCTTTCATAACTTCGCGGTCACAGAATTGGCCAAGATTAATGAAGGTGGTCGATTCAGCCTCCCTACTGAAATAGTGATGCTGAGGCAATAGCTAGCAAGAAGAGCGATAATTATTTGTTCCGACATGGTAGGTTGTACGAACCCTCGCTATATCCTCTTCCGGTGAATGCTTACCATGTCGTGTAGGATTACCTGTGGACTTTACATCAACATCATCCTCAACGACTACATCAGAGCGGTTCTTAACTTGAACCAAAACCCTAACTTCAAGTCGGATTGGAACCTTGATCCGCATCTCGAGTTCTCACCTCTCAAAATCCCAAAAGCTGTTGGTGACTAAATCAGCGTGGAATTCAATACGATTTACCATTCGTCACAACTAAGAAGTTATCTCACCTTCTTATCTTTAAGGCCCTGAGTGGGGATGGCTCCTGGCCCATAGCTTCCCGTTGAATGTAGCGAGACTGACTTCAAGATTGTGCGTTTTAGGGTGGCATGCAACCATCAATGAAGCCAATGAGGAGTGGATTGTGGATTTCATGAAGAGGGTATTTGGAGCAGATTACGGCCCTAGTGAATCCGCTTAGATCACGTTTCTCTCAGAGCTTCTAAATCCCGAAGTACCGAATATGTGTCTTATCCCGTAGTACTAGCATTTCTCGTTTTCAAGGTTGTTGACTAAGGCACTTGGACAGATACCTTAACCGTTGCTCAATCCATAGCTGGGACTCGCAAATGGACTGCAGGGGTGATCAGCGTTGAACCATCTCAACGAACATTTGGCGAAATCAAGAGACAGGCAGATGGCAGTTTCGTAGATGCCGATCTCATCAATCTCATCAATATCGCTACCGAGTACCCAGGAGCTGCCTTTGGCGCGAAGAGCACACCTGAAGACCATTGAAATGTTGGGTATCGAGTCACAGCGCAACTGGGGAATCGCAACTCTTAATGAAGTGCGAGCCAAGTTCAACCTCACGTCGCACAAGACTTTCCGTAAGCTCTTCTTATTTATTCAGATCACTTCTGCTAAGCCCACGACAGTCGGCGTCAACCCCGATCCAGTTGTCGCCAAAGCTTGTGAGTGTTCCCGCACTGTGTTCAATATCATTATTCTAACCTACACGGTAGCAGAACTTTATCCGTCACCAGACGATATTAAATTCTACGCCGGAATTCAAGCTGAAGAAACTAAGAAACTATGGCTGCCGGGGTCGGGTCTCTGCCCCGGCCTTACAATCTCGGTTGCCATTCTCGTAGATGCCGTCGCTCTTCGCAGAGGGGGTCGCTTCTACACGACTGACTACACTCCTGCCGACTTCACTCAACGGGGTGAGTTACTCTCCTGCACTAGCCAACCCTTTCAATTCTTCTTCATTCTAGCCGAAATGCTCTTTGCTGACTCGAAAACCCAGATTCGATATCGCTAGCTCTTCGTTCGAGAAAGCCGAAGGAGGCGTGTTCTACAAGCTGCTTCAAAATACCTTCCCGGGCTGGTATAAGAATAATTCAGTCTAGGCTTTGTATCCACTACTAACGCCAGAGAAGAATAAGGAGATCCTTACCAATCATAAGATTGTAGAGAGTTTTGACTTCGGGAAGCCCTATTTCTTCAAGTGAGGAGTTGATGGTCGAGGAATTGCTGCTAATAAGGTCCTAGTGGCATGACTGCGGATAGAAGGAAGGCTTCGGTTCCAATTTAAGGAATGAAAGTATACTCTGGCAACTCCGATGGATGAACTCGCTTCTGATTGCGGCGCATATAGGCTTCTATGAACATACAGCATGGACTACACAAAAATTGAAGAAATGCATTTCATACACCAAGTGCGTGCCTCGCTTAGGGAAAAGGGGTCATTTCGCTTCGCAAAAGCCATTGAAAAACTCGAGGTGAGCGAACACGAAGAGTCTTAAGAGTCCAACACACACACCAGAGCTTACTTTCTACCCAAAATTTATGGATTAGGCGGCTCGTACATTGCTCAGTAACCAAAAAGAATCTGCTCCGACCAAATCAGACCTGATTACTCTCGTCGTCCTCTCCTTAATCCACTCTGACAACACAACCGCGGCAAGGCGACGCCTTTGTGGACTGTTAGCGTAGGCGTTGTATGCTCGGAAATTTTTATAGACTCGTAGGTAGCATGAGGAGTTGAACCGGGTACGAGCGGGGCAAGGCTATCAAGAGCAGTTTGGTGGGGAGCAGAGTCGGATTAGCGTGTAAACGTAAGGGTGAGTTGCTGTTGTCGGGTTGACGAGAGTGAAGAAGATTCTCTGAAGGGGGACATATGTTCTCGCTCAGTTTTGTTATGCTTGACAGGTATTTAGGTATCGTCTCATTTACCCCAACCTCTTCTTTCGTACTACTTATCCCCTAAACACTCGAGACCGTCCCCGCATCGTCCTACAAAACAACTATTCGGACTTTCACAAATGACATCGTAGTATCTTCAAAGTTTTCGCCACCATGGACTCTCGAGCCCCCGCCTCCAATCTCCATCCCTGGTACCAATTTGCGCAACCAGAAAAGGTGGCATATCTTATTCAGGATCCCTATCAACTTTACCAACCAGATCTGAGTTCAAGTTCCGATGACAATGAGCCTCAGATCTATGCAGCAAATATGGCGCCGCGTCCCATCGCTGAGCGACGATTGATGACGGGGTAGGACCATATCGCAATTTTCAACGAGATGCGCGAGAGCCACCTTCAGGGAACGGCAACGACAGACCCTCGAGAGTGCATCTCCACCAAAATTGTTATCGATCTTACTCAAGATGATGGTGATGAAGTTCAATCTCTTAGCATTGGTAGACCGCTCAGAACCTCACCTTTTGAGCTTGCTATCTCGCCATTGAGGTCCAAGGACGTCCTCTTATGACCAATAGAAATATAAGTTAACAAGAGTATACAAATCCCGTAGTACTAACGTGGATTTACAGTTGCAAATTGGTCAAGGATTATTACAGGCTGCACGAATGAATGGAGTTATGGCTTTGACCAAGGCTAAAGACACCTACGTCCTTGGGGCCGAGGCCGCCGCGCGCAAACAGAAGAATAACGGTCCTGAATATGGCTTCTGTCTGTCGAATAAACGTCATCACATCATTGACGGCATGATCTACTTCCCTATCGCCCGATGGAATCAGCCCTCGCCAGCCCATATCCGGAAAGCCATCCCATTTCCGAATTCACACCCTCGCCACGAGTACGAGGTCATTAGAGTCACCAAAAGCATTGATCAAGCTCGGAGACAGAGTCTAAAAGTCTTCAAAGGAGCTATCTGCAACATTTTCAAAGCCGTCGGTAGACTTGCAAAGTATAACCTCTTCGAGACTCTAAGCGAAGCGAAAAGAAAGGAGATATTCGCAGTAGTGTTCAACCAATACCCGCTCTAGACACTCTATTTTTTCATTTCAGCCCAAGGCCAAGCGTGCGGGCGATTTTGCGCAAATATTCGCTTTTCAGACAGATGACAGGGAAAAGTTGTCAGATGCTACTGTATAAAAGCATGTAAATTGGGGGGCAAAGTGATTGTATTATTGTCTAAAGTTCTAAGTGCTAAAGAGCAGAAGATAAAAATATTTTACGGGAGGGGAGGGAGGGGAGATTAAGGTGCCCCTAAACTAAGACTCGAAATGGAACTGCCCTGTCACACTATAGTATGTCACCACGTGATATTCAACTGACAAAAGTTCCAGCGGTTTTTAAGTACATGTTCGTTGATATGTGCGAGGTGGCTTATGGAGTCGTTGTTAAGAATAATTTGGCAGTTGCAGCAGCAACCACCAAGTTGAAGCGGTTCTGGATCCAGTTTCCCCACCAATCTTATATCAAGCAGTTGGAGTTGGGCAACTCATGGGATTTGCCTGGTGTACCAGGTGGGGTCAGGCAGGTCAGGCAGAAGAAGGTGGTTCCAGCTGATGCGAACCTTGACTCGGGCGACGAGGTTGATGATGAACAAGAGGATATCAACAAATTTAGAATTGTGACCTGACTCAGAGAGGAGCATTTTACCGAAGTCTTGGAACTTTGGAGACGTTTGCGGTAATGAGGGTCTTTGATACACTAATAGTACCATTAGACCTGATAGAGCATCGAGTCCCCTCTTGCTTTCGACATGAACATAGCAAGGTATAAATTTAACAAATTTGCGTGAATGAAACCTTATTTTCAAAGCCCATGTATGAACTTCTACCAACTTTGCACTAATATTACTCAGAACGTGCCCGGTTTTGCTAAATCACTTAAAGTGAGATCATCTCTCTAGCATGTGGAATTATTGTACATTGTGATGTTCTAGTTGTCTCGCTTCCGCTAAGGTTAAACTTGCGATCTTTGTACCAGGCACATAGTCAATATACGCTTTTCACCGTAGGTCTCTAGCGAGTATTTCGCACATCAGGATCTAGCCTATTATCACAGGTGCCGAAGAGTATTGCAAATTGCCAGCGTACAGTATCTCGCCTTGTGCATCCTTCGGTTCTCTCGCCTTAAACGTTACTTTCTCCCTCAACAACTTCTGCTGCTCTACATCTCTTGCGTATGACACCGAGCAAGTTTCGAGCCATTCTTTGTCATCTTAACCACCAAACTCCGTTTTGACTTGATTCTTGAGGAACGGGGACTCTGGTATCACGTGCGTCGAGGTCTCCGCGGCCAGCAACGGCTCTGTTCCGATGGCGGGCTCTTTCACAAGCACAGGACAGGGACAACCACGCCCAAAAAAGCCCAGCTTCCCATCACGCATGCACGCATGCACGCATGCACGCATTCACGAATGAGGCAAGGCATCGTGTGCTGTCCGGCGTACAGTACCTGCTGATCCGGTCATGGGCATTACAGGCAATCCCATCTCTGATTAGGGCTTCGAGCCGCACTGGCCGAATCATTTCCGACCATCGCACACAAGGGAGCTCGAGGAGGTTATACAACATTGCGTTGTGCGACGATGACGGAATGCCCGCAATAGCAACGCAGACACGCGGAAATGCGGACGGACTGGTGAGATGCACACGCCGCTTGGCTCGACTAATCATGCTTCCCTGTTTCGGTTTGTGCTTGCAACGACGACATCCTACATCCTACATCCTCTTGTAAATGCCAGTTGCTAGCACCAGTAGGTATTGCTAGCCTCTCTAGCCATCGCCGTCGTGGAGATCTTTCCCATTCATCCATTGCCCAGTGGAACTTCGTCCCTGCCCCACGCGAGACATTTCTTTGGTGCCCCAGGTCCACCAGGTCCACCAGGTCCCTGCTAATTCGTGATCATCACATTATATGACACGACAGACACCAGAGCCCGCGCACCACGCATGGAGCTGCAGTACCGCTGTCATTCATTCATATAGACCTTCGACCCCCAACAATTCTCCCTCGACCTCCCGAATCTCGCGCGGGCGGGAAACTACAACCACATATCCCAACGGCACTCCGAGGCGGATCTCAACACCGCTATCCTCTTTGAGAATGAGCACACAAGGCGTACCCAGGACGCAGAGCGAGGGCATTCGAGAGCGGAATGTCACCAATGCGGACAGCGGATCCTCGGGCGCTAGCAGTGGGCAATTCACTCCACGGGATGAGGACATCGAGGCAGAGAAGATGAAGAAGACGTTTGGCAGAACGCCAGATGGCACGAGTGAGTCCTGCTACATCTTGCGATTGACAACCCGGGTCGAGGAGCCGACTTTGGCTGATAGATATCTGTAGTCTTCACCGTTCCTCAAACCCATGACATGGTCTCCCAATTGCTAGATCCTCGACAGCCGAAGAACCTCTCCGATGCGATTGTGATAGCTATATTATGCATGCACATCGCTGCCCTATACCTACTCCCGAGCTTCCTGAAGCATCCAGTGTTTGCAGTCATATTCCTGTTCTGGAGAGGCTGTTACAATGTCGGAATAGGATACCTCCTCCGGATACAATCAAATCATCGACGTTTGGTGGCGTGGGCCAAGAGGTTGAACCTTTTCGAAAACCCAAGTACCGGGAAAAATCCTCGACCATGGCTATACAATCTAATTAAAAGGGAGCTGGAGACTAAGATTCCAGAAGATTACAAATTTGAGAAAGCACCAATTGAGTACAATACATGGCTGGTCTTTCGCAGAGTTGTGGACTTGATTCTGATGTGTGACTTCACTTCGTACTGCCTGTTCGCTATTGCTTGTGGCGGCCGCCCGGACGGAGAAGGTCTCGCTCTGGGTGTTGCTCGTTGGGCTACTGGCCTTCTTCTCGTGGGCTTCAATTTATGGGTTAAGTTGGACGCTCACCGTGTGGTCAAAGACTACGCTTGGTATTGGGGCGACTTCTTCTACTTGATCGATCAAGCTTTGACGTTTGATGGTGTCTTTGAGATGGCACCGCACCCTATGTACTCCGTAGGTTATGCTGGATACTATGGGATTTCTATGATGGCTGCGAGCTACAATGTGCTCTTCATCTCCATCGTGGCCCATGCAGCACAATTCGCCTTTCTCATTTATGTAGAGAATCCTCATATCGAAAAGACGTACAACCCGCCACCACCCAGGAAGCGAGAACTCACCCCAAGCGACATTCAATTGGCGAATTCATCAGCCGCCACAAGTAGAGACAGCCTCGAAAGTCCTGAATCGTCTGGGACAATGACAAAATTTCCTACCATCGAGACGCAACCATTGTCTGTACATGATTTGATTGGTCTCAAAAACATTGACCTCTTTCGGATCACCGATATTTCCGTCCTTCTACTTCAGTTGTGCGTAGTTATTATAACTGCCGTTACACCATCAACACCTATGTATCAGGCACTATTCGTCTTGAACGCTTGCTTTTGGCGGCTCTGGTACGCTGTTGGTCTTGGTGTGGTCCTCCACCAGCAGTCGAATAATAAGCTTTGGACTCGTCATTTTCTCAAATTCGGTGAAGGTACCGAGGTGAGTCAATCCTTCGGGGCTATTCTCTGCTTTGCTCTTTGTTTCTAGAGCCATGGTGCTTCGCATGCCTTGATATCTTGCTCCTCCTGGGACATTCTCGGTCCCCAAATTTCCCAAAGGAGCATACTAGCTCTGAGAGTCTGGAGTTATCATCTCGGAGCACTGTTCTCTTTCCTTGTTGTTTCCAGAGCGCGAGACACGGTGTTACTCCACATACTGCATGTTCCAATACTGCTGGGACATTCAGCTCTGCTCTCGAACTGTATTGAAGAAGATGCTGACTCCGAGATTCTGGGTTTAGGAGGCTTGGAAACAATGGAAGGGTATTTACCACATGAGCATGACTATGTGCTATGCAAGCTTTATTGCGGCCGCTTGGAAGATGTATTCCTTCCCAGCTGATTGGAATTACGGACTTGTGCTCCTTAAGCACGTGATCGGAGCAGGACTTGTTGCTTTGCAAGTCTGGACTGCCGTTAGTATCTACGAATCACTCGGCGAGTTCGGCTGGTTCTTTGGGGATTTCTTCTTTGACCATCGTCCGAAGTTGACTTATAGTGGTATCTACCGCTACCTGAACAATCCGGAGCGCATTATCGGCTTAGCAGGTATCTGGGGAGCGGTCTTAATTACGTGGAGCCCCGCAATATTCTTCCTTGCGCTCGTCAGTCATATTGTAACGCTAGGATTTATCCAACTTGTGGAGAAGCCACACATGCAGAGGCTTTACGGAAGGAACCTAAGATCGGAAGCTGGATTGACCAAGAGCATTCGAAGATCGCTACCACCACCATTGAAGAAATTTCAAGGCAACCTCGACAAGGTTCTCGGCGAGACTAGCCACTTCGTAGAAGATTTTCTAGATGCTGCTCGACCTAAGCTCGCATCAGGTGTCTCCACATTCGTCCGAGATACCACTGCTCTATTCAGTCAATATCCTGCACGACTTACTCTTACCAAATTAGCTCCTGACTTGGCTGGCTTCGATCCTCGAAATTATTCTGTCGAAGTCGAAGGTACTCAATCTTCGGTCGCAGCATTGAATGAGCGCACTACCGACAAGGAGGGTTTCTCAGCAAGATTTCCCCGTCGACGAGACGACGAGTATTCCCCACTTCTTCTCGAGTATGGTGCCCCAATCAAAGTTAAATGGCGGGCTCCTGTCAACCACAGCAAGAGCGATTGGGTTGGACTTTACATGGTGTCGGACAATGCCTCTCGAGAAGTGACTCGAGTTTCTTCAGCTGGTCGATGGGTATCGACGGTTCCTAACGAGTACGAATCCGGGCCAGGGAATAGTGGAATTTTGATCTCAAACCAACTCGCCAGAGGCGAAAAACGTGAGGATGGAGCAACATGCGATTATATGTATGGCGAGATGCTGTTCGAAGGCGACAAGCTTTGGTGGACATCTGGGGTTTTCGAATTTCGATACCATCACGACGGCAAACATAATGTGATGGCAATCTCACTTCCTTTCGAGAACCGCATTCCACGCTTCGACGAAGATGATGAGACGCACATGGATGCAAATGGTCTTATTCGCTCCGCCGTAGAAGATGCATTACTTCCAGTCGTCAAAAACTGCTTCGATCGAGACCCGGAGATTGCCCCCAACACGGTGGAGGAGAGCTTCGGCAGCTTGGTCGAGAGAGATGGAAAGTATGCTAGACGAGTAGTGTATGCAGTGCACCAGATGTTCGCTCTTGAGCTCGCACCTGGCGTCGTGACAGCAGATGGAAATGTCAAGAAATTGGCCTGGCGGATATGTGTCGCCAAACAAGCTCTTGTATGCGCCACATATTCTCATATTTGACCATTTGCTTCGATTAGTTACATTGAACTATGCTGACCATAAGTAGGCTCCTTACAGCATGTCGCATTCGAGAGGCACGACGACACCGACGGGGGAGAAGTTTTGAATGGATGGTGAATTGCGGAAATGAGATGTAATATTCGGTTACGGTGAATGAGTGTGGTTTTGATTTAGGGGCATAGCGGCCGGAAGGACCTTTGCATTAGGGGCTAGTCGTATGAAAAAGCATTGCATTTCCCCTTAGTACCCTTCGGATTTTGGTGCTTTGCTTGTGTCTTTTATCTTCTCTACCCAGTGTACACGTGCCTTCTGTGTTTACGCGCTGCCTTGTGTTGATGTGTATGAAACTTCTGAATTTAAAATGACTGGACTGGAATTTTGCTTTGTAGCTGCCCACCATTGCGTTTGTTAGTTCCCGCTCCGAATATCAAATACCTCCAGCTATGGACACAATTATTTGAATCTGTCCTCATCATAATTTACTAGGCACCCACTCCGGTTTCGTCTTCGTCGCAAAAGCTTTCAGGCCAATCCTCATATTCTCTCCCGAAAATAAACCCTTCTCGTACCTATCTGCCACAATTTTTCTGGCTTCTTCCACACTAGCCGTCTCCCAAGCCTCTCTGAGTGCCGCTCTCGTAACAACAACCGCATCGGGTGACAAAGCCGCGATCTTCTTCGCCATCTCTATCGCCTCCTCAACAACACTTTCTCTCGACTTGGAAATCTTGTTGATGAGATTGAACCCCAACGCTTCTTCGGCGGTAAGTCTGCGGTTTGTGAGAGCGATTTCAGACGCCAGTGGTACTCCAACGTTGCGAACTAGACGTGGGAGACCGCCTGCTGCGGCGTAGAGACCAACATGTGCTTCTGGTAAGCCGAAAGTTGCTGTTGGAGAGGCGACCACCATGTCACTTCCCATTGACACCCATCAGCCAAATGCCCCTGGTCAGGGTAGAGCTCACGTGCATACTTACCAATTCAAGCATATCTCAAAGCCCCCTCCCAATGCAAACCCATTCACAGCCGCGATAATCGGCTTTTTTCCTACTCGTCTACTAGTCCCCGCGAATCCACTTGGTGGGTGACCCCTTCCCCCTCTCCCCGTCGGATCTGAAGAGAACGAGGGAGCGGATTTTGTGTTATTGAGCTCGATGAGGTCTTGTCCTGCACAGAAAGCTTTCGAACCAGCACCGGTAATGATTGCAACGCGGAGGGAGGGTTCGGAGTCATACCAAGTGAATATCGCATCGGCTTCGTAGTGTGCGGGATATGGTATGCTGTTCATAGCTTGCGGTCGTGAGATGATCACGAGGAGGATGCCCGAAGAGGGGTAGCTGAGTGAAAAGGATGATGATGAGGGGGGCTGGGAATGAAAATTGGGAGCCATCTTGGTGACGAGGGGCCTGTCTCGGATGGATGAATCCAGGTTTTGGTAAGATCTGAATATAAAAGCGAGGTTGAGTTGAGATGAAGTGAGGTTCCAAATTCCGGGGTCGGGCAATTTTCAGGGGGTTCGGTTGGGTCAGATCAATTTACCGAGACCCCACAGGAAACGGTTCTTGAGCCGAGGTCAATGAACGTCTTCTCATTTGTACAGTACATTTACCTCGTGCTGTGAGACAAGATGCATTCCATCTTAGTACTTCATGCACTGCCGAACAATCCTGGAAAACACCTATATTCAGCTCAAGTTTCAAGACATTTTTCGACCACCATGTGCGAATCAACCTCCAAACGAAAGCGCCTTCCTTCCCAGTTATCTTACAGCTGACTCAGATCTTTCTCATAATATCCGTATCACGAACCCCTACGGAGCCGATATTTCAAAAAATAACTTTTATCAAATTTTTATTTCGAACCTTCTTCCTGGGGGCAACGAAGCATCCTCCTGCTCTAGGCAATATGCATCATCCAGAATGCCACTACGTACTGGTAGATAATCCAGCACCGTATGTCTTACTCTTGACTATTCACCTGCTGCATTAGATGAATCCGCTACTAGTCGATGCATGTTGGGAGATGGATCGGCTTTGGAAATTGTTTGATGAGTAGAATGAGTTGTGAATCTCCTCTCCCACGTTTTTCGTCCCAAAACTAACAACACACTATAGACGCGTTAGCATTATCACGGGAGCTGTGTTGAAAGTTTTCTCTGCAGGCATAGATCTAAAAGGTAGGTGATTTGCATCTTCCCGATCAAGGTTCTGAAATTCACTATAGGCGTAGAATGCTCAAATGTCAAATCTCCCTTCAAATACCCATACCCACCAACCGGATTTGCTGGTCTCACCCGGCGAAGAGGCAAGAAACCCATTACTGCAACCGTAAATGGCCATGCCCATAGAGGTGACTTTGAAATTACCTCGAACAGCGACCTCGTTCTTGCTTCGCCTTCCAGATGTACTTCGAGGCACGGCGGTACTTGATGGTGCATTTCCCAGGGCTTTAAGGACATTCGGCTTGTAAAAAACAGTATTACTAGCACTGACCAGGTATACGCTAACTGCTTCTGAAGTTGTGGAGTGGGGTTTTGTGCTGAAAATTGTGGCTCAGGAGAAGTTGGTAGAGGAGGCCGTTGAGCTAGCTAAGCGGATCACGGGGTATAGTCCTAGTCGGACATTGTGGGACAATGACATTCCTTGAGTAAGGTGCTATGCTCGTCACTAAGCTAACAGGAGACTCAGCCCCTGGCTCCCTTATCTTCTCTCTTAACCTCATCCTCTAATCACTTCTCCATCACATTTACAAATACCTCCTTGAAAGCTTTCAGGTTTGGGCCGTCGTCAAAAATAGCAAAAACAATCTCTTCAAGGCCCTCGACACCTCGCCTTTTCTTGCTCCCAAGAATAACTTTCCTGAACATCGTTGCTACTTCCTCCGGAGGGTTTCGGTACGCACCACAGCCGATCGCCCCTAAGCAGAGCCGATTGACCCCCTTCTCTCGAGCAACTTGGAAGATTAACCTAATCTTGTCCATCATCAACTCTCTATCCTGCTCATACTCGTAGATCGTCTTCGTCTTGTCGACATTAAATTTCAGTTCCGGCTGTTTCAATGCAGCAACCGAAATCACGTCCGTGAAGAACCATTCCGACTTTGGCAAGTCTTTCATATCTGAGCCACGAAAGACGAGGATGTCGGGACTGTAGATGGCGCATAGCTCCGGGATGCGGTAATAAGAAGGTGAGAGTGAGTAGTAGAGTGTTGAGCGCACGCACAGGGTTTCTTCTTGCGCGAGGGCACCGTTCAGGAATCCACCGCCGGCGGAATAGCTGGAGGCCATGTTCAGGGCTGCGACTCGGGTGGGCGACTTAGGGTTAGAGCTTGGGGAACTGAGAAGAGCGTGAACCGCATCGTACGTATCGGATTGGATTACGCGGATCTTAGGGGGAGGTGGTGGTGAGTCTAGGGTGGGTGCTGCGGAATTCGAGGAGGATGTTGTATCAATCGGATTTTTCATGCCTGCTGCGAGATCTTCGGGCTTTGAGGACGATGTTGAATCGACTAGATCTTTCGGATCTTCTGGGATATATTTGATAACGGTCGTTTGAGATTTGGGGATCGAGGAAGTGGGAGTGGAAGTAGGCACGTTTGCTGGGGAAACTGCCACGGGACCTGATCGCAAGAGATCCTTGTTGAGAACATAGTGAACAAGCTCTGAGCTGTCGACGCCTTTCTGTGCGCGGGTATTCGTCTTCAAAACATGTGGAATGAAGTTGCTGACTGTCTCCTTGGCCAGTTTGGCCCGACCAGATTTATTCAACATAGCTGAAGGGTGATGGGTTGATAAGTCGGTGAAATATTCTAGAGTGTCTTTGCAAGAGCAAGACGCCTTAATGAGGGACTTGGGGTTCTTTCTTCTTACGCCCGTTGCTTTCCGATGTCGTAATGGTGATCGGTCTACTCAACTGGCACGCTCAAGGCTTCCACGGGATGAAATCGTAAGCACGTGACTTCTGCCATGCAAGGTCCCAACGGACAATATACTATCTATCTCCAGGAAGAACTTCTCTGCCTTATTGCTTGGCTGGGGGTCGCAATGCGAAAGAACGATTCCGTGGATGAGAGAGCTTCTTACCGAGTCGATAGGAAAGGAATCCAAGGAACTTTGGCTACGGAGTGTGCAGACTGTACGCAAATCAACAAAAGATGCAGAGAGACTCGACTACGGTGGAGTGAGGATCAAGGGACTAATGGGTTTGCCGAACATCCATTAATTGCGCTCATTGTCGTCTCATGAAGGCCGCTTGTTGAAAAGCACACAACGACGCAAAGAGGCCGATATCACGAGATGATGACTCCCTTGTCAACTGCCTAGGTACCCGCTGGCATGGCAGAACGACGGCATCACCACTTCCAGTTCAGATTACGATGCTCGAAGACGTTGAAATCCAGCACAAATGCTATTATTTTGGTCCTCCAGATGCGTGGATGACCTCTTCGACGAAAGTATTATGCGCGTGAAGCGTGAAGCGTGAAGCGCGGTGGAAGGAAGGAACCTGTCAGATGCTATTTGGGTAAAGCATGTATTTTGGTGGGCAAGATGATTGTATTGTAAGTCTAAGGTTCCAAGTCCCAGAGAGCAGAGGATGAAGATATAAAATACGGGGGAGGTTAAAATGTCGTTCTCCTGAACTAAGACCCGAAATGGAAATGCCCTGTCATACTATCGCATGACTTCACGTGGTATCTAACTGACAGAACCCGCCTGGCCGTTGTTCTGCGCTGGAAGTTCCGGACGCTGATTGGCTTCCCCAGAACCGAGCTGAGACCCACCTGAGACCGGCCGCCTCGAGCCGACACTTGGCTTCCCGGTCGACTTCCACCACTTCCAGGTCTGCTTCCTGGCCGACACCAACATCTAACATCCAAATCCCAACATCCCACATCCATACATTCATGCTTACACTTTCCCCTCGTCAGGACTGCTGCCGTTGGCATTTGTCCCGGTATTGATTCGTGCCGCATTGCCCGCGAGGTGCTGCACTGGTCGATAATGCACATCGCAGTCGCATTGTTCCATGCTAAGGCGCCATTGCAGCTTCCCAAACTTCCTATGCCCGGTTCTTGATGGCAGGTGTCCTTGAAGACCGAGTTCCATGTGCGTACGGTACTATGGTCCCATCCACGATCACATGTACTTGTACTAGTGCCGACCTATTTATCGAATCGAGATGTTCTTTCTTACGTGCTTTCTCGAATAAACGTATTACTTTCTCCTGCCTCTCCGATCCGGTGTCACTATGGAAACCCTCGTTATTGTGCTTATCGCATTAACAGGTGCTATCTTTCTTGTATGTCAACAGTTGCCTGTAACCCCTTCTCGGCTGTAATGGGCGCAAACTATGCGTACTGGCCCGATACCTAAGTCGATTCTCTTCGTGTGATGGACAAGAGCATGGCGCTGACTGAGAACGTTCAGATTGGATTCACGTCACTATTAAGAATCGCAATTGAAAAGCCCCTCCAGCGATCTGAAGTTTGAGAAGAAGAAAGCTTTAATCGAGATCGTGGTTGGAAAGGATCGTGACCAGAACGTGCAACGCAGCTATCCTTCTGGTTTTTGAAGATGCGCTGCAGCCATCTACAGACACCAGCAGTTGTCATCTTTTGCCGTCGCTCTTTGTCTCGCACCTTTCTTACTGTTTCTCCAACGCATGCAAATCCATTTTCCCATTCAGGATGGATGCCGGGCCGGGCACGTGACAGAATAGCTCACCTGCCTGCCCAGGTATCTAGGTACCAACTTAGATACGCTAGACATGCCTGCTGATCAAGGCTTCAAGGCCTCTGGGCCAAGTATGATACAGACATTATTCCTTAGACCTTAGCAGACCTACTATCAAGGCTTCCTCGAAATTTCGCGTTGCACTGCCCTCGGCGCGCCGCTATCCTTTCTGGGATTTGCCGCCTTCCTATATTGCCGCCTCGCCGTATGGCCGCCTTGCTGCAAGGCCGCCCTCTGGCCGCTCGCTAGCTTCACGAATCCAGGGCGAGCACTCGGCTTTCAAAGAGCTTGAAATGTGACTCGCAACCTGTAGAAAATGTCTATAAAGTGGTCAGCTCTCCCTCCTTCTTCAATGCTGCCTTCCAAGTTCTCTTCTCATTCTAATCTCCCCTACATTGCGATACAATCAATCCTGACAACATGTCTTCGTCAGTCTTCTCGGTAACCCTCCAATCAATTACAACGACCAAGCTCAACGAGCTCGCCAAGAAGCGCAAAATCTTCGAGGACCAAAAGGTCTTGCTCCTGTTCGCTGCCAAAAATGAGTTCGATCAGCAGCAAAGATTGCGGCTTCTCGTGGACGGAATCAAAAAATGCTTCTCCATCAGGACAGTCTCCAAGAGGGGGAACAAGACTGGCGAGCCAGGTCGCATCATCAGTGGCGATATCAAAGACCCCGAACTCGAAATCTTACTAAAGAATCTAGAATTCTTTTTGGAACAGGCCAAATATGACCCTTCGTTCCCAGCAAACCCACTCTCTGACTGGGAACAAACTCTCGTCAAGAAATTAAAGATTCAATCCCTCAAATATGAGTATGCTACTCTCTACGGAAAGTTGGTCGGCGAGTGGCTCAATTCAGAACAAGCTGTTGAACCCGGGGAGAACATGTCTGAAATGTCAGAGGACTTTGAGAAGATCGAACAGACTGCCAAGGAAAAATCTCGAGCGGAGTGGGAGCGGCTTGTTTTCGAGGCGTTCGAAACGGATCAGATGGCTATTTCGGAATACCTTCGCAACCTATTTGGGGAAAATAGTGATAACAAGCAGGCATCTAAAGCGCTCGATGCTTTGCGCAAAAACGTGAAAGCTTTCGAGGCATCCCTTCGTGCGCCGGGGCAATTTAACGATCACGTTTTGAGATGGACTATCAATGGCCTACTTGCTTCTGGTCTCTTGTCTGATGAGAAGCGTGCTGTACTCAAAGATTTCCTTGCCAGCCCAATCATCCTTGCCGAGGTTGCCGATGTTCTCAATATGCGGATTACTGCTATTTCGACCTGGTCCTGGGATCAGGAAGTGCCGATTGAGCAGAGGAGACATGTAACTGGAGCGTATCATAGTAAGTCCATGTCCCAACACTTAACGTGGACCCCTGTCTCATCTTGGCTGACTAAATCGAACACAGTATATATTGACGAAGAACTGCTTCAAGCTATCTTTCTCCAGTTCATCGGCATTAAGTGGTCCGTCTTTTTCAAAGAAGCCTTTATTAAATTCTCTGAGTATGATGGCGCCTGGGCATCACTCCGTGAACTTGTTTCCACAGATGCCAGAAAGCGGCGAGAGTATTTCCTCGGTGTGCAGCAGAAGAAGCCCAGCCTTCAGGGCAAACGACAAGGCATATACAAATCGATTTTCTTCATGTCTCAGCTGCCGGATTCCCCGTATACGTTTCAAGAATCCGCTGGAGTTCCAGGAGAAGAGGAAGCTCGATACAACGAGCCGCCTGCGAAGCGCCAGCACGTGCAATATGCCCAGCCTAGTTCCAACCCACAACAAGTGCAGATGCAGATGCAGATACAACAGCAAGCACAGCAGCAAGCCTACCAAGATTCCTCGACACACCAGGCTAGGCAATACTATGGTTCTGGAAACAATCCACAGCCAATCATGCAAATGCCCCCTGCGCCATCAAGATCACTGCCGCCTGGAGCCCGCCGATATCACAACAGCGACGAATACGACTTGGAGAATGAGAACGACAGGCCAAAATCCTCTATGGCCACCAAACAGTTCCTGTTACATTTATTGGCTAGCGAAGTCCTTCTCAATACCCAACTTCATGCAGACTTCACTTGCACGCGATCTGAATTCTTCTCGTGGAGCCCAACATTACCACACTCTACTATATTATCTGTTCTTTCCTTCTTCGGCATCTCAGACAAATGGCTAAGCTTCTTCCACAAATTCCTTGAAGCCCCGCTTAAGTTTGTCGAAGACGGACCTGATGCTCTGACTCGTCCACGAAAGCGTGGTGTACCAGGCGCCCATTCTCTCTCTGCTGTTTGCGGCGAAGTGATTCTCTTCTGTCTTGACTATGCTATCAATCAGCAAACCAATGGGTCACAACTCTATCGCATGCATGACGACTTTTGGATTTGGTCTTCTTCTCACACCACCGTCGTCTCAGCCTGGTCGGCAGTTACTAGATTTGCGGATGTGATGGGCGTCACTCTCAACGCGGACAAAACAGGTACAATCCGTATTCGCCGTGACCAGTGCTCGCAAGCACCGATCGATCATTCTTTACCAAGTGGCGACATCCGCTGGGGGTTTCTATACATGGATTCTCTCACTGGCCGCTTCGTGATTGATCAACAGATGGTCGACAAACACATTGTTGCGCTACAACGGCAACTGGAATCGAAAAACAAAAGTATTTTCTCGTGGATTCAAGGATGGAATACATATGCTGGGACATTTTTCTCTACCAATTTTGGAAAGCCAGCAAATTGCTTCGGACGCGAACATATCGAGAACATATTATCTACCTTGACTAGAATCCAGAAACAGATATTCAAAGACGGCAACATTGCGACCTATCTCAAGGCAATGCTTGAGGACCGATTTAGAGTCAGGAATATACCGGACGGTTATCTTCATTTCCCTGCCTCTCTTGGAGGGCTGGAACTACAAAATTCATTCATCCCGCTTCTCCAACAGCGAAGCTCTGTTCTCCCAGTCCCATTTTCCATCATCAGCGAGTTCTTAGATGCGGAGAAAGACGCCTATCGTCGTGCTAAAGATAAGTTTGGGAAAGGGATGGTGAATCGCCATTCAACCCTCGATCCCGCATATCGTCCCAGCGACTATCTTGCCTTCTTCAGCTTTGAAGAATTCACGAGATATAGAGAAGAGTTCTACAGCGGGTATGAGGGTGATCTACTGAGCTGTTTTACGGAATTGTTGAAACAGCCAAAGGCTGACACTGTTGATATCGAGAAGAATGAATGCGATGCTTTGAGGGATTCGATGGGCTCAGCCAGCGAGATTGACGACTATCTCAAATGGGTAGCACAGCTGTATGGACAAGAGATGAGAGAGATGTTTGGAGGTCTAAGGATTGTCGAACAAGGCCTGCTACCGATGGGAATGGTGCATTTATTTCGGAGTGGGAGAGTGAAGTGGCAGTAAGACGCGAGTGATGTCTAATGCACATTAAGTACGAAGCGACAACTTCTAGAAAGCATTGACTCGAGATGCACTTTAGGGTAGTGTTTTGATGGGGAATACATCTCTTTGATTTTTTCTTGATTTTTCAACCCAGTTGTGCCAGCAAGACCTCTCCCTCACCAAAATTCGGTACCCATTCTCTGATTAGCTTGTAGCCCTCATTCGGCAGTACAAATACAAGTAGAGCTCGTACTGTGCTGACTGGTAGAGGGAGTATTGTTCTAGGTGCGACAGGAAATGCGGTTAGTGTGATTCTGATAGTTGAAGAGAATCAGCATTCTTCATTCATTCATTTCTCCTCAAAGTGGTGGGTTTAAAGCGAAGAAAGAAGGCTAAGAAATAAGCGTACGCATTACCTCTCAATACCCTCCACCAAAAGCTCCTCCAGCTTCGCGAAGGTCGGAAGATGTCTTTCTACAATAGTCACTGTTCGTAACAAAGGACATGCATATTCACGGTTCGATCGGCGCTTATGATATTGGCAGCATACGGACCAATGTCACGCAGATCAGTAACCGCTCTCTTCACGTTCCTCGCCAGAATTGTACTCAACCTCCTCATACCGGGCGGGCTGATAGCTAAGGCAAGGCGGGCGTGGCGTTATTGGCCAGGAGAACTTCAGGACATACCTTGCAGGGTTAGGTAGAAATGGCAGACTGGCAGGGCATTGTTGGGCGACGTGGATTGTCGACACAATTTGTTGGACTTCTAGCGTCACTATGCCACCATCTCATTCCCATTCCGGTCCAATCGATCCCTCACACGATGCCACTTCTAGAAAATATCACACCCAACAACACAAGCAAAACGCTCGAACCTATTTTAAGACAATGACTAACTAAACTAGAGCACAGTAATGGAAGTATTATTGATTTATTCTACGCATGGGTTATGAACCTTGTCTCCATGGTTAATGTCGTCGCTCCTATTGCCCCCTTCAATTTTGTGCACTCTAATTTGCTAAAGATGCAAAGTCAAGTACAAGTCTTACTAGTGTGGTGGGGCGAGAATTCATTTTACCTTTGTGACGAATATCGGTCACCAAGGCAAGGACTAGCGCCTTCCATGCTTTGTCCTGCAGGCTCAAAGGAAGCGATACTAGCTCCCTTTGAGGCTCTTGCGCCTGTATATTAAACAGGCTCTCCCCACACTCTCTTCTAAAAGTTGTCTTAATTATTTTTGAATACAACTATATAATTTGCTCTACTCGTTCCTCACATAATAACTAAAACTAATATTTACTTAATCTTTTACAAAAAACTCTAATAAATTTATTAATTTGCGTATACGCTAAAATTCGAAAAATTATAATTTTAGAAAAACGTTTGCAGTAGTATAATTTCCTTTACGAAAGTTTATAGCGTCTAATACTAATCCCTTTACGTAGAACGGTAACGCTTCTTGTATTCTCCCCTTTGCGAGAATCTATTTCCTTTATATAGAATTTCTTTATATTATTTATTTAAATATATAAATCCAAAATCCTTTACGTAATTTTATTTTTTATATAGTTTCGACTCACGAGTTGCCAACTTTTACATATTGAAAATCTACTTATATCGTTTAATAGTAAATTCCTTTTCTATATCACAAATATACTAATAAAATAGCAAGAGATAATAATGCAAATCTTTTTACTAAAAATAATTCCATATCTTTCTTTTATACGAATAGCGCGATCGATTAAACTTCTCTTTAAAGCATAAAACGCTCCAAGTATTCCGACTTCCATAATACCGACGATAAGGATATATACTCCATTACCAAGAATATACAAAAGGTCGCAACTTAGGCTACATTAGTAAATAGCGATAAATAACTTTAGCAAAAAGCTTTAAATTTCATATGTAAAACTTTTAATAATTACTAATAATTAAAGAAATTATTTAACAAAGCTCGAAAGCTTTTTAAATTCGTTAATATCGCTTTATAAAATAAAAATATAGTAATTCGATACTATAGTAAGGTCACGTGCAAAGGAAGGAAATGAGGACACATATGCTGGTCACGTGACTAGTGTAGGGTATATATAGTTAGATTGCAGTACTTTAGATAAATAGACCAATTTACTTCTTTTGCCTCCGCTTTTAGAGTATGCTTAACTTTTTCTATAATATTTCGAAAATCGATTTATTTTATATTTCAATTATAATAATCGATTATTAAATTATAAACGAATTAATTAAAAAATATATTATTTACTACGATAATATTTAAATCGTTAATTAGTAAAAAGAAAAATAAAAATAAAAACGTGAACGAAAAAAAAAATTAGTAATTTAACGATCTCGAATTCTTTTTTCTTTTATAATTCTTCGACTTTCTTAATTTTCAATTTCTATATTTACTAAATTTGCTACTTTTGCTTTTGTCGGAATTATAACGCTAAAGCTTTACTTTAAGCTAATTATTAAAATAGAAGTAAAGTACTATAGCTATGGAAAGCCTAATTATAAATTATTTAATTATTTCTAAAAAAAAAAAAAATTCTCGAAAATAAATAATATGGAATATTTATTCGAGACTAATATCGACGTCGACGATAATTATAATTTTAATTACGATCGATAATTAAATCGTTATTCTAATTATAAAATCGATTCGAAAAACGAATAATTTTTAAAAAAAAATCGTTATTAAAAAATTATTTTTTACGTATATTAGTTTAATTTTCGATACTTCGTACGAAAATTTACTTTTTTTTTTAAATTATATAATAATTAGAAATAATAAAATTATTATATAAATTTTAATAAATATAAATATTTGCGAAGGAAATTATATTAATTTCGAGATCGTTTAAAAAATATACGAAATATTAAATATCGATTTCGTCGAATTAATTAAATTTAAGGAAATCGAAAACTATAGCGAAAATAAGAAAATATATATAATTTATATTATATATTTTCGTATACGAATTTAAAATTATATTATCGATAACGTTTATTTTTACATTATGAATTTTATTTATTAAATTATTATTAATAAGTAATAAATGCATTATTATAATATAAAAATTAATTTTATTAACGAATTTATTAAATTTAAATATAAATATTATATTTATATCGAAACTCGATATAATCTCGAAATAATATCGTTAATTATTTCAAGAATTATATTTATTTTAATTTTAATAACTTTTGCTTTTATAATTATTTTAAAGAATAAATCTATATTTAAAATAATTAAAATTTTATATAAATTTACTAATATAAATAAATTTCTCGAAAAAACTATTATTTATATAATTGAAATCGTTTTTATAATTTTTTTAATTAATAAAAATCGTAATATTTATAAAGAAAATTTATATTATACTTTTATTATTTTTATAAAAAAGATTTATAAAAAAATCGAAAAGAAAAAAAAAAGAAATTAATTTTAAATTAATAATTTCTCTAAAATATTATTATTTTATTAAAGTTTTTTTTAAAAAAGAAATTAATATTTTACTTTTATATCGTAAATATAATTATTATATTAAATTTATCGATAAATAAATTTTTATTTATATTAAAAATTATTATATATTCTAAAAAAAATTTAAATTAATTAAAAATTATATTAATAAAAATTTATTTAAAGAATTTATTATAATTAGTAAAGTTCTTTAATTATTACTAGTTTTATTTATTAAGAAACTCGATAAAGAATTATAATTTTGCGTAAATTATTATTACTTTAACGTAATCATTAAGAAAAATAAATATTTTTTATTTTTTATAAACGAAATTTTGATTTAGCTAAATAATATTAAAATCTTTACTCGATTAAATATATAATACGCTTTTAACTATATATATATAAACGAGGAAAACGAAAATTTAATTATTTTCATTATTTACTATAAATAATTTAAATCAAAAATATTATTATTTAGATTTTATAATAAATTAATTATTTTTCAAAAATATATTAACGAAATTTTTTGGAATTATTTAAGCAAATTCGTTACTACTTATTTAAATAATATTTTTATTTATAATAAAAACGAATAAAATTATATAAAATACGTTTAATATATTTTATAACTTTTGATTAACGTTAGTTTATAAATCGATATTAAAAAATACGAGTTTTATATTACTCGTATTAAATTCCTAGAATTTATAATTAATATTATTAAAATTAAAATAAACTTTACTAAAATGCAAATTATTAAGGATTAGCTTACTTCGAATATCGTTATTGAAATAATTTTATTTACGGGATTTTGTAATTTCTATCGCAAATTTATTACTAATTATTCGCGAATTCTAATTTTTTTAATTATTTTACAAAAAAAAAATATATATATTATTTATTTAAAATAATAAATACTAAATTACTTTCTAATTTATAAAAAATATCGTTAGTACTAAATTAATATTATTTTATTTCGATAAAAATAAAATATCGTTAATACTAAATTAATACTATTTTATTTCGATAAAAATAAAATTTATTATTTAAAAATTAATATTTTTAATTATATATTTTTTGGAATACTTTTTTAATTCGTTAATTTCGATAATTTATTTTATTCGATAATTTATTTTTTTAAAAAAATAATTCTCGCTAAATATAATTATAAAATTTACGATAAAGAATTTTTAATTATTATATATTTTTTGGAAAAATAGCGCTTTAAATTAAAAGGAATTAAATTCTTTATTTAAATTTTTATCGATTATAAAAATTTAGAATATTTTATTATTATTAAGAAATTTACTCGTCGATAAATTAAATAAATTAAATTTCTATCGTAATTCTATTTTAAAATTTAATATCGTTTTAGTAAATTAAACGGCAAAATTAATATTTTAATAAAAAGAATAAACGATTTCTTTTAAAATAATACGAATAAATATTAAAAATATATAAATTAAATTTTATTTTTATTATATCGATTTTCTTTTATTATACGAGAAAACTTCGTTTTAAAAATCGTTTCAAAAATTATATTAATATATTAATTACTTAATATTAAATTAAACGTAATAAAAAAGATTTATTAAATGCAAAAAATAAATAAATTTTATTTAAATATTTTAAAAAAACTAAAAAAAAAAAACGAATTAATTTCGACGTTTTTTTATCGTATTATAATATCGACGATTATAAATTTTTTCGATTTAAAAATAAAGTTTAAATACTAAATAATTTTCGAATTAATTTAATTAAAAAAGTTTATAATTAATTCTTAATCGAGTATTTCAAAATTGCTAAAACTTTAATTTATTTGAAATACTATTATTATTAACCTCGTATAAATAAAATAATTATTTAATTTATATAAAATTATTATAATTATCGATATAATAAAATTTTAAAAAATATATATAATAGATTTTTTAATTCTTTACTAATATTTCTATAATTTTAGCAAAATATTTTAATGGATTTCGTTACGAAACTTTTATTTTATAAAGGCTATAACGCTATTTTTATAATTATATATCGATTATTCAAAGAATATTATTTTATTCTTTATTATTTAGAAGAAAACGAAATTTTTATTAAAGAAATAACTTATTTATTTATAAAATATATATAGAAATATTATAAACTATTCGACTTTACTATTTTCGATCGAGGAGTATAATTTATAACGAAAATATAGAAATATTTATATCGAATATTTAAAATCACGATACGATTTTTTATTATTTTCTATTTGCAATCGAATAAATAAATTAAAATTACTAATAGCGAAATAAAACGCTATTTTAGAATATACGTTAATTATTAATAGAACGATTAAGTTCTATAATTCTTTATAATCGAATTCGTTATTAATAATTACGTTTCGAATACTATTTAAATAAATCTATTCTATATTAATAAAAATTATTATTTTCGAATAAATTTCGATTTTAAATCGGAAACTAAAGCTTTCTATATAATTAAAAAGAAATACGATCGAAAAACGATTATCGTTTTTATTTAAAAAATAAAAAAACTTTAAATTCTATTATAAAAGAAAACTTCTTTAGCTTAAATTAAAATAGAAAAATTTGTAAATTAGTATTAAAAGCCGGCCTCGAATTACTAAATCGAAAATAAAATATAAATATTTATAAAAAATATTTATACGAAACGGAATTACCGAAAGTTAAATAATAAATAAATCGGGCTTTATTTTATTTTACGAAAAATTAGTTATATTTTTTATAAAATCGATATACTAAATACTAGAATTTATAACGTATTTTATTCGAATTTACTATATTTTAATTCTAATAATTCTTTATTTAAATAAATTCCCGATTTTATAAAACTTGAAATTATTAATAATAAGGAAAAGTACGAAATTACTAAAATATTAAATATTCGCTTCTATTATAGCAAATTATAATATTAAGCTAAATAGAAAAGCTAGCTTTTAAATAATATATAATATAATACGAAAGCTTTCGAAAACGCAAAGAATTTATTGCAAAGATTCTATTTAGCTTATCCACGATTTCCTAGCTCTAAAAATAAACGAGAATAAAAACGGAAAATAAAGAAATCCAAGAAATTATTAGAATAGACTTTAATTATAATTAAAAGGAATTTTGATTTGGAAAAGTATTATTTTTATTATATTATTTTTATTATTTTTAATACTTTAGAAATTAAGCTAATTTTCGGGTTTCCCGAAAATTAGCTTTATATTTCAAATCGTAATTTTTTTAAGCTATAATTTTTTTAGACCGTAATTTAAATTAAGTAACTTAAGATTTCAAGGAAAGAGATATTATAACGAATATCGATTACTAAAGTATATAAAGGATTAGGATTGCTAGATTAGGACTAGCGCCTTCTATACTTTGTTCTGCAAGTTTAAAGAAAGCGATACTAACTTTCTTTAAAGCTTTTGCGCTTATATATTAAACAAGCTTTCCCTATATTCTTTTCTAGAAATTATTTTAATTATTTTTGAATATAATTATATAATTTGCTCTACTCGTTCCTTATAACCTTTTGTATAATATTTTACCGTTTTTATAAAAATTATTCCTTTTCAGGAATTTGGCTTAAGCTAGAACTTAGATTTAATTAAATAGAAATAATTTATAAATAAAAAAAGTTTTCCTCTTTTTTTGAAATAATATAGGCAGCTTTAGTAATATAAATATAAATAATTAATTCTTAATTATTATATTTCCTCGTAATTAAAAAAATTTCTAATTAATTTTAATAATTATTAATTATTACTTTATTATAATTTTACGACTTTCTTCGATTATATTTATATATTAAAAATTACGATATTATATTCGTTTTCTATTCTAAAAAATAAATAATTTATAATTAAGTTTTTTATATTTTAGAAATTTTATTTTTCGATATTAATAATTTATATAAAAAAAGAATTTTCATTATATAAAATTATAATTTATTAATTTCGAGTTTATATAGCAAAAAATATTATAATTAAAGAAATTATTAAATAATTAAAATTTGGGAAAATTCGAACGAATATATTCTTAATTAATATATTAAAAAATTTTATTTAAAAATAATAATATTAATTATTATTTAAATTTTAAATATATTTGGAAATTAAAAATTTTAAATATAAAAACTAATTTGGAAAATAGAAAAAAAAACTTATAATAGTAATTATAAGAAACGAATAAAGTAAATTATATAATTTTATTCAAAAATAATTAAAATAATTTTTAGAAAAAAATAAAAAATAAAATATTTAATATATAAATATAATAATTTTAAAAAAAACTAATTTTACTTTTTTTGAAATTTGCAAAACAAAATATGGAAAGCGCTAATTCTAATTTAATAATTCTAATTCTTTATATATTTTAATAATTAATATTCGTTATAATATTTTTTTTTTAAAATTCCAAATTATTTAATCGAAATTATAATTTGAAATATTAAATTAATTTTCGAGAATTTTGAAAATTAATTTAAATTTTAAAATATTAAAAATTAATAAAAATAATAAAAATAATATAATAAAAATAATACTTTTTTAATTAAAATTCTTTTTAATTATAATTAAAATTTATTTTATTAATTTTTTAAATTTTTTTATTTTTCGTTTTTATTTTTATTCGTTTTTAAAATTAGGAAATCGTAAATAAATTAAATAAAAATTTTATAATAAATTTTTTGCATTCTCGAAAATTTTTGCATTATATTATATATTATTTAAAAATTAGTTTTTCTATTTAATTTAATATTGTAATTTATTATAATAAAAACGAATATTTAATATTTTAATAATTTTGTGACGAATATCGGTCACCAAAGCATACAAAGGGTTAGGATTGCCAGATTAGGACTAGCGCCTTCCCTGCTTTGTCCTGCAGGCTCAAAGGAAGCGATACTAGCTCCCTTTGAGGCTTTTGCGCCTGTATATTAGACAGGCTCTCCCCACACCCTCTTCTAGAGGTTGT